>OU342485.1:8952644-9578654 GCA_910589355.1 Parapoynx stratiotata | reverse complement strand
CAGAATCAGCATGCTCTTAAGGCTCTCGCAGACATCGAGCAAATATAGGCCTAGTCCACAGCAGAACCTCGGAGCAGTCCTAGAGAGGCATTTTTTTCTTTTATCAACTCTCTAATCCGCACGAGATGTGACCTTGCATGACATGGTATGACGAGCATTCCACGGCATCCTGGTCGATTTCGGGCGGATGAGTACACCTGCATGCGCATGAAGGAGGCTAACCTAAACTGCAACGTGACATCCGCATACAGGATCGTACCCAGACGTTGGTAGTTGGCAGGAAGGCAATGCGGCATCTTTGCATTACCCCCCTCCCGGGATGCTCTGCAGGGAGACTACCATCCCGCACCCGTTTCCTAACTGGGCATCATAGGGAAGGCCCTAGCCCCCACTGAGAGACAGCGGTGGGGTGAGGCTTGTCTTGAGAAAGACAAACCCACCCAGAAGTGCTTACCGGCGGACGGGCGAGTTTCATCCACTTTCAGCTGAATAGTCTCGGCTGCTGAGGTGTCGGCACTAGCAACTCGGCAGCGCCTCCACCAATATCGCCAATCTCGCAAAGCGCAACTCGGAGCGAGCTCCGTTCGCGCGATGTCAGCAGTCGAGACCTCCGAGGCGCGATAGACATCATCGGTCAGAGACCTAGTCTCAGCGGCTCAGGTGGCCCTAACCTAACAAGGCAGACGTCGTGCACTAAAAGTGCCTATTTCCGCCCCATATGAGCCGATGTGGATCGGTACCCCAGAGGCCACGTAACGCCCCGACCTAGCCGGCGAACTACCTCGACTCCGGGAGACGCGTATGACTGGGTATCGATACACCAAAGACCCATTAATACGGTCAATTTTTTATAGAGGCTTTTCTTCCTCACGGCCAACGCACAGAGCGAGCTCCACACGCCGGTCCCCGGGTCCACCGATGGCGGACTTACGGTCTGGGGGAGCAATGCAGCTCGCCCTCTGACGGGCAAGTTGCACCGCAGAAAGACGTGTCATCGTCGTCATGCAGCACAGTACTGTACTGCACGCGAGGCATTCCCTGTATATAGCGTAACGGTATATACACAGAACGCTCCCAACACGCTCTATTTTTATAGAGGTTTTTTTCCTCGCGGCCAGACTCGCAGAGCAAGCTCCGCACATCCAGCCCCCGGGCCCCCTGTAGGCGGGCTTACGGTTGTGAGATGTCCTAGAGAGGGAGCCTCCCTAGCCCGCACGATATTAGGCGTGGTATGGCATGGCATGACAGAACAAACCATGACATCCCGGCCCAATTCCGAACGAGCGAGTACAACTGCATCCGCATGAAGGAGGCTAACCTAACCTGCCACGTGACATCCGTATGCAATTGTACCCAGACGGTCCCTACCTAACTGGGCATCATAGGGAAGGCCCTAGCCCCCACTGAGAGACAGTGGCGAGGTGAAGTTCCTCTTGAGAAAGACAAACCCACCCAGAAGTGCTTACCGGCGGACGGGCGAGTTTCATCCACTTTCAGCTGAATAGCCCCGACTGTTGAGGTGTCGGCACTAGCAACTCGGCAGCGCCTCCACCAATATCGCCAATCTAACAAAGCGCAGACGGACAAGGGCTCCGTTCGCGCGATGTCAACAGTCGAGACCTCCGAGGCGCGATAGACATCATCGGTCGGAGACCTAGCCTCAGCGACTCGGGTGCACCCTACCCTAACAAGGTGGAAGTCGTGCACTTAAAAGTGCCTCATTCCACCCCTTACGGTCTAATGTGGATCGGTACCCCAGAGGCCACGTAACGCCCCGACCTAGCCGGCGAACTACCTCACTCCGGGGGACGCGTATGGCTGGGTATCGATACACCAAAAGCCCGTTAGCTACGGTCAATTTTTATAGAGGTTTTCTTCCTCGTGGCCAGACGCGCAGAGCAAGCTCCACACACCTGGCCCCCGGGCCCGCCATAGAGAGCGGACTTACGGTCTTATGTGGTTGTGCAATGCCCGCCCTGAAAAGGGCAAGCTACCACATAACGTGTCATCGTCGTAGTGCAACACAAACCTGCGTTGCATACGAAGCATTCTGCTTTCACAGAACACCTACAACACGTTGTTTTATAGAGGTTATGTCCTCGCGACCAGACATGCAGAGCGAGCTCCACACGTCCGGCCCCCGGGTCTCCTGAAGGCAGACTTACGGGATGGTGTGACCGTGCAATGCCCGCCCTGAAAAGGGCAGGCAATCACACCGTTGCTAGTGGCTGTCCGCGACGGCCGAAGCCGCTACCCCCCTAAGGAGGCATTCCCCTATCCGCAACCCGGGGACGCGTCCGATGGCGGTACTAGCCCCGCACACGGAAACCTAACCTAACCTTTTTTTTTTTTTTTTTTTTTTTTTTTTTTTTTTTTTTTTTTTTTTTTTTTTTTTTTTTGACGATGGGGAATCCATTTATGGACGCGTCACGCCCCCGCCAAGGGGCGCAACCAGTGCGGGATTCCCGGCGCGGGAAACAGCGCCAGACTACCCGCTAAAACCCACCGGTACCCTCCTAAGCCCTTGTGAGGCCGCTCTGGGTTCGGCGCACCGCAGTGCACCCCTACTCCAGAGTGACCCCGAGCTGGCCCTAACCCCACAGGGGGCCGGGCGACGCGCCACTTAAGGGGGATTACGCTAGGGTACTAGGTAATCCCCAGACGTCGGTGTGGTCTATGCCGGACTCGGCACCGAGGAGGCGCACGGCTGGCTAGGCCGCACCCTCAGACCACCCAGGAGCCGGAAGGTCGGGGGTCTAAGCCACCCGTCTTCGCCGGCCCCTACGTCTACGCCGGAGGGGAGCGGCTAGAGGATCCTCCTCCCGCTCCCTCTCCGCTGCCTCCTTCTGCGCCATAACGCTTTCGCAGAAGGAGGCGGCAGCCCTCCATGCCCTCCCACTACCAACCATGGCTCGCACCATGCCTGGCATTGAGAGGGCGCCACCGCCGAGCACCGCAACAAGAGTGCGGCGCTCCCGTCGCCAGGCCGGGCACTCGACAAGCGTGTGCTCGGCCGTGTCGTCGGGAGAGTCGCAGTGGTGACACCGCGGCGACTCCTCCCGGCGGGCGACGCGGTGCAGGTAGTGACCGAAACAACCATGTCCGGTCAAAACCTGCACCAGGCGGTATGAGAGGGTGCCCCGCTGGCTCCCTACCCACTCCTCCAACACCGGACGGATCGCATCGATCGTCCGGTGGCCAGCGGCTGGGTTGGCGAGTGCCTCTTCCCACGTGCGCAGAGCCTCCCTCTGCGCCAGGGAGCGAACCCGCTCTATCACCTCCAGAGCGGGTCGCTCGCCCCGCTCCCTCATCGCGACCCGATTTCGATGCACCTGGGACAGAACCAGGGCATCGAGCTGCCACGGGAGCGTGCCCGCCAACACGCAGGCAGCCCCGTGGCTGACCGTGCGATACGCCCGCACGGCCCGGATCGCGATGATCCTCTGTGGCCCTCTCAAGAGGGCCTGGGTGCGGGGCGAGAGGCACTCTGCCCACACCGGGGCTCCATACAGTGCCATAGACCTTATCACCCCGTGATAAAGCCTACGGCACTTCGCTCCGGGCCCCCCCACGTTCGGGAGGAGCCGTCCGAGTCCGGCTGCGGCGGCGCAAAGCCGGGGAGCGAGGAGCCTAAAATGCTCCTCGAAACTCCAACGGGGATCCAGGGTCAGGCCGAGATACTTCATGTGCCTCTCGACATGAACCTGGACCCCCTCGACTCGGACACAGAGCCCCGGTGGGGTCCTGCGTCTCGGGGCATGGAACGCCATGGCAAACCTAACCTAACCTAACCTAACCTAACCTAACCTAACCTAACCTAACCTAACCTAACCTAACCTAACCTAACCTAACCTAACCTTTTTTTTTTTTTTTTTTTTTTTTTTGACCCGGGGTAATGGCCGACCCATACCAGGCTTCGGGGGAAGACCTGGTTATGCGGGGCTCGAACCCGCTAAACCCCCCGGGGGCAACTCCTCCGCCGCGATATGCGGTGCCGGGTTCTCGAGTACGCACCAGCAACCGCCGCGGCCAGCCTTTCGGCCTCCACAGGCCTGTCCCTGGAGGGGGACCAGCCGCCCCGTGCCACGGGAGCGACTGCCGACGAGCCGTGCAATGCGGGTGACTGCCTCCATGACCAAGGACCCCCGTCCCGTCACCCGCGTGGCCCTGAGCTCCGGCGACGCCCCGAGAGGCGCCACCATCATTGCCCTGTCGGATGGCCGGGTCGCCGGGCAAACGCCCCGACGCGACCCTCGACTGCCGGGCAAACACCCCGACGCAGCCCGCCGCCGGACAAAAGCCCCGACACGGCCAGTCACCGGGCAGATGCCCCGACGTGACTCCTCGTCCGCCAGGCGCCGGGCAGATACCCCGCCGCGCGCTGGCTGCCACCGGGCAGACGCCCCGCCGTGGCTTCCTGGTGCACAGGGAAGGGCTCGAATCTTCGACGCTGCCTGCACGGTTTCGGGAACATGCCGTACTACGCAACTGCAGGACTTAGGGGCCTCCAATCCGAGCATGCCCAGTGCCCCAGACGGTGCCCGTAGTGCTTCGGGACTGTTGGCGTGGCGGTCGTGGGCAGGAGCTAGGTCAGTGGCAGGGAACACTGACAACACCGCGGGTGCCGAATCCGCTACCGGCCTGCCCTCCACCTCCACCGATCGCCGTACAACTACCCTACGGGACTTAGCGGCCTTAGGGACCGGGTTCTCCCCCTCGCACCTCGCGACTGCCGGGCAAACACCCCGTCGCAGCCGTCCGCCGCCGGACAAACACCCCGACGCGGCCAGTCACCGGGAAAATACCCCGACGTGACTCTAAAACCACCAGACACCGAGCAGATACCCCGCCGTGCACTGGTTGCCACCGAGCAAATACCCCGACGTGGCCTTTCCTCACGTGAGAACTGGAGAGGAGAATCAGTGCGAACCCTGTCAAGGTGAGTGGGCCAGACGAGATTTTCCGGGGTGACGAGGCCCGTACTCTATGCTCGAACTGAAGCCTTTCGGGGGTGGGAAGGCCCCTAGTAAGCGACTCCCACAGCACGAGAGAATAGGACACACATCTCTCAGACGCCAATGTCTCACGACAGCGCGAGTTCTCCTGCGCGTATGGCAGGCGACAACATACCTACCATACAACCGCAGGCGAACCCCCGCAAACCACCGCCCAAGAGGGCAACGACCTCCAAATAGCGCCGGTTCCCCCGTGCGTGCGCCAGGCGACAACATACCTGACACACAACCACGGATGAACCCGCGCGAACCTCCGCCCGAAACGGGCCGCAACAAGCCAACGCCCAAGAGGGCAAAGACCCGAAAACACCCACACCCGTGTCACTACGGGTCGCTGGTCGTGACGACCAGCCATCCACCGCCATGAATGGCACCTAGCCCTGAAAAGGGCCGTTTCGACAACCGGCGCTAAGAGCGCGCCGGCCGGGCTTCATGCGCCTAATGGCGCTTCGCCCTCCTCCGCTGACAGTTCGCAGAGGTGCGGGAGCAACCGCAACTGTTGCTACTCCCGCCCCCCTCCCAGGGTGCACCACGAGGAGGTCTGCCAGCTCGCACCCCAACCTAACCTTTTTTTTTTTTTTTTTTTTTTGACCCGGGGTAATGGCCGACCCATACCAGGCTTCGGGGGAAGACCTGGTTATGCGGGGCTCGAACCCGCTAAACCCCCCGGGGGCAACTCCTCCGCCGCGATATGCGGTGCCGGGTTCTCGAGTACGCACCAGCAACCGCCGCGGCCAGCCTTTCGGCCTCCACAGACCTGTCCCTGGAGGGGGACCAGCCGCCCCGTGCCACGGGGGCGACTGCCGACGAGCCGTGCAATGCGGGTGACTGCCTCCATGACCAAGGACCCCCGTCCCGTCACCCGCGTGGCCCTGAGCTCCGGCGACGCCCCGAGAGGCGCCACCATCATTGCCCTGTCGGATGGCCGGGTCGCCGGGCAAACGCCCCGACGCGACCCTCGACTGCCGGGCAAACACCCCGACGCAGCCCGCCGCCGGACAAAAGCCCCGACACGGCCAGTCACCGGGCAGATGCCCCGACGTGACTCCTCGTCCGCCAGGCGCCGGGCAGATACCCCGCCGCGCGCTGGCTGCCACCGGGCAAACGCCCCGCCGTGGCTTCCTGGTGCTCAGGGAAGGGCTCGAATCTTCGACGCTGCCTGCACGGTTTCGGGAACATGCCGTACTACGCAACTGCAGGACTTAGGGGCCTCCAATCCGAGCATGCCCAGTGCCCCAGACGGTGCCCGTAGTGCTTCGGGACTGTTGGCGTGGCGGTCGTGGGCAGGAGCTAGGTCAGTGGCAGGGAACACTGACAACACCGCGGGTGCCGAATCCGCTACCGGCCTGCCCTCCACCTCCACCGATCGCCGTACAACTACCCTACGGGACTTAGCGGCCTTAGGGACCGGGTTCTCCCCCTCGCACCTCGCGACTGCCGGGCAAACACCCCGTCGCAGCCGTCCGCCGCCGGACAAACACCCCGACGCGGCCAGTCACCGGGCAAACACCCCGACGCGACTCTACAACCACCAGGCAACGAGCAAATACCCCGCCTTGCACTGGCTGCCACCGAGCAAATACCCCGACGTGGCATATCCTCACGTGAGAATCAGTGAGGAGAAGAAGTGAGACCTAGCAAGATAGGATGGGCCAGACGAGATTTTATGGGGTGGCAAAGCCCGTACTCTGTCTCGAGCTAGAGCCTTTCGGGGGTGACGAAGCCCCTATTCAGCGACTCCCACCACGACGAGACAGGAATTCACAACTCTCGACCACAAATACCTCACGACAGCGCGAGTTCTCCTGCGCGTATGGCAGGCGACAACATACCTACCATACAACCGCAGGCGAACCCCCGCAAACCACCGCCCAAGAGGGCAACGACCTCCAAATAGCGCCGGTTCCCCCGTGCGTGCGCCAGGCGACAACATACCTGACACACAACCACGGATGAACCCGCGCGTACCTCCGCCCGAAACGGGCCGCAACAAGCCAACGCCCAAGAGGGCAAAGACCCGAAAACACCCACACCCGTGTCACTACGGGTCGCTGGTCGTGACGACCAGCCATCCACCGCCATGAATGGCACCTAGCCCTGAAAAGGGCCGTTTCGACAACCGGCGCTAAGAGCGCGCCGGCCGGGCTTCATGCGCCTAATGGCGCTCCGCCCTCCTCCGCTGACAGTTCGCAGAGGTGCGGGAGCAACCGCAACTGTTGCTACTCCCGCCCCCCTCCCAGGGTGCACCACGAGGAGGTCTGCCAGCTCGCACCCCACCCCAACCTAACCTAACCTAACCTAACCTAACCTAACCTAACCTAACCTAACCTAACCTAACCTAACCTAACCTAACCTAACCTAACCTTTTTTTTTTTTTTTTTTTGACCCGGGGTAATGGCCGACCCATACCAGGCTTCGGGGGAAGACCTGGTTATGCGGGGCTCGAACCCGCTAAACCCCCCGGGGGCTTATCCTCCGCCGCGTTGGTGCGGTGTCGGGCTCTCGAGTATGCAACCGACGACCGCCGCGGCGTGGCCTTTCGGCCTCCACTGGCCTGTCCCTGGAGGGGGACCAGCCGCTCCGTGCCACGGGAGCGGCTGCCGACGAGCCGTGCAAGGCGGGTGACTGCCTCCATACCAAGGACCCCCGTCCCGTCACCCGCGTGGCCCTGGGCTCAGGCAACACCCCGAGAGGCATTGCCATCATTGCCCTGTCGGAAAAGCCGGGTCACCGGGCAAATACCCCGACGCGACCCTCGACTGCCGGGCAGACACCCCGACGCAGCCCGCCACCGGACAAAAGCCCCGACGTGGCCCGCCACCGGGCAAATACCCCGCCGTGGCTACTTCTTCTCAACTCGCTGGACTGGTTGAGACCCGTGCTTCCTGCTCCCTTCCTGCTTGGGCTTTGGGCGGCAAAGCTTGCCGCACGCAACGTGCCCAGCCGGGAGACTCAGCGCGGCGCAGACTCCGCACTTGGGCTTGGCGCTGCAGTCAGCGGCGAAATGCCCGTCCTCTCCGCATCTAAAACATAGTTGGCTACGGTCTACTTGGTTCTTGCACATTTCTCGTGTGTGCCCGAGTTCCAAGCAGCCGTAGCAACGCAGCGGACGCGGTCCAAGAGCGACAACTTTGGCCGAGCTCCATCCCACCAAAATGCGCTTTTTCTGTGCCAATATCTTGGCGGCTGCCACCGGACATCTGACGAGTGCCGCCAACATCCCGTCTCTACCTGGCCTGAGATCGCCGATGAGAAATTCGTCCGCTGGTACACCGGTGGCTTCGGCAGCCGCCTGTGCAAGCTCCTCATGCGTCACGGCGAAGTCCATGCCCGTGACGCGAACCTCCGCCTTTTTGATCGGGCGAGTGACGCGAGCAACTATGGGCAGGTTCTCTTTTAGGCTCTGCTCCAGCCGTTGCGCCCCTTCCACTCCTACTTCCTTGGGGAGCTCGAGAATAACAGCCCCCGCATACGACCTCTTCAATGACAGCGACATAATGCCCAACTTCTTCAAGTCGATTTTGTCCCTTGCCGTTTTCATCAGATCCACGACAGTGAGCCCACCCTCTCTCTCCTTTTCGGACTTAAGTAGATCGATTACGACGGCAGGAGCCTTCTTTTCACGGAGACGTACTGGCTTTGGTTTCTTTGGCCCCTTAACCTTATTGCCACTCTCCCCCGCCTTCGACTTGTCTTGACCTGAATGTACCTGGTCCTTCTTCTTCTTTTTCAGCTGCTTTTTGCGGCTCATGGCCGTACTCCAACCTTCCTCGCCTTCATTGGCTACGGCCGAAGCAACCGCCGGGACTTTAGGAGCCTCCTTCGTCTTTGTTTTCTGTCGCGCAGAAGCGGCATCAGTGATACGCGTTTGGCTGCTGCTTGCAATCGGGACCGGCTCAGGTGTGGGCTTAGCCAGAACCGAAGGCTCAGCAGGCGCAGTCACAGGTCTCAATTCTTCAACCACATCGCGGACCGCGGCTTTAATATAGTCCCGCAACTTGGCGTCATCACTGAGGACTTCGCGGTGAGTCGCAGGAGCAGCCGCCGTCTCCGCAGCAGTAACCTCATATCGCATCAGTCTGCGCTTGTAGTCTTCTAATTCTTTTTCGACCTTCTCGAACTTCTGCTGCAGCGCCTTATGGTCATCCCTGAGCGCAGAATACTGTCGATGCAGAAGGCGGGATTCGTCCGTTGTTGTGAGAGTGCCGATCCTCGACAGCACCTCTCTCTGAAGCACACAGACCCGCTTCATTTCACCTCTTACGTCGCCCTTCAGCCTTGAAGACTTGTCGAGCATGGACTCAAAGACGCGAGTACCCTGCTTGGCCAGTTCAATCAGGCCGGGATTCGAGGGATCGCTAATCTCCGACTCTAACCTGTCGGGCAACTTTCGCCTGCTCTCTCCGCCGGTGAAATCGCGGGCCAGGTCCTCGATTTCCCGCGCCGAAATGTCCTCGGCGACGTCGAGCCTTTGCCGCTCTCTCTCCTGCAGAGCTTTTCCCCATCCAATATACTCCCCAGTAGTGGGGGGTCTTCCACGTCCTCTTTTGGCGGTGATCGCCACATCGAATTCAGGCTCTGACACCTCTGAATCATCGAAGCTCTCCGAACCGGTCAGGGATGGGCTCCGGCTAACAGATATTCTCCGCGACACAGTTTCAACCTTCGCAGCCCTACTCCGCGTGTTCAAGGCCGGCTTGTCCGACTCCTTTTCCACTACCTTGACAACGTCCCGATAACTTGGACGCCGAACAGAAGCTGGGGTTTTGTAACCAGCATCTACAAACTCCTCCTCGCTTTCGTCAAAACGCCTACTCGGCTCTCCTTCTTTTACGTCTTTTGGGTTTTTTAATTTGGACACATTCATATTTGTTCCCACGAGTAGGGGGGCTTTAGGGTCTGCCCCCCCTGACCCAGAAAACACCGGCCGCTAGCTGGCAGATCCGCTCGCCTGCCACCTTCAGAGAAGGCGGGGGTACGCCGCGCACTCCATCGGGGCCGCAGCCCGCCAAAACGCACCCCCGTTGAGGATTTGTTATTGATGTTTTCTCATCTCGGGGCCAGCCACTTAAGGCAAGCCCCCCTGGTCCCTTACCCGCGCCGATAAACATGACACCAGACGCCCGGGGGGGATAACAGGTTGGCCCGACGAGGTCCTGCCATGCAGGGGTCCCCGCCGCGCCGTCGAAGCCCTTTCGGGCGAAGACAGGGGAGACAGAACTCTCCCGGGAGATGAAACTCCCTCGACCAGAGCGCCGAACACAAAAACACCCGACGACTCCCGCGAGCCTTGCAGGCCCGCCACCCACGACCCCGAAGGGTCCGCTGGCCCTGAAAAGGGCCCTCCACAGGGTAATTATTTTAGAGAGGTTTTCTTCCTCGCAACCAGACGCACAGGGCAAGCCCCATACGCCCAGCCCCCAGACCCACTCAGTGTGAGCTTACGGGTTGGTGTGACCGTGCAATGCCCGCCCCGTGAGGAGCAAGCAGTCACACCGTTGCTAGTGGCTGTCCGCGACGGCCGAAGCCGCTACCCCCCATATCTGGAGGGCATTCCCCTATCCGCAGCCCGGGGACGCGTCCGATGGCGGTACTAGCCCCGCACACGGAAACCTAACCTAACCTAACCTAACCTTTTTTTTTTTTTTTTTTTTTTTTTTTTTTTTTTTTTGACCCGGGGTAATGGCCGACCCATACCAGGCTTCGGGGGAAGACCTGGTTATGCGGGGCTCGAACCCGCTAAACCCCCCGGGGGCTTATCCTCCGCCGCGTTGGTGCGGTGTCGGGCTCTCGAGTATGCAACCGACGACCGCCGCGGCGTGGCCTTTCGGCCTCAACTGGCCTGTCCCTGGAGGGGGACCAGCCGCTCCGTGCCACGGGAGCGACTGCCGACGAGCCGTGCAAGGCGGGTGACTGCCTCCAAACCAAGGACCCCCGTCCCGTCACCCGCGTGGCCCTGGGCTCAGGCAACACCCCGAGAGGCATTGCCATCATTGCCCTGTCGGAAAAGCCGGGTCGCCGGGCAAATACCCCGACGCGACCCTCGACTGCCGGGCAGATACCCCGACGCAGCCCGCCACCGGACAAAAGCCCCGACGTGGCCCGCCACCGGGCAAATACCCCGCCGTGGCTACTTCTTCTGCTGCTTTGGCTTGGGGCGGCAGAGCTTGCCGCACATGACATGCCCCGAGGGCAGCTCCAAAGCAGCACATACCGTGCACCTGGGCTTTGCACTACAGGCGTTTGAGAAACCTAACCTAACCTAACCTAACCTTTTTTTTTTTTTTTTTTTTTTTTGACCCGGGGTAATGGCCGACCCATACCAGGCTTCGGGGGAAGACCTGGTTATGCGGGGCTCGAACCCGCTAAACCCCCCGGGGGCTACTCCTCCGCCGCGATAGTTCGGAAGCCGGGCTCTCGTGTATGCACCAGCTCCCGACGCGGCGTGGCCTTTCGGCCCCAACTGGCCTGTCCCTGGAGGGGGACCAGCCGCTCCGTGCCACGAGAGCGACTGCCGACGAGCCGTGCAAGGCGGGTGACTGCCTCCATACCAAGGACCCCCGTCCCGTCACCCGCTTGGCCCTGGGCTCAAGCAACACCCCGAAAGGAATCGCCATCATTGCCCTGTCGGAATAGCCGGGTCACCGGGCAAATACCCCGACGCGACCGTCGACTGCCGGGCAGATACCCCGACGCAGCCCGCCACCGGACAAAAGCCCCGACGTGGCCCGCCACCGGGAAAATACCCCGACGTGGCTACTTCTTCTTCTGCTGCTTTGGCTTGGGGCGGCAAAGCTTGCCGCACATGACATGCCCCGAGGGCAGCTCCAAAGCAGCACAAACAGTGCACCTGGGCTTGGCACTACAGGCGCTCGCATAGTGGCCCGTTTCCCCACAGCGGAAGCATTGCGTGCTTCGGTCTACCTTGCTCTCACACATCTCTCTGGTGTGACCCAGCTCCAGGCAGCCGAAGCATCGCATTGGCCGCGGCGCGAGAGCGATCACTTTCGCCGCGCTCCATCCTACTAAAAGACGTTTTAGTGCCACCAGCTTCTTGGCGGCAGTCACCGGGCATCTAACTAAAGCCGTTAGCATGCCGTCCTTTCCCGTGCGCAGGTCGCCGACCAGGAACTCATCGACCGACATTGTTGTAGCTTCGGCAGCCGCTTTCGCCAGTTCCTCATGCGTAATTGACATGTCCAAACCGAGAACCCGAATTTCGGCCTTCTTTACAGGCCGCGTCACCCGAGTCAACGTGGGCAAATTCTCCCTCAGACTCTCTTCCAGTCTCTTGGCGCCCTCATCTCCGACCTCTTTCGGGAGCTCTAGTATGACGGCACCAGCGTAAGATCGCTTCAATGAAAGCGTCGGAATGCCCAGTTTTCTGAGGTCCACTTTCTCTCTTGCTACCTTCATGACTTCGACCAGCGTGAGGCCACCTTCCCGCTCTTTCTCAGATTTGAGAATATCAATGACTACGGCTGGGGCCTTCTTCTCCCTCAGCCGGACCGGTTTCGCCTTCCTTGGCCCTTTTGCCTCCTTCGGGGCACTCTTGGTGGCGGTGTCCTTTATTGCTGAAGAGGACTTCGCTTGCTCCCGCTTCTGCTTCATGAGCTTTTTGCGGCCCACTACCGTACTCCAGCTCTCTTTCTCGCCGCTTTGCGTTTCAGCCGAGATGGACGCTGGGGTTGCTGAGGCCACCTTCTTCTGTTTTGTGCTTACAGCAGCAACACTTACCGCGGAATGCGTTGCGCGCTCGCTTGCCTTCGGGACCGGCTTAGGCGTTGGCTTGGCTGGAACCGCAGGCGCTGGCAACTCAGGCGCTGGTCGCAGCTCCTCCAGCATGCCGCGCATTGCCGTCAAGAGCTTCGCGTCTCGCTCGTCGAGCCGCTTTTCTAGTTCCTGCTGAGTCGCAGGAGTCTCCGCCGCGTCAGCCGCCGCTACCTCATAGCGCAGTAGCTTGAGTTTGTGCTCTTCGAGCTCCCTCTCCACTCTTCCGAAACGAACACGAAGCGCCTCTAGTTCACCCCTAAGAACCTCCTTCTCCCGGTGGTGCTTCATTTCTTCATCGGTCACCGTGAGGGTTCCGATTTTGCTCACTAGCTCGCCCATTAGGGCGCAGGCTCGCTTCATCTCCCCCTTCACGCTGCCCTTTATGTTCGAGGACTTAGCCAACATCGTCTCGAACAGTCTCAAGCCCTCTCTACCAAGATCGACAAGCCCGGGCTTTGAAGGATCACTCTTATCCGACACCAAACTCTCAGGTATCTTGCGCCCGCTGTCACCGCCGGTGAAAGAGCGGGCGAGGTCTTTGATCTCCCGTGCCGAGATATCTTCGGCAATATCGAGCCTGCGCCGCTCCCTCTCCTTGAGGGCCTTCCCGTAGCCGACGTATTCGCCGGTTGTCGGGGGCCTTCCTCGCCCTCTTTTAGCCGAACCTGGTGCAACAAATTCAGGCTCTGACGCCTCTGAGTCATCCGACAATTCTGATCCGGACAGCGATGGGCTCCGACTGATACTCAGCTTCCTCGCAACCGTTTCTCCACCTTTCGCGGCCCTGCTCCGCGTATTGCGGGCCGGCCTGTCCGACTCTTTCCCAACGACTTTGATGATACCGCTACCCGAACGATGGGCAGGGGTACCGTAATCCGCACCATCGGAATCATCCTCCTCACTAACATCGCGCCGCCTTTTCGACTCTCCTCCTCTAACGTCTTTAGTTTTTAAATTGTTAACATCCATCATTGTTCCCACGAGTAGGGGGGCTTTAGGGTCTGCCCCCCCTGACCCAGAAAACATTGGCCGCTAGCTGGCAGATCCGCTCGCCTGCCACCTTCAGAGAAGGCGGGGGTACGCCGCGCACTCCATCGGGGCCGCAGCCCGCCAAAACGCACCCCCGTTGAGGATTTGTTATTGATGTTTTCTCATCTCGGGGCCAGCCACTTAAGGCAAGCCCCCCTGGTCCCTTACCCGCGCCGATAAACATGACACCAGACGCCCGGGGGGGATAACAGGTTGGCCCGACGAGGTCCTGCTATGCAGGGGTCCCCGCCGCGCCGTCGAAGCCCTTTCGGGCGAAGACAAGAGGGACAGAACCCTCCCAGGAGATGAAACTCCCACGACCGGAGCGCCGAAAAACAAATACTCCCGACGCCTCCCGCGAGCCTTGCAGGCCCGCCACCCACGACCCCGAAGGGTCCGCTGGCCCTGAAAAGGGCCCTCCACAGGGTAATTATTTTAGAGAGGTTTTCTTCCTCGCAACCAGACGCACAGGGCAAGCCCCATACGCCCAGCCCCCGGGCCCACTCAGTGTGGGCTTACGGGTTGGTGTGACCGTGCAATGCCCGCCCTGAGAAGGACAGGCAGTCACACCGTTGCTAGTGGCTGTCCGCGACGGCCGAAGCCGCTACCCCCCATATCTGGAGGGCATTCCCCTATCCGCAGCCCGGGGACGCGTCCGATGGCGGTACTAGCCCCGCACACGGAAACCTAACCTAACCTAACCTAACCTAACCTAACCTTTTTTTTTTTTTTTTTTTTTTTTTTTTTTTTGACCCGGGGTAATGGCCGACCCATACCAGGCTTCGGGGAAAGACCTGGTTATGCGGGGCTCGAACCCGCTAAACCCCCCGGGGGCTTATCCTCCGCCGCGTTGGTGCGGTGTCGGGCTCTCGAGTATGCAACCGACGACCGCCGCGGCGTGGCCTTTCGGCCTCAACTGGCCTGTCCCTGGAGGGGGACCAGCCGCTCCGTGCCACGGGAGCGACTGCCGACGAGCCGTGCAAGGCGGGTGACTGCCTCCATACCAAGGACCCCCGTCCCGTCACCCGCGTGGCCCTGGGCTCAGGCAACACCCCGAGAGGCATTGCCATCATTGCCCTGTCGGAAAAGCCGGGTCGCCGGGCAAATACCCCGACGCGACCCTCGACTGCCGGGCAGACACCCCGACGCAGCCCGCCACCGGACAAAAGCCCCGACGTGGCCCGCCACCGGGCAAATACCCCGCCGTGGCTACTTCTTCTCAACTCGCTGGACTGGTTGAGACCCGTGCTTCCTGCTCCCTTCCTGCTTGGGCTTTGGGCGGCAAAGCTTGCCGCACGCAACGTGCCCAGCCGGGAGACTCAGCGCGGCGCAGACTCCGCACTTGGGCTTGGCGCTGCAGTCAGCGGCGAAATGCCCGTCCTCTCCGCATCTAAAACATAGTTGGCTACGGTCTACTTGGTTTTTGCACATTTCTCGTGTGTGCCCGAGTTCCAAGCAGCCGTAGCAACGCAGCGGACGCGGTCCAAGAGCGACAACTTTGGCCGAGCTCCATCCCACCAAAATGCGCTTTTTCTGTGCCAATATCTTGGCGGCTGCCACCGGACATCTGACGAGTGCCGCCAACATCCCGTCTCTACCTGGCCTGAGATCGCCGATGAGAAATTCGTCCGCTGGAACACCGGTGGCTTCAGCAGCCGCCTGTGCGAGCTCCTCATGCGTCACGGCGAAGTCCATGCCCGTGACGCGGACCTCCGCCTTTTTGATCGGGCGAGTGACGCGAGCAACTATGGGCAGGTTCTCTTTTAGGCTCTGCTCCAGCCGTTGCGCCCCTTCTACTCCTACCTCCTTGGGGAGCTCGAGAATAACGGCCCCCGCATACGACCTCTTCAATGACAGCGACATAATGCCCAACTTCTTCAAGTCGATTTTGTCCCTTGCCGTTTTCATCAGATCCACGACAGTGAGCCCACCCTCTCTCTCCTTTTCGGACTTAAGTAGATCGATTACGACGGCAGGAGCCTTCTTTTCACGGAGACGTACTGGCTTTGGTTTCTTCGGCCCCTTAACCTTATTGCCACTCTCCCCCGCCTTCGACTTGTCTTGACCTGAATGTACCTGGTCCTTCTTCTTCTTCTTCATTTGTTTTTTGCGGCTCATAGCCGTACTCCAGCCTTCCTCGCCTTCATTAGCTACGGCTGAGATGGCCTCCGGGACCGTTGGGGCCTCTTTCCTCTTGATTTTCTGCCTTGCAGAAGCGGCATCAGTGACGCGCGTTTGGCTGCTGCTTGCTTTCGGGACTGGCACAGGTGTGGGCTTAGTCAGGACCGAGGGCACAACAGGCACAGGCGCAGGTCTTAACTCTTCAACCGCATCGCGGACCGCGGCTTTAATATAATCCCGCAACTTGGCGTCGTCACTGGGGACTTCACGTTGAGTCGCAGGAGCAGCCGCCGTCTCCGCAGCAGCAACCTCATATCGCATCAGTCTGCGCTTGTAGTCTTCTAATTCTCTCTCGACCTTCTCGAACTTCAGCTGCAGCGTCTTATGGTCATCCCTGAGCGCAGAATACTGTCGGTGCAGAAGGCGGGATTCGTCCGTCGTTGTGAGAGTGCCGATCCTTGAGAGCACCTCTCTCTGAAGCACACAGACCCGCTTCATTTCTCCTCTCACGTCGCCCTTCAGTCTTGAAGACTTGTCGAGCATGGACTCAAAGACGCGAGTACCCTGCTTGGCCAGTTCAATTAGGCCAGGATTCGAGGGATCGCTGATATCCGACTCTAACTTTTCGGGCAACTTTCGCCTGCTCTCTCCGCCGGTGAAATCGCGGGCCAGGTCCTCGATCTCCCGCGCCGAAATGTCCTCGGCGACGTCGAGCCTTTGCCGCTCTCTCTCCTGCAGAGCTTTTCCCCATCCAATATACTCCCCAGTAGTGGGGGGTCTTCCACGTCCTCTTTTGGCGGTGATTGCCACATCGAATTCAGGCTCTGACACCTCTGAATCATCGAAACTCTCCGACCCGGTCAGGGATGGGCTCCGGCTAACAGAGATTCTCCGCGACACAGTTTCAACCTTCGCGGCCCTACTCCGCGTGTTCAAAGCCGGCCTGTCCGACTCCTTTTCTACTACGCTGACTACGTCCCGATAACTTGGACGCCGAACAGAAGCTGGGGTTTTGTAACCAGCATCTACAAATTCCTCCTCGCTTTCGTCAAAACGCCTACTCGGCTCTCCTTCTCTTACGTCTTTTGGGTTTTTAAATTTGGACACATTCATATTTGTTCCCACGAGTAGGGGGGCTTTAGGGTCTGCCCCCCCTGACCCAACGAAAACACTGGCCGCTAGCCGGCAGATCTGCTCGCCTGCCACCTTCAAAAGAAGGCGGGGGTACGCCGCGCACTCTATCGGGGCCGAAGCCCACCAAAACGCACCCCCATTGAGGATTTGTTATAGATGTTGTCTCATCTCGGGGCCGGCCAATGAAGGCAAGCCCCCCTGGTCCCTTACCCGCGCCGCTAGACGTGACAACAGACGCCCGGGGGGGATTACAGGTTTGCCCGACGAGGTCCTGCCATGCAGGGGTCCCCGCCGCGCAGTCGCAGCCCTTTCGGGCGAAGACAGGAGAGACGGAACTCTCCGGGAGATGAGACTCCCACGACCAGAGCGCCGAAAACAAAAACTCCCGACGACTCCCGCGAGCCTTGCAGGCCCGCCACCCACGACCCCGAAGAGTCCGCTGGCCCTGAAAAGGGCCCTCCACAGGGTAATTATTTTAGAGAGGTTTTCTTCCTCGCAACCAGACGCACAGGGCAAGCCCCATACGCCCAGCCCCCGGGCCCACTCAGTGTGAGCTTACGGGTTGGTGTGACCGTGCAATGCCCGCCCCGTGAGGAGCAAGCAGTCACACCGTTGCTAGTGGCTGTCCGCGACGGCCGAAGCCGCTACCCCCCATATCTGGAGGGCATTCCCCTATCCGCAGCCCGGGGACGCGTCCGATGGCGGTACTAGCCCCGCACACGGAAAAAACGGACGCATAAGCCTCAAATAAGCTGAAGGAAGGAGCAACAGTCATTATGGGCCCTCTGCCTAGACCGTCACCCCCCCCCTAGCCTATCTTCTAACCTCTGGCGTCTACTACAAGGCTGTGACTCAACAACCACCTTGATTCGACAAACGTTCAAGCCCGATTGCTACAAGGCTCCAGTGCAAGCACCTTCGCCACTCCACCAAAATGTTTACTACGGGCGAACCCGGTTCAACAGAAAAGTCGCAACAATCGGGCCTCCTCCCCGCTGACATAATTGGCCGAAGCCTAGCCAGAAATCGGTTTGGGCGGACGAGTTGTCCGTCTGAAGAGTTCGCGACCTAATCCCTCCTACCCCGAAAAGCGGGAGCAGATTCCAAGGCAAAGGTAGAAGGGCCATCTCGAACTCCCCAGACCGACGCAGCCTACTGATCCCGCGCATCAAGTTCCCATCCCGGGCGCCAGTGAGCCTCCTACCGTCCTAACCACGACTTTCTTCTGACACCCGACATAGCCCAATACGCAGAATCAGCATGCTCTTAAGGCTCTCGCAGACATCGAGCAAATATAGGCCTAGTCCACAGCAGAACCTCGGAGCAGTCCTAGAGAGGCATTTTTTTCTTTTATCAACTCTCTAATCCGCACGAGATGTGACCTTGCATGACATGGTATGACGAGCATTCCACGGCATCCTGGTCGATTTCGGGCGGATGAGTACACCTGCATGCGCATGAAGGAGGCTAACCTAAACTGCAACGTGACATCCGCATACAGGATCGTACCCAGACGTTGGTAGTTGGCAGGAAGGCAATGCGGCATCTTTGCATTACCCCCCTCCCGGGGTGCTCTGCAGGGAGACTACCATCCCGCACCCGTTTCCTAACTGGGCATCATAGGGAAGGCCCTAGCCCCCACTGAGAGACAGCGGTGGGGTGAGGCTTGTCTTGAGAAAGACAAACCCACCCAGAAGTGCTTACCGGCGGACGGGCGAGTTTCATCCACTTTCAGCTGAATAGTCTCGGCTGCTGAGGTGTCGGCACTAGCAACTCGGCAGCGCCTCCACCAATATCGCCAATCTCGCAAAGCGCAACTCGGAGCGAGCTCCGTTCGCGCGATGTCAGCAGTCGAGACCTCCGAGGCGCGATAGACATCATCGGTCAGAGACCTAGTCTCAGCGGCTCAGGTGGCCCTAACCTAACAAGGCAGACGTCGTGCACTAAAAGTGCCTATTTCCGCCCCATATGAGCCGATGTGGATCGGTACCCCAGAGGCCACGTAACGCCCCGACCTAGCCGGCGAACTACCTCGACTCCGGGAGACGCGTATGGCTGGGTATCGATACACCAAAAGCCCGTTAGCTACGGTCAATTTTTATAGAGGTTTTCTTCCTCGTGGCCAGACGCGCAGAGCAAGCTCCACACACCTGGCCCCCGGGCCCGCCATAGAGAGCGGACTTACGGTCTTATGTGGTTGTGCAATGCCCGCCCTGAAAAGGGCAAGCTACCACATAACGTGTCATCGTCGTAGTGCAACACAAACCTGCGTTGCATACGAAGCATTCTGCTTTCACAGAACACCTACAACACGTTGTTTTATAGAGGTTATGTCCTCGCGACCAGACATGCAGAGCGAGCTCCACACGTCCGGCCCCCGGGTCTCCTGAAGGCAGACTTACGGGATGGTGTGACCGTGCAATGCCCGCCCTGAAAAGGGCAGGCAATCACACCGTTGCTAGTGGCTGTCCGCGACGGCCGAAGCCGCTACCCCCCTAAGGAGGCATTCCCCTATCCGCAACCCGGGGACGCGTCCGATGGCGGTACTAGCCCCGCACACGGAAACCTAACCTTTTTTTTTTTTTTTTTTTTGTCGAGGGGGAATGCTCATGCATACCCTGCCGCTGGGGGGCGACAGGGTTATGTGGGACTCTAGCGATTTGTTGCCACCAGCCTACCCACTAAACCTACCCCGGAGTTCCGCGTCTCGTCTAGAGAGTGGGAGAGGGGGTATCGCGCTTGGCGCGTTTGGCCCCGTCAGACCCACTCAGACGCTCGCTCGCGCTGCTGCAGATGGAATGCAGCGCGAACCCACCACTGCCGGAGGCATGAGGAGTCCCGAACTCAAGGACTCCTCACCGTCGCAGGGACCAGTGCAATGCGAGCAGTTGTCGCCCCGCAGACAACCACCCGCTGGTTCCCACTAGGACGGCAGAGTCTGGTGCCACCACCTCCTCCGTCGTCCTGTCCTCCGGCGCCTCCTCGCATCGGCGAGGGGATCCTCCTCACGGCGGCGCTCGGCATCTTCCTTTGCGGACATGACGGTCTCGCAAAAGGTGGCCATCGCCTGCCATGCCCTTTTACTCTCAAGCATCGCCCGTATGACTGTGGGCAATGCGAGGTCTGAACCAATAGCAGCTCGTAAGACTCGCCGCTCCTCCTCCCATGCTGGACACTCCGATAAAGTGTGGAAGGCCGTGTCTTCCACGTCGCCGCAAGCATGACAGACCGAAGTCGTTTCTCTGCCGGCGACTTTGTGCAGGTATCTGCCGAAGCATCCGTGCCCCGACAGTATTTGTACCAGCCGGTAGGAAAGCGACCCCGATCTTCTCTCTACCCATTTCCTTAAAACTGGAGCAATAGCCGAGACCGTCCAAGAGCCAGCGCGCGGCTCCCTTAGGCGTCTTTTCCATCTCCGCAAACTGGCTTTCTGGGCATTGCCCCGCCAACGCTCTATTTCCTCCGGACATAACCTCCCATCTCTCTCTAAAGCCTCGCAACGCTTCTGGTAAACAGAGGCGAGCACTTTAGCCTGCAGTTCCCAAGGTGGGATTCCGGAAAGTGTGCAGGCAGCCTCAAAAGATATCGTTCTGTACCCCCTTACGGCTCTAATAGCCAGAATACGCTGCGCCCTGCGTAATACCGCCTTGTTTTTATTGTTTAGGGCATCTATCCATACAGGTGCCCCATAAAGAGCCATCGACGCCACGACTCCGACAAACAACCTCCTGCAGGAGCTTCTCGGGCCACCAACGTTAGGAAGCAGACGGCCGAGTGCTAAGGCGGTACCAACTAGTTTTGGAGTAAGCCGCTTAAAATGCTCCTGGAAATTCCATTTACTGTCCAACGTGAGACCTAAATATTTCATGTTGGCCTTGACTTCTATAGTCACCCCACCAACGACGATGTTAGCGCCGGGGGGCGGCTTTCTACGTGGTCCATAAAAGCAAATAGCCTCTGTTTTTTCAAGGGCAACACGTAGTCCCAATCGACCAATTCGGGCTGCCACCTGGGCAGTTCCTGCCGTCGCCAATAGAGCGGCCTCTCTATATGTGTCTCCGCGAGCTAGAACCAGCGTGTCATCGGCATAGCACACAAGGTGCAGCCCGCGGATAAGGGCACCTCGCAACATCCAATCAAAGCCTATGTTCCACAACAGAGGCCCGAGAACTGAGCCCTGCGGAACGCCACGACTCATTATGCGCTGACGCACACTACCCGTCAAATCCTGATACAATATAACACGCTCCCGTAGATAATCCGCGATAACCTGCTGGATGTACTGGGGCACCCCGTGGTATTGGAGCGCCTCCAAGATGGTACTGAACGGGAGCGTGTTGAACGCATTGGCGATGTCTAAAGACACCGCCAGCAGCACACCTCCTCTCGATGTTGCCTCATTAGAGAGGGTTTTCACTTGAAGGATCGCATCAATTGTGGATCGACGCTCTCTAAAGCCGTATTGGTTATTGGCCAAGTCTGGGCCTACTGTAGTGAGATGGTTCGTTATACGAGAAGCCAAGATTTTCTCAAATACTTTCCCTGCCTCATCCAATAGGACAATGGGCCTATACGCCGACGGGGAATCTGTAGGTCGTCCCTCCTTTCTCAGCAGTACTAGCCGCCCCCTTTTCCAGATCTTCGGAAATTGGCCGTGTATGAGACACTTATCCAGCAAGGACCGAAAACAAGTCTCCATTTCTTTTAGGGCCAAAGCCAACACACGGGCGTGGACACCGTCAGGGCCGGGGGCAGTTTTCTTCCCCCTAAGTCTCTCTAGAGCGTTGTCGAACTCCCCGTCGGTAATTGGGAAAGCTTCTCTGTCACTCAATTCACTTCTCGGAGGCATACGAGGGGGATCAAATTCTGGCTGTTCAGGGAACAGAGTCGCAACAGTAGCTTCTAAAAGCTGAGGCTCGAGGGTTTCAGTCACCGGGGGGCCGCGGTTTCGCAAACGATTGCGAACCATGCGGTATGGGCGCCCCCAGGGATCTCTGTTAAGACTCTCGAGTAACTCCTCCCAGGCGAGCTGTTTGGCCTGCATGATAGCTACCTGAAACGATTTTTTAGCGACTTTGTAGGTCTCTATCAGGCTATTCTCAAATACCGGGTCACGGACTCTCCTTCTGCGATACCGAGAGATAGCTTTCTTGGTCCGCTTACACTCTGTACGCAAGTTGGCTAGCTCTTGAGACCACCAATACACAGCTTTGTCTGGCGGCGGTCTCTTAGAGCGAGGCATCGCCGAATCGCATATGGCAGTAAGAGCTTCTTTAAATCTGACCGCTGACATGTCTACTCCAACGTCAGGGGCCCAATCTGCCACCCAACCATTGATTGCCGCCGCCTCAATAGCGCTGTCTTTATTCAAGCGCGTAATAGCCCAGCGCGGAAAGAAATTGTCCGAGTTGTTGCTCCTCTGAATGATGTTGTGGAGGGAGACACTAAATCGAATATACAAATGGTCCGATAGTGTCTCCTCCTCGACCAAGACTCTCCAGTCTAGAACTCTATCTGCGACAGCAGGGGAAGCGAAAGTCAAATCCACTATGGACCCACCCTGCTGCCGAACACATGTGAGCGATGACCCAATATTAAGGAGGGCAAGTCCGGAAGTTACCGCCCACTCCTCCACGATTTCACCTCTTAGATCCGTTCTCGGGGAGCCCCAGGATGTAGATTTGGCATTAAAATCGCCGAGAACGATGACCGACCTTGGGGCCGCACGGTGTACAGCGGACCCCAGCTCTCCAATGAATATTTCAAATTCAGCCAATGATTTATTGGGTGAGAAATAAACCCCTATAACAATGAACTCTCTCCACTTGATAGTGACAAAGCCTCGACCCCTGTGTACAACAGATAGGGGTGGAGCAGAAACACAGCTCGAACCTATTATTGCAACTGAACCATTCAAATCCGCAACCCAATTGGATCGCGGAGGAACTGTGTATGGTTCAGCTGCAACTGCCACCTCGATTTCCCACTCTGCCATATGCTGAAAAAGAAGACTTTGCGCAGCAGCAGAGTGGTTTAGATTTGTTTGCAGAAATTGGCAACTATCCATTATTGTCTGTCAACATTTCCTCTTGCTGCGTGTTTCGCGCCGACTCAGTAGCAGCCTTGGTCCGTAGGGCCACTTTCCTCCTGTTGTGGCGGGGCGGGGAACATTTCTTTCCACCAATTATATGACCCGCAGATTTTCCCGCTTCTGCACACACCACACAGTGTGGTGCATCGGTGCAAGAAGCCGCTACATGACCTTTCTTGCCACAACGATAGCAAGAGCCGCTGCGATCAACAGTTGCCGTGCAGTTAGCCTTGGAGTGCCCCTCTTCCAAGCATCTAAAGCACCTGTACGGACGAGGATCCAGGAGCCTAACTTGGGCCGAGCTCCATCCAACAAGGAGCCGGCGCCCGTCCGTTAATTTCTTCGCAACGTCGACCGGACATTGCACCCAGGCCGAACCCATTCCAGCTGGACCATCTCGAATTTCACCTACTTTAACGTGGTCTAAATTGCACTCTCCTTTCTCAGCCACTGTTTGTTGAAGTTCCTCTCTCGTGACTGAATCGTCAAGATAGGTAATTCGCAATTCCGCACATTTAACCGGCCGAACAACTTTTCCCCCTTCCGGTATAATGCTCCGGAGCTTTTCAGCCAATAGATCGGCTTTTTCCGGAGCAAGGCTTTTGGGTAGCTCCATCAGCCGGTCCCCGGTCGCCGTTGTTTTGAAACGAACACCGGTGTCAAGCCCGACCTCAGCCAAGCCAACAGAGCTCCTCGCCCTCACAATGATTTCGGCAAACGTTGCCTTTCTATTTTCCATATCCGGTGGCAGGGAAATAACTACTGCCTGAGTGCGAGGAGGACGTAGTCTTCTCCTGCGTGTCGTCTTGGGCTTTCTTGCCACCGTTTGAGCCGGCTTGACCTGTGCTACTTTGGGCTGAGAATGTTTCTCTGCTTCCTTCTTTTTCTTTTTGTTTTTCTGTTTTCTACTCTCCGCCGTCACCCACTCTCCCTCGGCAGATGTGGACGCCGTGGGCTGTCTGGGTTCTGGCTCAGCCAGAGGGCGGAGTACTTTCTTGACTGGAGGGGGGGCGAGTGCTACCTTCTTCGCCTTACTCTTTGTTGACACAATTGCACTGCTAGGTTTGTCAACGACAGTCTTTCCCGTACTTTTGGCAGCCTGTGCCGCTTCCCGCTTTTTGTCGGCAGCCAAAGGCGGCCTAGGCGTTTTTGCCGGAAGAAGTGCGCCCTCAATTTGGGCGTTGACCATGTTCCGAGCTGCCGCCATGTATCCTCTAAATATACCATCCATTTCAGCCCGAGTGACCGGCGACGCGTCAGAAGAAGGACCGGTTGGCGATGGATTTGCCTCTTTTGGTTGGGATTGAGCCCTCGTTGCAGCCTTAAGTTGCGCTTGAAAGTCCATGCGCATCTCCGCCATCTCTTTTCGGACTTCGGCAAAGTTGCGCTCAAGGCGCTCGTTGTCGCTCCGTAACTGCGCGTTCTCCCTCTCGAGCTTGGAAACCTCCGAAGAAACGGTGCATTTAAGGATGCCAAGCGTGAAGTCTTTTATTCGGGCCGATGAATCCTTTAAGATCTTCTGATGAGTTCCCTTAAGGTGGCTCGATGTCTTTGACACTTTCAAAATAGCATCCAATTCCTCCTCTACCCCCCTGAACATTTGGGTGGCTCGGGGTTCCTCCGTCGAATCCATGTCGTCCTCACATTGTAGAGAGGCGAACGAGTTAGAGCGCAAATTCCTCTTTTGCGCAATCTCTAGTGCGAGTTCCCTTTCGGCTTCCAACCTCATCGACTCCTGCAGTTGCCGATTGTAGTCTCTCTTGGCTTGCGCAAGACCCACATACTCACCCGTAGTGGGCGGGCGGCCACGTCCTCGATTGGTCGTCACCTTTTTAGGCGCCGACACAGCGCTATCCGCACTCGATGCACCCTCTGAGTCGGATCCAGATCTAGACGCTAATCTGGCGCGTCCCCTCTTACGTCCCTTGGATTGGGACATGACTTCCTCATCGTCTGACCCAGCGTCATTTAATGACAAACAGGACCCGAAGTCCGACAGTCGCCTCTCTTGCTCAATATCGTCGTCCATCGGATCGACTTTTCCACTCTCTGCCCTACCGGCTTTCACATTCACCGCGCTATCTTTCGATGTACTAGGCGCCTTCTCTTTTAGGTACTGACTGCGTACCGAGCTTTTGCTTCCACCACTCACAATTCTTAAACTAAGGGGTTTGGTTTTTGGTTTTGATTTAGACACTTCCATGTTTGTCCCACGAGTATGGGGGAAATAAGCGGTCCACCCGGGTGGTGCCCCCTGCACCCGGGCAACTCTACTACGCTCACCAGGTCGAGCAGTCTGGTGAGGTTGGCGCTAACTGGTGGGCTATACGCTGCCCACCACCCGAAGGCCCTCTGTTGCCGCGTTCACCAACAACAAAGACTTGCGGATTTTTATGGTGGTATACTCCACTTGGCCCGGCCAGTCAAGGCAAGGCCCCTACACCCCCTATTCAGCAGCGAGACATGACCACGTACACTGAGCTAGAACATGCAGGTTGCCCGACGAGGGCCTGTCATACAGGACTCCCCGCCGCGCAGAAGGGACAGGCGAAAGACGCCACGACCTATACGCTGGGCTTGAAGCCCAACCACCCACGAGCATAAGCTCCACTGGCCCTAAAAAGAGCCCTTTCCACAAACAGAGCAGCTGCTCCGTGAGCATTGAATGCTCCTGACATTGACCGTGGTAAAAACGGTCCGCAGACTAAAAGACCGCCATCCAACGACTACAAAAAAGAGTCCGCTGGCCCATAAATTGGGCCCAACAACGCCACAGCCACAGACCTCCGACGAGTAGAGGATCTGGGAGCGGCCCACCGAACGCCATGAAGGCGCCAACCACTTTAAGGCACTGAAGCCTACGCGGGAATCAAAAAACGGACTCAACCGCCCACCTTTTTCAGACCATTAGCCCACCGTCGAAAACCGGTTTGGAGTAAAGTACTCGCTTACAACCGGTGTTCGACGTTGGTTGCCCAGGGTACGCCACGAGGAGGCTGTCTGAACTGGTACCCCACGGAAACCTAACCTTTTTTTTTTTTTTTTTTTTTTGTTCACGCCGGGGAAATGCATTAAATTGCATACCACCGGGTGCGTGAGTGCCCGGTGGTTATGTGGGGCTCTCCTTCCCAGAAGGGGAAGGCCTACCCACTAAAACCCCAGCGATGGCCGCCATCAGGCATGACAGGGGCCCCAGGGTCAAATATTGCAACTGGGGACCCCCCAGCCTACGCTCCCCGACGGAGAGCCCATCACGGGCAATACGACCCACGAGTGGGACGCCGCCGCGGGCGGCACCGCGTTAAGAGCAACGCGGCCCGCGGCGACGTGCCACACCACGACGACACCCCCCAGCCATGGAGGGGGTGTCATCCCACCACTCGGCGAGACTGCGGGAATAGGCCTGCAGCAACGCCAAGGCCGAGCCTCAGCCAACTGCTTCTCTGTGAGAGAAGCAGGCACTGAGGCCCGGCGCCACCCTGAAGGGCACAAGTGCCCCCGCCGGCCTAGCAGGCCGGCCATCCCACGACCCCCCGTCTGAGGGTCCGCTAGCCCTAAAAAGGGCTGTTTAAAGTGCCCGGACGCGACTATGTCCGGGCCGCCGACTCCTGTCGGCCATCCACCGACGCTCCAGGTGAACTGGGCGTCATCTTCCCTGCGCCCATTGGCGCAAAACCGGCGGCACTCGGCGCACCCTCTCCGCCAGTCCCCCCGACCCCCGGTTGGGTGTCCATGGGTTCGGCCTGAGGAGGGTCGCACTTGTGGCCGCCAATCGGGGCCGCCCTCACGCGGCGCCGAGGGGCGCCGCACCTCAACTCGCCCAGCCGATGGCTGGCCTCTCGCCCTGCTTCACTGCAGAGAGGGCAGTGAGCCTTCTCTCTGCAGTCCACCGCCTTATGGCCGGTGCTTCCGCAGCGATAACACACCTCGGTGCGGTCGACCACCGAGGTGCACGTCGCCCTGACGTGACCTGACTCCAGGCATTTAAAACAGCGGACGTCGCGCGGGGGCAAAACCCGAACAAACGCCGCTGCCCAACCGATCTGGAGTCGGCCACCCTCCGCTAGCTTTTTTGCTGCCCCACTAGGACAGCTGGTCCAGGCCCTAAAGCCCCCTGAGCCAGTGGGACGGATATTCCCCACCCTAATCTTTTCCGGCGGGCAACCGCCCGCTAAGCTCATCGCAGCACTAATGTCTGCGCTCGTCGTCGCGCCAGTAAAGCCAGAAAGAACCAGCTCCGTTTTCTTCTCAGGCCGGGCGATCCTGACAGAACCCTCGGCGGCCACCTCTATTTTGTGGGCGATCTCCTGCGCCCACTCCTCTTTTTGAGGCCCCGAAACGAGGCACATGGTGGCTCCAGTCACGGACCTCGTCCATTTTAACTGGGCCGCCATCTCGGCGCTCAGTTGGGAGCCCGCCTGGGCCCGCCCCAACACCTCCTCTACAGTGACGCCTCGCGCGGCCGCCTCCGGCACAATGTTAATGGTCAGGGCAGCCGTGTCCGGCGCCCTGACCTTCACCTGTTTGGCCCTCGACCTTATCGGCTGCTTCTTCGGCGCGAGAATCGCGCTGGGAGTCTTAGGCTTCTTCGCCGCATCCGCGTAAGAACGCGTCACCGCTACTGGGACCTGCTGCTGGGTCGGCTGCTTCCCGATCTCCTTTGCAAAGCGGCCCAGTTCGTCCGCGACTCGACTCTCCAGCCGGGTGAAGTCGGCCTTTGTGGCTGAAGCCTCCTCCAGCTCCGTGATTGAGGCCTTGAGGGCCTCAATTTCCTCCAACAGATCTCTCTCACGCGCCTTCGATATGTTCTTGTGGCTCTCTACTTCATTCGTCACGGCATCAAACCACTTCTTCGCCTTGGAGTTGATTCCCCTGTAAATATGGCGCAGGTCGTCCTCAAAATTTAGGATGCGCTGAGAATGGTCGGGGATTTCTTTCGCCAAGCCCTTAAGGTCGTTGGCGAAGTCCTTCAGCTCCTCTACGTCCTTGTCCATCCAATTTCGGGTAAAAATCCGTGTTTGTGTTTTTCCCACGGGATCCTCGGCCTTAGCCGGAACATCCGCTTCACAACCCTGGTTGCGCAAAGTTGCCCCCCCCGTATACAAGGGGCAGACCGACTCAGCGGAAGATTCGGGTGCCAAGCGCATTCGCTTGGCCTCCGACTCCCCCGCAGGGCCGGTGAGGGATTCCTCCTCACGGAGACCCTCCCGGGGACGTGTAATTTTGCTTGGCGCGTCCATTTTTTTTTTTTTGTGTCTATCTTACCCGGGCACTGAAGCCCCTCTCTATCAACGGGCACTGAAGCCCGGCGGCGGACCATCTGGGTGTGGTCTCCGCCGCCTCAACCACGTCAGACCATTCGCCCTCCGCTGACCACTGATTTGGGGGAAATCCAATCCAGTGGTCAGCGGCGGTTGCCCAGGGTGCGCCACGAGGAGGCTATCTGACCAGGCACCCCACGGAAACCTAACCTTTTTTTTTTTTTTTTTTTGTTTACGCTGGGGAAATGCATTGAATTGCATACCACCGGGTGCGTAAGATCCCGGTGGTTATGTGGGGCTCTCCTACCCAGAAGGGGAAGGCCTACCCACTAAAACCCCAGCGATGGCCACCATCAGGCATTACAAGGGGCCCCAGGGTCGAGTATCGCTACTGGGGACCCCCCAGCCTTCGCTCCCCTGTCGCTACTAGGGGAGCCCTCCTTAGTGACACCGGAGGGGGCAGCACCGTGTAAAAGGCGGTGCGGCCCGCTGCGGCGTCGGCCATTCCTCGACGACACCCCCCCAGCCATATCGGGGGGTGTCATCCCTCCCGGGTCGCGTCCATGGGCACAAGCTTTGTCGCGCCCACCAGCGACCCGTGGCGGCGCATCGGGTCAGTACTTTACCTGGCCCGTCGCCGCCTTCTTCGAGCGGGATCGGCCATCTCCCGATCCCGCTCGGCGGCCTCCTTCTGGAGCATGACGGCTTCACAGAAGGAGGCCACAGCCCTCCAACCTCCCTCATCCGCCAGCATTGCCGCAATCAATGCTGGCGGGGACAGATCATGCCCGATCTCGTCGACCAGGACTCGGCGTTCGGAGGCCCAAGCGGGGCAGTCCGCCAGCGTATGCTGGGCCGAGTCGAGGTCGAATGCGCAGTGGTGGCAACGTGTCGTTACCTCCCTCCCTATTCGGCTCAGATACTCACCGAAACAACCATGCCCGGTGAGTATCTGAGTCAAGCGGTAGGTGACCTCCCCCTTTCCGCGGAGCCAAGCTTCGAAGTGCGGGAGAATTGCTCCGACGGCGCGCTGGCGTGCACACCCCCCCAACTCTAGCTGTGCACGCCAGTCCCTCTCAGCCCGTCGGAGCAACTCCCGCCTGTGCATTCCGTGCCCTGGTTCTGGGGGGTTCCCCCCCCTCTCCCCCCCCGCCGACACGCCGCGGCGCATTGTACATCACCGCGTACATGTCGGCAAGGATTTCGAAAGGGGGGGAGCGCCCCAGAACTGTCGCCGCCTCGTACGAGATAGTACGGTAGCCCCGCACGATCCGTATGGCCATTGTCCGCTGCATGCTCCGGAGTAGAGCTCTGCAGCGGGAGGACCTCGTGCAGTCTCGCGACCACACGGGGGCCCCATACAAGGCCACGGACCGTACGACGCCAGCGTACAGGCGGCGAACACCATCCCCTGGTCCCCCCAAGTTGGGTAGCAGGCGGTGTAGAGAACCCGCTACCCTTTTGACTCGGGGGACCAGCCGCACGAAATGCTCTTCGAAGCTCCACCTGCTGTCCAAGGTGAGGCCAAGGTATTTGATATGAGGCCCCACCTGGACCTCCGCGTCACCTACCCGAATCCGGCAGCTGGGTGGTTCCCGGCATCTTGATAGGCCGTGGAACCATAGCGCCTCGGTCTTGTTAGGCGCTAATTCTAGACCCAGCCGGCGGATTGCCCTCACGACACATGCCACCCCTAGCTCGGCAAGCCTGAGCGTCCGCCCAAAGTCGACCCCAGTCGTCACGACGAGAGTGTCGTCGGCATAGCAGACGACACTCACGCCGCAAGGAAGGCTGGTGCGAAGGACCGCATCGTATGCGAGGTTCCACAGAAGGGGTCCCAGAACCGACCCCTGCGGAACCCCGCACTCGACCCCCCTCTCCGATTCCGTCCCGTTCCTGCCCCCGATCCGGATCTTCCTGTCGCGCAAATAGTCCCCGACCACAGCCCGCAGGTAGAGGGGCAACTCGTGGTACTCGAGTGCCCCCCTGATGGCCTGCCAGGGAAGGGTGCCGAAGGCGTTGACGATGTCAAGCGACACCGCCAGAGCCACCCCTCCCGCTCGGACTGCGGACCCCGACAGAGACCGAACACGCCGGATGGCGTCCAGCGTCGACCGCCCCCGCCGGAATCCAAATTGGCAGTCCGACAAGTCGGGACCTACGCGCGACAGGTGCTCGCCGATACGGGTGGAGATGATCCTCTCGAAGAGCTTCCCCACCTCGTTCAGCAAGCAGATCGGACGGAACGACGACGGAACATCTTCGGTCCTTCCCTCCTTCCTCAAAAGCACCAGCCTGGCCGACTTCCAGTCGACGGGGAACACCCCCTCTCTGAGGCAGCTTGTAAAGAGCTGCCTCACTCTGTTCCCCAATGCCCTGAGCGCCAGCGCCAGCACCTTGCCCGGGACCCCGTCCGGGCCCGGTGCGGTGTTGCGCGCTGTGAGCCGCATCACGGCCCCGGCGAGCTCGCTCTCCGTCACCCCTAGGTCGTCCGACCACGGCGCGGGCGACGGGGCTTCGGAGGGACTGTCCTGGACCCTTGGGAAGAGCGTATCCACCACTCTTCCCACGAACTCGGGGTCCAGGGTTTCCGTCAGGGGAGGAACCCACGGTCTGAGCTTGCCCAGTACCATTTTGTACGGGCGCCCCCATGGATCCCTCTCCAGTCCCTCCAGGAGCTCGTTCCAGGACCTAGCCTTGGCGTCAGCAATGGCGATGCTGATCGCCTTGGCTGCGGCCCCGTAGGCGCGCCTGGCGCTCAGGACATCTTCGACTGAGGCTTGCCGTCTTCTTCGAGCTCTGAGGTACTGGCGGCGCGCGGCTATAACAACTCTCCTGAGCCGCGCGATCTCCTCATTCCACCAGTACGCAGAGCTCCGTCGGGGCGGCCTGACTCGGGGCATTGACGCATCGCAGATCGACGTCAATGTTTCCCGGAGCCAGGCCACCTGCGCATCGAGATCGGGCATGACGTGTCCTTCCTCCGACCAGTCCGCGACGTGGGCTGCGGCGATGGCCCTATCTCGGTCCAGCCGCTTGATGGACCAGCGTCGCGGACGGCTGTCCTCCTGGAGCGTTCGGGCAGGGTGGCGGAGAGACACATCGAATACGATGTGTCGGTGGTCGGACAGAGTGACCACCTCCTCCGCGACCCTCCATCCCGACACCATACGGTGCGCAGTGGGAGTCGCCCATGACAGGTCGACGACCGACTCCCCCTGCCACCGCACGCAGGTGCTGACTGAACCCTGGTTTAGAAGCCGAAGGTCCAGTCCCGCCACACACTCCAGGAGTGTCTCCCCTCTTACGTCGTCCCGGGTGTCGCCCCACTCTCGCGAGTGGGCGTTGAAATCACCCAGGACGAAGACGGGACGGGGGGCGCAGCCGCGAACACAGCACGCCAGCCCGTCCAGGAATGCCTCGAATGCGGCGAGGCCGCAGTTCGGGGAGACGTAACAGCCTATGACGGCCGTGGAACCCCATTCCACGGCCACGAAGCCCGGCCCCCGGGCAAGGGGACTGCAGTGCGGCCTGTCACTGGCCCAATAGATGGCCACCGAGCCCTGGTCGTCCCCGAACCATCTTGGGTGGTTCGGGATAGAGTAGGGCTCAGCCACGACCGCTAACGCAACCCCAACCTCCGCGAGCGTCTGCATAAGTAGGTCTTGCGCAGCGCGGCAGTGGTTGAGGTTGCCCTGCAGCACCTTACCATGGACTTGCATTAATGGGTGTCCATGGTTACACCTCGCCCCCGGACCGGGGCAGGGGGTTGATCATTAGCCCCCGCCTTCTTCTTTTTAGGAGGGGAGCATTTCTTGCTCCCCATCCTGTGATCCGCCGGTCTGCCCAAGTCTGAACAGACTGGGCAGTGAGGAGCACTCGCGGTGCAGAGACGGGCAATATGCCCCGACTCTCCGCACCTGTAACAACGAGTGCTCCTGTCACAATTTGGGTTAGGGCATCTGGCCCTAACGTGCCCCTTTTCGAGGCACTGGTAGCACTGTAAAGGCCGTGCTGCCAGTGCCACAACCCGAACTGAGGTCCATCCAATTAGAATCCGCCCAGACGCCAGTTTTCTGATGGCGCTGAGCGGACACCTGACCCAGGCCGTTCCCAGGCGGAAGCGGCTGGCACTTATCTCCCCGACTTTCACGTCGCCGGGGGAACAGGCGCCAGCCGCGGCAATGGCCGCCGCCACGTCCGCTGGAGTGATGGACTCGTCAAGGTCCATCACTCGCAGATCTCCCATTTTGCACGGACGCGAGATTATAGCGCCCGTGCCGGCCAGAACTTCCCTCATGCGCTCCGCCAGGGCGTCAGCTTTAGCGGCGCTTTCCGGGCCAGGCACCTCCAGCAGGAAGGCCCCCGTCGCCGCTATCTTCCTTCGCACGCCTGCGGTGATCCCCAGGTCCGCCAGGTTAATTTTTGATTTGGCGGACTCCATCACCGCAGCGTACGTCGTCCCGGCGTCAGGAGGCACCGTTACCACCACCGCTGCACAAGCGGGCGGTTTGGGCACCCTCCGGGGGCCGGGGTCGACTACCCTTATACGCGGGGCCGGGGCTGGGGCCGCGGTCCTCTTTGGGGCGGCTCCGGTTTTTCGCCCCGCCACTACAGCCCACGAGTCCCCTTTGGAAACCTCCCGGGAAGGCGGCGCAGGAATAGTGTTTGGGACCGCCAGCGGAATAAGCGCCGCCGGCGGTACCGCTGCGCCTGATTGTTGGCCCTTCTTTTTTTTCTTCCCTTTCCTCCCCTTCTTCTTTTTGCCCCCCTCACTGGCTGTGGCAGGTGGCGCTGATGGAGCTTTTTCAGCCCTCCTCTCGTGGGCAAGCGGAGGCCTCTTCCCCATCTCCGGACAGAGCTTGCTCATCATGTCGCCCTGGAATTTTGCGAATTCTCGCTCCAGGACGACCGAGATCTGGCCCCAGTCCGGCGTCGCGGGCTCCTCCCGGGACTTCTCGGCTGGAGCCGGAGCGGGCCCCTTGGTCTGCTCTCCCGCCGTTGCCTTCTTAGTTCTTTTACGCGGCGGTACCGGCGGGGGAGGCATGCTCTCCCGGGATGGCCCTGGCGCCTCTGGTCCAGTCCGGTGGAGGCCTCTCCTCAGGGCCTCGTTCTCCTCTTTGAGGTCGCTCACCTCTTTGGCCAGCGCGAAGAGGCGAGCTGCGAGCTGCTGGACTTGGGAGCGAAACTCCTCGTTCTCACTGTCCCGCCTCTCCGCCCGCTCGACCAGCTCGGCCAGTCCCTGTTTGATGCTGGGCAGGGCGGTTCTAAAAGATTTCGCCACCTCAGCCTTGGAGCTTTTTTGCCTGTCGCAGTGCCTTTCCACGTCGCCCAGGCAGGCCAACATCTCCGACCCAATATTGGCAGATCTCGCCTCTCCAGCACTTTGAGAGAGGGCTGCCTGACTCGAGTCCTCCTCTCCCGCCCTCCTTTTCCTTTCTCCCTCGAGGGGACGCTCATGTTTCCTTTTAGGCGGCCGCCCCGTCTCGCCCTTCTCGCATTTTTTTGATGTGGTAGACGACGAGCAGGAAACCATCGAGCTGGTGGATCCCCTTGAGTTAGAGCGGGATCTAACCGTCTCTGCCTGACTCAACCGTCCCCCGCTGCACGATCGGAGACGGATCCGGCCCACGGCAGCATCTGCAGCCGGCATTTCCTCAATCGCGGGATCATCGTCAGTGCCTGTTGGTACCGGCGGAACGTCCGCACCTTCCACCACAATCGCCTCGGTAGCTGATTTCACACCAGACGACCCGGTAATCGTCTGGCGCCGCTGGCCAAGCGGATCGCAGAGGCCACTCATAGCTGATTTCACACTTGGGGTATGAGCTTCCCCCGAGCGCCCGGTGTCAGCGGGATCACAAGACATACAACTCTCTTTGAAAGACCCTTCCATGTTTGTCATTTAAGGGATGACTCCCGTGGTGGCCCGCTTGGCACTGGACTCCCTCCAGCCATTCACCCCATCGGCACGGGCCGCACCTTAGGGTTAGGGTAATTTTTATTGTGGTTTTCTTCCACTCGGTCCGACGCTCAGTGCGCCAGACCCCCGGCCCCACCAAATGTGGAGTAACGGGTTGCCCGACGGCAGACCCTGCTGGGTTCACCACCGCGCCAAGGAGTCGAAGCTCCATCCTATCCCGTAGAGCCGAGCGGAGGGGTTCATAACCCGTATTCCGTCGCCTCTACCCTACACCCTTTCCTCGAGAGCGGCCGAACGGGGGGGTTCATAACCCCTGGTCCGTCGCCCGCAAACGCAGAAACTCGCTCTCTTTCGACGCCTCTGTAAGCAGAGGGGAAGAGAGGAGACCGCCTTCCAAAAATACTCGGGCACTAAAGCCCCATCCCTGTCAATGGGCATCGAAGCCCGGCAGCGGACCATCAAGGTGTGGTCTCCGCCGCCCCGACCACGTCAGACCATTAGCCCTCCGCTGAGCACTGATTTGGGGGAAGTCCAATCCAGTGGTCAGCGGCGGTTGCCCAGGGTGCGCCACGAGGAGGCTATCTGACCAGGCACCCCACGGAAACCTAACCTTTTTTTTTTTTTTTTTTTTTTGTTCACGCCGGGGAAATGCATTAAATTGCATACCACCGGGTGCGTGAGTTCCCGGTGGTTATGTGGGGCTCTCCTTCCCAGAAGGGGAAGGCCTACCCACTAAAACCCCAGCGATGGCCGCCATCAGGCATGACAGGGGCCCCAGGGTCAAATATTGCAACTGGGGACCCCCCAGCCTATGCTCCCCAGAAACGGAGAGCCCAACACGGGCAATACGGCCCACGAGTGGGACGCCGCCACGGGCGGCACCGTGTAAAGAGCGGCGCGGCCCGCGGCGACATGCCACACATCGACGACACCCCCCAGCCATGCGGGGGTGTCATCCCACCACTCGGCGAGACTGCGGGAGGAGACCTGCAGCACCGCCAAGGCCGAGCTTCAGCCAACTGCTTCTCCGTGAGAGAAGCGGGCACTGAGGCCCGGCGCTACCCTGAAGGGCATAAGTGCCCCCGCCGGCCTAGCAGGCCGGCCATCCCACGACCCCCCAACTGAGGGTCCGCTAGCCCTGAAAAGGGCTGTTTAAAGTGCCCGGACGCGACTATGTCCGGGCCGCCGACTCCTGTCGGCCATCCACCGACGCTCCAGGTGAACTGGGCGTCATCTTCCCTGCGCCCATTGGCGCAACACCGGCGGCACTCGGCGCACCCTCTCCGCCAGTCCCCCCGACTCCCGATTGGGTGTCCATGGGCTCGGCCTGAGGAGGGTCGCACTTGTGGCCGCCAATCGGGGCCGCCCTCACGCGGCGCCGTGGGGCACCGCACCTCTTCTCCCCCAGCCGATGGCTGGCATTTCGCCCCGCTTCAGCGCAGAGAGGGCAGTGGGCCTTCTCTCTGCACTCCGCCGCCCTATGGCCGGTGCCTCCACAGCGATAGCATACCTCGGTGCGGTCGACCACCGAGGTGCACGTCGCCCTTACGTGCCCCGACTCCAGGCACTTAAAACAGCGGACGTCGCGCGGGGGCAAAACCCGCACGAACGCCGCTGCCCAACCGATCTGGAGTCGGCCATCCTCCGCCAGCTTTTTGGCTGCACCGCTAGGGCAGCTGGTCCAGGCCCGAAGGCCCCTGGAGCCGGTGGGACGGATAATCCCCACCTTGATGCTTTCCAGCGGGCATCCACCCGCCGCGCTCATCGCAGCAGCGATGTCAGCGCCGGTCGTCGCATTGGCCAGTCCCGAGAGGACTAGCTCTGTCCGCTTTTCAGGCCGGGCGATCCTGACGGACCCCTCGGCAGCCGCCTCGATTTTGTGGGCAATCTCACTGGCCCATTCCTCCCTCTGAGGCCCCGAAACGAGGCACATGGTGGCCCCAGTGACGGACCTCGTCCATCTCAGCTGGGCCGCCATCTCCGGTCTCAATTGGGAGCTCGCCTGCGCTCGCCCCATTACCTCTTCCACGGTCACGCCCCGCGCGGCCGCCTCCGGCACTATATTTATGGTCAGGGCAGCCGTTTCCGGCGCCCTGACTTTCACCTTCCTGGCCTTGGGTTTCGGCTTGGCTTTCGACGAATCCTTCGGCGCGGGAGCCGCACTCGGAGTCTTCTTCTTAGCCGCATCCGCGTATGAGCGCGGCGCAGCTACTGGGTCCTGCTGCGGGGTCGGCTGCCTCCCGAGCTCACTTACTACGCGGCCCAGTTCACCCACCACTCGGCTCTCCAGCCGGGCGAAATCAGCTTTGGTGGCTGAAGCCTCCTCCAACTCCGTGATTGCGGCCTTAAGAGCCACAGTCTCTTCCAGTAGCTCATTCTCTCGCGCCTTCGATTGAGCCTTGAGGGCCTTGATCTCTCCCTGAAATTTCGCGTCCCGTTTCAGGAGCCTTTGGATTTCCCCCGCCACGGCCTCGTAAAAATTCTTCGCCCGGTTATCGATCACCCTAATTTGGTGACGAAGCTCACCCACTTTGTTGCTGATGGCAACATCGTTTTCAACCCAGTAATCCCCCACTACCTTTCCAACGTCAGTGGCAAGATCACTGAGCACCTCCAAATCTGGGTTCAACCAGTACCGGGTGAACCTTAAGTCCTTCCACTCCTTAGCGGGCTCGTCGGCATCAGCCGGAACATCCGCTTCACCACTCTGGTTGCGCAAAGTTGCCCCCCCCGTATACAAGGGGCAGACCGACTCAGCGGAAGATTCGGGTGCCAAGCGCATTCGCTTGGCCTCCGACTCCCCCGCAGGGCCGGTGAGGGATTCCTCCTCACGGAGACCCTCCCGGGGACGTGTAAGTTTGCTTGGCGCGTCCATTTTTTTTTTTTGTGTCTAGCTAACCCGGGCACTGAAGCCCCTCTCTATCAACGGGCACTGAAGCCCGGCGGCGGACCATCTGGGTGTGGTCTCCGCCGCCTCAACTACGTCAGACCATTTGCCCTCCGCTGACCACTGATTTGGGGGAAATCCAATCCAGTGGTCAGCGGCGGTTGCCCGGGGTGCGCCACGAGGAGGCTATCTGACCAGGCACCCCACGGAAACCTAACCTAACCTAACCTAACCTAACCTAACCTAACCTAACCTTTTTTTTTTTTTTTTTTTTTTTTTTTTTTTTTTTTTTTTTTTTTTTTTTTTTTTTTTTTTTTTTTTTTTTTTTTTTTTGACCCGGGGTAATGGCCGACCCATACCAGGCTTCGGGGGAAGACCTGGTTATGCGGGGCTCGAACCCGCTAAACCCCCCGGGGGCTTATCCTCCGCCGCGTTGGTGCGGTGTCGGGCTCTCGAGTATGCAACCGACGACCGCCGCGGCGTGGCCTTTCGGCCTCCACTGGCCTGTCCCTGGAGGGGGACCAGCCGCTCCGTGCCACGGGAGCGGCTGCCGACGAGCCGTGCAAGGCGGGTGACTGCCTCCATACCAAGGACCCCCGTCCCGTCACCCGCGTGGCCCTGGGCTCAGGCAACACCCCGAGAGGCATTGCCATCATTGCCCTGTCGGAAAAGCCGGGTCACCGGGCAAATACCCCGACGCGACCCTCGACTGCCGGGCAGACACCCCGACGCAGCCCGCCACCGGACAAAAGCCCCGACGTGGCCCGCCACCGGGCAAATACCCCGCCGTGGCTACTTCTTCTCAACTCGCTGGACTGGTTGAGACCCGTGCTTCCTGCTCCCTTCCTGCTTGGGCTTTGGGCGGCAAAGCTTGCCGCACGCAACGTGCCCAGCCGGGAGACTCAGCGCGGCGCAGACTCCGCACTTGGGCTTGGCGCTGCAGTCAGCGGCGAAATGCCCGTCCTCTCCGCATCTAAAACATAGTTGGCTACGGTCTACTTGGTTCTTGCACATTTCTCGTGTGTGCCCGAGTTCCAAGCAGCCGTAGCAACGCAGCGGACGCGGTCCAAGAGCGACAACTTTGGCCGAGCTCCATCCCACCAAAATGCGCTTTTTCTGTGCCAATATCTTGGCGGCTGCCACCGGACATCTGACGAGTGCCGCCAACATCCCGTCTCTACCTGGCCTGAGATCGCCGATGAGAAATTCGTCCGCTGGTACACCGGTGGCTTCGGCAGCCGCCTGTGCAAGCTCCTCATGCGTCACGGCGAAGTCCATGCCCGTGACGCGAACCTCCGCCTTTTTGATCGGGCGAGTGACGCGAGCAACTATGGGCAGGTTCTCTTTTAGGCTCTGCTCCAGCCGTTGCGCCCCTTCCACTCCTACTTCCTTGGGGAGCTCGAGAATAACAGCCCCCGCATACGACCTCTTCAATGACAGCGACATAATGCCCAACTTCTTCAAGTCGATTTTGTCCCTTGCCGTTTTCATCAGATCCACGACAGTGAGCCCACCCTCTCTCTCCTTTTCGGACTTAAGTAGATCGATTACGACGGCAGGAGCCTTCTTTTCACGGAGACGTACTGGCTTTGGTTTCTTTGGCCCCTTAACCTTATTGCCACTCTCCCCCGCCTTCGACTTGTCTTGACCTGAATGTACCTGGTCCTTCTTCTTCTTTTTCAGCTGCTTTTTGCGGCTCATGGCCGTACTCCAACCTTCCTCGCCTTCATTGGCTACGGCCGAAGCAACCGCCGGGACTTTAGGAGCCTCCTTCGTCTTTGTTTTCTGTCGCGCAGAAGCGGCATCAGTGATACGCGTTTGGCTGCTGCTTGCAATCGGGACCGGCTCAGGTGTGGGCTTAGCCAGAACCGAAGGCTCAGCAGGCGCAGTCACAGGTCTCAATTCTTCAACCACATCGCGGACCGCGGCTTTAATATAGTCCCGCAACTTGGCGTCATCACTGAGGACTTCGCGGTGAGTCGCAGGAGCAGCCGCCGTCTCCGCAGCAGTAACCTCATATCGCATCAGTCTGCGCTTGTAGTCTTCTAATTCTTTTTCGACCTTCTCGAACTTCTGCTGCAGCGCCTTATGGTCATCCCTGAGCGCAGAATACTGTCGATGCAGAAGGCGGGATTCGTCCGTTGTTGTGAGAGTGCCGATCCTCGACAGCACCTCTCTCTGAAGCACACAGACCCGCTTCATTTCACCTCTTACGTCGCCCTTCAGCCTTGAAGACTTGTCGAGCATGGACTCAAAGACGCGAGTACCCTGCTTGGCCAGTTCAATCAGGCCGGGATTCGAGGGATCGCTAATCTCCGACTCTAACCTGTCGGGCAACTTTCGCCTGCTCTCTCCGCCGGTGAAATCGCGGGCCAGGTCCTCGATTTCCCGCGCCGAAATGTCCTCGGCGACGTCGAGCCTTTGCCGCTCTCTCTCCTGCAGAGCTTTTCCCCATCCAATATACTCCCCAGTAGTGGGGGGTCTTCCACGTCCTCTTTTGGCGGTGATCGCCACATCGAATTCAGGCTCTGACACCTCTGAATCATCGAAGCTCTCCGAACCGGTCAGGGATGGGCTCCGGCTAACAGATATTCTCCGCGACACAGTTTCAACCTTCGCAGCCCTACTCCGCGTGTTCAAGGCCGGCTTGTCCGACTCCTTTTCCACTACCTTGACAACGTCCCGATAACTTGGACGCCGAACAGAAGCTGGGGTTTTGTAACCAGCATCTACAAACTCCTCCTCGCTTTCGTCAAAACGCCTACTCGGCTCTCCTTCTTTTACGTCTTTTGGGTTTTTTAATTTGGACACATTCATATTTGTTCCCACGAGTAGGGGGGCTTTAGGGTCTGCCCCCCCTGACCCAGAAAACACCGGCCGCTAGCTGGCAGATCCGCTCGCCTGCCACCTTCAGAGAAGGCGGGGGTACGCCGCGCACTCCATCGGGGCCGCAGCCCGCCAAAACGCACCCCCGTTGAGGATTTGTTATTGATGTTTTCTCATCTCGGGGCCAGCCACTTAAGGCAAGCCCCCCTGGTCCCTTACCCGCGCCGATAAACATGACACCAGACGCCCGGGGGGGATAACAGGTTGGCCCGACGAGGTCCTGCCATGCAGGGGTCCCCGCCGCGCCGTCGAAGCCCTTTCGGGCGAAGACAGGGGAGACAGAACTCTCCCGGGAGAACCTTTTTTTTTTTTTTTTTTGTTTACGCTGGGGAAATGCATTGAATTGCATACCACCGGGTGCGTAAGATCCCGGTGGTTATGTGGGGCTCTCCTACCCAGAAGGGGAAGGCCTACCCACTAAAACCCCAGCGATGGCCACCATCAGGCATTACAAGGGGCCCCAGGGTCGAGTATCGCTACTGGGGACCCCCCAGCCTTCGCTCCCCTGTCACTACTAGGGGAGCCCTCCTTAGTGACACCGGAGGGGGCAGCACCGTGTAAAAGGCGGTGCGGCCCGCTGCGGCGTCGGCCATTCCTCGACGACACCCCCCCAGCCATATCGGGGGGTGTCATCCCTCCCGGGTCGCGTCCATGGGCACAAGCTTTGTCGTGCCCACCAGCGACCCGCGGCGGCGCATCAGGTCTACCTCGCCCGACGCCGCCTTCTTCGAGCGGGATCGGCCATCTCCCGATCCCGCTCGGCGGCCTCCTTCTGGAGCATGACGGCTTCACAGAAGGAGGCGACAGCCCTCCAACCTCCCTCATCCGCCAGCATTGCCGCAATCAATGCTGGCGGGGACAGATCATGCCCGATCTCGTCGACCAGGACTCGGCGTTCGGAGGCCCAAGCGGGGCAGTCCGCCAGCGTATGCTGGGCCGAGTCGAGGTCGAATGCGCAGTGGTGGCAACGTGTCGTTACCTCCCTCCCTATACGACTCAGATACTCACCGAAACAACCATGTCCGGTGAGTATCTGAGTCAGGCGGTAGGTGACCTCCCCCTTCCCGCGGAGCCAAGCTTCGAAGTGCGGGAGAATCGCTCCGACGGCGCGCTGGCGCGCACAACCCATTAACTCTAGCTGTGCACGCCAGTCCCTCTCAGCCCGTCGGAGCATCTCCCGTCTATGCATTCCGTGCGCTGGTTCTGGGGGGTTCCCCCCCTCTCCCCCCCCGCCGACACGCCGCGGCGCGTTGTACATCGCCGCGTACATGCCGGCAAGGATTTCGAAAGGGGGGGAGCGCCCCAGAACTGTCGCCGCCTCGTACGAGATAGTACGGTAGCCCCGCACGATCCGTATGGCCATTGTCCGCTGCATGCTCCGGAGTAGAGCTCTGCAGCGGGAGGACCTAGTGCAGTCTCGCGACCACACGGGGGCCCCATACAAGGCCACGGACCGTACGACGCCAGCGTACAGGCGGCGAACACCATCCCCTGGTCCCCCCAAGTTGGGTAGCAGGCGGTGTAGAGAACCCGCCACCCTTCTAACTCGGGGGACCAACCGCACGAAATGCTCTTCGAAGCTCCACCTGCTGTCCAAGGTGAGGCCAAGGTACTTGATATAGGGCCCCACCTGGACCTCCGCGTCACCTACCCGAATCCGGCAGCTGGGTGGTTCCCGGCACCTTGATAGGCCGTGGAACCATAGCGCCTCTGTCTTGTTAGGCGCTATTTCTAAACCCAGCCGGCGGATTGCCCTCACGACACATGCCACCCCCAATTCGGCAAGCCTGAGCGTCCGCCCAAAGTCGGCTCCAGTCGTCACGACGAGAGTGTCGTCGGCATAGCAGACGACACTCACGCCGCAAGGAAGGCTGGTGCGAAGGACCGCATCGTATGCGAGGTTCCACAGAAGGGGTCCCAGAACCGACCCCTGCGGAACCCCGCACTCGACCCCCCTCTCCGATTCCGTCCCGTTCCTGCCCCCGATCCGGATCTTCCTGTCGCGCAAATAGTCCCCGACCACAGCCCGCAGGTAGAGGGGCAACTCGTGGTACTCGAGTGCCCCCCTGATGGCCTGCCAGGGAAGGGTGCCGAAGGCGTTGACGATGTCAAGCGACACCGCCAGAGCCACCCCTCCCGCTCGGACTGCGGACTCCGACAGAGACCGAACACGCTGGACGGCGTCCAGCGTCGACCGCCCCCGCCGGAATCCAAATTGGCAGTCCGACAAGTCGGGACCCACGCGCGACAGGTGCTCGCTGATACGGGTGGAGATGATCCTCTCGAAGAGCTTCCCCACCTCGTTCAGCAAGCAGATCGGACGGAACGACGACGGAACATCTTCGGTCCTTCCCTCCTTCCTCAAGAGCACCAGCCTGGCCGACTTCCAGTCGACGGGGAACACCCCCTCTCTGAGGCAGCTTGTAAAGAGCTGCCTCACTCTGTTCCCCAATGCCCTGAGCGCCAGCGCCAGCACCTTGCCCGGGACCCCGTCCGGGCCCGGTGCGGTGTTGCGCGCTGTGAGCCGCATCACGGCCCCGGCGAGCTCGCTCTCCGTCACCCCTAGGTCGTCCGACCACGGCGCGGGCGACGGGGCTTCGGAGGGACTGTCCTGGACCCTTGGGAAGAGCGTATCCACCACTCTTCCCACGAACTCGGGGTCCAGGGTTTCCGTCAGGGGAGGAACCCACGGTCTGAGCTTGCCCAGTACCATTTTGTACGGGCACCCCCATGGATCCCTCTCCAGTCCCTCCAGGAGCTCGTTCCAGGACCTGGCCTTGGCGTCAGCGATGGCTATGCTGATCGCCTTGGCTGCGGCCCCGTAAGCGCGCCTGGCGCTCAGGACCTCTTCGACTGAGGCTTGCCGTCTCCTTCGAGCTCTGAGGTACTGGCGGCGCGCGGCTATGACAACTCTCCTGAGCCGCGCTATCTCCTCATTCCACCAGTACGCAGAGCTCCGTCGGGGCGGCCTGACTCGGGGCATTGACGCATCGCAGATCCTCGTCAATGTGTCCCGGAGCCAGGCCGCCTGCGCATCAAGATCGGGCATGACGTGCCCTTCCTCCGACCAGTCCGCGACGTGGGCTGCGGCGATGGCCATATCTCGGTCCAGCCGCTTGATGGACCAGCGTCGCGGACGGCTGTCCTCCTGGAACGTTCGGGCAGGGTGGCGGAGAGACACATCGAATACGATGTGTCGGTGGTCGGACAACGTGACCACCTCCTCCGCGACCCTCCAACCCGACACCATGCGGTGCGCAGAGGGAGTCGCCCATGAAAGGTCCACGATCGACTCCCCCTGCCACCGCACGCAGGTGCTGACCGAACCCCGGTTTAAGAGCCGAAGGTCCAGTCCCGCCGCCCACTCCAGGAGTGTCTCCCCTCTTACGTCGTCCCGGGTGTCGCCCCACTCTCGCGAGTGGGCGTTGAAGTCACCCAGGACAAAGACGGGACGGGGGGCGCAACCACGAACGCAGTTCGCCAGCCCGTCCAGGAATGCCTCGAATGCGGCGAGGCCGCAGTTCGGGGAGACGTAACAGCCAATGACGGCCGTGGAACCCCATTCCACGGCCACAAAGCCCGGCCCCCGGGCGAGGGGACTGCAGTGCGGCCTGTCCCGGGAGAACCTAACCTTTTTTTTTTTTTTTTTTTTTTTGACCCGGGGTAATGGCCGACCCATACCAGGCTTCGGGGGAAGACCTGGTTATGCGGGGCTCGAACCCGCTAAACCCCCCGGGGGCTTATCCTCCGCCGCGTTGGTGCGGTGTCGGGCTCTCGAGTATGCAACCGACGACCGCCGCGGCGTGGCCTTTCGGCCTCAACTGGCTTGTCCCTGGAGGGGGACCAGCCGCTCCGTGCCACGGGAGCGACTGCCGACGAGCCGTGCAAGGCGGGTGACTGCCTCCAAACCAAGGACCCCCGTCCCGTCACCCGCGTGGCCCTGGGCTCAGGCAACACCCCGGAAGGCATTGCCATCATTGCCCTGTCGGAAAAGCCAGGTCGCCGGGCAAATACCCCGACGCGACCCTCGACTGCCGGGCAGATACCCCGACGCAGCCCGCCACCGGACAAAAGCCCCGACGTGGCCCGCCACCGGGCAAATACCCCGACGTGGCTACATCTTCTTCTTCAGCTGCTTGGGCTTAGGGCGGCACAGCTTCCCGCACATGACGTGCCCTAAGGGTAGACCCATTGCAGCACACACAGCGCACCTGGGCTTTGCACTGCAGGCATTGGCGTAGTGGCCTGCTTCACCGCATCTGAAGCACAGCGTGCTCCGGTCCGTGCTCTTGCACATTTCCCTCGTGTGCCCCAGCTCCATACAGCCGAAGCAGCGCATTGGCCGGGGCGCGAGGGCGACGACTTTTGCAGCGCTCCATCCTACTAGGAGGCGTTTTCTTTCCACCAATTTCTTGGCGGCAGTCACCGGGCATCTAATCAGCGCCGTTAACATGCCGTCCCTTCCGGATCGCAAGTCGCCGATCAGGAAATCATCCACCGACATACTCGTAGCGTCGGCAGCCGCTTGCGCCAGCTCCTCATGTGTGACTGATAAATCTAGCCCAACAACTCGAACTTCGGCCTTCTTAATCGGCCGAGTCACTCGTACCAATGCAGACAGATTCTCCTTTAAGCTCTGTTCTAGCCTTTGAGCACCCTCAGTACCAACCTCCTTTGGGAGCTCTAGTATTACCGCCCCAGCGTATGAACGCTTTAGAGATAAAGTCGGAATGCCCAGCTTTCTTAGGTCTATTTTATCCCTCGCCTCCTTCATGACTTCTATGAGAGTTAGCCCGCCTTCCCTCTCCTTCTCCGACTTCAGAATGTCTATAACAACAGCTGGGGCCTTCTTCTCCCTCAGCCGGACCAGTTTCGTTTTCTTCGGCCCTTTAGCTTCCTTCGGAGCACTCTTGGCGGGGGCGCTCTTTTGAGCAGAAGTAGCTTTTGCTTGCTCCTTCTTCTTTTTCATCGCCTTTTTGCGGTTGACCACGGTGCTCCAGGTTTCCTTCTCGCCGGTGGTGGTTTCGGCCGAGGTGGTTGCCGGGACAGCTGTGGTCGCTTTCGTCTGCCTTGTACCTACAACAGCAACACTAACTTCAGCATGCGTTGCGCGCTCGTTTGCCTTTGGGTCCGGCTTAGGTGTGGGCTTAGCCGGAACCACGGGCGTGAGTGCCGCAGGTGCTGGCCGTAACTCCTCCAGCATGCCGCGCATTGCCGTCAATAGTTTGGCGTCTCGCTCATCGAGACGCTTATCTAGATCCGGTTGTATCGCCGGGGTCTCCGCAACGTCAGCCGCCGCAACCTCATAGCGGAGCAGCTTGCGTTTGTGCTCTTCGAGCTCCCTCTCTAATCTCCCAAATCGAAGTCGAATCGATTCAAGCTCATCCCTGAGAGCCTCCTTCTCCCGGTGATGCTTCAGTGCCTCGTCGGTCACGGTGAGGGTTCCGATCTTGTTCACGAGTTCCCCCATCAGGGCGCAAGCTCGCTTCATTTCCCCCTTGACACTGCCTTTGATGTTCGAGGACTTCGACAGCATAGTCTCGAACAATCTGACGCCCTCTCTACCCATGTCAATGAGGCCGGGGTTTGAGGGATCACTCACGTCCTTATTAAGTCTATCGGGGATCTTTCGACATTCATCTCCGCCAGTGAAGGAGCGAGCTAGGTCCTCGATTTCTCGTGCCGAAATGTCCTCGGCAATGTCGAGCCTGCGCCGCTCCCTCTCTTTAAGGGCTTTCCCCCATCCAATATATTCCCCTGTAGTGGGAGGCCTTCCTCGTCCCCTCTTAGCAGAGCTTGCCGTGGGGAATTCAGCTTCTGACGCCGTTGCTTCGTCCGAGCTCTCCGACCCAGTCAGTGACGGACTACGACTGACGGAGATTTTCCTAACTGCCGTTTCACCCTTCGCGGCCCTACTCCGCGTATTGCGAGCCGGCCTATCCGACTCCTTGTCCACAATTTTGATGCAGTCTTTCGCACTTCGATGCTGTGCAGGGGTTCCATACCCAGCTCCATCCGACATACTCTCCTCTTCTTCTGTATCTTCCATATGTAGCCTTCTCGGCTCACCTACAACATCTTTGGGTTTTTGTTTTATATTTAAGTCACTCATATTTGTTCCCACGAGTAGGGGGGCTTTAGGGTCTGCCCCCCCTGACCCAGAAAACACTGGCCGCTAGCCGGCAGATCCGCTCGCCTGCCACCTTCAGAGAAGGCGGGGGTACGCCGCGCACTCCATCGGGGCCGCAGCCCGCCAAAACGCACCCCCATTGAGGATTTTTATTGAAGTTTACTCATCTCGGGGCCGGCCAATTAAGGCAAGCCCCCCTGGTCCCTTACCCGCGCCGATAGACATGACACCAGACGCCCGGGGGGGATAACAGGTTTGCCCGACGAGGTCCTGCTATGCAGGGGTCCCCGCCGCGCAAGTCCAAGCCCTTTCGGGCGAAGACAGGAGAGACGGAACTCTCCCGGGAGATGAAACTCCCACGACCGGAGCGCCGAAAAACAAATACTCCCGACGCCTCCCGCGAGCCTTGCAGGCCCGCCACCCACGACCCCGAAGGGTCCGCTGGCCCTGAAAAGGGCCCTCCACGGGGTAATTATTTTAGAGAGGTTTTCTTCCTCGCAACCAGACGCACAGGGCAAGCCCCATACGCCCAGCCCCCGGGCCCACTCAGTGTGAGCTTACGGGTTGGTGTGACCGTGCAATGCCCGCCCCGTGAGGAGCAAGCAGTCACACCGTTGCTAGTGGCTGTCCGCGACGGCCGAAGCCGCTACCCCCCATATCTGGAGGGCATTCCCCTATCCGCAGCCCGGGGACGCGTCCGATGGCGGTACTAGCCCCGCACACGGAGGGAGAACCTAACCTAACCTAACCTAACCTAACCTAACCTTTTTTTTTTTTTTTTTTTTTTTTGTTCACGCCGGGGAAATGCATTAAATTGCATACCACCGGGTGCGTGAGTTCCCGGTGGTTATGTGGGGCTCTCCTTCCCAGAAGGGGAAGGCCTACCCACTAAAACCCCAGCGATGGCCACCATCTGGCATGACAGGGGCCCCAGGGTCAAATATTGCAACTGGGGACCCCCCAGCCTTTGCTCCCCCACGGAGAGCCCTTCCTGGGCAAAACGGCCCACGAGTGGGACGCCACCGCGGGCCGCACCGTGTAAAGAGCGGTACGGCCCGCGGCGACATGCCACACCACGACGACACCCCCCAGCCATGGAGGGGGTGTCATCCCACCACTCGGCGAGACTGCGGGAAGAGACCTGCAGCAACGCCAAGGCCGAGCCTCAGCCAACTGCTTCTCTGTGGGAGAAGCAGGCACTGAGGCCCGGCGCCACCCTGAAGGGCACAAGTGCCCCCGCCGGCCTAGCAGGCCGGCCATCCCACGACCCCCCAACTGAGGGTCCGCTAGCCCTGAAAAGGGCTGTTTAAAGTGCCCGGACGTGACTATGTCCGGGCCGCCGACTCCTGTCGGCCATCCGCCGACGCACCAGCTCTCCTGGGCGTCTCTGTCCCAGCGCCAATAGGCGCAACCCTAGCGGCGCCTGGTGCCCCCCCACCGCCAGGCCCCCCGGCGCCCGATTGGGCGTCCATGGGCTCAGCCTGCGGAGGGTCACATTTGTGGCCGCCAATTGGGGCCGCCCTCACGCGGCGCCGTGGGGCGCCGCACCTCCTCTCGCCCAGCCGATGGCTGGCCTCTCGCCCCGCTTCAGCGCAGAGAGGGCAGTGGGCCTTCTCCCTGCACTCCGCCGCCTTATGGCCAGTGCCTCCGCAGCGATAGCACACCCCGGTGCGGTCGACCACCGAGGTGCACGTCACCCTTACGTGCCCCGACTCCAGGCACTTAAAACAGCGGACGTCGCGCGAGGGCAAAACCCGCACGAACGCCGCCGCCCAACCGATCTGGAGTCGGCCATCCTCCGCCAGTTTTTTGGCTGCACCGCTGGGGCAGCTGGTCCAGGCCCGAAGGCCCCCAGAGCCGGTGGGACGGATATTCCCCACCTTAATGCTCTCTAGCGGGCATCCACCCGCGGCGCTCATCGCAGCAGCGATGTCGGCGCCGGTCGTCGCGTTTGCCAGGCCCGAAAGCACCAGCTCTGTCCGTTTTTCTGGCCGGTCGATCCTGACGGACCCCTCGGCAGCTGCCTCAATTTTTTGGGCGATCTCGCTGGCCCATTCCTCCTTCTGAGGCCCCGAAACGAGGCACATGGTGGCCCCAGTGACGGACCTCTTCCATCTCAGCTGGGCCGCCATCTCTGGTCTCAGCTGGGAGCTCGCCTGCGCTCGCCCCATCACCTCCTCTACGGTCACGCCCCGCGCGGCCGCCTCCGGCACAATATTAATGGTTAGGGCAGCCGTGTCCGGCGCCCTGACCTTCACCTTCCTGCCCCTTCTCCTCTTTGGCCGTTCCTTCAGCGCGGGAATTGGGGTCCTCGGCTTTTTGGCCGCATCCGCGTAGGAACGCGTCGCCACTACTGGTGCCTGCTGCTGGGTCGGCTGCCTCCCGAGCTCCTTAGCGAAGCGGCCCAGTTCATCCGCAACGCGGCTCTCCAAGCGGTCGAAGTCGGCCTTAGTGGCCGCAAAACCTTCGAGCTCCCTCATGGAAGCTTTGAGAGCCTCGACTTCCTCCTCCAACTCCCTTACTCGCGACTGGTATATTTCTTTGCACGCCATCGCCCGTTCGTAGAAACGGCTTGCGTCTGCCTCGATGTCCCTAGCAATCCGGCGTGCAAACGCTGCCTGCAACCGCAGCGAGATTTCCGCGTTGGGATGTTTTGCTCCCACGGCCTCCAGCCCTTCGACATGCATACGGATCTTCCTCCCTACATTCGACATCCAATCTCGCAGCCATTCGGGATCATCGGCCATAGCCGGAACATCCGCTGCTCCTCCGTTACCGCGCACAGTTGCCCCCCCCGTATACGAGGGGCAGACCGACTCAGCGGAAGATTCGGATTCCAAGCGGATTCGCTTGGACCCCGACTCTCCCGCAGGGCCGGTGAGGGATTCCTCCTCACGGAGACCCTCCCGGGGACGTGTATTTGTGCCATGCGCTTTCATTTTGTGTGTGTTCGCCTTAACCCGGGCACTGAAGCCCCTCTCTATCGACGGGCACTGAAGCCCGGCGGCGGACCATCTGGGTGTGGTCTCCGCCGCCTCATCCACGTCAGACCATTAGCCCTCCGCTGACCACTGATTTGGGAGAAATCCAATCCAGTGGTCAGCGGCGGTTGCCCGGGGTGCGCCACGAGGAGGCTATCTGCCCAGGCACCCCAACCTAACCTAACCTAACCTAACCTAACCTAACCTAACCTAACCTAACCTAACCAAACCTTTTTTTTTTTTTTTTTTTTACCCGGGGTAATGGCCGACCCATACCAGGCTTCGGGGGAAGACCTGGTTATGCGGGGCTCGAACCCGCTAAACCCCCCGGGGGCTTATCCTCCGCCGCGTTGGTGCGGTGTCGGGCTCTCGAGTATGCAACCGACGACCGCCGCGGCGTGGCCTTTCGGCCTCAACTGGCCTGTCCCTGGAGGGGGACCAGCCGCTCCGTGCCACGGGAGCGACTGCCGACGAGCCGTGCAAGGCGGGTGACTGCCTCCATACCAAGGACCCCCGTCCCGTCACCCGCGTGGCCCTGGGCTCAGGCAACACCCCGAGAGGCATTGCCATCATTGCCCTGTCGGAAAAGCCGGGTCGCCGGGCAAATACCCCGACGCGACCCTCGACTGCCGGGCAGATGCCCCGACGCAGCCCGCCACCGGACAAAAGCCCCGACGTGGCCCGCCACCGGACAAATACCCCGACGTGGCTACTTCTTCTCAACGCGCTGACCACTAGGTTGAGGCCCGCGCTTCCTGTTTTCTTCCTGCTTGGGCTTAGGGCGGCAAAGCTTGCCGCACGCAACGTGCCCAGCCGGTAGACTCAACGCGGCGCAGACTCCGCACTTGGGCTTGGCGCTGCAGTCAGCTGCGAAATGCCCCTCCTCCCCGCACCTGAAGCACAATTGGCTACGGTCTACTTGGCTCTTGCACATCTCTCGTGTGTGACCGAGCTCCAAGCAGCCGTAGCAACGTAGCGGACGCGGCTGTAGAGCGACAATTTTGGCCGAACTCCATCCCACTATCAAACGCTTTTTCTCTGCCAATTTCTTGGCGGCTGCCACCGGACATCTGACGAGTACCGCCAACATCCCGTCCCTCCCTGGCCGAAGGTCACCAACAAGGAAGTCGTCCGCCGTTGCATCCGTAGCTTCGGCGGCCGCCTTCGCGAGCTCCTCATGTGTCACGGCGTAATCCAGGCCCGTGAACCTAACTTCCGCCTTTTTAATTGGGCGGGTGACGCGAGCGACTATGGGCAGATTCTCCTTGAGGCTCTGCTCGAGCCGTTGGGCCCCCTCGATCCCTACCTCTTTGGGGAGCTCTAAGATCACAGCCCCCGCATACGACCTCTTCAAAGATAGCGATGGAATACCCAGCTTCTTTAAGTCCACCTTGTTCCTGGCCTCCTTCATGATATCGACCAGCGTAAGCCCTCCTTCCCTCTCCTTCTCAGACTTAAGAAGGTCGATGACCACGGCGGGGGCCTTCTTCTCGCGAAGACGGACTGGCTTCGGTTTTTTCGGCCCCTTTGGTTCCTTCGGGGCTTTCGGGTCTTCCGCCTTCTTCTTCTTTGGGGCTTTAGTGTTGCTGTCCCCGGTCTTCGCCTTGTTAGGAGCCGCGGATTGCGCCTGCTCCTTCTTCCTCTTCATTACCTTCTTACGGCCCATTGCCGTACTCCAGTTACCTTCCTCGTCATCAACGACTGCGACCGAGGTTGTAGCTGGGAGAGCTAGAGCCTTCTTCGTCGCCTGTGTCTTGGTTGCTACAGCTGCAGCAGCTACAGGAGTGCCAATCGCGCGTCCGGCCGCCTTCTGGACAGGCTCAGGCGTCAGCACCACTGGATCCACAGGCACAGGTCTGAGTTCCACCATAGCATCCCGGACCGCAGCTTTGATGTAGTCTCGCAGCTTAGCGTCATCGCTGAGAACCTCAAGCTGCGGCGCAAGAGCAGCCGCAGGGGCAGCCGCAGAGGCAGCCGCTGCAGACACCTCATAGCTCATGAGTCGGCGCTTACACTCATCGAGCTCCCTTTCGACCTTTTCGAACCGCTGCTGGAGAGCCTTGTGCTCGTCTTTGAGCGTCGTGTACTGTCTGTGTATGACGCGGGACTCATCCGTGGTTGAGAGGGTGCCAATTCTACTCAGCACCTCCCTCTGCAGTACACAAACCCGCTTCATCTCCCCGCGGACGTCTCCCTTCAGCCTTGACGACTTGTCGAGCATGGTCTCGAAAACCCGCGTGCCCTGCTTAGCGAGGTCAATGAGGCCCGGGTTCGTAGGGTCCGCGATGTCCGTCTCTAGCTTTTCGGGCAACCTTCGTCTACTCTCTCCACCGGTGAAATCGCGGGCCAGGTCTTCGATTTCCCGCGCCGATATGTCCTCGGCGACGTCGAGCCTTTGCCGCTCTCTCTCCTTCAAGGCTTTCCCCCATCCGACGTATTCACCCGTCGTGGGAGGCCTTCCGCGCCCTCTCTTAGCCGAGCTTGCTGAGAGAAACTCGACTTCTGACTCCACTGAATAATCCGAGCTCTCCGACCCAGTCAGCGATGGACTCCGACTGACGGAGATTCTTCTCGAAACGGCTTCACCCTTTGCGGCCCTACTCCGCGTGTTCCTGGCCGGTCTGTCCGACTCCTTCTCTTCCACCTTGAGGACGTCCCGATAGCTCAGGCGTTTCCCGGTTCCCGGGGTTACATACCCAGTTCCATCTGAACATTCACCCTCGGTTTCGACTAATTGCCTTCTCGGCACTCCTTCACAAACTTCTTTTGGTTTTTTATATTTAAGTGACTCCATTATTGTTCCCACGAGTAGGGGGGCTTTAGGGTCTGCCCCCCCTGACCCAGAAAACGCTGGCCGCTAGCTGGCAGATCCACTCGCCTGCCACCTTCAGAGAAGGCGGGGGTACGCCGCGCACTCCATCGGGGCCGCAGCCCGCCAAAACGCACCCCCGTTGAGGATTTGTTATTGATGTTTTCTCATCTTGGGGCCGGCCACTTAAGGCAAGCCCCCCTGGTCCCTTACCCGCGCCGATAAACATGACACCAGACGCCCGGGGGGGATAACAGGTTGGCCCGACGAGGTCCTGCCATGCAGGGGTCCCCGCCGCGCCGTCGAAGCCCTTTCGGGCGAAGACAGGGGAGACAGAACTCTCCCGGGAGATGAAACTCCCTCGACCGGAGCGCCGAACACAAAAACACCCGACGACTCCCGCGAGCCTTGCAGGCCCGCCACCCACGACCCCGAAGGGTCCGCTGGCCCTGAAAAGGGCCCTCCACAGGGTAATTATTTTAGAGAGGTTTTCTTCCTCGCAACCAGACGCACAGGGCAAGCCCCATACGCCCAGCCCCCGGGCCCACTCAGTGTGAGCTTACGGGTTGGTGTGACCGTGCAATGCCCGCCCCGTGAGGAGCAGGCAGTCACACCGTTGCTAGTGGCTGTCCGCGACGGCCGAAGCCGCTACCCCCCATATCTGGAGGGCATTCCCCTATCCGCAGCCCGGGGACGCGTCCGATGGCGGTACTAGCCCCGCACACGGAAAAAACGGACGCATAAGCCTCAAATAAGCTGAAGGAAGGAGCAACAGTCATTATGGGCCCTCTGCCTAGACCGTCACCCCCCCCCTAGCCTATCTTCTAACCTCTGGTGTCTACTACAAGGCTGTGACTCAACAACCACCTTGATTCGACAAACGTTCAAGCCCGATTGCTACAAGGCTCCAGTGCAAGCACCTTCGCCACTCCACCAAAATGTTTACTACGGGCGAACCCGGTTCAACAGAAAAGTCGCAACAATCGGGCCTCCTCCCCGCTGACATAATTGGCCGAAGCCTAGCCAGAAATCGGTTTGGGCGGACGAGTTGTCCGTCTGAAGAGTTCGCGACCTAATCCCTCCTACCCCGAAAAGCGGGAGCAGATTCCAAGGCAAAGGTAGAAGGGCCATCTCGAACTCCCCAGACCGACGCAGCCTACTGATCCCGCGCATCAAGTTCCCATCCCGGGCGCCAGTGAGCCTCCTACCGTCCTAACCACGACTTTCTTCTGACACCCGACATAGCCCAATACGCAGAATCAGCATGCTCTTAAGGCTCTCGCAGACATCGAGCAAATATAGGCCTAGTCCACAGCAGAACCTCGGAGCAGTCCTAGAGAGGCATTTTTTTCTTTTATCAACTCTCTAATCCGCACGAGATGCGACCTTGCATGACATGGTATGACGAGCATTCCACGGCATCCTGGTCGATTTCGGGCGGATGAGTACACCTGCATGCGCATGAAGGAGGCTAACCTAAACTGCAACGTGACATCCGCATACAGGATCGTACCCAGACGTTGGTAGTTGGCAGGAAGGCAATGCGGCATCTTTGCATTACCCCCCTCCCGGGGTGCTCTGCAGGGAGACTACCATCCCGCACCCGTTTCCTAACTGGGCATCATAGGGAAGGCCCTAGCCCCCACTGAGAGACAGCGGTGGGGTGAGGCTTGTCTTGAGAAAGACAAACCCACCCAGAAGTGCTTACCGGCGGACGGGCGAGTTTCATCCACTTTCAGCTGAATAGTCTCGGCTGCTGAGGTGTCGGCACTAGCAACTCGGCAGCGCCTCCACCAATATCGCCAATCTCGCAAAGCGCAACTCGGAGCGAGCTCCGTTCGCGCGATGTCAGCAGTCGAGACCTCCGAGGCGCGATAGACATCATCGGTCAGAGACCTAGTCTCAGCGGCTCAGGTGGCCCTAACCTAACAAGGCAGACGTCGTGCACTAAAAGTGCCTATTTCCGCCCCATATGAGCCGATGTGGATCGGTACCCCAGAGGCCACGTAACGCCCCGACCTAGCCGGCGAACTAACTCGACTCCGGGAGACGCGTATGACTGGGTATCGATACACCAAAGACCCATTAATACGGTCAATTTTTTATAGAGGCTTTTCTTCCTCACGGCCAACGCACAGAGCGAGCTCCACACGCCGGTCCCCGGGTCCACCGATGGCGGACTTACGGTCTGGGGGAGCAATGCAGCTCGCCCTCTGACGGGCAAGTTGCACCGCAGAAAGACGTGTCATCGTCGTCATGCAGCACAGTACTGTACTGCACGCGAGGCATTCCCTGTATATAGCGTAACGGTATATACACAGAACGCTCCCAACACGCTCTATTTTTATAGAGGTTTTTTTCCTCGCGGCCAGATTCGCAGAGCAAGCTCCGCACATCCAGCCCCCGGGCCCCCTGAAGGCGGGCTTACGGTTGTGAGATGTCCTAGAGAGGGAGCCTCCCTAGCCCGCACGATATTAGGCGTGGTATGGCATGGCATGACAGAACAAACCATGACATCCCGGCCCAATTCCGAACGAGCGAGTACAACTGCATCCGCATGAAGGAGGCTAACCTAACCTGCCACGTGACATCCGTATGCAATTGTACCCAGACGGTCCCTACCTAACTGGGCATCATAGGGAAGGCCCTAGCCCCCACTGAGAGACAGTGGCGAGGTGAAGTTCGTCTTGAGAAAGACAAACCCACCCAGAAGTGCTTACCGGCGGACGGGCGAGTTTCATCCACTTTCAGCTGAATAGCCCCGACTGTTGAGGTGTCGGCACTAGCAACTCGGCAGCGCCTCCACCAATATCGCCAATCTAACAAAGCGCAGACGGGCAAGGGCTCCGTTCGCGCGATGTCAACAGTCGAGACCTCCGAGGCGCGATAGACATCATCGGTCGGAGACCTAGCCTCAGCGACTCGGGTGCACCCTACCCTAACAAGGTGGAAGTCGTGCACTTAAAAGTGCCTCATTCCACCCCTTACGGTCTAATGTGGATCGGTACCCCAGAGGCCATGTAACGCCCCGACCTAGCCGGCGAACTACCTCACTCCGGGGGACGCGTATGGCTGGGTATCGATACACCAAAAGCCCGTTAGCTACGGTCAATTTTTATGGAGGTTTTCTTCCTCGTGGCCAGACGCGCAGAGCAAGCTCCACACACCTGGCCCCCGGGCCCGCCATAGAGAGCGGACTTACGGTCTTATGTGGTTGTGCAATGCCCGCCCTGAAAAGGGCAAGCTACCACATAACGTGTCATCGTCGTAGTGCAACACAAACCTGCGTTGCATACGAAGCATTCTGCTTTCACAGAACACCTACAACACGTTGTTTTATAGAGGTTATGTCCTCGCGACCAGACATGCAGAGCGAGCTCCACACGTCCGGCCCCCGGGTCTCCTGAAGGCAGACTTACGGGATGGTGTGACCGTGCAATGCCCGCCCTGAAAAGGGCAGGCAATCACACCGTTGCTAGTGGCTGTCCGCGACGGCCGAAGCCGCTACCCCCCATATCTGGAGGGCATTCCCCTATCCGCAGCCCGGGGACGCGTCCGATGGCGGTACTAGCCCCGCACACGGAAAAAACGGACGCATAAGCCTCAAATAAGCTGAAGGAAGGAGCAACAGTCATTATGGGCCCTCTGCCTAGACCGTCACCCCCCCCCTAGCCTATCTTCTAACCTCTGGTGTCTACTACAAGGCTGTGACTCAACAACCACCTTGATTCGACAAACGTTCAAGCCCGATTGCTACAAGGCTCCAGTGCAAGCACCTTCGCCACTCCACCAAAATGTTTACTACGGGCGAACCCGGTTCAACAGAAAAGTCGCAACAATCGGGCCTCCTCCCCGCTGACATAATTGGCCGAAGCCTAGCCAGAAATCGGTTTGGGCGGACGAGTTGTCCGTCTGAAGAGTTCGCGACCTAATCCCTCCTACCCCGAAAAGCGGGAGCAGATTCCAAGGCAAAGGTAGAAGGGCCATCTCGAACTCCCCAGACCGACGCAGCCTACTGATCCCGCGCATCAAGTTCCCATCCCGGGCGCCAGTGAGCCTCCTACCGTCCTAACCACGACTTTCTTCTGACACCCGACATAGCCCAACGCGCAGAATCAGCATGCTCTTAAGGCTCTCGCAGACATCGAGCAAATATAGGCCTAGTCCACAGCAGAACCTCGGAGCAGTCCTAGAGAGGCATTTTTTTCTTTTATCAACTCTCTAATCCGCACGAGATGTGACCTTGCATGACATGGTATGACGAGCATTCCACGGCATCCTGGTCGATTTCGGGCGGATGAGTACACCTGCATGCGCATGAAGGAGGCTAACCTAAACTGCAACGTGACATCCGCATACAGGATCGTACCCAGACGTTGGTAGTTGGCAGGAAGGCAATGCGGCATCTTTGCATTACCCCCCTCCCGGGGTGCTCTGCAGGGAGACTACCATCCCGCACCCGTTTCCTAACTGGGCATCATAGGGAAGGCCCTAGCCCCCACTGAGAGACAGCGGTGGGGTGAGGCTTGTCTTGAGAAAGACAAACCCACCCAGAAGTGCTTACCGGCGGACGGGCGAGTTTCATCCACTTTCAGCTGAATAGTCTCGGCTGCTGAGGTGTCGGCACTAGCAACTCGGCAGCGCCTCCACCAATATCGCCAATCTCGCAAAGCGCAACTTGGAGCGAGCTCCGTTCGCGCGATGTCAGCAGTCGAGACCTCCGAGGCGCGATAGACATCATCGGTCGGAGACCTAGTCTCAGCGGCTCAGGTTGCCCTAACCTAACAAGGCAGACGTCGTGCACTAAAAGTGCCTATTTCCGCCCCATATGAGCCGATGTGGATCGGTACCCCAGAGGCCACGTAACGCCCCGACCTAGCCGGCGAACTACCTCGACTCCGGGAGACGCGTATGACTGGGTATCGATACACCAAAGACCCATTAATACGGTCAATTTTTTATAGAGGCTTTTCTTCCTCACGGCCAACGCACAGAGCGAGCTCCACGCGCCGGTCCCCGGGTCCACCGATGGCGGACTTACGGTCTGGGGGGGCAATGCAGCTCGCCCTCAGACGGGCAAGTTGCACCGCAGAAAGACGTGTCATCGTCGTCATGCAGCACAATACTGTACTGCACGCGAGGCATTCTCTGTATATAGCGAAACGGTATATACACAGAACGCTCCCAACACGCTCTATTTTTATAGAGGTTTTTTTCCTCGCGGCCAGACTCGCAGAGCAAGCTCCGCACATCCAGCCCCCGGGCCCCCTGAAGGCGAGCTTACGGTTGTGAGATGTCCTAGAGAGGGAGCCTCCCTAGCCCGCACGATATTAGGCGTGGTATGGCATGGCATGACAGAGCAAACCATGACATCCCGGCCCAATTCCGAACGAGCGAGTACAACTGCATCCGCATGAAGGAGGCTAACCTAACCTGCCACGTGACATCCGTATGCGATTGTACCCAGACGGTCCCTACCTAACTGGGCATCATAGGGAAGGCCCTAGCCCCCACTGAGAGACAGTGGCGAGGTGAAGTTCGTCTTGGGAAAGACAAACCCACCCAGAAGTGCTTACCGGCGGACGGGCGAGTTTCATCCACTTTCAGCTGAATAGCCCCGACTGTTGAGGTGTCGGCACTAGCAACTCGGCAGCGCCTCCACCAATATCGCCAATCTAACAAAGCGCAGACGGACAAGAGCTCCGTTCGCGCGATGTCAACAGTCGAGACCTCCGAGGCGCGATAGACATCATCGGTCGGAGACCTAGCCTCAGCGACTCGGGTGCACCCTACCCTAACAAGGTGGAAGTCGTGCACTTAAAAGTGCCTCATTCCACCCCTTACGGTCTAATGTGGATCGGTACCCCAGAGGCCACGTAACGCCCCGACCTAGCCGGCGAACTACCTCACTCCGGGGGACGCGTATGGCTGGGTATCGATACACCAAAAGCCCGTTAGCTACGGTCAATTTTTATAGAGGTTTTCATCCTCGTGGCCAGACGCGCAGAGCAAGCTCCACACACCTGACCCCCGGGCCCGCCATAGAGAGCGGACTTACGGTCTTATGTGGTTGTGCAATGCCCGCCCTGAAAAGGGCAAGCTACCACATAACGTGTCATCGTCGTAGTGCAACACAAACCTGCGTTGCATACGAAGCATTCTGCTTTCACAGAACACCTACAACACGTTGTTTTATAGAGGTTATGTCCTCGCGACCAGACATGCAGAGCGAGCTCCACACGTCCGGCCCCCGGGTCTCCTGAAGGCAGACTTACGGGATGGTGTGACTGTGCAATGCCCGCCCTGAAAAGGGCAGGCAATCACACCGTTGCTAGTGGCTGTCCGCGACGGCCGAAGCCGCTACCCCCCTAAGGAGGCATTCCCCTATCCGCAGCCCGGGGACGCGTCCGATGGCGGTACTAGCCCCGCACACGGAAACCTAACCAAACCTTTTTTTTTTTTTTTTTTTTGACCCGGGGTAATGGCCGACCCATACCAGGCTTCGGGGGAAGACCTGGTTATGCGGGGCTCGAACCCGCTAAACCCCCCGGGGGCTACTCCTCCGCCGCGTTGGTGCGGTGCCGGGCTCTCGAGTATGCAACCGGCGACCGCCGCGGCGTGGCCTTTCGGCCTCAACTGGCCTGTCCCTGGAGGGGGACCAGCCGCTCCGTGCCACGGGAGCGACTGCCGACGAGCCGTGCAAGGCGGGTGACTGCCTCCAAACCAAGGACCCCCGTCCCGTCACCCGCGTGGCCCTGGGCTCAGGTAGCACCCCGAAAGGTACTGCCATCATTGCCCTGTCGGAAAAGCCGGGTCGCCGGGCAAATACCCCGACGCGACCCTCGACTGCCGGGCAGATACCCCGACGCAGCCCGCCACCGGACAAAAGCCCCGACGTGGCCCGCCACCGGGCAAATACCCCGACGTGGCTACTTCGCCCTTGTACGATGCCTAACGTTTGACAGCCTTAGGCCCTCGCTTGCCTCCTTTCGTCTGCTGCTGAGGGCGGCACAGTTTTCCACCCATCACATGCCCCGATGGCAGACTCAGGGACGCGCAGACTGCACACTTTGGCTTCGCACTGCAATCGGCAGCGAAATGCTCAGCCTCACCACACCTGAAGCACAGCTGGCTTCGATCCACCGGGTTCTTGCATGTTTCCCTGGTGTGTCCAAGCTCCTGGCAGCCGAAACAACGGAACGGCCGTGGCACCAGAGCGACGACCCTCGCTGAGCTCCACCCCACCACCAGACGCCTCTGTTTAGCCAATTGCTTGGCATGAGCCACCGGACATCGGACGAGCGCCGACAACATCCCATCCCTCCCTGGCCGAAGGTCACCAATGAGGAAGTCATCCGCCGTTGCACCAGTAGCCTCGGCGGCCGCCTTCGCGAGCTCTGCATGTGTCACGGCGTAATCCAGGCCCGTGACCCTAACTTCCGCCTTTTTAATGGGGCGGGTGACGCGGACGACAAGGGGCAAATTCTCCTTGAGGCTCTGCTCCAGCCGCTGTGCACCCTCGATTCCCACCTCCTTGGGAAGCTCCAGTATAACAGCCCCCGCGTACGACCTCTTCAAAGAAAGCGACGGAATTCCAAGCTTCTTCAAATCCACCTTGTCCCTGGCCTCCTTCATAACGTCGACCAGGGTGAGCCCGCCTTCCCTCTCTTTCTCAGCCTTGAGAATATCGATTACGACGGCGGGAGCTTTCTTCTCGCGAAGACGGACCGGTTTGGGCTTCCTCGGCCCCTTCGACTGCTTCGGGGCTTTCGGATCCTCAGTCTTCTTCTTTGAAGCTTCGGTGTTATTAACCGCCTTCTTCGACTTGTCTGGAGCCGCATGGGACTGCTCCTTTTTCTTCATTTTCATGGCTTTCTTGCGGCCTATTGCTGTACTCCAATTCTCTTCATCTCCGCCTATGGCTGTCAACGATGCAGTCGCCGAACTTGCAGAAACTTTGAGTGCGGTGGCAGCTGTGTCATCTTTCCTGAGCTTCGCGCGACCGCCCGCCTTCGGGGCTGGCTCAGGCGCAGGACCATCCGGAACCGCAGGCGCAGGTCCGAACTCCTCAACAGCATCGCGGACAGCCGCCTTGATGAACTCTCGCAGGTTTGAGTTCACAATGAAATCCTCCCGCTGAGACGCAGGTGCAGCCGCGGAGGCAGCCGCTGCATTAACCTCATAACTCATGAGTCGGCGCTTATACTCATCGAGCTCTCTTTCCACTTTGTCAAATCGTTGTTGCAGCGCCTTATGTTCGTCCTTGAGCGTCGTATACTGCCGGTGTATAAGGCGGGACTCGTCCGTCGTTGTGAGAGTGCCAATTCTGCTCAGCACCTCCCTCTGCAGTACACAGACCCGCTTCATCTCACCCCTTACATCTCCCTTAAGCCTGGACGATTTGTCTAGCATTGCCTCAAATACCTGAGTACCCTGCTTAGCTAGCTCGATAAGACCGGGATTAGTTGGGTCCGAGATATCAGCCTCTAGTTTGTCAGGCAGCTTTCTGCTGCTCTTTCCACCGGTGAGATTGCGGGCCAGGTCTTCGATCTCCCGCGCCGATATGTCCTCGGCCACGTCGAGCCTTCGCCGCTCTCTCTCCTGCAGGGCCTTCCCCCAGCCAATATACTCGCCCGTAGTGGGCGGCCTTCCACGCCCCCTTTTAGCCGGGCCTTCTACGGGAAATTCGGCCTCTGACCCATACGAATCGTCCGAACTCTCCGACCCAGACAACGACGGACTCCGACTCACAGATATTCTCCGTGCCGCTATTTCGCCTTTCGCGGCCCTACTCCGCGTGTTACGTGCCGGCCTGTCCGACTCCTTTTCCACAACGCTGACAACGTCCCGGAAGCTAGGACGCTTGCCAGTTGCCGGGGTTCCATACCCAGAACCGTCCGAGCAATCTCCCCTATCGACATTTTGCCTTCTCGGCTCACCTTCTCTCACATCTTTTTGTTTAGTAAATTTGTTCATCTCCATAATTGTTCCCACGAGTAGGGGGGCTTTAGGGTCTGCCCCCCCTGACCCAGAAAACACTGGCCGCTAGCTGGCAGATCCGCTCGCCTGCCACCTTCAGCGAAGGCGGGGGTACGCCGCGCACTCCATCGGGGCCACAGCCCGCCAAAACGCACCCCCGTTGAGGATTTGTTAGTGATGTTTACTCATCTCGGGGCCGGCCAATTAAGGCAAGCCCCCCTGGTCCCTTACCCGCGCCGATAGACATGACACCAGACGCCCGGGGGGGATAACAGGTTTGCCCGACGAGGTCCTGCTGTGCAGGGGTCCCCGCCGCGCAGGTCCGAGCCCTTTCGGGCGAAGACAGGAGAGACGGAACTCTCCCGGGAGATGAAACTCCCACGACCAGAGCGCCGAACACAAAAACACCCGACGACTCCCGCGAGCCTTGCAGGCCCGCCACCCACGACCCCGAAGGGTCCGCTGGCCCTGAAAAGGGCCCTCCACTGGGTAATTATTTTAGAGAGGTTTTCTTCCTCGCAACCAGACGCACAGGGCAAGCCCCATACGCCCAGCCCCCGGGCCCACTCAGTGTGAGCTTACGGGTTGGTGTGACCGTGCAATGCCCGCCCCGTGAGGAGCAAGCAGTCACACCGTTGCTAGTGGCTGTCCGCGACGGCCGAAGCCGCTACCCCCCATATCTGGAGGGCATTCCCCTATCCGCAGCCCGGGGACGCGTCCGATGGCGGTACTAGCCCCGCACACGGAAACCTAACCTAACCTTTTTTTTTTTTTTTTTTTTTTTTTTTTCCCGGGGGAATGGCCGACCCATACCCGTCCTCCTGGGGGAAGGCGGGTTATGTGGGGCTCGAACCCACTAAAACCCCGGGGGCTAATCCGCTGCTGCGTATGTCGGCACCAGGATCTCGAGTACGCACCGGTGCCGACGCCGCTCAGGCCTTGCGGCCTTCAGCCGGTCTGTCCCTGGAGGGGGACCAGCCACTCCGTGCCACGGGAGCGACTGCTGACGAGCCGTGCAATGCGGGTGTCTGCCTCCAGACCAAGGACCCCAGTCCCGACACCCGCGTGGCCCTGGGCTCAAGCAACACCCCGAGGAGCATCGCTATCATTGCCCTGTCAGAGAACCAGGTCGCCGGACAAAAGCCCCGACGCGACCTTCGACTGCCGGGCAGACGCCCCGACACAGCCCGCCGCCGGACAAGAGCCCCGACGCGGCCCGCCACCGGACAAATGCCCCGACGTGGCTACTAACTCTTGGCGCTGGCAGCCTTTGGAGGCCCGCGCTTTCTTCCGTCTTGCTGCTCCTGCCGGGGGCGACACAACTTGCCGCCCATGACGTGACCTGCTGGCAGGTTCAATGCAGCGCACACTGTGCACCTCGGTTTGGCCTGGCAGTCAGCTGATATGTGGCCGTTTTCTCCGCAGCGGAAGCAAAGCTCACTCCTATCGACCCCGTTAGTACACGTCTGCCTTGTATGCCCGAGCACCATGCACGAATAACAACGCATGGGCCTGGGTTCCAGGGGCACCACCTTGGCAGCACTCCAGCCTACTAACAACCGCTTGAGTTCTACCAACTTTTTCCCGGCAGCTATAGGACACCTAACCAGCACCGCGAACATTCCGTCTTTATTTGGACGAAGATCGCCTACCAAGAAATCATCCACTGTGAAACCAGTTGCAGCCGCAGCAGATTCAGCCACTTCCTCGCAGGACACCGAATAGTCTAGCCCTAAGATCCTGACTTCCACCTTTTTGACAGGGCGAGTAACCCGGACCACATCCGGAAGGTTTTCAATAAGGCTCTGCTGAAGCCTCTGAGCCCCTTCGGCGCCCACCTCCTGGGGGAGCTCTAATATGACCGCCCCCGCTTGAGACCTCTTGAACGCGACTTGATGGATTCCCAGCTCTTTAAGGTTTACCCTCTCTTTGGCCCTCTTCATCACATCAACCAGGGTGATGCCGCCTTCTTTCTCTTTCTCACTCCGCATGAGGTCTATCACCACCGCCGTTGTTTTCCTCTCGCGAAAGCGGGGCGTCCTCTTCTTTTTGGAGGCCTTCTTAGCATTGCTAACTTTCTCAGCATTATTCTTCTCAGATTTTTCCTTCTGAGCCTTCTTCTTCTCTTTTTGCCTCTGCGACTTGCTCTTAACTGTTTCCCACCCCTCTTTCCTTGCACCCTGACTGGCAGTTGGTGGCGGGTCTGATGGCAGACTGTCGCCTTGAGTTTTCCTTGCGGGCTGTTTCGTTTGGCCCTCCGTCCGTCCAGCGGCAGCGGCATAGGACTTAGCCGCCGCAGTTGGTTTCTCGACATCTACAGCAGCGGGAATTTGAATTGCTCCAAGGATAGCCGCAGTGCTTTTGCCGATCATTTTTTCCACGGTTTTTTCAACTGTCGCCAGAACATCCGACTTCAGCCGTTCCTCTCTCTTTTCCATCTCCCGCTCCAGTATGCGGGGATCACGCTCTCCTGTGCAAGAGTTGGCTCTTCTCTCAGCTGCTTCTAGCGCAGCTTTAGCCTCAATCAGCTCGACGCGGCACTGCTGGAAGTCCTTTTCCAGTCTTTCGGCTCTTTTCTGCCATTGGCGCATCTCTGACCTCATCTGTTCCTTCTCCCTATGCCATTCTCTAGCTTCGTCCGAGACTACTAGGGTCCCAATGCGGTCCAGAACCTTCTGCTGCAGAATACAGGCCTTCCGCATCTCCCCCTTGACGTTTCCTTTGATCCTGCTGGATTTGTCCAGCATCGTATCGAAAACCTTCACCCCCATCTTGCCCAGCTCGATAAGACCCGGGGCCGAAGGGTCGTCTATTTCCGTGCTGAGGGTTTCAGGAATCTTCCTCCCCCTGTCTCCTCCGGTAAATCCTATCGCCAGGTCCTCGATTTCCCTGGCAGTTATCTCCTCTGCAATATCCAAGCGTTGTCGCTCTCTCTCTTTGAGGGCCTCGCCGTAGCCGATGTACGCCCCGGTAGTAGGGGGGCGCCCGCGGCCTCTCTTCATTGAGGACCCTGAAGCGACACCAGTCGGCTTGACAATTGAATCCACTGACGCATCTGACTCCTCCTCCGACTCACTAAGTGAGGGACTTCGGCTTGCACTATCCCGCCTAGCGGTTGCGACTTGGGTTCGCGCGACTCGACTGCGCGTGTTGCGTGCCGGATTATCGTACCCGTGTTCCTCTCCCAGCGCCTCACCACGACGCTGGACTAAGGGTGTCCCATACCCAGAACCACCTGAATCGCTATCTTCATCGTCCTCCTTCTCAACGAACAGCCTTTTCGGCTCCGCCTCCACGTCACGACGTTTGGTTTTTTTGATTGATTTTGAAACATCCATATTGTTCCCACGAGTAGGGGGGCTTTAGGGTCTGCCCCCCCTGACCCATCAAAAACCTTGGCCGCTCGCCGGTAGATCAACTCGCCTACCACCCAAAGGGCGGGGGTACGCCGCGCTCTCCATCGGGGCCGAAACCCACCAAAACGCACCCCCATTGAGGATTGTTTATAGACGTTTACTCGTCTCAGGGCCGGCCAATAAAGGCAAGCCCCCCTGGTCCCTTACCCGCGCCGCTAGACGTGACAACAGACGCCCGGGGGGGATTACAGGTTTGCCCGACGAGGTCCTGCTATGCAGGGGTCCCCGCCGCGCAGTCGCAGCCCTTTCGGGCGAAGACAGGAGAGACAGAACTCTCCGGGAGATGAGACTCCCACGACCAGAGCGCCGAAAACAAAAACTCCCGACGACTCCCGCGAGCCTTGCAAGCCCGCCACCCACGACCCCGAAGGGTCCGCTGGCCCTGAAAAGGGCCCTCCACAGGGTAATTATTTTAGAGAGGTTTTCTTCCTCGCAACCAGACGCACAGGGCAAGCCCCATGCGCCCAGCCCCCGGGCCCACTCAATGTGAGCTTACGGGTTGGTGTGACCGTGCAATGCCCGCCCCGTGAGGAGCAAGCAGTCACACCGTTGCTAGTGGCTGTCCGCGACGGCCGAAGCCGCTACCCCCCATATCTGGGGGGCGTTCCCCTATCCGCAGCCCGGGGACGCGTCCGATGGCGGTACTAGCCCCGCACACGGAAAAAACGGACGCATAAGCCTCAAATAAGCTGAAGGAAGGAGCAACAGTCATTATGGGCCCTCTGCCTAGACCGTCACCCCCCCCCTAGCCTATCTTCTAACCTCTGGTGTCTACTACAAGGCTGTGACTCAACAACCACCTTGATTCGACAAACGTTCAAGCCCGATTGCTACAAGGCTCCAGTGCAAGCACCTTCGCCACTCCACCAAAATGTTTACTACGGGCGAACCCGGTTCAACAGAAAAGTTGCAACAATCGGGCCTCCTCCCCGCTGACATAATTGGCCGAAGCCTAGCCAGAAATCGGTTTGGGCGGACGAGTTGTCCGTCTGAAGAGTTCGCGACCTAATCCCTCCTACCCCGAAAAGCGGGAGCAGATTCCAAGGCAAAGGTAGAAGGGCCATCTCCAACTCCCCAGACCGACGCAGCCTACTGATCCCGCGCATCAAGTTCCCATCCCGGGCGCCAGTGAGCCTCCTACCGTCCTAACCACGACTTTCTTCTGACACCCGACATAGCCCAATACGCAGAATCAGCATGCTCTTAAGGCTCTCGCAGACATCGAGCAAATATAGGCCTAGTCCACAGCAGAACCTCGGAGCAGTCCTAGAGAGGCATTTTTTTCTTTTATCAACTCTCTAATCCGCACGAGATGTGACCTTGCATGACATGGTATGACGAGCATTCCACGGCATCCTGGTCGATTTCGGGCGGATGAGTACACCTGCATGCGCATGAAGGAGGCTAACCTAAACTGCAACGTGACATCCGCATACAGGATCGTACCCAGACGTTGGTAGTTGGCAGGAAGGCAATGCGGCATCTTTGCATTACCCCCCTCCCGGGGTGCTCTGCAGGGAGACTACCATCCCGCACCCGTTTCCTAACTGGGCATCATAGGGAAGGCCCTAGCCCCCACTGAGAGACAGCGGTGGGGTGAGGCTTGTCTTGAGAAAGACAAACCCACCCAGAAGTGCTTACCGGCGGACGGGCGAGTTTCATCCACTTTCAGCTAAATAGTCTCGGCTGCTGAGGTGTCGGCACTAGCAACTCGGCAGTGCCTCCACCAATATCGCCAATCTCGCAAAGCGCAACTCGGAGCGAGCTCCGTTCGCGCGATGTCAGCAGTCGAGACCTCCGAGGCGCGATAGACATCATCGGTCAGAGACCTAGTCTCAGCGGCTCAGGTGGCCCTAACCTAACAAGGCAGACGTCGTGCACTAAAAGTGCCTATTTCCGCCCCATATGAGCCGATGTGGATCGGTACCCCAGAGGCCACGTAACGCCCCGACCTAGCCGGCGAACTAACTCGACTCCGGGAGACGCGTATGACTGGGTATCGATACACCAAAGACCCATTAATACGGTCAATTTTTTATAGAGGCTTTTCTTCCTCACGGCCAACGCACAGAGCGAGCTCCACACGCCGGTCCCCGGGTCCACCGATGGCGGACTTACGGTCTGGGGGAGCAATGCAGCTCGCCCTCTGACGGGCAAGTTGCACCGCAGAAAGACGTGTCATCGTCGTCACGCAACACAGTACTGTACTGCACGCGAGGCATTCCCTGTATATAGCGTAACGGTATATACTCAGAACGCTCCCAACACGCTCTATTTTTATAGAGGTTTTTTTCCTCGCGGCCAGACTCGCAGAGCAAGCTCCGCACATCCAGCCCCCGGGCCCCCTGAAGGCGGGCTTACGGTTGTGAGATGTCCTAGAGAGGGAGCCTCCCTAGCCCGCACGATATTAGGCGTGGTATGGCATGGCATGACACAACAAACCATGACATCCCGGCCCAATTCCGAACGAGCGAGTACAACTGCATCCGCATGAAGGAGGCTAACCTAACCTGCCACGTGACATCCGTATGCAATTGTACCCAGACGGTCCCTACCTAACTGGGCATCATAGGGAAGGCCCTAGCCCCCACTGAGAGACAGTGGCGAGGTAAAGTTCGTCTTGGGAAAGACAAACCCACCCAGAAGTGCTTACCGGCGGACGGGCGAGTTTCATCCACTTTCAGCTGAATAGCCCCGACTGTTGAGGTGTCGGCACTAGCAACTCGGCAGCGCCTCCACCAATATCGCCAATCTAACAAAGCGCAGACGGACACGGGCTCCGTTCGCGCGATGTCAACAGTCGAGACCTCCGAGGCGCGATAGACATCATCGGTCGGAGACCTAGCCTCAGCGACTCGGGTGCACCCTACCCTAACAAGGTGGAAGTCGTGCACTTAAAAGTGCCTCATTCCACCCCTTACGGTCTAATGTGGATCGGTACCCCAGAGGCCACGTAACGCCCCGACCTAGCCGGCGAACTACCTCACTCCGGGGGACGCGTATGGCTGGGTATCGATACACCAAAAGCCCGTTAGCTACGGTCAATTTTTATAGAGATTTTCTTCCTCGTGGCCAGACGTGCAGAGCAAGCTCCGCACACCTGGCCCCCGGGCCCGCCATAGAGAGCGGACTTACGGTCTTATGTGGTTGTGCAATGCCCGCCCTGAAAAGGGCAAGCTACCACATAACGTGTCATCGTCGTAGTGCAACACAAACCTGCGTTGCATACGAAGCATTCTGCTTTCACAGAACACCTACAACACGTTGTTTTATAGAGGTTATGTCCTCGCGACCAGACATGCAGAGCGAGCTCCACACGTCCGGCCCCCGGGTCTCCTGAAGGCAGACTTACGGGATGGTGTGACCGTGCAATGCCCGCCCTGAAAAGGGCAGGCAATCACACCGTTGCTAGTGGCTGTCCGCGACGGCCGAAGCCGCTACCCCCCTAAGGAGGCATTCCCCTATCCGCAGCCCGGGGACGCGTCCGATGGCGGTACTAGCCCCGCACACGGAGAACCTTTTTTTTTTTTTTTTTTGTTTACGCTGGGGAAATGCATTGAATTGCATACCACCGGGTGCGTAAGATCCCGGTGGTTATGTGGGGCTCTCCTACCCAGAAGGGGAAGGCCTACCCACTAAAACCCCAGCGATGGCCACCATCAGGCATTACAAGGGGCCCCAGGGTCGAGTATCGCTACTGGGGACCCCCCAGCCTTCGCTCCCCTGTCGCTACTAGGGGAGCCCTCCTTAGTGACACCGGAGGGGGCAGCACCGTGTAAAAGGCGGTGCGGCCCGCTGCGGCGTCGGCCATTCCTCGACGACACCCCCCCAGCCATATCGGGGGGTGTCATCCCTCCCGGGTCGCGTCCATGGGCACAAGCTTTGTCGCGCCCACCAGCGACCCGTGGCGGCGCATCGGGTCAGTACTTTACCTGGCCCGTCGCCGCCTTCTTCGAGCGGGATCGGCCATCTCCCGATCCCGCTCGGCGGCCTCCTTCTGGAGCATGACGGCTTCACAGAAGGAGGCCACAGCCCTCCAACCTCCCTCATCCGCCAGCATTGCCGCAATCAATGCTGGCGGGGACAGATCATGCCCGATCTCGTCGACCAGGACTCGGCGTTCGGAGGCCCAAGCGGGGCAGTCCGCCAGCGTATGCTGGGCCGAGTCGAGGTCGAATGCGCAGTGGTGGCAACGTGTCGTTACCTCCCTCCCTATACGACTCAGATACTCACCGAAACAAGCACACGGAGAACCTTTTTTTTTTTTTTTTTTTTTTTTTTTTTTTTTTGATGACGATGGGGAATCCATTTATGGACGCGTCACGCCCCCGCCAAGGGGCGCAACCAGTGCGGGATTCCCGGCGCGGGAAACAGCGCCAGACTACCCGCTAAAACCCACCGGTACCCTCCTAAGCCCTTGTGAGGCCGCTCTGGGTTCGGCGCACCGCAGTGCACCCCTACTCCAGAGTGACCCCGAGCTGGCCCTAACCCCACAGGGGGCCGGGCGACGCGCCACTTAAGGGGGATTACGCTAGGGTACTAGGTAATCCCCAGACGTCGGTGTGGTCTATGCCGGACTCGGCACCGAGGAGGTGCACGGCTGGCTAGGCCGCACCCTCAGACCACCCAGGAGCCGGAAGGTCGGGGGTCTAAGCCACCCGTCTTCGCCGGCCCCTACGTCTACGCCGGAGGGGAGCGGCTAGAGGATCCTCCTCCCGCTCCCTCTCCGCTGCCTCCTTCTGCGCCATAACGCTTTCGCAGAAGGAGGCGGCAGCCCTCCATGCCCTCCCACTACCAACCATGGCTCGCACCATGCTTGGCATTGAGAGGGCGCCACCGCCGAGCACCGCAACAAGAGTGCGGCGCTCCCGTCGCCAGGCCGGGCACTCGACAAGCGTGTGCTCGGCCGTGTCGTCGGGAGAGTCGCAGTGGTGACACCGCGGCGACTCCTCCCGGCGGGCGACGCGGTGCAGGTAGTGACCGAAACAACCATGTCCGGTCAAAACCTGCACCAGGCGGTATGAGAGGGTGCCCCGCTGGCTCCCTACCCACTCCTCCAACACCGGACGGATCGCATCGATCGTCCGGTGGCCAGCGGCTGGGTTGGCGAGTGCCTCTTCCCACGTGCGCAGAGCCTCCCTCTGCGCCAGGGAGCGAACCCGCTCTATCACCTCCAGAGCGGGTCGCTCGCCCCGCTCCCTCATCGCGACCCGATTTCGATGCACCTGGGACAGAACCAGGGCATCGAGCTGCCACGGGAGCGTGCCCGCCAACACGCAGGCAGCCCCGTGGCTGACCGTGCGATACGCCCGCACGGCCCGGATCGCGATGATCCTCTGTGGCCCTCTCAAGAGGGCCTGGGTGCGGGGCGAGAGGCACTCTGCCCACACCGGGGCTCCATACAATGCACACGGAGAACCTAACCTAACCTAACCATTTTTTTTTTTTTTTTTTTGATGACGATGGGGAATCCATTTATGGACGCGTCACGCCCCCGCCAAGGGGCGCAACCAGTGCGGGATTCCCGGCGCGGGAAACAGCGCCAGACTACCCGCTAAAACCCACCGGTACCCTCCTAAGCCCTTGTGAGGCCGCTCTGGGTTCGGCGCACCGCAGTGCACCCCTACTCCAGAGTGAACCTAACCTAACCTAACCTAACCTTTTTTTTTTTTTTTTTTTTTGACCCGGGGTAATGGCCGACCCATACCAGGCTTCGGGGGAAGACCTGGTTATGCGGGGCTCGAACCCGCTAAACCCCCCGGGGGCAACTCCTCCGCCGCGATATGCGGTGCCGGGTTCTCGAGTACGCACCAGCAACCGCCGCGGCCAGCCTTTCGGCCTCCACAGGCCTGTCCCTGGAGCCCAGCCGCCCCGTGCCACGGGAGCGACTGCCGACGAGCCGTGCAATGCGGGTGACTGCCTCCATGACCAAGGGCCCCCGTCCCGTCACCCGCGTGGCCCTGAGCTCCGGCGACGCCCCGAGAGGCGCCACCATCATTGCCCTGTCAGATGGCCGGGTCGCCGGGCAAACGCCCCGACGCGACCTTCGACTGCCGGGCAAACACCCCGACGCAGCCCGCCGCCGGACAAAAGCCCCGACACGGCCAGTCACCGGGCAGATGCCCCGACGTGACTCCTCGTCCGCCAGGCGCCGGGCAGATACCCCGCCGCGCGCTGGCTGCCACCGGGCAAACGCCCCGCCGTGGCTTCCTGGTGCTCAGGGAAGGGCTCGAATCTTCGACGCTGCCTGCACGGTTTCGGGAACATGCCGTACTACGCAACTGCAGGACTTAGGGGCCTCCAATCCGAGCATGCCCAGTGCCCCAGACGGTGCCCGTAGTGCTTCGGGACTGTTGGCGTGGCGGTCGTGGGCAGGAGCTAGGTCAGTGGCAGGGAACACTGACAACACCGCGGGTGCCGAATCCGCTACCGGCCTGCCCTCCACCTCCACCGATCGCCGTACAACTACCCTACGGGACTTAGCGGCCTTAGGGACCGGGTTCTCCCCCTCGCACCTCGCGACTGCCGGGCAAACACCCCGTCGCAGCCGTCCGCCGCCGGACAAACACCCCGACGCGGCCAGTCACCGGGCAAACACCCCGACGCGACTCTACAACCACCAGGCAACGAGCAAATACCCCGCCTTGCACTGGCTGCCACCGAGCAAATACCCCGACGTGGCATATCCTCACGTGAGAATCAGTGAGGAGAAGAAGCGAGACCTAGCAAGATAGGATGGGCCAGACGAGATTTTCCGGGGTGGCAAAGCCCGTACTCTGTCTCGAGCTGGAGCCTTTCGGGGGTGACGAAGCCCCTATTCAGCGACTCCCACCACGACGAGACAGGAATTCACAACTCTCGACCACAAATACCTCACGACAGCGCGAGTTCTCCTGCGCGTATGGCAGGCGACAACATACCTACCATACACCCGCAGGCGAACCCCCGCAAACCACCGCCCAAGAGGGCAACAACCTCCAAATATCGCCGGTTCCACCGTGCGTGCGCCAGGCGACAACATACCTGACACACAACCACGGACGAACCCGCGCGAACCTCCGCCCGAAACGGGCCGCAACGAGCCAACGCCCAAGAGGGCAAAGACCCAAATACACCCACGCCCGTGTCACTACGGGTCGCCGATCGAAACGAACGGCCATCCACCGCCAAAGATGGCACCTAGCCCTAAAAAGGGCCTTTTCAACCCCCGGCGCGAAGAGCGCACCGGGTGGGCTCCGTGCGCCTTGAAGACGCTCCGCCCTCCTCCGCTGACAGTTCGCAGAGGTGCGGGAGCAACCGCAACTGTTGCTACTCCCACCCCCCTCCCAGGGTGCACCACGAGGAGGTCTGCCAGCATGCACCCCAACCTAACATTTTTTTTTTTTTTTTTTTTTTTTTTCCCGGGGTAATGGCCGTCCCATACCAGGCTTCGGGGGAAGACCTGGTTATGTGGGGCTCGAACCCACTAAACCCCCCGGGGGCAACTTCCTCCGCCGCGCTTGTCGACACTGGGATCCCAAGTGCGCTCCAATGTCGACGCGGCTGGGCCTTTCGGCCCTCCACCAGCCTGTCCCTGGAGGGGGACCAGTCGCTCCGTGCCACGGGAGCGACTGCTGACGAACCGTGCAATGCGGGTGCCTGCCTCCATACCAAGGACCCCCGTCCCGTCACCCGCTTGGCCCTGGGCTCAGACAACGCCCCAGAGGGGGGCATCGCCATCATCGCCCTGTCAGAAGCTCGGCCACCGGGCAAAAGCCCCGACGTGGCCACGACTGTCGGGCAAATGCCCCGACATAGTCCGCCGCCGGGCAACCGCCCCGACGCGGCTACTCAACAGACCTTTAGTTCGGCCCATCTAGGCGCGCGTAAGCGCGTCTCCTTCGCCCGCCTCTTCGGCGTCGGCGTGGGTCTGATTCAGGGTCATCTTCCCTGATCCGCTCTTGGGCTTCCTTCTCCGAGACGACTGCTTCGGCAAAGCCTGCCACCGCGTCCCAACATCTTTCGCTCTCAACCATTGCCCTAACTAGACTGCTTAGCGAGAGGTCTGTCCCTATGACGCGTGTTAGTTGTGCGCGTTCTCGGCTAAAGAATGGACAGTGCTCCAGTGTGTGTTGGGCACTGTCCTCCTCCTGGCCGCACTGGGCACAATCTCTGGTCACTTCGCGACCAATGCGGTGTAAATAGAGAGTGGTTGAGATTCCCTTGAAGAAGTTTCAGGGGAGACTGAGACATTAAGGGTCGGTAATCATTTCCTCCTCTTCAGTCGGCGGTGCTTCCCGCGAGACTGCTTTGGCGGCTTGGGCCCTGAAAACCGCTCTTTTACCCATAGCTGGAAGGGGAGCCTTGCAGTTCTTCCCCCTCATCATATGATTAGCTGACCTTTTCGATCCTTCGCAAATGGCGCAATGTGGATCCGCTGTACACGTCGCTGCCTTGTGGCCAGGTTTGCCACACTTGAAACATAAGTCGCTGCGGTCGACTGTAGAGGTGCAGCGTGGGCGCGTATGACCAACGTCGCCACAACGGAAACAGCGCAGGGGGCGCTGATCCACTTCACGGACACGAGCAACACTCAGCGCCACCATCAGGCGTCCAGCCTCTAGAAGGGACTTCACTGCTCCAACGGGACATTTTACAATTGTGGTACCCAGACCATCAGGTCCCAGACGGATTTCACTCATAGTGACGTGGTTCGGTGAGCAGCCAGTTGAAGAGCTCACCGCCTCTACGATGTCGGCCATATCCGCAGTATCGTCTAAGCCAGACACACGGACCTCCGCGCATTTGGTTGGCCTAGAGACTTTGACCCCCTCTGTCACAATGCTTCTAAGCTTTTCAGCGAGAATGTCAGCTTTCGCGATATTCTCGGCCCGAGTTTCACCATCTCGAACCTGTAGGATGCGGCCGCCCGTGGCCGACACCTTCAGCTGAAATTTTGTCAGTCCCATTTCCCCAAAATTAAGGGTACTTCTCGCTTTCTTGAGAATGTCCACATAAGTCATCCCCTGCTTTTCGGCTTCCTCGTCAATAGTCAGAACTACCGCAGCCATTTTAGGCTCCCGCAGCTTACGCCTCCTCTTGTTCTTACCCATTGCAACCGTCTGCTGCTGGGTCTTGGCCTGCGCCTTAAGTGCGCGGCCTTGTGCTCGCACTATTTTACCACCTTTGCCCACAAGGTTCCAGGACCCGGCGTCCTTGCTAGCCATCTCTGCGTAAGATTTAGTCTGAGCGACCACACTCTTCTTCTCCGACTTCTTGGACTTGCCCTTGCCAGGGAGTTCTCCGGATTTCGGCGCAGGCTTGCAAACAGCCGCTGACGCCGACGATAGATCGTCCTCCGCAATGCGCCTTCGACGTACACCTGACGACGTCGAAGGCAGACTCTCTTCCGCCATTGCTTCCTCTAACTCCCGCCTCTTGTCCGCGGCTAGCGGAGGGCGAAGAGGTTTTGGTGTCGGAAGGAGAGCTCTCAACTCCTGAATTTGCCTGTTGAAGCCGGCATTGGTTTCCCGGGCCCACTTTAAAAAGTAAGGGGGTGGGTTGTCATCGTTTTTATGCGCTGACGCTTGCTTCGATCCTGTCACCTCCTCCAGTGCTTTGTCCCTCTCTTTGAGCCCGATTCGGAGCTCTGAGTTCTCCTTTCGGAGATCCGCCAGATCGCGCTGTAGGCGCACGATGTCGGTGCGCATCTTCGCTATCTCTCCCGACTTCGTGCACTTCATCAGCGCGCGCGTTGTCGCGTCGATTCTTTCCGCTGTCTGGTTAAAGATCCTTACAAATGTGCCCTTTATATTGCCAGATGTGGCGACAAGACGCTTTACTGTATGCGCATCCTCGAGGAGAGTTTCCCCCATCTGAAACGCGCTTGGACCCTCGTCGTCAAATAGTGAATCAGCCACAAAAGTTGCTGGTAATCGCGTAAGCGATCGAGTGCGTCGACTCTCGACGTGATCCATCATTTCTTCTTCCAACTGCTGCTGTGCAGCTGCGCGACCCACATATCCGCCGGTGGTAGGCGGCCGGCCTCTACCGCGCCGCCCTGCTGCTGCCTTTATTTTCGGCGCAGACATCGACTCCGTACTCGATTCACTGTCCGAGCATTGAACCTCTTTACTTGCGCCGCTCTTAGATGTGCCAGGGCTGCGCTTCCTCTTACCGGTCCTCGATGTGACCGTTTCTGTGCTGGCGATAGAGTCGTCAGACATTGCCTCGTCGCTGACATCACTCTTCTTCGCAACGCCCTGAGATGTTACGGGCGATCCGTCTTTCAAGTCGAGGCTCTTTAGGGATGAGCTTCTCTTCAACATATCCTTCTTGCTATAACTTAAACTAATTGGGGTTTTTTTATTTGAATTCTCCATATTAGTCCCACGAGTAGGAGGGAAATATACCGTCCACCCGAGTGGTGCCCTCTGCACCCGGGTAACCCTGATACTCTCACCATGTCAGGCGGTATGTTGAGGTTGGCGCTAGCTGGTGGACTATACGTTGCCCACCACCCGAAGGCCCCCTGCTGCCACGGATCCCAACAGCAGAGACTTACGGATTTTTATCGTGGTTTACTCCACTTGGCCCGGCCAATTAAGGCAGGGCCCCTATACCTCCCAGTTGGCAGCGAGACATGACCACTACACCAAATAAGGAGGAACAGGTTGCCCGACAGGAGTCCGAAGACCTAGTCAGCAGCTACAAACAGCAGCCACCGACCCCGTCGCGCACGCGGGTTTGGAACCCGCCATCCCACGCCGAACAGACGGCCAACACGTTCATGAGAACACGGGCAGAAAAAACGCCCTCCACAACAAGGCGAACAAACGCCTACCACAAAAGTGGCCCGCAAGCCTTGAAGGCCCGCCATACCACGACCGCAGAACGCAGGTCCACTGGCCCTGACAAGGCCCCTCAAACACACGCCACGTCCGCAGACACTTTTTCCATGAAAAGGAGTTGGGAGCAGCCGAACACACGCCATGAAGGCGCTGACACCTTGGAGCTTGAAGCTCACGCGGGAATCAAACAAGGACTCAACCGCCCACCTCTTTCAGACCATTAGCCCACCGTCGAAAACTGGTTTGGAGAATAGTACTCGCTTATAACCGGTGTTCGACGTTGGTTGCCCAGGGTACGCCACGGGGAGGCTGTCTGAACTGGTACCCCAACCTAACCTAACCTAACCTAACCTTACCTAACCTATATAATATAACCATAATAACCATGTTTAGAAATTAAGAAAACACTGTAACAATGCGAACAAAATAACAACAATAAAAAAAAAAAAAAAAAAAAAAAAAATCTAACCTAACCTAACGTTACCTAGTGAAGTGATGAGATGTGATGTGATGAGATGAAATGTGGAGCGATGCGATGACATGAGATGCGATGAGACACGATGTGATGAGATGCGATATGACATGCAAAATATGATGAGATGTGATGTGATGAGATGAGATAAGATGAAATTAAATTAAATTTAGTTTTGTCAAAAGAAATCAGTGACATGCAAATTATGACAATATGTGATAAGATGCGATGCGATGAGATGTGATGTGATGCGATGAGATACGATGAGATGTGATGAGATAAGTTGAGATAAGATTAGATTGTTTTACTAGGGTGGAATAAACCCATGAGTGGAAATGAACTTTCTTCCCTAGGGTGGAAACAAAGATTTTCCATTAGGAGGAAATAATGTTTTTTCCATTGGGAGGAAATAATGTTAAAGGAAAAAAGTTTATTTTTCACCCTAGGGAAAAAAATTTAGTTCCACCTTAGGGCAAAATGTTCATTTCCACCCCAGGGAAAAACGTTTATTTCCACCCTAGAGAGAATAGTTTATTTCCACCCTAGGGAAAAAAACTTTTATATCCACCCTAGGGAAAAAAGGTGTTTTTCACCCTAGGGAAGAAAATTCGTTTCCACTCATGGGAAAAAAAAAATCTTTAGTTGAAAAGACTCTGTCGCTTAGGGAAAAAACTTTATTTCCACCCTAGGGAAAATCTTTTATGTCCACCCTAGGGAAAAAAGTTTATTTTCACCCTAGGGAAGAAAGTTCATTTCCACTCATAGGAAAAAAGTTTTCTTTAGTTGAAAAGACTCTTTGTCGCTTTGGGAAAAAGCTTTATTTCCACCCATTGGAAAAACTTTACTTCCACCCTAGGGAACATCGTTTATTTCCACCCCAGGGAAAAAAGTTTATTTCCATCCTAGGGAAAAAAGTTTATTTCCACCCTAGGGAAATAAATTTATTTCCACTCTAGGGAAAAAAGTTTATTCCACCCTAGCAAAACATCTGTATTTCCACCCTAGGGATAAATTTTATTTCCACCCTAGCAAAAGTACTTTATTTCCACCCTAGGGAAAAACGTTTATTTCCACCCTAGGGAAACCGTTTACTTTTCACCCTAGGGAAAAAAGTTACTTTACTCCCTAGGGTAAATTGTTTTTAACACTCTAGGGAAAAAATGACTTCACACCCTAGAAAAAAAAGGGTGGAATAAACTTTTATCCCTAAGCAGATAAGAAACTTTTTTCCTTAGGGACATAAGAAACTTTTCTCATTAGGGAGTAAATGAAACTGTCATAGCCATAGTTACCTAGCAACGGTTGTTATTTGTCACTTGTGAAAATATACACAGTAATGAATAATTAAATTTTTATTTCAATAAATATTTAACAAATTGGCGACGAGGATGGAGGAATTAAACCGTCTTACTCGCCTTCGGGCTTCAATACGCGGCCAAATAACGAAGATTCATACACAAATACTACAGTTACAAGAATTAACAGACTACGAAATCGAACAAAGAACAACAATTTTACAAAACTACGAAAAGAAATTTGATAAAATACAAACTGAGATAGATGCTCAAACAGAAAACATTGATCACGAAGTCGAAGAACGCCATGCAACTGAAGAATGCATATTACAGCTGAAAATTAAATTACATGAATTACGCCCTTCAGCGTCATCTCAGACTGCCTCAACATCACAGGGTCGAATCATTGAAGGTACGGTAGTTACGAGTCAACGAGATCCAATTCCTAAACTCAATTTTGCACCATTTCATGAGAAAGAGTCCCTCAAAAATTTCATAAGAAGATTATTAGTTTACTTTACTTTGAATAATGTTACCGACCATAAAATTAAAGTCTACATGCTATTATCTACATTATCCCCTGATTTACATGAGAGGATTTATGATCTATGACACGTCGTCTCGGTAGCGTACACTACGAGATAGAGACCGATGACGGCCGGCTATGGATTAGACATCTGGACCAACTACTCCCGGCTTCAAGGATTCCCTGGAATCGCGGCGGAGGTCGGTCATAGCCATAGTTACCTAGCAACGGTTGTTATTTGTCACTTGTGAAAATATACACAGTAATGAATAATTGAATATTTATTTCAATAAATATTTAACAGAAACCTTTTCCCCCGGGTGTAAAGAAACTTTTTTCCCTAGGGTATAAAGTTACTTTTTCTCTAGGCGCTGCTGTCGATTTTTTCCAAGACAACAGGCAAACAGCGATTGACATTCCAGTCTGCAATAACTGTCCTTCCATCTTCTAGTATAACTATCGCGAAATGACCTTGCCAACCAAAGAACGAGGCAGTCATCTATTTTCCTTGACTTCTTCCTTTCGTTACCTTAGTTGGCTGATCCTCAAAAGGAAACACCCACTGAGCTGATTGTCTTTTGTGTTAAATTGAAATTGAAATTCTTTATTTAATCATTTAGGTAACAACAAGTAGTTACACTTATGACGCGTCAAAAACAATTAAACTAAACAAACAAAATAGTTCTACTTGTTTACCTCTACATTTTTTTCTTCCTGTTCACTACCGGGAGGCCTTGTCAAGAGAAGATACAGGCAAGAAACTCTGCAAGGGGTCCATCCTCCCTTTACATAAAATAAAATTGTCTTACGTGCTACAATATACAAATTACAGGCAAGTCTGAGTGGAATGAATAAGAGGATGTCAACAAGGTATCAGGATTCACGACAAAATTACTCATCAATTCAGATAATTAGAAAATAGATTCATGCAGCTTATGACATCCTCCATCACAACATTAAATAAAGGTTTTAATTCATAAAAATTAATATAATCTAACAATATAATAATTCATTTCCAGACCTGGTTATCATCAAAATAATCTTGGACATTATAATAGCCTTTTTTTATTAAGGTTTGTTTTACAAATAGTTTAAATTTATGTAAAGGCAATTCTATTATGTTTTGTGGGATTTTATTATACAAACCACACCTTTCGCTATGAATGATCGACCTATTTTCTGTAATCTGAAGCTTGGAATTGCAAGTTTATTTCTGGTGTTAATATCATGGTGGTCACTAAGCTTTACATAATCGCTTTTATTCCTGTGAACATAAACGATGTTATCATATATATACTGGGATGCAATGGTTAATATATTAATTTCCTTAAAAAGCTCTCTGAGCGAGTCTCGGGGTTTCAGTTTATAAATAGCTCGTACAGCTCTTTTCTGCAGTATAAATATATTTTTAATATCAGCTGCAGATCCCCATAACAACAATCCATATGACATTACACTATGGAAGTAACTAAAGTAAACAATTCGTGCTGTTTCTACATCGGTTAGGTCTCTTATTTTCTTTACCGCATAGGCAGCAGAGCTCAATCTCTCAGACAAAGTAGAGATGTGAGGGAACCATTGTAATCGAGAATCCAATTTAATGCCTAGAAATATAGTTGAGTCTACACACTCGATTTGTTCACCATTGATTTTTATATCAAGGCTTACATTTCTAACATTTGGTTGTGAAAATTTTACACATTTAGTCTTTTTTGAATTTAGTAATAAGTTGTTATTTGTAAACCAATGTAATACTCTTGCAACAGTGCTATTTACAACGTCGGTTTCATTTTTACTTCTATCGATACCAAAAATGAATGACGTTTCGTCTGCAAATAATACAGTATCACATAAATTTTGAGTATAAAATGGTAAATCATTTATGTATACAAGGAAAAGAAACGGTCCTAAAATTGATCCCTGTGGTACACCCGTCGACATAGGTGCACCAGAAGACTCGGTTCTATATTAGATTATCGTAATAAATGTTTCCTTATTGTTATTAAATTATAAATAGTTCATCTAAATAAAATAAATTATAATATAAAAAATTACGAATTTGTTTAGTGTTTAATTTGATTCGTTGCAAAATGTTAATAGCAATGAAGTTGTTGGAGGCGTTTGGTATCAAATTTTATGAAAAGCATGAAATTAGATATTAAACGCATTGTGAAAATTATTTATATAATATTGTATTATTGTATAAATATGTTTCTATTGGTAGTCTAATCAATTTTATATGTTCCTTGTTTTTGTTGTTATAAGAAGTTATTCATTTGACCTGCCCCTCGCGGTTGACTCGTTTTGCGAATAAAATATAAAAAAGAGGGCGACAGCGCGGCGCCAATGTGCTGAGAACAGCGACCACATATCCTCCGTCCATGGCTGAGAAGCATCGAAGCGGCAGGTCAACTGAATAACACTTGATATACGTTCGACACTGTATTATTAGGAAGTTATAAAAAGTGAAATAGTGATTCTGGTGTTCCTTTCCTGTGTACGGTTACATTTGGTTTCGAGTTCGTAGCAATATTAGGTCCCCTTACCTATGAAATTGGTGTTTTGTATGGAGATTTTGGGGATTCTGCATTTTACATACTAACATTTTATCAGTTTTCTTCACAACAACAAATCCAGAGATAATAATATTTGGCATGTATCATTAGACAAGCTTTAGCAATATGTGTGTGAATACGCTTGACAAAAATTATTCATCGTTTTTATGTTAATGCAAATCAAATGATGTATTCGGGAGGCAGTTAAAAATAATTGTCTTTGTGTCTAATTTTAACACAATTTAACTTACAAAAAATTATCAAATTAAATAATACGAGAATTAAATATATGGTAAATTTTTAGAAGAGGCAATTATTTTATAAGAATGTTCTGAAACTTAAAAATTACGGACAAATTGCTAAGACAGAATAAAAACACCAATTTCATAGGTAAGGACCCAATATATCCAGCTTTTGAGTCACCGCCGTTGCATTTATCTACCATTTCGCGACACCAGTCCATACGAAGGCGTTTCTGGTCGTCGGTTAAAGTATGGGCATCCATCTGGCACAAAGCTTCCTGACGCCTAAATGTTCGTGTTATATTTTTTGAACTTGACTCATACCAATGCCTAGGCTTGCCCGTATCTGCTGATAGGCTCTCTTATCTTCCTCTATCATGCGTCGCACAGCAATGAAGTTATCTTAGTAGACCAAAATTCGAATATTTCGCTGACCTTGTAAATAACACCCCTACAAAATCTTTACAATAAATAAATATAAATCTTCAAACATTCGCACACTCTGAGATTCACATCTATCAACTAGCCCCATTTTAAGCAACTAATGCTGCTTGTGTTACGGACACTAGATGACGGATAAATATATTTCATAGATAGAAATATACATATATAAAAATACAAGACTAGAGAACAAATGCCAAAAATTCATCACCCAAATATTTACCCCACCGGGGATCGAACCCAGAACCTCTCGAGATGGCGACGCCTTGAGACCGGCATACAGACCATGAGACCACAGAGGTCGTCAAGTCGAGTCGGTCGTCGAGGTCATATTATCTGCATTTCGATATCTGCATTTTGCAGCCAGGAGAAATTAACCTTAAGTACTCACGCAAAGAGTCGATATTGTGTTGCTCACCATGCGGGTCAGGTCCGGTCATCACACGAATACGTTAGGGTTGTGGTTGTACCTGGGTTGTACCTATGAATATTATTGTAATAAAACGAATGTTTCGATATAACGATATTTTTATTTATCAATCAAATATGTTTGGGTTTTATAAATAGTTTTATTAATTTTTTTCCTTCTCTAAATTCTCGGTTACTAATATCGTTGAAATATCCTAAAACGCATAAATAATTTTAATAAATAATAATGGAAAACCTGAGCAAAGTGGAGGAAATTCGACTGTTTTAAATCGACTTCAAAAAAATGAGGAGGTTATCAATTCCACGATAACTTTTGTTCATTTTTTTTCCAGCACTCGAAGACGCATTGACCGATTTGAAATTTTTTTTCTTGGTTTGACAGGGTATAAGTTTTAGTTGGTCCCATTGTCATGAGGTAAGGATCTGATGATGGGATTCTGGAGAAATCGAGGGCATTCTTCAAAGTTTATAGGCACGTATGGCACATTTTGTATATTTTCTAATGTTATTCGAGCATTTGCGTCTGATAGTCATCAAATTATGGTGCTGAGCTGATGATGGAAGGTATAACTGCTCAACCATTAGGAGTACAGCGATAATTCTTTAAATATCATTGATATTTAAGCGTTAGAACTAGGAATTTTTATTGTCGTGAGGTCAGGATCTTTTTTTTTAACAAAAATAAAACCAGCTCCAAAAATAGTCCAAAACTAAAAGCGCTCAAATTTAAAAAAGTAATTGGTTCTTTCATAAATACGTACGTAAAAACATTAGCATTTCAGTACCAATTAATTTTAATGCACTTTTTTTTAAATTGCTCCCGTTTGGACTGTATGCCATAAAAGACTTCGATCATAATTTGATTTTATACTGTTATTATTAATTATTGTGTTTTTTTTATATTGCCAATATGGGTTTACAATTGCCTGAAATAAATGAATTTTATTTTATTTTATTTATTTTTTAAGTCAAAACTAAAAATCAAAATAATTCAAACATTTTTCGGGTTACTACTATTACACGACTTCCCGTGAATTGTAATATTGAGATCAAAAAAAATATTGTCTTATTTGTTATTGTTTTATTTATAACGTACCTAATCAATAAAATCAGCTAATAAATAAGTACTGCACACCCTTAGAGCAACGCGGGCCTTCCGTCCTAATACTAACATCGGTAAATACTGATTTCGAACGCTTCATAGCCACAGTTGTTCTTAGGTAAACAAGAATTAGCGTTTCGCGGGCACGACGAAAGTGTAAATTCGGATAGTCGTGGTATTGTAAATGGTATGTGTTTTTTTTTTGTTTATCGCACACTGTAGACCCGTCCACACACACAAACAAACACATGCACTACATACACAGACCAAATTACGAACTTAAAAGAAAGTTTCTGTAAGTACCCATTTTTTGTGGGTCCTAATTTTTACTGTGGCTTACCTAACTTTTTTTTTCACGCCACGCCGCTGGTGTGTAGTATATCATATCACGTATAGTGATACGGATCACTGGATTTCTAGAAATCTAAAAAGCCACGTCTGAATCAAGTACCTATCGTCAATAAATATCGAGCGTCGAGTCTAATCCATATTTATCGCGTCAGTATTCATTCATTCTATCAGCGATGCAAGAGGACGCCCATATTGAGGCGGCGCCCGCCGTACTTCAAACCAACGATCAAAAACACTTGAAAGAATTCATACTTATGTTAGAAACACTACCTGCGGTACCTAGGTATGAGAACAGTCTTAATAAAGTGATAAGGGTGAATGCCTCTGAGCAGCTGCTTGAAATTTTTAATAGCTAAAGATTAACTCATTGAAATCCAACTACAGGAAAGAATATAAAAACATTTTTTTTTTCGCTTCATAAGTACGTCTTTTCAATGCTATTGCTTGTATAATAACAACGCAAGCTTTATTAATATTGTCACACATAGCTTTATTTATTGTAATACGAAACGTACGAGTGTTCGTACTGAAGCAATTCGTATCGTATGTGTAGTATACCAAAATATTACTAGATAAATATAACGATACATATCGAGCGTGTAGCTGGTGAAGCATTCGCCCAAAAGGTTATCATTTCTTTGCATCATCATCTCAATCTAGAAATGATTACGGAAATGGAATAAAGATAGCGCCACCTTTCGAAAAAGCATAACGCTACTCGTTTAAGCTTGAACTGGCAAGCAAAAGCAGACAGCGTTGCTACAAGAAATGTTGCTATAATAATATTCCTTTTTGCATCTGTCATTTCTGTTGATCGCGCGGAATTTTAGGTTAGTTCTTAATTTTAATAAAAAAAATAGTTAATTGTTATTTATTATTTTAATTACAGTCTTGTGTTATATTGTAAATTTCAGATATACATAATGCAGAACGACGCCGGTGAATTTGTGGACTTGTACTGCCCCAGAAAATGGTAAGTTTCTAACATTTTTGTATCATCATAACAATTCAATGTGGAGAACTTCATGTTTTGAGGTTACACTGTGACTGTTCAATCAATCTGTTTTTCCTCCAGGAGACACAATCAAATATTATTCAAAATGTACAATGACATAAATGGACTTTAAAACTGCCCCATATATCATAAACAACAATTACACTCAAGTGAACCATCTGTTAATCTGTCGTAGGGTCAAAATATTATTTTGCATACATTTTCTTTTGCCATAAAGTTCAAATCAAGTAGAAATTATTCATCAAGACAATTAAGAAGTGTTTATCCACCTCCTGGCAGCGAATGAATGGTTAGCATAGCTTGTGATGTCACAAAACCTTTTGGCTATAATTACAGTGTTTATGCATTTGTAATTGTGCTATGCCCCATTATACAATGTACAATGGTATGTACTAAACAAGGGTGAGGAGCCCGGTGGCGTAATGGTTAGTATGCTTTGACTTTCGATTGAAAACAAAGCTACCTTCGCTATCGTCAAGCCGTGGATGGGTGACCAAAACTTTATGATCTCCAGCTCCTCTGTGCTTTCTGAAGGCACGTTAAGCCGTTGGTCCCAGTCGCTATTGCGACTGTTTCTACCCACCAACCCGCATTGGGTCAGCGTGGTGGTGTTACGGCCCATACTCCTCATGTGTTTCTCCATGAGGACGGCCTGTGCCCAGCTGTCTATAGGCTGAGGAACTTTACAATGGTGGGTAATGGACCCCTGTCTACTACTTCGTAACAGAGGAATGATAATATCCATGTTTTCATCCGTGTATCAGTTTTGTTTCTCATTGTGTGCCCCGTGCACCGTCATTTTCCACAAACACAAACCAACCAAATCTTACTTATCTCGTCTGGTGACTCCCAAAACGCTTCTAATTCGTATGGACTTTCAGTTAAGATATGTATGTACAATATATTGTCTCCAGCTCAGCCAGCAACCGCCTCATCCACGCTAAAGACCACGCGTCGGTCCAGCTGGTGGTGGCCGACGTGGACCCGGCGACGGGCCGCGCCGCCGACACCTCGCGCATATACGTCGTGTGTGGCGCTATAAGGAGGATGGGCGAGTCTGATGACTGCATCGTGCGGCTCACCAAGAAGGACGGGATATTGACCAAGTAAGCCTGTGTTGACTCCAGGAATTCATAGCGATAACTTCTAATTAAAATTTCAATTAAGTCGAATAATCAGATTAGAACAGTCTAACGGCGTCTTGCAGGAAATTTTAATCGAGGTTTAAAACTAGATTTTGTGAATTTTGTCATTTCATAGTAAAAATGTCAAAAATTTACTTAATTTAGTTTTAAATCCTGAATTAAATTTCCTGCAAATGGGCCCTAAATGTAGTTCTTTTTACTTTTATCTATTAAAAAAGTCATTTTTCATATAATTTTAATTTTAATTTGAAGGCATCAAATTAGAATTTCAAAATGCAGTTTTATTATTATGATTTTTTTCGATATTAAGTTTTTCAATCGATATTTGATTACAATATTTGAAGTGTGTTTAGCGATGGAGTCCTAGAATTGCCTGTTTCTGTAGAAAAGTGCAAAAAGATGTATGCACGTTTGATAGGTCTTTACTTCGAACGTCTTTACTCCCTTCCAACACAGTCATTTACTGTCAAACATGCATACAAAGATTTGTATTAGCACAGTATGTAGTATACCTTTATATGATCTGTCAACCATTGGGCCATATACTATTACTAAATTAGGATTTTATTAATCAACACAAAGTTAAGTAATAAAATCACAACTTGGCAACCTCTGTGATCAACCACCAGTCTTAAAAGCACCAGTACACCAGTCTTAAAAGGGTCCTGGGTTTGATATCTAGTGGGGGCAAATGTTTGTGTGATGAATACAGGAGTTTGTTCTCCAGTCTTTGATGTTCATATTTGTATTCAATACTTAAATTCTAGATATTTAATGTATTTATCTATTAAATATAGTATCTGGAACATAAGCAGCATAAGTTTTTTAACGTCTCGAGAGTCCAGAGCAAACAGTGATTTTTAAAACTAAAATAATTTAAAATTTGAGAGCTTATGCTTCTATTGTGTATGTTTTTGTGTCCATTGACAAGTTACAATGGGGCTCGTTGATAATCTTGGATGTATGTAATGAAGATATTTAGATATTCATTTATTTATCCGTCATCTAGAAGTAATTAGTATCAATGTCCCGAGTACTGGGTATACCAGTACTGTCTGTGTCTTCTAAAGCTAATACTTACTTTTTCTTGTTTCAGGAACTATTGATGCAGATAGTTTAAGAGCATTTAATTTTAACTAAAATAAATGAAATCTGAGTAAGCTAGTTTTCATTATTTATATTCCAATTATAACTAATTAATATTAATTTAGTTATTTCAAATTATTTTAAATCAATGTAACTTTGGTGTCTCTGATGTCTTTTATATTTTCAGAAATAATCAGTAATATTATGTTTATGAAAAAATCATTTTCTGTGTAGAAATACAACTATCACTAATCAAGAGTGCGCCATCTATTGGCGCGAATAAGAATTTAACTACAATGTGGAATAAAAGCAGGAGCTTATAGCATGGGTTCGCACTACAATGCGTGCTACTATATTTTTGTCTTTAAAATAAAAAAAGATTTAAAATCAGATTTAAATAATTAGATTAAAAATCCCACGTTTTTTAAAAGAGCAAAATAATAATAAACAAACATGCAGGGCGGAATGAGGGGTCACTCAAAACGTGGCGTCGTCGGCGCATCTTTGCAACTTACGCATAGCATTATTATAAAAGTATTTTAATGGAATACATGGCGTGCCTGAACCGTGAGTGTAACAGATGTGCCCCACGTTTTGAGTGACCCTCATTCGGCTCCGCATGATTATTATTATTATTTGGTTTCTGGTCGGACTTTATAAAACCGTGCGATTTTTAGTTTTTAATCTACTTAGGGGCGATTTTTCAATCCCCAGATAAAACTATCTGTCAGTCAAATGTTAGCTCTGACGGGGCCTAATATTGTTATTAAGGCCCGATTTTTCAATCCTCTGATAAAACTATCTGTCAGTCAAATGTTAGCTCTGACGGGGCCTAATATTGTTATTAAGGCCCGATTTTTCAATCCTCTGATAAAACTATCTGTCAGTCAAATGTTAGCTCTGACGGGGCCTAATATTGTTATTAAGGCCCGATTTTTCAATCCTCTGATAAAACTATCTGTCAGTCAAATGTTAGCTCTGACGGGGCCTAATATTGTTATTAAGGCCCGATTTTTCAATCCTCTGATAAAACTATCTGTCAGTCAAATGTTAGCTCTGACGGGGCCTAATATTGTTATTAAGGCCCGATTTTTCAATCCTCTGATAAAACTATCTGTCAGTCAAATGTTAGCTCTGACGGGGCCTAATATTGTTATTAAGGCCCGATTTTTCAATCCTCTGATAAAACTATCTGTCAGTCAAATGTTAGCTCTGACGGGGCCTAATATTGTTATTAAGGCCCGATTTTTCAATCCTCTGATAAAACTATCTGTCAGTCAAATGTTAGCTCTGACGGGGCCTAATATTGTTATTAAGGCCCGATTTTTCAATCCTCTGATAAAACTATCTGTCAGTCAAATGTTAGCTCTGACGGGGCCTAATATTGTTATTAAGGCCCGATTTTTCAATCCTCTGATAAAACTATCTGTCAGTCAAATGTTAGCTCTGACGGGGCCTAATATTGTTATTAAGGCCCGATTTTTCAATCCTCTGATAAAACTATCTGTCAGTCAAATGTTAGCTCTGTCTCTTTTCTTTTTATGTCTTTAGAAAGTGACTGTGATAGTTTTAAATGGTGGATAATTTTATCTGAGGATTGAAAAATCGGGCCTAAGTAGATTAAATATTGATTGGTGGTTTAACATCAATCAATAGATGGCACTGTGCGTATAGTCTCCATACAAAACCTGAAAGTGCTCGTTGAAAGTAGTTGCAAAGAAAGAAAGAAAGAAAGAAAATAATTTATTAGTGACACAGAATTAACCGCAAGTTGCATTGTCCCCGGCTTCTGTACTATCCCTAAAGTTGCAGCCCGCTAGCTGGTGCGGAAGTGCCTCAAAATCGAGTTACAAAAACAACCGGACAAACAAAGAGAAAAAATTAGATAAAAAAATGCTTGCATATATGGTTAAGTCACAAATTTAGTAGTCACACATTTTTTTTAACATTCGGAGCGATTATTTCAGAAAATATAAATTTTATCGTAAAATGATGAGAAAACCCCTATTCATTTCTGAATAGCTAACCAATATATCACACGTTAGGGGCGAGATGAAAAAAAAACAGTCCCTACATTACGTGTATGGGCACCCCTCCTAATTAATTATTTTATTCCTCTTTTGATTGCACTTTGTCGGCGTTATTAATATACATATTTATTAAAAAATTCAGCTCTCTAGTGCTGAGAATATCCGACGGTCGGACAGAAAGACAGACATGGCGAAACTATCAGGGTTCCTAGTGTACTACGGAACCCTAAAAATAGATATTCTCAATGACAAACAGCACGCTCATTCGACATGAAAAAAAAAATGTAATTATGGGTTTAAATCAATGAAATCTTCTTTTATTGTACGGCAAGTGGTGAAGATACGAAGACAAGTTCAAGACAATTAGCTTCAAGTTTATACCGCGTATAGATTGTCATAGTTCGTAATATTATTTAGAATATTTGTCAATATTCTTACAATATACACACAATTGTCTCAGAGGAGCTCGGTGGCAAGTGGTAGTAGTGGTAAGTATAGTTTGGCTTTCGTATCGAAATCAAAGCTACCTTCTCCATGGCCAGACGTTGGATGGGTGACCAAAACATTGTGATCTCGAACTTCTCCGTGCTCCGGAAGTCACAATAAGCCGTTGGTCCCAGTCGCTATTGCAACAGTTTCTACCTATATGGTGTTACGGCCCATAGTCCTCATGTGTTTCTCCGTGAGGAAGGCCTGTCCCAGCAGTGGGCCGTATATAGACTGAGGACGATTGTGTCTCGCGTATACAGAATAGAACAGAATTTATTTGCTAAAAATATGGTGTACAATGTTTTCTGTCATCTAATAAAAGTGTGTCTCATATTTTACCACTAATAGCATGCAAATATAGGTGAGTACATTGTCTGATTCGATTATAATAATATGGTTAATTCTCAATTTAAATTCATTTACACAGTAGGCATTGTCAATTTCTTGTAGTCATAAAATTCATTTAAAGAGTAAAAATTCAAAGCATCTTAATGCTTCTACTATAGAAGCATTAAAATGCTTTGAAGGTAAGGATGACGAAATAAAAGAAAACGATTGGTTTTAATATAGCAGTGCATTTAATAAAATAAAAACGACTGAGCACAACGAGGCGGACGAGGCGCGGCCGACGGACGACGGACGACCGACGACGGACGACCGACGACCGACGGACGATCGGCCGACGACGATCGCCGACCGCGCCCCACGTGTTCATCTCTGTACAGTCCTATTACTTTGGTAACATGGCTGGCATCTGGACATTTCCTGGTCACTGGCGGCTGTCGGCGTACACGCGACACCCACTATTTACACCAACATTCAAACATTAATACAAACAAATTTAAGAGACACATTTTAGAAGTGACAGCCGCCATTACAACTTCGGCGAGTCGGTGCGACGAGCACAACACACGAGAATCAACTTTAACAATATTACAAAAGGGTTCAATTTCCCATGTGACGACCGCGCCGCAGACCGGCCGATGCCCATTGTTAGTATGCGGTCGTTGCAAACACTAATGTATAAACGGGGAACTATGCGAGTGACGGTACACGCTGATATTGAAACATGAGCTTTATCATCTAAGCAATTACATATATTTCAGTTTGACAACAGTTAACAGCTTTGAAAAAGATAGTTCATCCTCAAAATTTTAAATTTAAATTAATATTTAAGTCCTACAAATACCATGAGTACCGCCAAACTAAGTCAAGCAAAACGGAACCTTAACCCAACGGCATACGACTCAACACCCAGCGAAGGAAGACGTTACAATACAACTCATACGGCCCACACCGCGCAGGCGCGAAACAAGGCTTTCACACAAACTAATTTTTTACAAAACATGTTTTATAACACGACTTAGACGGTTCAACTTTGAAAGGAGAATGCCCATGAAGCTAGCCTTCACAAAATTAATTAATTATAATACGACTCAATCCAAGTTGCCAAAAAGGTAAACAAAAAGCAGACTTAACGAATTTGTTATTCAATAATCACACCTTTTACATGGACATTGCCATGTAAATATAATTAACGGTAACAATTGTTGTCCGTTTCAATTGATTTCAATTACCTACAGTCATCACAAAACATTTTAGAGATGAAACATTACCTTCGTTCTGTTTACCTTTTTGGCAACTTAGATTGAGACGTACTAAACAATTTATTATGGACTGTATATTATTTTGTGACGCAAATACAAACTGAAAACAATTACACTGAAGACATTACAGAAAACACTTTCATATACAATTACATTTTTAATTAACATTGATGTACCGTAATTAAAAATATATATTTCATTTCATTACTGATATTTTTATGTAGTGCATAATATTATCTTTGCATTCGAAAAATTGGGCACTCTCCCAAATTACAATCACACGTAATCATTTAAAATTTCTGTAATTGTAATACAACTACAAGAGTAAAAAAAATACAATAACAGAATGACCTGCAACACTACACACGGTGTGAAGCGAACACTCCATCAAACATGACCGATCATACCGAGTTAAAAAAAATACTGGAGGCATAAATATAAGATAATGATAATAAAAGGAAGCGCTTACATAAAAATGCGAGATAAGTAAACTTAACTAGACGCGGAGACGAGGCCGGGCGAGGAATAGTCGTGTAGTTCGGTTCCCGAAGGTGACCACCAATGGCGGCCGTCTTTATAATTCCCTGAAGTGGGTGAGGCGGGGGCGGAACGCGTCAATATACGTCGTCATAATATGTTTCACTAATTAAAAAAATATTTTGTCTTAGGTCTGTTTCTCGTGAAACTCCCGCAGACAGCCGCCATTTGTGGTCATCTTTAGTGAACTATACATGTTGCAGACAGCATAAGGGCCAAGAGCTCGACCAGATCCACATATTAAGAACACATGAATATACTGCACACCGACCACGACCATATAAGCTGTCGGCATAATTTGCACATTCATAAGAGTAAGTAAATACTTTAACTGAATAAATGATTTGAAATTTGAATAAATGAACAAAAACAGACTTTAAAGATGTCAATACATTATTAGATGAAACAAAATACCACCATCTTCTATAAGTTTCCTCTAAATTATACCTTATTACCGTACCTTAACGCACGCTTTTGTTTGACTCCAAATGAAGGGGATAAAGAATGGAAATTATATGTAAGATATACCTTAATTTCACTGTTCATTCATTCAACTATAGCAACAATTCATCGTTATTAACTGCCAACTTAAAACATTTCAATTCATATTCAAGGCATATTCAAGAAAAACGTTTAAACGTATTCCATTGGTTGCTAACACTGCAAATAACAATATTGCTTTTGTACATATTGATTATAAGAACAATATAACAAATACTCGACGATATTCTCTGACCCTACGACTCCCGATCTCCGCGACATACAAATAAAACTAACGTGAGTTATTAGGGACGCTCGCGAACAACAGCCGTTCAAATGTAGAATTGGATTAAAAATGGCGCGATTAACAGTAATTCGGTGCCATTTTTAGTCCAAATGTCTAAATAAACGCTGTTACATTTATTATTGTTTTCCCAATCGCCCCCACTTTGAAACATCGCATGGCACAGCACCCCGAGCGGGCATTCACTACGGATAGTATAGCGACATGAATATGTGACTAATAATAAGGGACATGTGGGACTAACTGTGACAAGTGGGACAATATACAAAATGGACGATTTATTATCGATGGCAAAACATAAGTAGAGGCATAGACAATTTAGAATTACAAAGTACTAACGAGCTAGCGACCGCCCGATGTTAGTTTTTCGTATTTCGTTTATAATTATTTTCCATCTATCATACAACCTGAAAATTATACCTGAGATAATCAATATAAATAGACATTATTATTGAAGATAACAATGAGATTTTTTTTTAAATTAATATTTTGAAATTTCGCAACCCTTTTTATTTCAATGATATAAACAACATATATAATCATTTACCATGGCACATGATTACCCACCCGTCACTATAATATCAGTAGTCTACAGCCGCCACGTGACTCGCAGACATGTTTATATCATAGGATATAGCTTTAAGTGGACAACAATCTTAGAAAATACGTTTATATTAATTAGTATATGGACAATAACTCTTGTAGCGAAAATCATCGTCTCAAGAGTTTTATAACACACACTTATAGTTAAAAAACAACACAAGGTTTAGGCAAAGTCGCACTTCTTACAAAGAGAATAAGAATCATTTCAACATGTCTGCTGGCCACTGACCTGGAGGTCATTCACCCGGGGCTCTCAACATACACACTAGCTATACATTGCATTGACGAGACGCCAGAACGAGCGAATGGAGAATGGGATTGTCAACGCCTTTATATCCTAATATTGCAGAAAAAAATTAATTACTGAGCTTACTAGTGCGAAACCCGACATCTTCAATCCCAGTCTTCATTTGCGCGATAACATAGAGAAAAAATAACATAAATTGTACTAAAGATAAAAAGAAGGCGACAAGACAGGCGGGGAGTCACCACGCTTGGTCGTTATTGCATACCGCCGTCCGAACCATCGACTTAGGATGCGCAGGATGCACACGCGGATTGGAGACATGACAATACAATTTAAGTCATTGTGTTGGTAAATGTCAAATGTCTTCGTCTCGTAGAACAAACGGGGACGCTATGGCCTCTTACTACTCGCGAAAACCCAGTATAACTGTCATTCATTCGCTTTCTCTTTTTCTCTCGGGCGGTTTGTACCTACATGATTAGGATTTCTCGCTCCCAAAATCCAATATCTATGGTCCGAACGGACCGCATAATGCAAGAGAGAACTAGCATCTAGCTCTGACAGTAACAACATTACGACACGACATGCCTAGACATGCAACACCAAAAGCGACCTCCAACAGAAAAACAACAAAAATCAAAAACATGGCTAATAAAACAACTTATGGCGGGTTTCCAAAAACGACTCCTATTGATTACATATCATATCATCACGGCTCTATCCCCGAAGTGGTGGGCAGAGGTGTTAGTAGCCAGTTTTCGCCTGATATGTTAAGTTGTCATGCACCGGGCACAATGTGAGGCAATATTCACAATCAAGCAGATAAGTTTTATTCAAACTCAGTGGCGGCGGGATCGAACCCGCGACCTCTTGATTGAGTAGTGCGTCTTTCCTAGGCTATTGATTATGGACAGCTATATTTTATACGATATTTTGTCCGCTATATTCGGACTGCAGCGATTCTATTCAGTGGTAAGTTACATCGTCCTGGTATTTGCAGAGTGGTTATGGATTGTATATAGTGGCCCGGTGACGGCAATGACTTATGCACCTCTGCCCACCCCCACGGGGATATAGACACGAGAATATGGATTTAGGTAAAAACTAGCCGTTTTTAGCATATACCTGACATAAAGGAACAATAGAATGAAATAGATATTTAACAAATGGGGGTACAGTAAGATTTGCACTCTGGCACTCGGGACATTTCGGCTTTAATCGTAAACGCTCGTGTTTTCACGTAGTGTATAAACTAGAAACGGTTGCTATAGCAACTTAGACCTGCATCACGTGCCTTCCGAAGAACGGAACCCGAGATCAAAAAGTTTTGGTCACCCATTCAAGCGCAGACCAGGGTCACAGTTGCTTTGTTTTCAATATCAAAGACCAAAGTATACGAAACATAATGCCACATGTATTTTATATGTAGAGGTATATGTGTCTCATATCATTGAACTTCCGATATCTACCGAAGAAACCCGACAATTGCCGAGTGCTAAAGTACAATTATACTGTTGAGAGTTATTACTGAGATATTTCAAAGCAGTCAGATATGTATTTTGGCACAAAAAGCCCATTCAACAGGCAAACCCAAGTGCGGGAGCTAGTCAAAAACCAAAATCAGCCTACACTACGCCATTTTGGATCCCAATCTCTATTTGACCCCAATCCCTTCGAGTCGAGCACACAAGCAAGTCCGCTACACTTACAAACAACTTAGCGATAGTATTGCCAACGAGATATCGACCTAGAGACGAGGACGTTAAGGTTATTATTGCACAAGCAGACCGTGACTCGCGGGCCGGCGGGAACTACGCCTTACGCTTATAGACATAAGAATCAATATCGTGTAACCATACGAAAGAATACAGGCGGATATAATGATATGGGACTCGAAGGTCCAACATTATACAGGGTTATTCTAAATGTATCAACAACCTCGGAGCCGTGGGCAGCTAACATCCTAAATAACAACATTTGTTCTGCGACTCTTGATAATTTGACACATTTTACTTTCATACAAAAATATTTATTATTTGAATTTGTCTGAATGTTCTTAGCTCTGTACGTATCGTATGTATGGAACATAGACTTACAAAAGCCGCGACAGCACAATCAAATCATTTTTATTCAACTTAATTGAGTTATGATAAAACTCGTAGAAAAATTATTTTTCTTTATTATGTTAACTACCTGGACTTGCGAGGGTTTTTGACGCATTAAAAATAACTCTGTATACTTAACATTAATAATTACGCGCTTGTAATTATTATTACAAATAACATATAAATAATAATAAATGAATATAAGGAATACTAAATACATTTACACACATCCATGATTGGGGAACAAATAATTCATCACACAAAAATTTGTTGTTGTGACTCGACCACACGCAGCAGGACTTTTACGTTGATATTTGAAACAAAGTGGAAACCAAAACAATTATTTTTACCATTAATATTTTGTATACTACAAAAGTTTACTACAAAATGTTTATAAGTAACTCAAATATAGACTCTGAGCGGACTGGCAACGGCGGCGTATTTGTAGTTTTTTTAAATTATTATGATGATTTTCAATGAGAATATAACTTTTATCTGCAGTGCACTGTGTCTTTAGCTTACATTTTTATGCATTTAAAATGTGAGGCATTTTGATCATAATATTGAGAGTTTACCGCATGTTTAATACATTTGCAAAATATCTAATGACAAAATAGCATACACATATAAATTATAGCTAATACGCAGTGCACAGCAGAGGTGAAAGATACTATCACTTAAAATCAACAATATAATAATAATGAACTCCAAAATGTATATTGCCAACCACAAAATGCACGCTTTTAATAAAATAATAGGATTTAAAGGACAATATCACTTTGTTAGGACAAAAAAGTTGAGTTAAACAATACCTAATTGTTAAGTTCACCATATGTTTCGAGTGCATAAATATCTAGAACAGGACAGAGCCTTAAGAATAGGACAGAATAGGACAGATTTACCCCGACCAGCAACACGCGCCTACCCATTCGACAAGAAAAAACAACAAGCCAAACATACAGACGGACGGACGGGTGCCGGTCAAAATTATATATAGATAATTAAAAAAATCATTATTATGAAACAAAATTATCTACACTCATTTTAGAGATCAAGATTCAAGGTCTCAAAAGTGAATATTGACAGTTTGAACAACGATAGGTTGCAATCCCGCATTGGGCCAGCGCGGTGGTGTTACGGCCTCCTCACGTGCAGCTCCACGAGGAAGGCCTGGGCCCGGCAGTGGGACGTTCCAACGTTTGTTCTTAAAAAATCTCAGAAATCTAAATTGAGTAATTAGTTGACATTTTTAAAACAATCGAAGAATGATAGATTTTTTATTGATTTAATTATTTTGTAAAACATAAATATGAGTGTAGATAGTCGTGCATACATTCATATAACTCGGTATAATAAAATTCGCGTGACACCATAATTTAAAACACGCTCCTGTATTATCTTAAACAACTGTCACATAATGTAGGTCATTGACACGAGCGTGGTTCAACACCGAGTTATTTGCGAATACACTAGAATGTCGAGACTTAAACTAAAAGCAGTTGGTTATTGCAAAATATGCGAAACTAAATTCCGGACTACCCGCCGGCCGACTACTCCCGACTACGGCCGACTACTCACGACTACAACTAACTATACACGATAACTAAGGCATCACCTACCTTACGTCTATCATACACCGCGGGTAACTCACGCACTTATACAAAACTATACTATATATTATTACAATTATCATTAAAAAAAACAACAATATCTCTGAGGCCGCTACACAGAATGTTGAAATTAGTGAAGGTTTCAGAGCATCCTGTACAACGAGAGATCCCATCACACAAAGCGGTAAATATAGTGATATACAGGGTCCGGCGACGAGTTTGTTCGTTAATTTGTTAAAAAAACAGTTCTCGTTATCACCACACGAAAATTAACCTTAGCACTAAGGAAACAAAGTACATTTGAAGCGAATCGCCTCGCGCTCGAAGCTGGTCTCATTACATACATCTTTTGGTCGACGATCATTATCAGACTCTCAGGAGGACAGCGAGATATACGGGTTTGTGACGCACGACTCGACGCATATGCGCGTGACGCACATGCGCGTGACGCATATGCGCGTGTTGAATTTGCGCGTGCGTGCGCGGGGCGTGGAGTCACTCCGAGTTGTTGAAGTACTCTGACGCGTTTCCGCGGCAGATGGGACACGTCCGGTTCGACTGTGGACAAAGCGAATTAAATATATGTTCATAATTAGAGGTGAGCAAAAATTAACACAAATAATGTCTTTGAAAAATAAAAAAAATTCTACACTAGTCCAGTCCTCAGCCTATGTACGCCCACTGCTGAGCACAGATTTCTTATTGTGAAACACACGAGGAGTACGGGCCGTAACACCCCCCCCCCCCCCCCCCACCTAATGCGGGGTGGGGGTAGATACGGTCACTAAGGGGACCAACGGCTTAACGTGCCGAAGCACGAAGGATTTCGAAATCACAAAGTTTTGGTCACCCATCCAAGGCCTGTCCATGAAGGTAGCTTTGTACTGTTAGTACATTTGGAGGCGGCGCTACACGTGTATTGTGTACTCACCCGCAGCCACTTGTCGACGCACTTGGCGTGGAACTCGTGCGCGCACGGCAGCACGCGCAAAGTTTGACGCGCCTCGAATTCGCACATACACACCACGCACGAACTCTGCTCGCCTGCGGGGGGGCAACGGACAAGTATTAGTCTGTGTAAGATAATACAAATTATTGGGTCCTTACCTATGAAATTGGTGTTTTTGGTCTGTCTTAGCAATTTGTCCGTAACTATTAAGTTTCAGAACATTCTTATAAAATAATTGCCTCTTCTAAAAATAGACCATATATTTGAGCTCGTACTATTTAATTTGAGAATTTTTTGTATGTTTAATTGTGTTAAAATTAGATACAAAGACAATTATTTTTAACTGCCTCCCGAATACATCATTTGATTTGCATTAACATAAAAACGATGAATATTTTTTATCAAGCGTGTTCACACACATATTGCTAAAGCTTGTCTAATGATACATGCCAAATATTACTATCTCTGGATTTGTCGTTGTGAAGAAAACTGATAAAATGTTAGTATGTAAAATGCAGACATCACCAAAATCTCCATACAAAACACCAATTTCATAGGTAAGGACCTAATATAATATACTCTTTGCAAAAAAAACGGGCGGTTTTTATTTTCATTCATCTTTAAAAAGATACAATACAAAAAAGGTTTCAATCGTTTGTACACGTTACTGGCCCAATTAAAAAATGCCGTGGTATTTAAAAAAGTACGTTCTAAATTCAAATTTTCATTTGATGCTCATTTTTAGAGAAAACCCCTTTTTATCCTACATTTTTGGCGCGAAGTTCTTTAAGTTAACATCGACTTTCATAACTTTTATTCAATTTTCATCGATTAATTTCATATTGACTGTCAAAGCTTTATTTATTGCTGTTTGGCTGTATCAAAAATGGTAGATAAAGTGGTAAAAGCTACCAAAATTATCGCGCTGCTTGAAGAGGGAAGAGGGTTGCAGCCAATGCTTCGTGGCTAGGAGGCTTAATGTTAGTACTACTACTAAATGTTAGTCACTACTAGTGAGGTTTAGCATTATTTCCCATAAATTGTATCAAAATTTTATGAATCATGATGAAAACTATTATTTTCATAAAAATTTACCAAATTGTGAGGATAAAACTACCTATAATTATCAAACAAAGCAATATTAACATTTTGAAATGGTTCATTGCTTAGGTGCACGTTTTTTTTGCAAATGACTTTATATAGGAGTCGAGAGAGTTTATTTAGTCACATTTAGAAACATTTATTTAGACAACAGAAGAATCGAGAGCTTTTGTCTTCATATAGTCTGGCAGCTACGGCCTCCTAGCTCTCGGCCAATGAGAGCTGCGCAGCGCCCGTAATTTTTGTTCTCGTGTGATTGCTCTCCGTAGCACTAACAGCCGCCGTAGCAGTTTCATCGTCCGTAGTACACACCACGTGCTTGTAGATGTCATAGCTCGCTACGACCGGCCCTGTCGTAGCATTGCTAAGTGAAGTAGCAGCAGTGCCAGCATAGAACTTTGATCGACAAAGGCATCCGTCCTTTTCACTTCCTACGGTCCTGTCAAAATTATCGAATTTTTTGACAATTGTCGATTTTAGACGTCAAATTTTATCGAAAGTTCTATGCTCGTAGTGTAGAGTTCCTGACATAACACATTTCAGTCCCGTAGCACTGTCATCATCCGTATCACGCAGCGCTCTATCTATAAGTGACCCTAGCCTACGCTCCACAGCTCTATGAAATGCCAGCTTCTTGCTGTAGCACTGTAAGTCGTAGCAGTCTTACCCGCCATAGCAGTTTTTTTGGTGTGTCCTCATATAAACATCAACATTTGCGGTCAATGAACCTAAATAGATCTACCTATTCCGATCACTGGTCCTCACAGTACCAGTAGCCTAGCGCTATGTACACTACCTTATCGTAGCACTGTAAGACGCCGTAGTACAGTTCCCCACCGTAGCACTGTAACCATCCGTAGCATATACCGTGAAGCGTCCTTGCAGTACTAGCGCTACACACGGCAGTCGTAGCACTGCTAACGTCCGTAGCAGATATCTAGGTCTGTGTATGTGCCTGTAGCTTCTCGTTCATAGCACTGTCCCCGCCGTAGCAGTTTTAGCACGTACCTTGATGCGTCTGCGCGCAGTACTTGTAGCTCGGCAACAAGTCAATGTGCTGTCTCGCCAATCCTCTTGGCTTGGCTTCCCCGAGTCTCTCGGCCAATGAGAGCAGCGCCTCGTAGTTTTCTGTCTCGGGCGAGTCCCCCGCGTCCTCGCGCGGCTCCGCGTACGGGGAGACCGGGAACATCGCCAGTAGATTCAGGAACACCTGGGATAAAGAACAAAATAATTATAAAAACAATAAATATCGGCATTTGTCGGGATGTGAGGAGTGACGAGAATGGATAAGTAATAGTAATGTAAAGGTAATTATCTGAGGAGCTAGTTGGCTTAGTGGTTAGTACGTTTGGCTTTCAATATTAAAAACAAAGCCACCTTTGCCGAGTTCATGTCTTGGATGGGGGAATTGAACTTTGTGTTGTCAAACTCCTCCGTGCTTCAGAAGGCACGTTAAGCCCCGGCCGCTATTGCAACCGTTTCTACCCACGGCTCATACTCCTCGTCTATAAGACCTTTTTGTTTACGGGGACAAACTCCTATTTACGGACCGTACCTACCGCTGGCTAGGCGGCGTGTGTAGGACTCGCTCAGCTGCACGCTCAGAATACCTACTAAAGTCCGAGTACCACGAGAAAGACCGGCGCCCAGCAGTGGTACGTTTAATAGACTGAGGACGAAGCCCCGATTGCTGACATATTAGGAGAAATACGACTTTTCTGATATCCACATATGATATAAGGTTGCTTTAGACAGCGCCTACACAAGCTTACGCTGTGCGAATCAGCACTGTGTCCCTGTGGAGAGGACGTTGACGAGAGCCGAGACCATACACTCTGGGAGTGTTCGCTGTATGCGGACGCAAGAACGAAAATGTTGGATCTTGTGCAAACAGTGGAGTCTGGCCCCATATATCACCAGGACCTCATTTGCAGCCGCAACAATTGGAACGCGTGGCGCGAGTTCGCGCACTCCTGGCACACCATTAGGCACGCTTTCGATTGATCGGGTATCAGCAGAAGAGCAGCCCGACGCGAAGTCCTGTGACTGTGTCGCTGTCACGCCCCAGAAGGGGGAGAGGTGGCAACAATAGAGATGGAAATATAATTTGTAGGGAACATAGAATAAACGCGGTGTGGGAAAGAGCATCCGCAAGTACCCCGCGCTCTCCCGTGATTCGGTCTGTATGCCGTAAGGCAGGTAAGACCATGGGTTGGTGGTGGGAGTTTATATGATATAAGGAGAGAGAGAGAGAGTGATAATGTCATCAGGAAAGTTATAGACATGAAAGTGGATAGGCATGTAGGGAAACCGAATAAAAGATGCATGGAGAGTTAATGACGATATGATTAGAAAGGAAGTGAATTGACGTGGCGAGTACTAGCACAGAGTTAAAGCAGAAGACATTGTGCCAACCCCAACTAAAATTGGGAACAGGGCAAAAATAAAATGAATAAAAACTCTTTATTACGTACACTAGTAAGCAAAATGTAAAATTACAATGAGATGCTTTAAACTAGATGCCGCAATTGGCGGTGTTTTCGCTAGGCAGCGATCTCTTCATATATTTTAGCTGGTGATTGTACCAAGTGCCAGTATAGTGTAGTAGTAGCGTCTATCGTTACCTGGTAGGTGGGCGGCGGCGGCGGCAGCGACAGCGGCGACGCCACGTGCAATTGAGGCAACGCCGCTCCCACCAGGCCTGCACCGCTCTGCAACACGTATACGACTGCTATACGACTTGTTTACGCCTGATTGATTTTATATGACGATTATACAACTTGTACATGACTGACAATTTTTATATGAAGGTTATGTAATTGGTATATGACTACTATAAGACGAAATAGTCTTACATAGGTAATTTACTTGTCTAGACTACAAAGAACAATATAATTATTATAATTAATACTCGAATAGGCAAAGATTGACCCACATTTCGTCTGTGGACGTTATGTAACAAGAGGCGTGCCTGTTACCATGAACCGGATAAAGTGTGAAGTAAGTGATATTCATTAAACTGTACTTATGATTTATTAAAACTTATTGGTACAGTAACTTACATAACTTCTCGACCATAAAAAGTAATATTTTATGGTTCTATTACAACTGATCATAACGCATCCCCTAAGTAGTAGTCAGTATTAGGTACTACCTACATTTCGCATGATATGTCTCGGTCTATGTGGCAGCCTGTCGCCATGCGCGGGCGCATCGTGCTCATGATCATAATATAAAAAGCAGCAAAAATTATTTTAACGCTTACATGATATCCATGGCTTTCCTAAAGTTGAAAAGGAGACAAATACTTTACAGGCCTTTTTGTGAGATTGCGGCCGGGAGTCGAACCCAAGTCACGTGTCTTCACATATCCTGAGACCCTAGCACGAACCATTTGACTTATCAAACAGTTATCGGCAGTGATTTTAAGATCGAAATTTCTGATTACATTCGATACGTCAAATGGCTCGTGCGTGGGCACTGAAGGTCTAGCACTGGCCGAAGAGACAATCTTGTCGAATATAACTCAATTATTAGTAGTAAAATTACACCGAATGTTTCTAAAGTTTCGCGCTCTCTCTGATGCTGCACACATTCATTCATGAAACAGACATTCGTGAATTAAATTCATTCATCAATCTGCAACCGTCTGCTTAACACAACCAATAACTATCTATCGTTTTTTCGCCTGCCTTTTACATTTTGTGAAAGATTACAAGTCCCCGGTGAGTAAAAGAATTCTTGCTTCTCGCTTCAAGAAGCGAGACGGAAAAACAGTTTCTCATTGGTGATTCATCTCTTTGGTCCGTGCGGCCTACTGGGGGTCTATTCTGATGCTACGATAAGAAAGTTTCATGTAATTAACTTGCATAAAACATCGTAACAGCTTTGCGAAAAGTATACCGAACTTTAGGAGCCGATTCAATTATCTCCGAGATAAGTTTTTTGATAACTTAATTAATTCCCCAATACTGTTGCATTTTCAATTTAGGTATCTGTTGGAAAATTTCAATCTAAGACTTCTTAAAAGCAATAACAACCAATAATAAAAGACTAAACGCTATGGCTAAGAACTTTCGTATAGCCTCATTAGAATAGGCCCCTGTCCCCGTGTATAAAGTCCCATCGCCTGTCGGAAGGCCTGTCGCCGTCAGCGGTTCACCAGCAGAAGCTAGAAATTACATACACTATATACAAAATGATCACAGTATATTGTAATTTCATGCAGAAAAAAATATTTATTACAAATTAATAAAGTGTGTATTAAATGAATTCCAAACAGCTTACCCCAATTCGAAATGGAGTTAGCGCATTGAAGTTTAAACCAAACATTTTGATAAAATAGCAATAAAAGTCAAAAAAGAAATCAGGTAAAACGCCTTGGTCATAATATAAAAGACACAGAAGCAGATATTACGAAGAAACAAAACTATAAATAAAAATAAATAATTTTTTATCTTATCTTATCTATATAGAAACTCTGTTCAATAAATATCAATTATATAAGCTAACGCTTCACAGTTTACTTCTTTCATTTTAATTTAAAAGCAATTAAAGTAACCGCGCCACCTATGTCAATCGAGTATAATTAATTAATTAACGAGTAGTACGCGAGCACGTCAACAACCAAAATTACTTTCAACGCCATCTACCGGGCAATGCAGCTAGTCAACATTAGTTCCAGCGCCCTCTGTCGCTCGTACGCTCGTACTAAGATCTCCAGCGGTAAGTTAGATTAGTATCAGCGTCGTGTAGCGTACCTGCGCGTGTATGTGGTGTATGGCGTGGTGGTGGTGCGGCCAGCGCGGCGCGTGGCGCACGTAGGGCCGCGCGGCGCGCGACGACCCCACCACGCCCACGCCCACGCCCACGCCCACGCCCGACCCCACGCCCACGCCCACGCCCGAGCCCGCGCGGCGCTGCACAAGAGAAGGAGCTCTTACAATGCCAAACTAAATTGTAATGGCTCCTACACATTGGCGGCCTTGCCAACTGTAATTCGTGAGTGATGTACGGTCCAAAAATATGTATATACAATTTAGAGGTGACTTTTATTTTCCTTCTAATAAGAATGATTTGAGAATAGATTTGTGTGGGACGCATCAGGATATAGTGTTGTGTATGTATGGTGCAACTCACGTGGTGGTGATGTGAGAGCGCGTGTCTCGCGTGATGCGGCGCCATCAGCTCTAACCCGCCTCGTGCCTGCAGATATTATAAATACATAATACATTCTTAACTACATAATACTAATTCCATATAATTAAGATATTCTTTTACCTTTATTGAAATTGTAGAGGACAATTCAAATTGGCCAATAGAAAAGATACCATTAAAACAGGACCAAGTGTTGAACCTTGCGGTACACTTGCATCACGTGAGAAATATAAATCATTTAATATCAAACTTACCGACTATACATTGTGCAGTTAAATTATTAGGATAATTATTTAAATGTTGTCCTTTTCCATGGTATTTATGTACGTTACATATAAAAATATGATGATCAACGTAATGAAAAGCTTTAGCCGAGTCACATAATTTACTAAGAGCATTATGCTCCTTATCTTTCGTTAAAATATATTCCGTAACGACGCAAGACCAATATTAATGAAGCGATCATTTATAAAGTCATATTAAATGATCATTATTGTGTTTAATGTGATTTACGGTTGATAGTTGTTGATTTCTAAGTGTGTGACTTGAACGAAAATTGGTGTAAGTAAATTGTATCAATAGGTATTGAAGAGTGATAGGATTTTAAAATAAGCCGTACGGTGTAAGTACAGTACCTCGGCCAGCAGCAGCGGCGCGTGGTGCAGGTCTGGCGTCGGCTGTAGCGGAGACAACGCGCCTTCCGTGCCTCCGCCTTCCAGCCGCCCGCCCTCCGCGCGCTGCACATATACACATATACTGCGTATCGTACAAGTTGATCATTTCATAACGAAGTCACTATATCGTGAAACACTAACTATGTGGTTTTTGGCGTTACGATCTATTATTTATTTGAAATTTGAAGAAACAAAACCTTGAACCAACAATTGAATCCTCAGCCTAACTTTAATCGTATAAAGGTCTTTGCCTACTACACCGCAGCTTACCATGATCGTGCTAAAAGGGCTAGAATAGTTTCATGCAGAAAAAATCCTGGTATAAACATGTACGAGAGTATGCTAGTCGATGACGGAAACGTTTTTACCTGCAATTCTGCACGCTCTACTGGCTGCTTACCACGGTTTCTTAAAATTAAGCTATAAGAGGTAGTCGTATAACGGCTGGTTAATTCTATGATTTGGCCATATAGATGGTGCACTCTAGGGGAGACTGTCCATTCTCTATTCTTTACTATCGGAAAACAAATGAATCACGGAATCACTACTATCATCGCAATCCAGTCAATCCACTGGACATAGGCCGTCCCCAACAATCTCCAAAATGAGCGATCTGCCATTCGATTGCAATCCGTACGATTAGGCAATCTTATAAAAATAAATGACATTGACACGCAACTATGGACGCAATACGCACCTGTGAGGCGGCGATGTAGTGCGCGTGCGGCGGCGAGGCGAAGGGCCCGCGCGGCGCGTGCGCGCCGAACGCGCCGTACGGCAGCCCCGCGTACACGCCGCCCATCTGCGCACGCGCACGCTCACACCACCCGCTCACGCTCACACACACGCACGCTACTGGCTCACGAGGCACGAGCAATGCCGACGACGCTTACGATCCTTACTCACGATACGTGCATCTTGATTCCATCTCAACTTTATTTAGATCAAACCCATGAATTCAGATTCGATTAGTCATAGTGAGGCGATAACGATTGAATTTTTCTATTGTATCTCGGTTCGGGTACGAGAACAGTTAAATTATGTATTCATATAGAGAGTGGCTTAATAATATCACCTCCGCAAACTCCTTCGGAGATAGGGCGTGATATGTTCTAAATTTTAGCTTTATTCTCGCAAAAAAACATGTAAGAATGTATTAACGAATATGTATACCTAATTAAATAGCCTACTATTTAGTAAAAGTATTAAAATGACACCTGGAAGTGAAAGGTCGAAGATCTGTTACGAAATAAATGGTTACATGAACATCCAACCATTCAATAGCTTTTAGCGGCGACGGGCTCACCACCTGTCACGCTGAGTGCAGTCACTGCTTGTTGAAGTGCGGACTATGGCAATGGACTGCTTTTGCTGTTCTTTTCCTTAGTCACTGACACAATAAATGAATAAATGATATCTTATCTTAAAACTCACGGGGATAATAGTTGTGATTATAGATATGTATGTACATGAACATTTTTGAGAACCGTATGCTAGTCATAGCATTACCCATACAAAATATATTTTCAATGGAATCAAATGCAGTATATTCAAATATTTTTTAATTTATCATCGTAAACGTGTTAATCGTATCAAATCATCGTGAGCCAATAAAGCATAAAATTTTTTGTATTTATGCCGGTGTGTGAGCCTTGAAGGGTTTGCTAATTAAATACGCGTCAGTGCATCACGAATTATTTCAACTAATGTTAAAATATTTTAAATTTTTAGATACAATTATATCATCTACATATACCAAAACCAATAATTACATTTTAATAGCAGCACTGTAGGATTGTTAATATTAATTTTATATACGCGTTAAATTTAGCCCAAAAAACGATAGTTAGTACAAAAAAAAAATACAAATTCGTGGTACACCAAACGCGTAATAAATATAAAACAACACAATACCATATACCAAGACATAAATAGCTCGAGTTGGGTCAAAGCAAAGATTCTTATCTCGTCCTATGGTGAAGCGTATTATTGAACGTATTGGAAAATAATATCAACTTAAACTTAACAAGCCTGCGTCAAAATCAAAGTAAAATAAATGACGTCAATATCATGCTTTTATATATTTAAGATACGTATTAAAGATAATAAATAACATATAGTTCTACGTAATTATATAAACTATATAAAAGTAATTATATAAAAAATTCGCCACCAATAACTAAAACTCTAAAGTGCCGATGATAAAAATAACTATAGACAATATGAGAAATAGTCATATAAATATAGAAGTGATCAATGACATGAATGTACAAAAAGTAGAACGAGAAAAAAACCTAGTGCTTCACTACGGCTAGTTGAAGTAGCGCCCGTGTTAATACCAAACCCTCGAACAACACTCGGCACAGATTACACCATGGGACACATGTCGTGTTATCATTTGTCACATTTAAATAGAGCATATTTTAGGAAACAGCCAAGTTCTAAGTTTGAAGCGACCAGCCAAATATTTTTTTGTATCTTGAAAACAATCTACGAAATATCAAAGCTTTAAGTTGCTAGCGGCAAATTTCGTAAATAAACAGTGTAGCGATACCGCAAGGAAAAATCGACTAGTGTGAAGGCGGTCGGGCGTTCGGGGTCAACGGCCTCGCGACGCGATTGGCCGCGAACGCCCGCGAGCCTCGCGCTACACGAGGCAAGTTTTGCTACGGCGAAAACACGTAAACACGGAACACATTCACAGGGAGTCGAAAAGTGAGGAAAATCGAAGCATGCGGTACACGAATAAGAAAATAATTTCAAATGTGGGGTTAATCGACTAAAAATATTTGGGGGGTCGCTGTCGACCGGGACTAAGACCCCACGGGGGTCGGATGCTAGAGTCAGCGCAGCACTAGACCAGTACACGGTACATATGTACAGAACCAAACAGTATGAGCTCGAGTGTTGCATGCGCAGTGTCCAGAGCCGACGCCACCTCGCTCGCACGGAACGGAATAATCGCTATGGCGTCGTCTCTGCGGCACAACTCATTAAGTAGTCGTGTAATTTTTATAAAATAAACATGAAAAAAGTTTCGGTCCAGAAGTGTGAGATGAAAAAACATCAACAACTGAATGGTATAAGTAAACTGTAAACGTGCGCGTCTAATAACAGACGTGCCGTGCTCATAGTTGACCAATAGGAGGTTCGCACGAGTGTTAAGAGCCTGGCTATTGGTGAGCCACGTCCGCAATGTCACGTCAGCCAATAGGCGAGCACGGCTACACGCAGACATGTAGTTCCTAATGTCATCAAGCACTGTGCAGACTGAGTCTATTGTATTACATATAAATATGTATTAGTTAGTGTAAGATTAAGAAATAAAGTTTTCTAGCTAGTATGTTTTTGAAATTTTGTAAAATAGAGGACCAAATGTATTTAAAGTGCAGAAAACCATATTTTTTTAATCTCACAGTAGTATTATGTGATGCACATCATCATCTATGCAGCCTACCGCCACCTCGCTAGTCACACTGCGGCTAGCAGCCTCATTGCTTGGCTTGGAGTAAACAAGATGCGACCCAAACGCTACGGGAAGAAAAACGAGAGTCGTTTGCGCCGCGTCAGTGCCACGATCACAGGAGCCAAGCTCGTCTAACAAGACAGGTGCTCAGTAGCGGATGTGTCGTCGTCACGAGTAAGTGTCGGCTAGAGAATGGACTAGGGATGATCGATATTTTTGGATTATGAAACATTGATGTAATGCTCTCGATGATCTCGAGTAATCTCGACACATGGATCCACTAAGCTATCTTACATTAGGTGCAATGCTGATTAATGTTCTCGGTAACTTTAGGTCACAATCAACCAAAGCCGATTAAATATTGTATGCCTGTAAATTTTTAAAGCGACAAGGATTCAAAAAATCATTATTCTAATAACCGTTCAGTTTATAAAAAAAATACTTTAGGTACGTTGTTCTAATATCGATCATCTCTAGAGTGGACCGTTCCGTGAGCTCACTTACATCGTATCTCTACAAGATCGAATGTTATATACAATTAATTGACATGAGTACATTATGATCTTACAAGATTATCAAATAAAGTCTTCAAGCTATTAAGATCTCGCGTCTTTAAGGTATCAAAATACATAAGACAAAGGGAGCTCTAATAAATTCATTTCCAATTTGGATAAAAACAAAATCATGCAAAACAATATGTTATAAATAAACTTATAGGATTGTAAAAAACGAGAAGAGGTAATAACTCAAATATCGATGAATACATAAAACAAAATTGTCAATATTAATATTTTTCACGATTTTAATAAAACAAAGGCAGCACTAGATATAGCCACGACAACTGATCAGCATGAATGTTTATTCTAAAATTGAAATAGATTAATCATGTCATCTAAAATCACTGGTGTATTTTGTAAATAAAAAGTTTTGGATGTTTAAAAGAAATTAATAAACAAATTATTCGCCGTGGCGATCTAGAGCGTCACAAAGTTGTAAAAAGACGCAAGATCCGTCACAGCTGCAGACATAATCATAACAGTATTAGTGAGCCCGCCCCCCTTCACAAAGTGAGGTCGAACGCTGCCTGATCCCCAACTAAGGAGGTAAAGGTACTCTAAAGATGAATGCGTCAAAACTGTTCAAAGGCAAGAATGAGAAGCGAAAGAACCAATAATTGCAATAAATCGAAATGAAAATATAAAGTGTCACATGTTGCAGCAGGTTAAACGTGCACAACGTGGAAAGTTAATGAAAACAATATTAGTAGAGAAACAAACGAAAAGCAAAGTAATGTGGTATTGAAAGGATTCAAAACGGTGTCACGCGAACATGCAGCGAATCGAATATTGGCTGTAGACGTGAATGCGTTCGAATCGGGCAGCGTCCGGTACAAAAAAGGTAACTTCCAATAGAAACGAGCGTAGAATCTATCGTACATCTACGGCGGCGGCCCGCAAGCTTACATCGTACAAGCGACATATATCACATGAGTTAACGCTAACCTGGTCAACCTCAACCGTTATGTTCACAAACGTATAATCTGGGCATGCATATATGTGCTTAAGTTAAACATATAGTAGTCGTGTCGCACCCAGCTACTGGAACATCGATCCGAACTAACAAGTCAACAAGTCAAGCGCGTGGTGGTTGCTGCTGCCGCGTGCCGTGACATTGTAACGTCTCGAAGCTGGAGTACACTTGTTCTAGCTTAACTTGTCTTAAAGTACTTTAGCCTCCGAAAGGCCACACTTGTCTCCATTAACAGTGATCAAAAGCTATGAGTATCGTTCAGTAAGACAATGGCCTTTTAGAAACTACCTCACTATAGCTATCAATTAAAAGAAAACAATTGCCTCCAAAGAGTTATTTAGAAAGAAATGCTATTAAGGAGTTTTAACGTGAATTGATATTGATAAAATTCAGTGTGAAGTGCTACAACATTCAAGGCACGCTGAAAATTGAAACTAGCGCTGGTGGTATACCAGTTTACCATCGGGATACGGCCATGGGTGTTGATGTCGATATAGAATATTTGGATAATACAGTATAATAATGCAATGAAAAGCTTAATTAACATAATATACAACAAGCGTTACATAGTAATGATGGATTTAATGATGCATAAACTGGTACCACCGACGATTCACCTAAGTCATTTAAATTTTAAAACACTAAAACAGCGGATTTATTCAGCGTAATGAAACAACCGAACCTGGAACGGACAACCACGGGAAAGAGTGTAGTAAGCGAACAAACGCACCAGACCTAAAGCTGTAAGAACTAGAACCAAACCACATAACAGGAGACGCTTCGGCACTGATTCGTCACAGGTACTTGAAATAATACACATAATATTCTAAATACACACTTCAATAAGGTCTTACTAGAAAAGAAATCTGATGTAAAAGCAAGAGAAACATGTATGTTATGAAATGTGCTTCTAAAGCTGTATGTAAATTAGTATAAAATCCAACATACAGTTTGACAAAAATCAGTTTGAAATATACGTAGTATAAAGATGACAATTTTAAATGCTATGTTTAGCCTATGAAATAAAATTATTTTTGATTTTGACAATAATAAAATATTGACTTGAATATTTCAGTGGTAAATAGTCGTTGTTGGTGATAAAAATTGCTATATAAATAGAAAAACTTGGGACAAAAATAACTGATAACAAATTACAGGAACTAGAAATACATTTTTAAATTCATTAGTAAGACGTTTAAATATTAACACATAAAAATACATAAAAAGAAATCAGAATACCTTATTGAAGAATTAAAAATACATGATGAATTTAAATTAAAATTTATTTGCTGTAAGAAACGAATGCCGTCGCGTGCGAGCTCCACTAAGGGCCGGGATACTATCAATACATGTCGAACAAGCCACAGTTCCAGCCAGTCACAAATTATATTAGAGAAACCTTTGAGATATGATTAGGGCAGCGTTGTTTGGGCTATACAACGCTCCTGGCACAGGATATACGAAAACCAGTAGAATTTATCAAAAAAACTATAAATAGGCATCGTAAGTGGACGATATTCTTATCTAAGTTTAAAACCAAATATACATAACTGGCTAGTATAAAATGAAATATATATCTGTACTTTGGTTTATGATATCCTGTTCCAAGCAGCATAAGTGGTATCGCCAATAGCGGGGAAGGATATAGCACCCCGTACTTTGTTATACCTGGACGACATAATCGACAGAGCGACCGTGCATGCTCGCGAACTGCGCGTCAACTCCTGACAGTACTACGACACCCACTATGCGGTATTTCCAATGATTATTGCGATATTGAGTATCTCCTTCCTTTGAGAACATAGCCTGATTTTCATATAAAAGTACATACAAGAAACCTGTACTTTTAAATCACACATTAATTGTTGTGTTTGTTTGACTTATTTGTGTTGACTTATTTGTAAACAAGTAGTTTCCATTGTTTTTTAGTCCAAATGCATGTCGTAAATTCTTACAAATAACAAGTTTTTATTTAAATAAATCGAGTTATTTTACATGTAGGTTTTGGTCACTGAATAAATAATTAATTTCTTTACTTACAAAAATAGTCGCTTATTAGGATTAATCTTAAAATAACAATTGATAAAATTCAAAAACACATTATAAACCAAGTACCCCAAAACATTTGAAAGATAAAAATGCAACTGTAAACCAGCATCATTTTACACGAAAGCTGACAAAAAGCGTAGCTCGTTCACAATGGAAGGCGACCGTCCCAAAACAGACCGCAGTTACGCGATACAAACAAGCCCGCTTAGCAAATAGTCGTACAGTCCGATCCAAGGGAAAACTGGATTGATCGCAATCTTTAGCTTACACAATCATATTAACTTTTTGAATGTATTAAATCTAAACAATAAAGTTATAGTTGATGGTGATTTTTAAAGCCTTTTGGACGAACTAAACGAATGTTTTTAATCACACTTACCAAACAATACTTTAGTTTACCATCACATATCATCACGCCTCTTACCCCGAAGGGGTTAGGCAGAGATGTTTAGTTTGATTCAGTATTCTGGTATACGAATATGCGAACCGAAAATTCGTCACAATTAAATGTGTATGACTAACATTGAGTTTGAATTCCAGACAGATTATTTTATAGACCAATTTCAGATTTCACTTCCTATTTAAGTTGCAGTAAAATGATTTTTATGTTAAATTTGTTAAAACTAGAATAAAACAGATAAAATCTTTATTTAGATTTCAAATTTACTGAAAGGTTCTTTTAAATTCTGTTTTGAATATAGTTTGAAACTCGGTTTTATAATTTTTTGACATTTTATCAAAAATAATCTAAATCTAGTTTTGAATCACATTTTAAATTTCCTGCAAGTAGGCCTAAGGCAGGCCTCCGTCACTCGCTCAAAGTTGCGCGATAAGTACCTACCGCCTAGCCGTGCATTCGAACGCACAAGAGACAGAGGGACGCCGCACGCCTGCTTGTGTAGTCTTGCGCGTGGAACTTTACTGCGTATTGTGTTTATTGTATTAGTAATCTCTGGAATTGTTTCTTTGTAGAAAAATCAATATCATTCAATTCTTTGTGTCCATGCTTCACACATAATGATATTTGATCAAACTTTTTGTTAGATTCAGAATATTTGCAGTTATCAAATTTACAAATGAAAAGTTTAGGGAAGGTAAAAAACAAATTGACCATTTTATAAAACTAAATCATTTTTTGTATTTTACTTCATTGGTTCAACCGTGGGGCAACCCTAAGGTATTCTCACACCGGCCGACGTCATCGCGCGCTGTGCACTTGAAACGCTCCGTTGAGTCAAAGCAGCTAGGCTCATATTTCCTCGCGTCGCATGACAGCTAGAATGTTTAGGTGAATAAAGCGTAGGTATTTGTCGTTCTGCGGGGAAGTGATGGATCTGTTACGTAGTAACTTATTATTAATCTGTGCCTAAGGCAAGAAATCTCGATTTAGATTTAAATTTAATGCGTCTGAATTTATTCATTTATCTAAAAGACTTTGAAAATTACCATCAAGTTCAACATCAATCTTATTATTATCTCCTTTTTATTTATGACAAAAGTTATATGAGCATGTTACTGACATGATAAGTTAGTATGAGCGTGTACCTAGAGGCCCATATATCTGTCGTAATACCTGGTAGCGCAGCGGCGGCAGCGGCGGCAGCACGGCGGCGCCCCACAGCTCGCCCGCCACCTGCGCGCACTCGCACTCTGACGCCTACCTCTACCGCTAGTACTACAGGGTACCTCACTATTCTTGAAGGATATCTTCCTTTGATAATTGGATATTCGAATGGATAACAGAAAACTGTCTAATAAAATAAAAAACAAATTCTGGCACCTTCGTGTTGTTCCTGCCCTTTTCCAATTTTAAGTAGGGTCGGCACAATATGTCTTCCTCTTCCATTCTCCTGTCACTCGTCAGCTCAACATTAACTTCATTCCTTCTTATATCAGAACTGACACATTCAATCAATCGCTTTCTTGGTCTTCCTCCTATTCTAGGTACATCTATATCCATACTTAACATTCTTCTTGTTATATGGCATTCATCCCTCTTCGTCATGATCCACGCTAACGCACTTTTTCTGTCACTGAGGCTACTTTCAAACTTCTCTAATATACTCATTCAAAAACTGGCACTAATTTGTATTCTTAAGTAAAAAAAAAAATTCTATTCAAGAAAAATATATACTTTTATTTAAATCACGAACAGTGAGATACCCTGTCGAATCCATAATATTTATTGAATAGGTTCATTGAAACTATATTTGTAGATACAAAGGCTAATAAATCTTAATTTTAAATACTATGAATTTTAGTTAAACTACAAATATCAATCAAACTGAGCCTATTCAAATTTGAAACTTACAAATCCCTAAACGACTGCGTAAATCTTAAATGCTATTCTTAAATCTAACTTAACAACTATACATACAATTGTGTAATCGGCGCCTATGACCTCACTTACATAGTCCAATATGTCATATGCTATGCCCAGATTGGTATATCATATAGAGTCCTTCCTAATAATTCTGTTGAAAATCCTAACAAATCTCAAGCGACAACAAAAAATACAATGATAATTTACTATACTAAAATTTTTAATCGATATTAATTAAAAATTTTAGTACAGTGCAAACAATAGATCCTATTAATTTTTAAATCAAAATAATCAATAATATTACTGTCAGTATTGATTCAATTCTCAAATGTATGTATTTTGTCTTGTGTTATTTGATTGATGACATAGAAAAAAATAAAAAGTTATCCTAAGTAATTAATATGAACCGTCATAAAAAAGATTAAATTTCATACGTAGCTTCACGTAAAAATAAATATTCTCAATAAATAGTATCCACAGACGATATATCTAGATAGATATATATATCAAAATCCTACAAAATCAAAGTAAAATCCTACACGCTGGAATAAATATGTATTAATTTGTTTTTAACGTTCTTAGACATGTGTTCAGTACTTCGTTATAGAAAATATTAAGCAATAATATCGTCTACACATAAAAAAAAAAAAAATTCTCACAAATAATTTCTCAATAATCAGGATTTTTTTAAAATTCTTAATATGTGAGCATATAATAATCCGTAAACGTATAAATAAAATACTTTAGAGCGTTTATATTAAAACGCCGTATTATGTATTTGACCCACTTCTGATAAACGCACTTGGTGAAACCCATAGCGCAAGTTAATGGTGAACTATTAATTTCGAAGTTCATAAATTCATGTATTCTCTCTTTAACCACTATTTACGAGATTAAATCGCTTCTTACACAGTATTAACATTTCATATGTTGCTGCCAAGAACATCATCGTGAGCGAGATATGTGTGCGTTTGACAGCTATCTCGTCTAATTAAAAGCTCTATACACAAACTCAAATAATGCCTATTCATTCACTTTCGTCTTGTAAATCCCCGAAATAATGCGCCCGTGGTAAATATTAAAGTTCTGGAGACAACATTATCATTCTCTCCGGCCTGTGCTGGGCCCACAGAAGACATAAGATAGTTTGTCATTCTTAGTTAGAATCTACTTCTAAATGATTTAACTGTTCGTACAGAACTGCTTCTGCATGCTAGGCCCAGTTTTGTAGACTACACTGGTTTGCTCTCCACCACGCAGTACTGATCACATGTCTACGGCCCCCCTCCCATACAAATGTACGGCCCATACCTGCGTGCGCGCCTGGTGCGCGTGCGCGTGCGCGTCGTGCCTCGCGTGTGCGTGTGCGTGCGCGTGCGCGTGTGCGTGCGGCCACACGCCCGCGCCCAGCGCCGACAACCGCGCGCCGCGGTACGACATTTGCTGCGGAGTGCACGGGAAATTTAAAACCTCTGGGAACATTGGAACGTACCGTACTTAACACATTGGGGACAATGCTAACATGATTGGAATGTAGCCACATTTGCAAATAAGTGAAGTTAATTGACATGTTAATAATAATAAAATTACCACAACAAACCACCTATCACAAAACGTGGTCAAAACTAGATATTGTGTAAGTTATCAACAGACTTGAAATGGGAAAGTATGTCATCAATATATCAGCTGAAATACGTCAACTGCTGGACATAGACGCAAACCCATCAAAAATATATACGATCGAGAAATATAGTGACGTAGTGACTGCTCAGTTTGGAAGCGGATCGTGAAATATCGCGATCCTTAACATTGAAGAATCAAGAAAATTAAGAGAAAATGTGTTTGACAAAAGAGGTTATGGTCAGAACCTCTTAGATATATTTCATGGATATCTATTAGTTTTAACAATTCGTAAATATAAATGTATATGACTGTTTGGTTTCCAAAACAAATAAATAAAAAAAATATCTGGGGTCGGCGCAGCATGTCTTTAATGCCTGTAGTAAATAATATATGTACCTGGTTAACATCAAGCAGCACAGGCGCGTGGTGCGGCCTGTGCTCGTGGGCCCAAACGCCACCGCCTCCGCTCACGTAACGCACGCGTCTGCTGCAGAATAGAATATGCCGCGTTATTTTATAGCTATGGCAGATGGGTTTCGAACGCCACAGATTCTGTCGAGATGGCGACGCCTTGAGATCAGCATACAAACCTTTCAACCACTGAGGTTGTCAATATACTGCTATTTTTTTTGCCACACCAGTTACCTCTGAATCTGGACTCCACTCTTACTTAAGATGAAGTGACTTGGAGAGGTGAAGTCATTTGAAAAAGTTTATTATTTATTTATTGTAAATGAATATGCTTGTCATGTACTCCCGCAAAAAAACCAATACTCACGGTGGCTGGTAGTGATGCCTGGGCGCGCGCCGCTCGGCCGCCGGCGCCGACACTGGTACGTTGCTTTCGCCTGAAATGTTACAACGGAACATATACTAAATGTATCTCCTGGGTCATCATGGCAATTATACAGGGTGGTTTTTGAGACTGGGCACGAAGGAAAGAGAAAAAATGACAGCAGGCTAAGTTCGTAGGACGAAACAAAAGAAAACTTAAAGCCAACTCGTTTTGCAATCTTATTTGTTTTTATTTCTCACAATAAATGGAGCGTACGGCGCAAATAAAATGAAATCAGAATATTATGGTCCAAATTTATGATGATAATTCTCCTATGAACGTTTCCGCTGACTGATAAACTTAAAATAGCTCTTAGTTATCTTACCTTACCTTAAATCCACTCCGAAAGCCAAGCTTTCATGTGTGTGTGTGTACTGATGTCTCTCTGTGTGTGTGTGTGTTTATGTCCTGTGTGTGTCTCACCTGTAGACAAATGTCTGGAGATGCGCCTCCGCTTCCTGCTGGGGCTGTCCCCCGCCTTCGACGACAGTTCCCCGTCCGAAGACCCGCCCGCACCCGCCGGGGACCCCACGCCTTCCAGAGGGTTCGTGTCCTGAAACAAGCGGGGACATCAGGTCAACGCAGGTATTACCGCGGTAGTCAAAAATCTGCTGGTATTACCGAGGTAAGAAATATTATTGCATTTTATGTAATTACAGGTATGTTTTATTTAAAAAGATCAACTTTCATGACAGATCGATAACGTGAGGTTTGTATTCTAAGACCAAATTTGAAACTCAGAAAGGGACGGTCCTATTAATCTCAGATAGCGCCATCTCTTTCTGTGTTGAAGCAGAGATCGACGCTTGGATTTGGCTCTGTAACGAGCGTGAGATCACGGCGTGTTTAAAAACGCATTTCAAACGAGATTTGAACTTAACGAGTGTCACATGCATTGGCATCAAGTCTTATATTACAAACTCAAAAACGAATGGTATTCTCAAACGTTTATGCATTTAAAATATTACCAAATGGAGATGAAAACTCATGACATTTTCATGACATCTCGAACTTGCATTATCAAAATATTGGGTCCTTACCTATGATATTGGTGTTTTTTTTTCTCTCTTAGTATTTTGTCTGTAACTATTAAGATTCAGAGTATTCCTAAAAAATAATTACCTCGTCTAAAAATAGACTATATTTTTGAGCTCTTTTGATTTGTTTTGATAATTTGTTGTAAGTTTAATTGTGTTAAAATTGGACACGGAGACAACTCTTTTTAAGTGCCTCCCGAATACATCATTTTATTTGCATTCACTTAAAAACGATAAATAATTTTTATGAAGTGTGATAAAATATTACACATATTACTAAAGCTTGTCTAATGATAGATGCCAAATATTATTACCTTTGGATTTGTCGTTGTGAAGAAAACTGAAAAAATTTTAGTATGGAGAATGCAGAATTCCCCAAAATCTCCATACAAAAGACCAATTTCATAGGTAGGTAAGGACCTAATATTATGAATTACCCTCTGAGGAATTACCTCATTGTTTTATTTCCATTCATATTTAGTAACATTTTGATGATAGCAATATATGTATAGCTTTTGTTTAAATAATCTTTACGTAACACAAATAAATAATGTTGATATTCAATGACGATATTAGTATATGAATTATAAGTACAGCTATACCTTCATTTTTTATGATAAAAAATTAGAGCTCATATTTTTTGTCCCAGAATTGGATAAACAGTTTAAGAACCACAAGGTTAAGATCAAAATGTATACAGTGTACTAACATCGTTCCACGCGCTCACTTATACGTCAAGATGTATGCAAGTACTTATGAAACAACCCTTAGTCGTCATTCAGGCCTCTCACACCACTCGATTCTATGATCCATCATCAAATGGTTGTAGTCTCGGAAGCTCTTCGCTTTCCGACAGTTGTAAGTTCTGCAGCACTGTGCCCTACACTGACACTTGGAGAGCAGTTCTTTGAGCACAGATGTTCATTTACATAGATGACACAAATGCATGTATCAATACATGCATTTGTGTCATCATTGTGTCATTGATGACACTATCAATAGTTGGGCGCTATCGGCTTACGCCCAGACTATATTAGCGTGATTTATGTAGAATTATTTGTTATTTTTTTTTTTATATTGTTCGGGGGTTCTAGATCGGGGTTGGCCGCTGATAACTAGTCTGCGCGTCCGAATGGCTGCAAAACCATAAAAAATGCCTCGTAGTGTGATAATTAGCGGAGGGGCATCGGCGGCATCGGTATGTAACGAGGCGCCATAGCTATATTAGCGCCTCGTTGCTGTCATTGCGCTCTTCTCTGGCCATTTTTCTCTTGGTTTCCATTTTTAAATTTGCTGTCTGTCTCATTTTATTTGTTTTGTTCTCGAAGTTCATTCTTACCAGAGTCAGCGTGTAGAGCAATTGACTCCCTGCTAAAAATAATTGTAATACATTTATAAAGTGATGATCTTCATTCAGTGATGATCTTTTAATGAGTTCGGATCTCCCGTCTCAAAATTTCGGCTGTGACGTCACAACAGACGTTAAGAAGTCGACACGCTTAATTTCAATGCAAATCGTTATACTAGCGTTATATATGTAAATGTATATATGTGTGTTTGAGCTACGCTGGCAGTGTATATAATACAACATTACGTTATATTTACCGTGTGATGATGCGAGTGTGGATCCGCCGAAGGCCCCGCCGCCGCGCCGCCCGGACTGGCGCGGAGTTCTGGAAGCATTCACAGGTTTATTATTTAGATAATAATGCATATACAAGGACGGACTTAATGCCTCAAGGCGATCTCTAGTTAACCGAAACGGGGTGTGATGGGAGCTAGAACCATATGGGAGCTCGAGATCACAAAGTTTTGGTCACCCATCCACGGCCTGACCATGGCGAAAGTAGCTTTGTTTTCGGTCGAAAGCCAATAGGCCCTACGCCACCGAGCTCCTCGAATGACAATCAAATTCAAAATTCAAAATAATAAGGAGATTAAGGTAATAAAACAAAATCAAATTATCACGCCTCTCTCTATCCTCTCGTGGTAAGCAGAGGTGTATAACGCCCACATTTCACCTGATATGTCTAAGTCTGTATGTACGTGAGATCGAACCCGGGTCCTCGAGCCTGTTAGAGTAATACACCAACAAAAACCGTCCACTTTATGCGTGTGACGTCACTCGGGCCCGCGTTACGCAACGCTGGTAATGTTGGTCGACGCTTTCCCTGCGCCGACGCATTTCTGATGGCTAGGGGCTGGTCCGATTGGAGCGATTCTAACATTGTACAGGCGTGGAGGAGCTCGAGGCTTTCGATTTAAAACAAAGCTAACTACGCCATGGTCAAGCCGTGGATGGGTGACAACTTGGTGATCGAGTGACTTCCATGGCACGTTACAGAGAGTTAGTAAGTACGCTTCCACCGTCGGCCTTATCGTCACTTACCATCAGGTGAGATGAAGGTCAAGAGCTAACCTGATATAGAAAAAAAGTAAATAATAGGTCTTTACCAATGAAATTGACGTTTTTTTCTCTCTTAGTATTTTATCTGTAACTATAAGTTTCACAATATTCTTAAATAATTACCTCCTCCAAAAATAGACCATACTTTTGAGCTCTTTTGATTTGTTTTGATAATTTGTTGTAAGTTTAATTGTGTTACAATTAGAAACGGACACAGCTCCTTTTAATTGCCTCCCGGATACATCATTTGATTTGCATTCACTTACGATAAATAATTTTTATGAAGTGTGATATCACACATATTGCTAAAGCTTGTCTAATGATACAGGCCAAATATTATTATCTCTGGATTTGTCGTTGTGAAGAAATCTGATAAAATGTTAGTATGGAAAATGAAAACTTCCCCAAAATCTCCATACAAAACAGCAATATCATTTTTTTTTACCTAAGACAGGTAAGCTCTTGGCCTTCATCTCACCCGATGGTAAGTTACGATAAGGCCGAAGGTGGAAGCGAGCTTCACCTGTAATCCTCAACCACTGAGGAACTGGCTATCTTACCTCTGATTGCCGGAACACAACAATGCTTAAAACATCGTTATTATGGCGAAAAATTTAAGTAAGACGGTGGTAGCTAGCCAGGCGGGCTTAGAAGCCCTACCACCAACCAAACCGAGCAGAAAAACTTCTGCCTCCATGGGGAATCGAACCCGGAGCTCCCGGTCAACACCCGGTGGTGAGAACCACTAGACCAGAGAGGCGGCAGAGGCAAAAAGGATATCATAGGTAAACTCCTATTATAATGAGTACTGACCTGATCTCCTCCGCTCCGAGGGCCCCGCCGCGCGCCGGGAGCCGCCCGCCGCGCCGCCTGCGCACACACACCGTAACATACACAGGGTGGAACATTCACATGGGCCCTGGAGGGGAAGTACCTTAAATATATTAAATTGGGTGTCATTTAAACGGACAGCAAAATACTCGAATTTTCGTCAGCGAAAAATACAATTGGTCAGCAATTTATGGGCAGCAGATTTTTCTAATTTGTCAGCAAATAGATAGCAATAGCCTAATAGAAATACCTTCTGACATTCACCAATGTGCTAACCGAACAACAATAGCATTATGGATGCTTGGTGACGGACAACAAAAAGGTACAGTCAAGTTCAAAAATATGCGGGCACATTTGACAGGTGACAGTCTTTAATCCCTTACAATAACTGTTATTAGCTGTCAAACGTGCGTACATATTTTTGAATTCGACTTCGAATTAATTATACTTCATCATCCATAACTGTAAATTGTAACAGAGGAGTTTGAAGGCGTGTTTAGTACGCTTTGGCTTTCGATATCGAAAACTAAGCTACCTTCGCCATGGTCAGGCCTTAGATGGGTGACCAAAACTTTGTGATCTTGAACTCCTCCGTGCTTCGGTAGGCACGTTAAGCAGTTAGTCCCGGTCACTATTGAACCGTTTCTACCCACCGACCCGGGGCCAGTGGGCCAGCGTCTCCTCATCTGTTTCTCCATTTTTTTAATCTTTTATTCAATAAAAAACACATCACATTCTTAGAAAATTCCAAGCAGAAGGGTTTACCTGGGTTCCGGCGAGTCGCTAACACAGCATTTTGGTAAAAAGTGTTTCTTTTTATTTATAACGAAATAGCTTCTCATTTTACTTGTATGGTGTTAGTAATTCAACAGGCAGATTGTTAAGGTAATAAGGAACAATATAATTTGAAACTCTTGTACCGTAGAGGTTAGCATATCTAGGTAGAACATAACCATTCAAATAAGACACATTTCTCTAGTGTTTAGGTCTTGTTCTTTCGACTAGAAATTGAGGACTGTAGGATTCAGATAAGATTTGGAATTCAATTTTATCATAGACACTCATGACACCACAGTACCTAAATAGTTCTAAGTCCTCATCATTCAGCCTTTTAATTATACGGCGAGGGGTAATGAATGAGGAAGGCCTCTGAGGATGAGTAACAATGTCTGTATAATTCTATTAATTCTCCGCGAGTCAAGCACGAGATCTCAAGGACGGTCGTCAAAGAGGTAGAGGATTATAAAATTATGTGGACCACGGATTTTTTATCCAAATGTTGGTGACCACAGCGTAAGTAATACACGAATGACGAATTAACCTTCAAAGCCAATGATAATAGACAAAAACTGAATGTCAGATCAAAGTGAACTTGTAGCGCGCGTAGCAACAAAAACACACCAGAAAAATCTTGTCGATCGGAGTATACTACTACACACACACATGATTATAACGCTGTATGGACAATTTCGCAAGACGGGCTTCATAAACCCGAAGCATCCCAACCGTTCTCAGCCTATATACGTCCCACAGCTGGGCACAGACCTTCCTCATGGAAACAAACACATGAGGAGTATGGGCCGTAACACCACCACGCTGGGCCAATGCGAGTTGGTGGCTAACGTGCCTTCCTAAGCATGAAGGAGTTCGAGATCACAAAGTTTTGGTCACCCATCCACGGCCTGACCGTGGAGAAGGTAGCTTTGTTTTCGATATCGAAAGTATCCCAAGATGGCCCACTGCTGCCTTCTCTGATCTGTACTATGGAGGAGCGCGTACTTGAAACATTGACTCGAAGAATTCTTTTTAAATTACAACCAAAACTGACCGATACTCATCCGCCGCTGGTTGTGCGGCTGGTCGCGCTTGGCGGCGTGCGGCGGCAGGTGCGGCGGGAGGTGTGGCGGTAGGTGCTGCGGTAGGTGTTGCGGGAGGTGTTGCGGGAGGTGCTGCGGCAGGTGCGGCGCGTGGTGCGCGGCCGGCGGCGGCGACTGCGCCACGCACGCCTCCTTCGGGGAGCCCGCGCTGCTGCCGTCGCTGGAGAAGACAAGAAGTTAAAATTAGTAAGGATTTCAAAATGTTTCCAAAATTTTAACAAAGGTTACAATACAATTTGGACCCTGTTGGGCACAACAATAATAGTACCTTTAAGGCCCGATTTTTCAATCCTCAGATAAAATTATCCGCCATTTAAAACTACCACTGTCACTTTCTAAAGTCATAAAAAGAAAAGGGACAGAGCTAAAATTTGACTGACAGATAGTTTTATCTGAGGATTGAAAAATCGGGCCTAATTTAAATAACTCAAACAATTTTTTTTTACAAATATCATATTCAATGTTGAATTGTACAAAACTAATGATTACTGTAAAGACTGGCGAAAACGTTGGCTAGTCGTAGAAAATTAGATTATGAATTACAGGACGCAAACATGATAAAAAGCTGTTTAGGAATCGGTTGCCCGACTGCAACAATAGCGCACCGGGACCAACGGCTTACTTAACATACCACCCGAAGCACGGAGGAGTTCGAGACCACAAAGATTTGGTCACCCATCAAAAGCCTGACCAAGGAGAAGCTAGCTTTGTTTTCGATATCGAAAGCCAAAGCATACTAACCTCTACGCCAACGAGTTCTTCAAATAACCTTAACAAATGTTGCGTACTAAAAATCACAGCTCCAGTACGCGATAACATTACACGGCACAAGTAGGTATATTAGAGATGAACGGCCGGCCGTTGGCCGCGATAGCGACTGATAGCGGCAGCGGCTAATACACGAGACAGACGAACGAACCACAGTATAGTAGAACCGACCTGTATATGCGACATAATATACATATTATTAGTCCCATGTTGGTCCGGGACACAAAAAGAATGTACCAACTGCTTTTCTTGCCTAGCATGTCGTAAGGCGACTAAGGGCGTATTGGGTACTGGGTCTGTGATTGTGTAGGCGATGAGCTAGCCACTTGTTACTACTCTTTCACGATTTTTCATCTGAACAAACCCAATTTGTTTAGGCTAAATGTGGTCTTAAGGAACACAGTGCTCCTTGGACTCTGCCGACCCCTTCGGGGATTACAGGCGTGTATGTATGTATGAACATATCATCACGCCGACGTCACCGAAGGGATAATAATAACGTCCACAGCCTATATACGTCCCACTGCTGGGCACAGGCCTTCATGGAAACAAACACACGAGGAGTATGGGCCGTAACACCACCACGCTGGCCCAATACGGGTTGGTGGGTGGAAACGGCTGCAATGGCAACCAGGTAACGGCTTAACGTGTGCAACGAGGCGCTATGGCGGTGTTAGCGTCTCTTTGCCGTTATTGCGCTCTTCTCTGGCCATTTTCTCCTTTTTCTGTTTTTTTAAATCACTGTCTGTCTTTTCATTGTCTTGGTCTCCAACATAACAATCAATGTATTATATTTATAAATTGGTCTATTACATACATTTATCTATTACATTAATATATTACATACATTTATCCGTCATCTAGTGTCCGTAACACAAGCAGCATTAGTTGCTTAAAATGGGGCTAGTTGATAGGTGTGAATGTTTGAAGATATTTATTTATTTATTCACACTTTCGCTACAACACCTAAAAACTACCTGCAACTTTTCGAATAAGCAATATTTTACATCAATAGCATGAAATTAGCATGAAGCCTTCTTTTGATTGTATCTGTCGTTTCGATAGTTGGTTTCTCTCAACGTCCGACCCATCATCACACCACAATGCAGCTAGACGTTAGTTAATAGTTGTGAATGAAGATAATATTTATTTATCCGTTACCTCGTATCCAAACCACAAGAACACAGCTAGCTAGCGCACAGCGAGTGTCAGAAGCTATTTAAATTAATATCTTCTTATGCATATTTTGCATAACGTGTAACACTAAATCCGCTATTAAAACCAGCACCTGGCAACACGAGGCTACTTTCACGCAGCTTTCCAAGGGCCTGCGCGTGCGCACCGTACTACAAACTTGCTATCGTTCACGAACCGGTCTGGCGAAATTTGAGCTTTTCGCGAAGAGTTACACAACTGTTTTTGATAGGAAAATCGCCTTTACTGTACTTCTTCACATAAACAAGGAGGTAAAGAAGTACCTAGCGAAGGACGCTGACAGTCGATGAGGATGCGGGTGTCTGCGCAGCCCGCATCCTCATCGAGGTACTCGGGGAGAGGCAGGGCCCAGCAGCAGGCGACTATAGGTAGACAGTGTGATAATTCTAACTCATCATCGCACCGCATCGGAATCTTCTCAGTCGAGAGACGCCAACTGTATAAAGGAGTACTCTAAAAATGTAACTCCAATCAGTCCCACGCTAATTATTCAGCAGCTTCCCGCTTCCATTAGCAGATCGCCAGTCCACCTTGTTGAAATCTATTTTATCTTACAGGGGGAATCCAATTACGGACGATTCTTATCACTAGCTGAGCGGTAGATATATATGGGACCCATCCAGTGGCACTGGGAATACCCCTGACACTCCTCGACATAATTGGAGCTTTTCCGTAGGAACAACCAACTCAGATTCTCTCACAACATGCAAGCGATTGTAAACCTATACGAAGAGTGGATTCTAAACATGTGCCCCAACTGCCGTCAATTCTTCGCACATTCCCACCAATACTTAAAACAGAACCTAAATGTATAAACATATAATTAAAAAACCATTTTCACACCATCCAATTCCTACATTATACTCCGTGAGCCTTGGGAGGGTCGTCAGTCGACACCATTCGATTGTCGTCCTTACCACATTGGAGCCAAGGTCGCGTATCGGAGGCAGTGGGCCAGCGTGTCGCAACTATCGCCTCTCTGCGCGCTATTGTACTTAGCTTTGAGGAGAGACATTAATCACACTTTTTGTTTAATTTTAAAATAGGCATTGTTTTTTGCGAGGGTGGCTAGCGCGTACCTAACGCAGTTGCCACAATGATTTCGACATTTGCGCGTATTGTGCGAATTTGTTTAACATTCATGACTAGCTGTTGCCCGCGACTTCGTCCGCAGTTACTATGGTGTTTTACTATCCCACGGGAACCCCTTAATTTTCCGGAATAAAAATATATAAATAGATAGCGTAAATAACCTTAGATGTTATAAAATAAGGGTTTTATTTAAATGGTCAGCAAAATATTCGAATTTTGGTCAGCAGAAAATACAATTGGACAGCTAAAATAACTAATTGGTTAGCAACTTATGGGCAGCAGATATTTCTAATTAGTCAGAAAAATAACAAATTGGGCAGCAACTTAAATGTTTCTGCTGCCAAATTGTTTAATATATTATGTTTTGATGACACAAATATTGTTTTTATGGGTCATAAAAAAAATTACCTTAACTTAATATCTATCAGAATACATTTCCTATGAATTGATCCTTAATCCTTCATTGATCCTTTTCCTAAATTTTATAAATTTCTCGGTTACATAAATATTGTTGCCCTAATAATTATCTTGCTGCTCAATTAATTATTCTGCTGACCAAATTAATATACTGATGACCAACTAATTATATTGCCGCCCAAATAATTATATTGCTGACAAAATAAATGATTAAATGGCTGCCCAATTAATTACTTCCCATAAAATAACTGACACTAAATGACATTTCAAACTGTCAAATAACTTTTTAAGCTACGTCACTCACACATGGAAATTTCATATTTATTTCTAAGGAGACAGTTCATTTTAGTGTTTGACCTTCATGGCTCCATATCCCGTGCCGTATTCGGTTCAATACGTCGTCTGCCCTTGAGTGCCGCAGGTCAGTGCCGGGTGACGACACTTTCGAGCAGACTTCCATCGATAAATGATATAATGTTCAGTACACGATATAGAAAACTAAGCGCCTTGCGCTATGGTTGGCCATTGAGTGGGTGGTCATCTCAGTAGGTTTCGTGCTTCAGACTGCTGCGTGCTTCAGACTTCTGCGTTATAGCTAAGTCTTATGAGAGAGTGAATAGATAACGTTGTAATAAGAACCTGGACCACCGATTTCACTTGTTGGCTCCCGTAACAAGTAAAGGTGTGAGTTGAAAACCAGCGCCAAGCTCGCAAGGCTGGCATCATGCTGAACTGGCAACCTGTTCGTCTGCAGTCACGGCATGTTTACTTAGCTTTTATATTTTTGTATCATTGTTATTTCTTGTAAAGTGTCGTCCACGAATAAATTTATTTTCTTTCTTTCATTTAAAGTGATTTTCGGAGCAGGTTGAACTTAATTTGTTAATAAATACATTTAAATTCTCTAGATGACAATGTTCTGGTCACCCATCCGAGGTACAACCATGGTTTTGTTTTCAATGTATATTATTCGGTATATTAGAAGGGGCGAGGCGGCCCGCGTGCTGGCGCCAGCAAGCCGAAGCTGCGGTGGTGAGCGAATCCATTGCGACGATCAGCTCGCGGGGACCGCCAAAGACCCGCAGTGCCGGAGCCGTCACAGAAACAGTTTTAAACTTCATTTATGATACAATACCGCTCGGTATAAAAAAAACATTTACCAACTATTGAAAAAAATGCAGGACGTAACGTTGACACTCAAACAAATAGGTATGAAGCTCTCATTTGGTACTATATGTAACTCAAATCAATGTTTGTTACTCGCTCTTTTGTTGATTTCAGGTCGCTCACTTAGTCAAACATTCATTTAGTAATTCGTTTAAATACAACCCTTTTAAGAAAGAAAGAAATAATGCGTTTATTGGCTTACATATAAATACACATACATGTACTAAAAAAAAAATAGGATAACAGGCCAACTAGGTCTCTGCCTCAGCATCCCAATCCCACGTTTTTAAAAACATGTTTATTTTTATTTAGCTCTTTTTAAAAACGTGGGATTTTTACTTTTTCTATTTAATACATATTTTAATTTTATTCTTTTAAACTACGCACAGCGCCATCAATTTATTGGAGATTTAACACCAATCAATAGATGGCGCTCTGCGTAGTCTCTTCATACAAAACCTGTAAGTTGTTGAAACGACCTGAAATGGCTTATAGAAAGTTGAAAGTAGTTGCAAGTTGCATTGTCACCAGCTTCTGAACTATTTCTAAAGTTACATTCTCAAAATTGAGTTACAAGAATCCAACCGGACTAACGAAGAGACAAAAAGACAAAGTGAGTTAATAAAAATGTGGTAATAAAATGGGGCTAGCGGATAGGTGTGAATGTGACGATATTGGGGGTGTATTTGTAATAGAAATGTCTGTAAAAAAAATCACTAATTTAACCGATTTTCTTCTGGGCCTTGCTTCAAGGTATACCTTGCTAGTATGTTGCCACGTTTAGTCCGTTTGTTCGTTAGCTTACTGCATTACCAGATACGTCCAAAAGGTCGACCAATAACTTCCAAGTCGTTGACTCGCGCCACTAAATCGATGTAAGACAACGTGGTCTAACAACTTTGGACATAATCGTTGCAAAATAGACCTTCCGAACGCCTGAGCGAGTGGACGCGTCTCCGGTATATTCATAATTTAGTAATTTTTTATTGTAATTTTAAAGTAGTTTTTGTGGTATTTAACTTAAGGTGCAAAATTCAATTGACAGTCGTACTAGTACAGTGTTTTCTTATCACCGGACCGGTTTAACTATCCATAGACCTAACATCGCTTAGACATGATACGCTCACCAGGAAAGAAGACTGAGTCAACACCCGACTTGTCAAAACTCAGAGCGGAAGAAGAACCTAGTGTCTCTTTACGGAAACGTAAATTTAGTGAAAATTATTTGGACGCAATTGACAAGTTGTCCGATAAAATGACGTCAATGTTTGGGAACTGGAAAGTTGAAATTACCAAAGAAATTTCGTCAATAAGCGAGAATCTGCAGAGCTTTAAATCGGAACTTAGTGTAGTATGTGAAAACTTCCATGAATTGAAGAAAGAGATACATAGCCTTAGAAATGACTTCTCCGAATTGAGGAATTGTGTACAGTCACTGAAATCCAAACATAAAGATATGCAGAGTGAAATAACTTCCCTACAAAAATCTGCTCAATTTCATAGTGATCGACAAGACGACATCATGAAAAGGGTTGAGTCATTCTCTAACGACAAAAAACATATAGAGATGGAATTGGCTGAGTTAAAGACACATAACTCTCAGTTAAGGGCAGAAGTAAATGCGAATGACCAAAGAGACAGATTATTGAATTTAGAAATAATCGGGGTGACTGAGACCAAGGAAGAAAATATCACCAATATTATAATGCAGATAGCGAAAAAAATTGGTGTAGACATTTGTGACTCAGATATCATTCAAGCCAACAGAGTTTCATCTCGCACCAAACAACAAGGACGCCCCCGAGTCATTGTCGCTAAAATGAAAACACGTTTGCTTAAAGACAACATTATATCAAATGCTCGAAAAAATCGTCTCACTACGAAAGATCTGGATCTAACTGGCAACCCCAAACCCTTATTCATTAACGAGCATCTTACAGTATTTAATAAAACACTACTGAAAAAATGCAAAGATATTGCCAAAACTAAAATGTATCAGTTCGTATGGACGAAACATGGCAGAATTTTTATACGAAAAAACGACGTTGCACCTCCTCTTCAAATATCTACCGAAGAGGATCTGAAGAAAATAGTGTAAAATATTTTTTATTATTTTTATTATCTACGTTAAATTACCAGAAACTGATTATTAAAAATATTTTTACATTAAGAATTAGGAAATACATTATCATCATTCTATGCATTCGCAGCTCTGTGGTTTTGAAGTCACGCTCTTATCCCGTGCTACTGCTGGGTACAGTATTATCCGCGCACTCAATGAATGTGCGTCGATATTTCGCCTTTGTATTTAACTGCTTGAATAACATTTTTGACAAACTTTACAGTTTCTATATGTGTTTTAATGACTGCATTAATTGCTTATTAATGGAAATTAAAATTATGTCTCACTACACTTATAAGAATTATACCCTATTCTGGGATAGCGAAAAATGTATGTATATTTTAGTAAGTATTAAACACAGTATACTTTATAATGCCATTAATGGCTTTGTATTATATAAGTTAATATTGCTATTACCTATCATCAAAAAAATTATGAACGTTGTTGCACCTTCTTTTTGCGTATGGTCTTTAGTTAGAACATGTTTAATACAATGCTGCTTGTTGATTTTAGTAGAACTTATTTTTAAGTACCCACACAAACACAATATTTTTTTTGCAGAATATTTCTATTACAATAGGATTTTTATTATTTTATTTATAAGTTTATTCAATGTCACTACCATAACTTTTGATGTTAAATCAAACCGAATCCACAGTAAACATGTCTTAGAAAACCATCAATACAAGCAATTAATTAATATATATCAAATTTATTATATTATATTATATTATTTGGAAGTACTATTGGAGCTTAATATCTTATCGTGAAGAATTTGACAGTATTCTATCAAAATGTCCGTGGCCTACGAACCAAATGTATGCATTTTAAACAAAACCTTCTTTGCAATACATACGATGTCGTTGTGATAACCGAGTCATGGTTACATGACGGCATATTTGACGGTGAATTTTGTGATGGAAGGTACGATGTTTTTCGACATGACCGCGACCTTACTCGGGGGGATAAGTGTAGGGGTGGAGGTGTTATGTTATTGGTAAATAAATGCTTCCAAGCTTATCGGTCCATGTTGTCCGGCTCATGCTCGCTCACGGAGATGTTCATTGTCACTATACCTGCTCGCAGGATGAACTCCCTGGTAGATCTCCACATTTGTGTGGCCTATGTACCGCCTGTCTCCAGTAGAATTCCGAGCGACATCGATTCAATTGTTTCCACCATTGCAGACATTTTTAATTCCAATCCTCGATATAAATTTTTAGTTTTGGGCGACTTCAATCTACCACAGATTAAGTGGAGTACTCATGGTGCATTTCATCAAAAACATGGACCGGTTGAAACACAGAATGCTGGAATACGCTTAATTAGTGACTTGAGCTTGTTAGGGATAACACAATATAACATCATACAGAACTATGCGGGTAACACTCTGGATCTTTCATTCTCTAACCTTCCTTTAAAGATTGAACGATGTAATTTGCCATTGGTTGCTGAGGATCGTGCTCATCCGTCATTGATCATACAAGTGCTGGATCTTAATGTTAAACCACTGTCCGAATCCTGCACCCCCCGACGAAACTTCAGAAAGGGCGACTACATGAATTTGAAAACGTTCTTTTCTAAAGTTAAATGGGACACAATTTTGAATACGGGTAGTGTTGATACAGCTTGCGACAACTTTTATAAGTTAATTTACAAATCTATTGAGGATTATATACCTTTTTCTCGTCTCTCAATTTCTAAGCACGGTTCTTATCCCATCTGGTACAGTAAAGCCTTGATTAAAATTATCAGAAACAAATCCAAAGCTCACTATCGATGGAAAAAATATAAAAATCTTCTGGATTATGATGAGTTTGCACTTCTTCGGGCAAGACAATCCAAGGTTCAAAAGGAATGCTTCAATAAATACATTGCAGGGATAGAAACTTCTATGATAACAAATCCTAAGTCGTTTTGGACATATATCAAATCACTGCAGGGAGGTTCCAATTACCCAGCAATGATCACCCTAGGTAACACTACATATACAAAGGGAACGGAGATATGCGAGGCTTTTAACAAATTCTTTGAAAGTGTTTTTGGAGTTCCTAGTTCCTTGTCCCTTCCACCAATAGTTAAGGATTATAGCGTAGACCATATATCAAAATTACATATCCCAATTAAAGCTGTATTAAATTCTCTTAAAACTCTAGACTCTGCCAAAGGCGCTGGAAGTGATGGAATATCTCCATTATTTTGGAGGAACTGTGCTGAGTCCTTGGCATATCCTATTGCGCTTCTTTTCAATCGCTCTCTCCAAGAAGGAATTTATCCTCATACTTTTAAAAGAGCTCTCATCATACCCTTACATAAAAAAGGTTCCAAAACTGTAGCTGAAAACTATAGAGGTATATCTATATTAAATACTCTCAGCAAAGTATTTGAGAAACATGTATATGGTGCTATCAATTCGGTGATTCGTAAGGGTATACCTGACAATCAGCATGGATTCTTCCAAAAGCGTTCTACTGTTACAAACCTCTCAGAATTTACCGAATTCGTGCTGAAGGGTATGGAGGGTGGTGGGCAGGTTGATGTGATTTACACTGATTTTGAGAAAGCTTTCGATCGTGTGGATCACATCATTCTTCTCGGCAAGCTTCAGACCTTGGGAATTCGGGGTGATTTGCTACGCTGGGTTCAGTCTTATCTGACAAACCGCTCCCAGGCAGTTGTTTTAGGCGGATACAAGTCTAACTTTATTACAATACCTACCGGTGTTCCTCAAGGCTCGCATCTCGGACCACTTTTCTACACAGCATACGTATTTGATATCGTACACTCATTTAAACATGCTAACCATTTAATGTATGCGGACGACAAGAAAATCTATTTTAAAATTAATTCAGTTAACGATTGTGAATATTTGCAACATGACCTTACTAACCTCCTAGAATACTACAAGCAGAATCATATCAGTATTAATATTAATAAATGCGAATGTATATCTTTTACTCGTAAAAAATATCCTATCAAGTATACATACAAATTTAATAACGTAATAATAGACAGAGTTGATGTTGTTCGTGATCTTGGAGTGCATTTTGATAGCAAATTATTGATGAATAACCACATTGACATTATTATCAACAAAGCTTTTAAAAAACTTGGTTTCATTTTCCGCGTGCTTAAACCTTTTAAAAACATAAGCGCAATGAAAACAGTTTATTGTGCATATGTTCGTAGCATTCTGGAATACGCGAGTCCTGTTTGGTCACCGATATATGATGTACACATCAATCGTTTAGAACGAGTACAACGAAAATTTATTAAACATATATATTATCGCTTGCGAATCAGCCCTAATACTTATGTAGAAGACTGTCACCGTCAGGGACTGCTTGGTCTTGCGGAGAGGAGAGAAATGTTGGACATGTGCCTACTTTACGATATAATCAGAGGACATGTCGACTGTCCCAGGCTGCTGTCGGGTATGAACTTTTGTACTCCGATGCGCCGCACTCGTCACACGCCTGTTTTTAGCACGCCTCTTCGCTCGACTAGGTACTCAAGTAACTCGGTTCTCGCACGCATTGCACGCACATACAATAAAAGGTTTGGGGACATTGACATTTTCAACCATAACAAAAATTCGTTTAAAAATTATATTAAGGATTATATATTAGGTAAATCTAACATAAATACTGGTGACTAGGCTTGTTTACAATGTGGATTTGTGGTTAAACGACGAGATATTTACTGAGAAATGGATTCTTCAAGCAGTTTTGAGTGTGTTTTGGAGCCGCAGCGCTGTGAATTGCAGACTATGAGTGATTCTCTATGAGTATCTAGTATTGTACCTTTTTATTAGGGTGTATTTCACTTTATATAGACTTATATACATGAAGAGCTTTGTCAGTGTCATTATTTAAACACATCTTTTTTTTTTTTTTTATCTAACTTTAACTTTTCGTTCCTCGTGATATACTGCTATAAATATAGGAAAACCTGTAATTAGCTTTACTAGTGCTTAAGATGTTTTTTTTTTTTAATTTGTTCTAAGATACGCCGTTGGTTTTCTAAATAAATAAATAAATAAATAAATAGTAAAACCACTCTATAGTCTGTCCATTTTGATCTGAGAAAAAATGTAAACAAAGAATTTGTAGTTCTCAAACTTTGGATAAAAAGTTCTGGGACAAAAAAAAATATGGACTCTAATAATTTCCAATAAAATAGGAAAAGGTGTAGCCATTCTTATTATCATCAGTACTTCACTTAGAAACATATTCAAAAAAATTAGTATTCTGACTGTTCCTTCCCAGTATATTTACAACTGCATCCTTTTTGTGAGAAGTAATATTAATTCTCTTTTAAAGAACAGTGACATTCACAATAGGAATACACGAAATAAGGGAAAGCTTCTTCTGCCGTCCTACAGGCTGCAGAAAATCAATAGTTCATTTGTGGGCCTTAGTATACGCTACTTTAACAAGATCCCTAGTGAAATTGTCGAATTGCCTTTGCACAGATTCAAGACATATATTAAAACTAAATTAATGTCTAAAGGTTACTATACCGTTAATGATTACCTAGAAGACAAAAATGCGTGGCAATAATTGTAATGTAGATACTATTTTTAGATTATAATTTAGACTATCACCGTACATGTTTGTAATGAAAAATGTGGTAAACTGCAGAATATTACTCAAATTAGATATCTATCTTTTTATTTTTAAACTTCAATGACGTTGTAGTTTATGACATTTTTTAAATGTTTCTATGTAAAGGGAGGGTAGAAACTTGCTGAGTTTCTTGCCCGTTCTTCTCAGAACAAGGCCTCCTGGTAGTTTTGTGAACGGATGGCGTAATTTTTCTTTTTCACGAAATATTGTAAAATGTTTATGACATTCATAAGCATGCGCTAAGACGCATCTAAACTGAATAAATGCTTTTGATTTTGATTTTTGATTTTGATTGATTATGCGAATATCGTCATTGAATATAAACTTTATTTATTTTTGAAATGAAGTACCTCATGTTTTGCAGTGTATAATGTATAAAGTGTATTTAAACACAAGCTATATTGGTATCATCCAAATGATACAAATAAGAATGAAAATAAAACAATGAGGTAATGTATTATGATAATGTTAGTTTCAGGTGTCATGAAAATGTCATGATTTTTCATCTTAATTTGGAAGTATTTTAAATGCATAAAAGTTTGAGAGCACCATTCATTTTAGGTTCTTTTTATTAGCAAATATTAACTTAGTAATCTCAACTTACATTTAAAAAATATAACATTAATGAAAAATGCCAAAAATGATTCAAGGTTACCAGTAATTGATTAATTATCTTATATTTAAAAAGTCTGTATCAATAAAATATTGAATAGTCGTATTTTTTTTACAAAACCTTTCGGCAATGAAGTAATGACATCATAAAGAACCCTTTTTATGGTTTGTTTACCATTTGTCTCAGATCAAAATGGATGGACTATAGGTACAGTACCCAGGCAAAAATATGAACACATTTTCGTATTTTGTCGTGTTGACATCAGAGTTGACATCTAGAGTCCAGTGCCGCCACTGCCAATATTTTTAAGTCCTTAGGTGCAACTCAGACGCCACACTTTTTGTGCGATCGAGTGTACTGCACACATACTGTATAGCGCGCAAAAGATCCTTCGTGGATTTATACATATAATAAAACTATAGAGGCCGAATATCTGTACATAGAAAAAAATGCTTAAAACCAAGTCAGGAGGATATAAAAATACCAATGTTTCTTTCCTTCAGCTGTTTGTAGGTTTGTACGGGCTAATTTCCGAAATGGCTGGACCGATTTCAATGAAATTTTGCATGGTGATAGCTTATATCCCTGGTCAACGTCTTGGATAATTTTTATTCTGAAAAATTAAAGGGTTCCCGTGGGATAGTTAAAAAACCGTAGTAACCGCGGACAAAGTCGCGGGCAACAGCATTTTTTGTTGGCGACTATTATACACGTAGAGTATTGTAGAGGATTTTCGCGGTCAACTAGTGGGCTTTTTTAGGAAGTGTTGTCCGCGGTCGACCAGTTTCATGGGCAGCTTTAGGCTCACACTCAATAACTAACACTCAGTTATTTCGTTCAACAGCCGATATTCGTCCGACTGCTGGGCACAGGCCGTGTTGCATGAAGAAACACGGACTCTTTCCAATATCGAAAGCCAAAGCGTTGCCACTACACCACCGAGCGCACCTAATCCAGTTTTTATTAATTATCGTTATTAATAAATTCACAATACTAGTAATATGACATTTTTTATTTAAGCGGTTAGCAAAATATTCGAATTTCGGTCAGCAAAAAAATACAATTGGTCATCGCTAAATTAACTAATTATACAGCCACTTATGGGCAGCAGGTATTTCCAATTCGTCAGTAATATAACTGATTGGGCAGCAACTCAAACGTTTTCTCTGCTGCCAAATTGAATAATATACTGGCTGAATTTACAATGGTTGTTTTCCGGCAGAAAAAAGAATTATCTTTATTTGTACTGTCGAATCACGGGAATTATTTTTGCAAATAAAGATATTTTTGTTCTCAAGTTATCAAATAAATAATCATCAACTCGAAAGCGTGAGAAACGATAGTAACTTGTACGAGATGTGACGAATTTGGGTGCTGCTTGCCGCACGAAATCAATGTTTAAAGCAAAAGAAGCTCTACAGTCAAAGTAATACAGCATAAACTACACAAACTTCTGCGCGCGCGCCGCGCCGTGCGCATGCGCGCGTTGCCTTTGCGTAAACACCAAGGCCGCCGCCGCCGCTGAGTAGTTGCATTGCGAATGCCGGCCGCGCAACAGCGCAAGCAAATGCGCTATTGTTGCCGTGAAATGAATCGCCATTACCAATCGGCATAATAAACAGCTGCTTAATTGGACTCCATTTTGTGACAGGTCACTTGACCGGGGAAACGTACCTACGAATGCTACGTATTGTTATCCCGGATAACTTGTATTACTAGCACGATGGGTGCCCATTATCAGCGCGCTGTGCGAGAGCAACTTGACTGGGTGTTTCTCCAGCGCTGGATCGGTCGCGGCGAGCCAGTGGCGTGGCCACCGCGAAGCCCAGATTTTACTCCGTAAAACTTTTATTTTGTGGTCTGAGCTCAAACACGTTGTGTATCGCGAAGAACACCAAACTCGCGACGCGTTAAAAATGCGATAGTGGACTCTTGATGTGATAAGACGTGATAGAGACACATTCTTAAAATCAAAAGCTAATCAAGTGAAACGTGCATGATTTCGTGTGGAACGCAGTGGTTTACAATTTGAACACTTACTCCGTTACTTCCCGGTAAGTGTTTGTAGTACATTTGTAAATAACGAACATTTTTAGGTTAGGTAAATAAAGTCATTGTAAATACGTTGATTCTCATTTTTTAAGTATGCCATAAATACTTTATTACCTAATTCAGTAATAGATAAATAATCATTTTATAATAACATGTTTAACCATTAAAAATTGTATTTGTGCGTAGTTATGTGTAAATAAAAGTATTTACGACGGTCCTAAGCCCGTTAAAGTATGAAGGGAAAATGGAAATCACTTCTTAGTAAATGGTGAGTTATCAGCTGACAGCGCGAGGGGCGATGACCCCAGCCGGTGATCGGAGGCGGCGCGCGCGGCTGATTCCTACTATTGGTTCGAGGTTGCTTTCGAGTTTCGTTGATCACAATCGTAAAACTGCTATTCTTTTATTTGAATTAAAAAAAAACTGCACCAATCTGTAATACTATTAAGATAGAATCATTTTATTGCGGGAAAACAACCACGAAATTTTCAGCGTGTATGTTTTGATGACACGAATACTGTTTTTAAGGATTATAAAAAAAAATCTTAACCTATCAGAATACATTTCCTATGAATTGATCATTGATCCCTCATTGATCCTTTTCCTAGATTTATTTCTCATATCAACAAGAAAAACAACGATTTTTTTCTATTTACGACTTGTTTCGATTCCCGGATAGGTATAATAATTATACCAATTTACCCAATAATTATTACCAAATAACATTGTAATGTGAAATGCAACAAATAATTTAAATTCGAAATAACCACGGAACTCCGATCTGAAAACTATCTTCTAAAACCAGTTTAGTTAAGGCACACATTCTCTAACACGCTGTCCCTGATACACCAATACAACGACGCAATAAGTTGACGTCATCGTCGACATCACGACCGCTGGTAGTGGTGACGTCACTAGACGCGGTCGTAAGGTGACGTAATACCGCACACGTCCACTTCTGGGGCACGGAAAGTACATTAAAAACACACTGATCGAGATTAACATGACCTGTAATGGCCCGCCCCTCTTTACTTGGACGAACTTCGGCGAATGTTCAAATGTGGAGGACTATTCGTCTACATTGGTTGCCACATGTCGCTTCACAAAGCGGCGGAGATACACGAAGGCAGATGTAGACGAAGCCCTCCACACTCGAACATTCGCCGAGGTTCGACCTAAGTGAAGAGGGGCCATACAACCTTACATGTAAAGCTAATTCTCTTTTAAAAGAAAGTACAAAAATTACTGAATATGTAAAAGAATATGGATTAATATATTGGGAAATTATATATATATAATTACCTATGAAATTGGTGTTTTTCTTCTCTCTTAGTATTTTGTTCGTAACTATTAAGTTTCAGAGTATACTTAAAAAATAATGACCTCCTCTAAAAATAGACCATATTTTCGAACTCTTTTGATTTGTTTTGATAATTCGTTGTAAGTTTTATTGTGTTAAAATTGGACACGGAGACAACTCCTTTTCTGTGCCTTCCGAATACATAATTTGATTTGCATTCACATAAAAAAGAAAAATAATTTTTAAGAAGTGTGATATCACACATAGCTAAAGCTTGTCTAATGATACATGCCAAATATTATTATCTTTGGATTTGTCGTTGTGAAGAAAACTGAAAAAATGTTAGTATGGAAAATGCAGACTTCCCCAAAATCTCCATACAAAACGCCAATTTCATATGTAAGGACCTAATATTTAGCTGTGTTTTATAATATTTATTAATAGAAGTCACAAGTCACAAGTTCTTAAACTTAGTCTTATATACTATATAATACACATATATTATATGTAATATATATTACATATTAAATTTATGTTGCCACTTATTATTACACACAATACATTAATTGAATAACTTTAAATATTGTTTAGATTATTTATTGCGTGTAGGTATATAATTTTTATGGTAATGGTATGTTTATGATTCATGGTGTATGAAAGTAGCAGTGCACTATCTAGAATTGAGGTACATTTTGTTTTCTCTCTCTTGTTTTTTCATCTACGGAAGACCAGCGTCGGAGCATTATTCAGATGCATCGACTATGCTGAGTAGATACCTATTAAGCATCGTTGTGTATACAACATGTCGCATCTATTATTAGATTTATAACTGTATCATGGTTTTTAATAAAGTTTATTTCTTTCTTTCTTTCTAATGTAGGGAACGAAAGTACGTAAGGCAGCGGTAGCGTAGTTGGGTGAGACGCACTAAGCAGGTCGCGGGTTCGATGTCACCGCCTGCACAACTGAGTTTGAATAAACTTTTATACAGTTTATTGTGAACTATATTTTGCCCGCGACTTCGTTCGCGTAGAATAGTTATTTTGAGATAGAGAGATGGTATGCAGCCTTCCTCAATAAATAGGCTATTCAACACTGAAAGATTTTTTCAAATCGGAACAGTAGCCTCAATTGGTGTAATTGAAAATTTACTCCTACTCTATTATTAGAAGCAAAGTTCATAGTGGCGTAAATTTGTCCTTAATTTTTCTGGGAGGCGTTATTTAAATTTTATAACAGTCACCTGCATGGCACCCGTTCCCATGGGAATATCAGGATAAAAGGTAGCCTATGTCCTTTCTCAGGCTTTAGACAAATTGGTTCAGTAGTTTTGGCGTGAAAGCGAGACAGACAAAGAGAGTTACTTTCGCATTTATGATATTAGTATGGATATCGCTTTTATTATTGTGCCCGGTGCATGGCCACAGGCTCACCACCTTTTATTTTTCCCCCTGGGAAATGCTCGCGCATACCTTCCACCCGGGGGGTAGGGGTTATGTGGGACTCGAACCCACTAAAACCTAGGGTGCTCGCCTCAGCCGCATCTGGTTCGCTCTGGGATCTCAAGTACGCGCTCGAGAAAACGCGGCGGTCTGTGTGGACTCCTCAATGGAAGGGAGGGTGTACACGGCCCCCCCTCTTTTCAACCTCCCCTACAGGGGACTGCCGAAGCCTGAGCAACGGGCTCGGCAGCCGACTGACAGGCTCGCCACCTGTTACATGGGGACTTAATAATTCAATGGTAATGTGGGTTAATGGTTTGCCCTGTAGACCCCCGGAGGATCACAAGTTCAATTTATTTATTTACTTATTGCATCATAATGTACATGTATATAATTATGATAGGCTGATGACGTACATACAATAGGTCTTAACAGGTGAATTTTGACAACATTATGAACCCTGTCGGGCATCGGGCACTGCAAAATTGACAAATGAAATGAGAGGTGGATACTTTCCATTGATAATACTATTTTAACATTTATAATTCGTAGGACTAAATAGAATTTGCATTGATATTTATTATTTGTATATTCAAATTATTTAATTATATAATCTTACTATCTTGAAGTAGAAAAATATTGTTTTAAATTTATGACGGTTTATTAAAATGAAATTAATTTTGTATTACTTTTGTGTTTTGTCACGTAGGTATTATTATTAGTCGAATTTAATACACAGCAAAATTAATTTTATTATGCTCAATGTCAATATTTATAGGTGGGTATTATTTTCTTCCTTCTTCACGCCTCGTGCTGCAGCCATTTAGGAAAACCTAGATATAAAACACTTTATATATAAATGCGGAAGAAAATTCTTTCCATAATGAAAAACGAAAAAATCCCTTGAAAACCCAATCCCATTCTCCATTCGTGCAAGCCGTCCCCTGCGTTGGGGCGGTCAACGAACCCCGCGGTTTTGGGAAGCGATGACGTCACACGACACGCGACTATCGACCTTGCAGCTTAGACGATAGAGCACAAACGACTGTAGTTCACGAGAAAAATCCCTTCATGTGTGTAAATACTATTGTGAACGTTTAACAATAGCTTTGGGATTACAAAAGCTAATATCGACTCTATGGGTCCAACAATAAGGGCTACTCATTGGCACGTGAAACCAACACATTTAATATAAACCTTATTCACTTGATATAAGATCTATATTCTGCGCATACAACACCCGATACTGCGTAGTTGCAAGTTTGCAGCGCGGAACGGTTTTAAACCGGCTGTCTCACTCGCTCTTTCTCGAGGTCGGTACATACGAGCGAGACAGCGATAAGGCGTGATGTTTGCTGGATTCTGGTTATCTCGAGGGCGAGCCACGACCCGTGGAGGGATTTTTAAGGTTTCATTATAAAAGAGGTTTGGAAACTTAAAAGTCCAAAGAAAACGCACGAAATTATTTTTCACGTTGATGAGAAACAATTGGTCACATTTTCGTAGTTTATAATTCTTTTATATAAACGGTCAGCAAAAAAAACAATTGGCCATTTCAAGCTGGCTTGACCCGTTGGCGTTGCGTTGAGATGTGGCCTCATTATGCATCCTCTATCGTAGTATTCCGAGGAGTTGTTCGGTGTGACACCTGCCGCCACTCTCGTCATCGTTCAGCGCGACATGACATCTTCTCCAGGAACTTCGACCCCGCACAACTAAACTGTGGAATGAATTCTCGCCCGCGGTATTTCCGGACCAGTATGACATGAAAACCTTCAAGAAAAGAGCGTATTCCCACTTAAAAGGCCGGCAACGAACTTGTGACCCCAATGGTGTTGCGAGTGTCCATGGGCGGCGGTAGTTGCTTAATATCAGGTGACCTGCCAGCTCGCTTGCCCCCTATCCAATAAAAAAAAACTAATTGGTCAGCAACTATTGGTCAGCAATTATTTCTATTGGTCAGCAAATATTTTTATTGGTCAGCAAATATTTCTATTGGTCAGCAAATATTTCTATTGGTCAGCAAATATTTCTATTGGTCAGGAAATATTTCTATTGGCAGCAAATATTTCTATTGGTCAGCAAAATCAAATTAATAATTGGGCAGCAGCTATTTCTAGTTTGCCAGCAAACTAATCAACTAACTAATGGGGCACCACTCAAATGTTTTCTCTGCTGCCAAATTGTTTAATATGTTTTTATAACAATCATTGTTTTAAGGGTAAAAAAAAATAACCTGAACCTAATATCGATCAGAATACATTTCCTAGGAATTGATCCTTGATATTTCATTGATCCTTTTTCTAGATGTTATACATTTCCGGAAACATAATATTATTATATTGCTCCCCAAATAACAATGTTGCAGCTCAACTAATCCTTTTGCTGCCCAATTAATTATATTGCTGCTCAAATAATTATTTTACCACCGAAATAATTACATATCTGCCCAATTGATTTTTCGGCTGACCATTTTGTTGCTGACCAAATAATTAAATGGCTGCCCAATTAATTACTTCCCATTTATTATATGTACCTACTGCTAGAAAACCCAGTGAAAAACATTATGTATCTTGTATGATACGTTCTAACATAATATATGTAATATTGAATGAACATCTAAAATGTATTATTGGCATACTTGTTAAATTTTGTAACCACAACAAAAAATAATTAAAAAATATATATACGACATTAAATCACTTAATGGCCATATAAGCTTTGGTTCGATTCATCTTATTAAAATACAATTTTTCTAAAAACTTAATACATATAACTCAGTACTACAGTCAACTCTAAAAATATGTAATTACTTTTGACAGTACACGACTCTTATTAGTAGGAAATAAAGGTGACCTCTTCTAAAATTCTAAAATGTATATGTAAGTGCATATTTTTGTCCTCGAATTTGGAGTCTTAAGCTTGGGCAATGTCAGTCCCGTCCCGTAGTAGCCCAATAGGCAAAAGTGCCTAAGAATTATAATTAAAAATCTCCGTGAAATTTTATTTCATGTTAAATTATTGCTAATAAGAGTATAAAAAACCCGAAACATACAATAATACCCCCGCAAACTCCCTTAGAAGTCAGAATCGCTCTGTGCCTACTCTGTGCGGCCGCCATGTTGCCGCCGCCAATCGAAAGTCCCGTCAGCTGTGCGAGTTTACCAACACTGCGCACACGTGCCGCGCACCACGTGACACCGTACTCACACACGTAAATAACGTAGTTTCTTATAGCAACTTTACATTAGGAGGAAGTGTTGCATTGTTTTTTTCTATTTTAAAAATAAATATTATGGTAAGACCTATGTCTACCCGTTCGTGGATACAAATGTGTAGGTGTAATGTTGCAGATTGGGTCCTTACCTATGAAATTGGTGTTTTTATTCTGTCTTAGTATTTTGTCTGTAACTATTAAGATTCAGAGTATTCCTAAAAAATAATAACCTCGTCTAAAAATTGACTATATTTATGAGCTCTTTTGATTTGTTTTGATAATTTGTTGTAAGTTTAATTGTGTTAAAATTGGACACGGAGACAACTCTTTTTAAGTGCCTCCCGAATACATTATTTTATTTGCATTCACTTAAAAACGATAAATAATTTTTATGAAGTGTGATATTACACATATTACTAAAGCTTGTCTAATAATACATGCCAAATATTATTATGTCTGGATTTGTCGTTGTGAAGAAAACTGATAAAACCGCTTGTGATAAAATCGAAGACGTTACAGCATTTGCTAATAGCATGTGTCAGGAACAGAGATGAGACAGCATTGTTACTAAGGGACTTTAGCTTAAATAACCTGGATGTGGGCTTGGTACATAGTATTTTGTCAGATCCTAGTTCAGAAGTAGCAAGAAGGCCATGTCAGTTGGTGTCGGTCACACACGGTAACAAAACTTACACATGAAACTTCACTTAGAAATTAAATAGTAGACTAATAATTAAGGATGAGGTACAATGACAATTGACATATCCTATGGATAAAAACCCCTTTATAAACTATAGATAAAAAAGTGGATGTGACCAGGCTTGCCGTTATCTCAGGCCGAACACAACTTCAATCATTATTCCCGTATATGAGACTGCTCACCGTCAGGCGGTGCCGAGGCATTCGCTGTGATTTTAATTTAAAGAAAAGAAATCTTGCTTTTAGTTGTGACGTCACACGCATTCTCTATTCAACCGACATCTCCGCATTGAGAGCGCAGGCGAGAACTGCCTGCGATTACATAAATAAAACGTGCGAAGCCGACGACTGCCGAGCGGAGCCGACGGCCGCCGACGCGACGAGGAAGCGACGCGCTAGATAAAGACACAACAAACAAACAAAGCGAAATAACTTTGTCGCGCTACTGAAATATAAACATAACATATGAAGCCGTCGTAAAAATTTTATTATTTTTTTTGATATGGTTCGAACATAATATCACTGAGTGTTAATACTGTTCTAGTAGCAGTCTGCAGGGCTTCAGGAGCAGAGGTTAACGCCCACAATTGGGCTATGTCAAGGTCTCTGCATAGCAGGGGCTGTTAGAATTAACTGGTTATTGATATGGCTGTATAACAACAAAACCTTTGTGTAAATTATTTATGTACCCCAGACAAATGCAAATGTCATTCTCTTCCATAAAACTATGGTGATTGTAAAAGTTGTATGTAAGATTATAAAAATAAAACAAGTTAAAATAAAAGGTATTTTATTAAAATATAATAATAATTTAATAGGGGCGATTTTTTTTTCCGAGCCTCTGAAGGAGGACGAGCTTCGATCGCGATTTTATAACAAAATGTACTTAGCACGCATACATATAGACACATATTATCACACCCATAACCCCTAACGCTAGGTACAGTAATTTCGCTAGTCTCACGTAAAAAAGAGAGAAGTCTATATACGTTCCACTGCTGGTCACAGGCCTTCCTCATGGAGACACATGAAGAGTATGGGTCGTAACACCACCACGCTGGCTCAATGCGGAACGGTTGCAATAGCTAGGACCAGCGGCTTTACGTGCCTTCCGAAGCATGGAGGTGCTCGAGATCACAAAGTTTTCGTCACCCATAGACGGCCTGACCATGGCGAAGGTAGCTTTGTCTTCAATCGAAAGCCAAAGCGTACTAACCACTGCGCCACCGAGTGAATCCAAACTGAACTTCCAGCAGCCAGGAGAAGATATAGAATGTGTTCATGATGCAAATTCCGGCTCAGTACAGGGTGCGTATTATGAAGTTTTTAAAATCCAGCCTGACACCAGGCAATTCAGTTTACGCCGTAAACTGGCTAGCTGACTAGTTTCTGGATGGATTATTTGTCTCTGCCTGGCTATCAAATAATTTCAATAACGTTCAAAAATGAAGCTAATTAGTTTGCGATAAGTTACGGTTTTAATTTGAATCTTAAAATTGTGTTCAATGTGTCTTATATTGACTTATTTCCGTGACGAATAAGAAGAAAGTAGACATAAAATTATTATTTCATTTTAAAATATTGACCAAAATAAGGATAAGATTAATTCACATATATTCAATTTTAAAATTATGTTCCTGAACGAAACTGTCATACTTTGCTTTGTGCATAGAGTAATATTTAATCATAGAATGGACACTTCATTGAAATGTCAGCTACTTATGATCTTGCAACAGGCCTGTTTACAACGGAATTTCTTTCTGGTACATTACAACACCCATAATCAAGGCACCCTAGCAATTACTATAAGGAAATAGCCTTCGCGTTGCGTCAGTGCGCGCCCTTTGTGAGCTTCCGGCTCGGCCGCCCGAGGTGAGGCAAAGCATCGTAACGTGATCTAAAGATATATTCTATGAAGACAAGTCCAAGATATGTGATCAACATGCATACAAATCCCCGCAAACTTCTTGAACAATAACCTTGACTAAACATTCCCCGACTACGACCCCGCCTCCCCCACGACTATATTATTCTAGAAGTTTGCCACGCACTGTACCTTGTTATGAAAGGCAGATCTTCGAGCCCTGTCTCCCTGATGATGGAGAGGATGGAGCGCATTTGCCTATTCACAAGATTTGAAGACTCCAATATTATAGTCTTCTGGGAAAGCCGAGAACACTTGAAGATAAAACAAATAAATATCTACAGACATTCACACCTATCAATCAGCCCTATTTTAAGCAACTAATGCTGCTTGTGATACTACATACATACATAAGTCACGCCTTTTTCCCACAGGGGTAGGCAGAGATTACATCCTTCCACTTGTTACGATCCCTTCATATTTGTTTATAAGGTTTGCCAACAATTTCACACCAACAACATTAGTAAACATACATTAGATGATAATATGTATAAGCAGAGTGTAAAAACAATCGCTTATTTTCGCTTCACCAACTCTCATCCGTAGATGACGGATAAATATATATAAAAGATATAAATATCCAGAATATAACATTTTTTTCAATTGGCACATTTATTTTTATTTTTGTGACGTTGCTAAAATCTACATAGAAAATCGCACTTACTTTTTTCTATTCGTGCAATTACTACGTACGTACGGACCAACTTTCATAGATAAGCAAGTATTATCATTCATAGCTACACGAAAGGAAATGCGTCGTCATATTTAACGCCATTCTGACGCTCGTTGCAAGTCGCGCGTTACACGTAGGCATTTTTAACATAATATTAGGTCCTTACCTATGAAATTGGTGTTTTATATGGAGATTTTGGGGAATTCTGCATTTTCCATACTAAAATTTTATCAGTTTACTTCACAACGACAAATGCAGAGATAATAATATTTGGCATGTATCATTAGACAAGCTTTAGCAATATGTGTAATATCACACTTCATATAAATTATTTATCGTTTTCAAGTGAATGCAAATAAAATGATGTATTCGGGAGGTACTTAAAAAGAGTTGTCTCTGTGTCCAATTTTAACACAATTAAACTTACAACAAATTTTCAAAAAAAATCAAAAGAGCTCAAAAATATAGTCTATTTTTAGACGAGGTAATTATTTTTTAGGAATACTCTGAATCTTAATAGTTACAGACAAAATACTAAGACAGAATAAAAACACCAATTTCATAGGTAAGGACCCAATATCTTGGATAATTGCATATTGTAACCCGAATACTGCGTTTGAAAATTGTTCTTAAAAGTTTTTGTAAAATCTGAGTTATGCTGCTACTGCGCACTGCCCTTTTCCCTCTTTCAAATCAAAATCAAATCAAAAATAATTCTATTTCATAGGCTAAACATAGCACTTAAAATCGTCAACATTACACATAGTCACATTTATTATACTTAAAGTAAATTTTAATAATAAATTGTCAAAACCGCCGCGAGAGAGCTTGTAGCAAGTACATCCACATAGCGCTTTGACTGTGGTTGTAATAGATACAAGCGACCGGATTCCGAGAGTAAGGCATTTCATGAGAAGAACCCGGTAAGAAACTCGTGAGCCACTTTTTTAAAATAGCCAACCATACAATCTATTAGTCACAGTGTTACATTTTTTACAATTAGATATTATATGTCAGTATATAATCAAAATAAGATTAAACATTGTTATCTATTTAAGAGTCGTCCTCACAACACGTTCTGTCTTTTCACGCAATTACATCTTTATATCTTCGTTCTCGTCCTCAGCCTATATACTACCCACTGCTGGGCATAGGCTTTCTTCGTATAAACAAACGAGGAGTATGGGCCGTAACACCACCACACGGGCCCAATGCGTGTTGGTGGGTAGAAACTTTTGCAAGGACCAAAGGCTTAACGAGCCTTCCGAAGCACGGAGCTTACAAGCTTTGTTTTCGACATCGAAAGCCAAAGCGTACTGACCACTACGACACCGAGTTCATTATTACACATACATACATACAATCACGCCTGTAATTCCCGAAGGGGTAGGCAGAGTCCAAGGAGCTCTGTGTTCCTTAAGACCACATATAGCCATACAAAAATCGGGTCTGGTTAGATGATAAAGCATGGTAGAATAGTGACAAGTGGCTAGCCGGCAGTGGCTAGTGGCTGGCCTCATTATAGTATAATTATAATATCCTTTATAAAATCCCACTGTCACATCATCAACAATGCCGACGAATGGTCTCAACCCAAGATCCCAATCATTCGTCGGCATGTCCCCCAGCGGATCATAATAGTCGCTTCCCGTAGATATGGGGGCCGGTGGCTGCAGAGCGTGAACTTTGCCAGGGGTGCCGCTGGAGGGCTGAATATACGTATTAGATATTCAAATACGTTGTTGTTTATACGATAAGGGTAGCCAAATTTAAATATGTATTAGAGATCGAAAGGATCATTATCAATGATAATAATTATTATGGATGATTACCGATGAATAATGACAAAGTGAAAGTCAACTTTTTTAAAGTTCCAATCAGACGAAGGCTGATTTTTGGTATTGAACGTTTAATAATTAATGTTGATTTGTGTTCAAAATAAACATAAAACCACATAAAATTTGTTTTTATTTATTTTTTGTTACAAATTATGTATTATAAAAAAATTAACAAATTAATTTCTTACACTTATGGTAATGATAATTATCCGATGATTATCATTACAATTATCAAGACTCGTGATTATCTTTATCTTGATAATTTCGAAACCTGAATTATGCATACGGGAAGCATAGCGGTGAGCGGTTATGGTTAGCGTAAGGAAATTATTTTGTGACACACAGTACCTGTAGTTTCAGTGCTAAGAAAACCCGGAGATGTCACTATAACTTAGAACTTAGCCACAAATTGTACCTTGGAAAAGTTATTTGACACTTTTGAACGCTGACCCTGATAGGAATAAAATTGGAGACCAAAAACAATGAAAGAAACACAGATGGTTAGTTTAAATGAAAAAATTCAATATTCATAATTCAAAAGCGTTAATTCAGTTTAGATGCGTCATAGCGCATGCTTATGAATGACATAAACATTTTACAATATTAGTGAAAGAGAAAAACTACGCCTCCGTTCACAAAAACTACCAGGAGGCCTTGTTCTGAGAAGAACGGGCAAGAAACTTGCATCATTTAAAAAATATCCTAAACTACAACGTCATTGACGTTTAAAAAGAAAAATCAAGGTACTTATTTTAAGTAATATTGTGCAGTTTATCACATTTTCCATTACAAACAAACATGTACAGATAGTCTAAAGTATAATCTATAGTAGTAGTATCTATCGATAAATAACTATCTTCACTACTTGCCGTGCCATACAGTCCCGAAGCAATATCATTTGCTAGTTTAAAAGCAGAAACAAAGAGAAAATGGCCAGAGAAGAGCGCAACAACGGCAAAGAGTCGCTGATACTGATATAGCGCCTCGTTACAAGCTTAACACATGATTGCGATTTGCGACCCTGAAAGACATGTGCCCGTTCTCACATACATCCGACTGGTCCTTGAAGGTCACGAGTACATATATGTTCTTCAATATGACGATCTTCCAATGAGCTCTGGCGACCTTACTTACTTAGAAACACTTCAAACTAAATAATTGCTAAGGGAAATACTTCCTATTTTATTAGGTCCTTAACTATGAAATTGGTGTTTTGTATGGAGATTTTGGGGATGTCTGCATTTTACATACTAACATTTTATCAGTTTTCTTCACAAAGACAAATCCAGGGATAATAATATTTGGCATGTATCATTAGACAAGCTTTAGCAATATGTGTGTGAACACGCTTGATAAAAATTATTCATCGTTTTTTTGTTAATGCAAATCAAATGATGTATTCGGGAGGCACTTAAAAAGAGTTGTCTCCGTGTCCAATTTTAACACAATTAAACTTACAACAAATTATCAAAACAAATCAAAAGAGCTCAAAAATATAGTCCATTTTTAGACGAGGTAATTATTTTTTAGGAATACTCTGAATCTTAAAAGTTACAGACAAAATACTAAGAGAGAAAAAAAACACCATTTTCATAGGTAAGGACCCAATATATGTTCTTCAATATGACGCTCTTCCAATGAGCTCTGGCGACCTTACTTACTTAGAAACACTTCAAACTAAATAATTTCTAAGGGAAATACTTCCTATTTTATTTATACCTTTATTTCCTCAGTCAAAAAATCTTTAAGCATTGTCATTTTTTTACTTATGACAGGCAAGCTCTTGGCCTTCATCACACCCGATGAAAAGTGACGATAAGGCTGAAGGTGGAAGCGAGCTTCACCTGCATTTCTCAACAACTGCAGAACGCAACGTCAACTGTACCTACTGGTTGTTTGTAATTCTCTAATTCAAAAGATGCTTAAAGTTTTAACTGCCTCTTACTATTAGAACGACAGCATTTTAATTACCCAACTAAAGGCGTCAGCGTCAGTAAAAGTTCAACCACACCACGTATGAGTCAGCGGCGATAAGCGAGTTGCGCCAGCGCATCCTGGAGGCCTGATAAGTTACTCCTACGGCGCGTCGTCGACACCTAGGCTTAGGCAATGAGGGCTTCACTTCCCACATCTTTAAACGCATAAAGGTATAATTTTCTAGCGCTTATGAAATATACGTACTAATGTATTTTTTCTTTTGAAATTTAATGGAATTGATCGTAATCTCAATCTTAGCATCAGGTGAGATAGAACGTGCTTATTAGGTACTTTTTTTTATTTATCATTCAGTTTTACGGCTCTGGTTGCAGGACCTTTTGAGCCACACGTTAACAGTAGAACACTATTCTTCAGTAGTTTGCATTGAAATGCTAGTGTAATGTATTTCAATGTACTTGGGAGAGTTTGGCGTCAAACGATCAATGATAAAAATCCCATCGTTTTTCACACCAGTTGACGCTTATTTCAATGATTCTCCATATTGCTCATCATTATTGACACTTACTACACAAAACTACGCTGATTTTACGCAACAAGATCCACTCCGAAACAATATTACAATCACTGAAATAAAAATCACGTCCGCCATAGTTGGTTGCCGCCAAACTATAAAACCGCTTATTAGGTACTAAAGAGAGTCTGGCAAATGATAACGAGCCACAGTTGTAAGTGTAACATTGAAGAGCCGGTGGGCAAACACAAATCGCTCATCCAAAAGAATATTGACGTAATTACGTTTTTGCGATTTTTCAGGAGAGTGTTTTAAAAGTTTGACATCGAAAATATTGTGCATTTCCAATCATTCTATTGATATATTTTAATAGTTATGTTGTGTTACTTTACTACCAATAATATAAAATAAAATGTTTGCGAGAAAGTTTAAGATAACTATTTGAAAAAACGAAATAAAACAAACCAGACGTACATTAATGACATTTTATACATCAAATAATACAATTATGACATTAAACTAGGTTTGGATATGGGAATAAATCATGAATTTAAACAACATTATATTCAATTTTAGTTTTATTTTTATAAATCTGTCTACATTTTATAAACTTTGTCGATGTTTCCGCGTATCCTTTCGAAGTATAGGCCAACACCATGACGGCAATGACTCAAAAACTCATTTTCGACTTTTTGGTAATTATGTCATTATTCTTTTGGATGAGCGAAATGTTGAATTGAGTACCTACATTTTAGACTCGTCTCCAGTCGGCATATCACCTTTTTTTGTTTTTTTTTTCGAGCCTCTGAAGGAGGGCTCTTTACCTTCCCATGCGGGAGAAGGAGGTAGTGAATCCCTCATTGGATACCCACCGGCCGGCCGGGGGTTAAGTCGTCTGTGATAAGAATCTGTGTTCAAAGAGAATTATTGTTATGGTTCCATACGTCTTAGCTCACATAGTTCTAGCTTTAGCGTGAGTATAAGAAATGTATATTGCCAGCCATCAGACCCCCACAATACGCATTGTGCGTCTAAGGCCGGCTCCCACACAGACCTTGGACCTCTCACCGACACCATTACTTCCACGACTACACCGCGAGGGCGCTTGTGTTGTTGTACGAGGAGCTCGGTCGCACAGTGTTTTGCAGATATTGAATTTGAAGTAACTTGGCCATGGTTGAGTTTAAGATGGGTGACCGATTTTTTTTACGTTCCATGCGCTCACGCATGTCCTTAGTTAGCTTGGCTGAGCTTAGTTTAGCTTAGCTGCCATTGCTGACGCAGCTTCCCATACTTGTGTGCAGACGCAAACTAAGCTAAGTATGCAAAACTGCGTCCGCTATGCGAGCTAAGCTAAACTAACTTAGCTTAGATTTTGGTAACGGCAAGCGATTTAGTTCCCAGTTACAATTGCAACTATTTCTATCAGTAATAAGTAGTAGTAGTATCTATGTTAGTAATAAGTTTTGTTTGCAAACTTTATAGCAAAAAAAATACTAATTATTATTATAATTTATGGTTGTTCACGGCTATTTCGCGTCACTGCGACCTATTGAAATATATTGTGACACGCCTGCTACAGTAGCTCGGTGACGTGCCCGGAGATAAATAAAAGGCGCTGGGTCACTCATAGGTATACATTTTATATATCAAAAACTAAGGCACACTGAAGCAAATTCTATAAAAGTTAAATCACAAAACACTGAACATAAAAACGATGAGATAATTATAAAAGTAGGGCTACTCTCAATAGTGCCTTTGAAAACGAACGAACAAATAAAATAAAAATGATGTATCACCGCCAGACTTCTTACAATAATGTAATCAAGCGGTTTCAATATACAATCATACTAAAGAATAATTACGAGGACAAGACAATGAGAAAGACAAACGGTAAATAAAATAAAAAAAGAGGAAATGGCCAGGGAAGGGCGCAATAACAGCGCAGAGTCGCCAACACTGGTATAGCGCCTCGTACAGCTCTATCGACTGGGCACTGTCCAAGAATGATAAGATGTTCCCAGTGGATTGTTTTTGTTTCATCTCGGTCGAGGGTGTGACTTCCTAGGTGTGCCCATTATTAGGTATCATTGTTACAATCAACATCCGCAGTTTCACACCGATTGAACCAATTGAACATTGAGTCAACAATACCAAAGAAGACCAATCCCTCTCTCTATAAGCCCGATAGTAATTTCCCTAGCATTCTTGCGCTGCTCGCTTTTCAAAGCGGTTTCGTTTTCACGCGCCGCGCCGATTACGGAGACCAGCCATGCAGAGAGGCTGCGATACACATAACTCTTAAGTTAACGGGATAAGTGCTAAATTTGAATAAGTTTAAACAAACTTTCGCGGTGACAGTGGACAGAATCTCTTTAGGTACAGTTCTTATTCAACATAATAAGTTTCAACTCACACCTATTAACGAGTCTAAAGGTAGCCAAAATGTTGGAAAACAACCAACTGCCCACCCCGAAATCCCCGGTGACAAAAAGCTCGTGTTGTCTCTCTCTCTCTTAGTTCGCGTGGAAGGGAGAGGTGAGTAGTATTGTCTTTGGAAACTATCTCTGCTCTGGCCCGTGCTATGGCTACTGATGAAAAAAGGTTACGCCAACAGACCAAACGTCGGGGTTGGCCGCTGGTAACTAGTCTGCGCGTCCGAATGGCTGCAAAACTAAAAAAAAATGCCTTGTAGTGTGATAATTGGCGGAGGGGCATCGGCGGCATCGGTATCTTTCAATCAGTTCGGATCTCCCGTCTCAAAATTTCGGCTGTGACGTCACCGCAGACGTTAAAAAGTTGACACGCTTGGTTTCAATGCAAATAGTTATACTAGCGTTATCTATGTAAATGTATATCTGTGTATCAATAACCCTATTCGGGTATTACCCAATTGTTCTTAGTTGAATCACAAAGACACAGAGAAAAATTTCGGACGAAATGTGAACACCACCTTCCTAATACCTTCAGAAATACAAAGCGATGATATGTTGTTGGAATCACACCATCAGATCGCAATCTTCCACGATAATATTGAATTCTCAACCTTGCCACATTAGTAATAGAAGCTAAGCTATGCATTTGTCTTCTGTTTACCTTGGACCTTGCGAAATCGAGGCTTTTTCGCGAATTGGGGGAAAACGACCATTGAGGTCAGTGTGTCACCTTCGGCTGCGGTCGCGTGGAACCGACTCTCGTGGCACTTATCTCGGGCCGATAGGGGTCATTTTGCTGTACCAGCGAACGCTCGCTGCCTTGTTACAGTTTGAGTGCGAATTTTGGTCAACATCCAATGAAATGAATGATATAGTTCGGTTGTAAGTACTGTCACAACACCTTCTTCATGGAAACATGAGGGGTAATCGTCGTAAAATCACCACACAAGCCCAATGCGGATTAGTAAGTAGAAAACGTTTGCAATAGCGACCGGGATCACCAGGAACAACGGATTAACGGGCTTTCCGAAGCGCGGAGGAGTTCGAGACCACGAAGCTTTGGTCGCCCATCCAAGAACTGACCATGGCTATAGTCGCTTTTTCTCAATATCGAAAGCCAAATGGTATACGAACTACTATACTACCGCGCTTCTCAAGTAGCTACATCAGGCTACATGAGGCTCTCGAGATGGTGACGCCTTGGACAAACCACTCGACCACGGAGGTCGTCAACCGAGGAGATAGACATCTCCTCGGTTGACGACGATAGCTATCCATGCTAGTGATTCCAGACCGTCTCAACATTCGCATCCGCAGTGGGCAGTTATACCCAAAGCTGGGTTTTCACTTCTGATCATAATAAGCCTACTGTCACACACAAATACACTGGCCCAGAACGGAGTCGCGCCAGTTACTGTACTGGGTTACATACAGCTGTTATTGTTACACACAATGCTACACTTTCAACTAACAATAGTTAACGCTAGTATAATGAACTGTATGAAAACCGTGTCATCTTTTAACACTTACTGTGACGTCACAGCAGTAATTTTGAGACGGGAAATCCAAACTGGTTGAAAAATACCGATGCCGCCGATGACCCTCCGCCAATTACCACACAACGGTTTTTTTTAAAATTTTGCAGCCATTCGGACGCGCGGAGACTAGTAAGCAGCGGCCAACCCGTCTCTTCCCTTGGATGTCGTAAAAGGCGACTAATGGACTTAGAGCTGCACAACATCCAATAGCTTATATCGGCGACGGCCTCACCACCTGTCACGCTGAGTGCAGTCACTGCTTGGTGAAGCGCGGACTATGGCAGTGGACTGCTTTTTACGGTGCGTTTGCCTAGTCTCTGACTAACCCTTAGGGGATAATAGTTGTGATTATATGTACCCATATTTTTCATGGTACCGCTCCGTAGAATAGAAAAGAATATTTTATTTCCAATACTGGGCAAGGCGTCCTTGTAGTTTTGATGGTAGATTTTTACTTTATACCGATAAAACTGTACATACAACTTTTGGGGTGAAGCTAATCAATCCTGACGATTATAAGCGTCCTAGATTCATCAGACATGTAATATAATCCCAATACCTCACTTCAGAAGACTTGCACGAAAAAAAACAAAAATGAATCTCCAACCAAATGAGAGACCAAATCACAGCGGTTTCTCTTTATAGCATCAACGCAAACCATTTCAATTAGGTCTCCGATTTTGAATTCAAATTTTGTAAAATTCGCATAATTGCCACGCTGTTGTGAGTCTAATTGCGAAGGGCGTAAGGCGCGCCAGCTCCGCTGCACTGCGGATATGCCCGAAGGTTACCCACAAACGGCCATTTACGTATTTTAAAATGGTGTAATCAATTAAATATATCGTGTAACATGAAATGTTATTGTTCCGCTAGGAAACTAGTTCGGAGATTTTTAGTTGAATAATAGCAATTAAAAAACATACTCCGACATTGAGGAGCACAGTGGCGTAGTGGTCAGTACGCTTTGACTTTCGATATCGAAAACAAAGCTACCTTGGCCTTGGTGGGGGATCAAAACTGTGATCTCGAGCTCCTCCGTGCTTCGGAAGGCATTAAGTCGTTGGTCCCGGTCGCTATTGCAAGCGTTTTTCCCAACAACCAGCATTGGGCCAGCGTGGTGGTGTTACGGCCTACTCTCCTCATGTGTATCTCCATGAGGAAGGCCTGTGCCCAGCAGTGGGACGTATATAGACTGAGGACGAAAGTACTATAAAATAACTAGTTCAACGAATACTTTAGATACAATTCAGGAAGGAAAACCAAGGTCGCACGTGCTTCGTTCTACGATGTGACTGCGATCGTGCGACCGCGCAACCGGCTGTACACAATGGACGCAACATGGCGTCGACACGCGAGACCGTGTAGCTGGGATGCTGGACCTCTATGGCGATCTTTGCGGAAAAGTGGTTTTCAGGAAACGGCAGAACGACATTTACTTTCGAATCTAGCAACACCGCTCGATGTGGATCTGTATATTGCCCTTTTCCGACACTAACAGCAATGGGTGTGTTGCTGTTCCTTGGGTAACAGCTAGTACTGGCAATTATTGCAAAATTCATTCATTTCATTAGCATGCAAATTCTCAGCATTTCGCATACTACGTACTATTTAAATATGAGATTATTTTAAAATGTTTAGCTATTGAAAATTGTTGATCGACGCTCCGGCTGGCGGGCGGTCGGGTCCAGTCGGAGACAATCGCGGTAATTCGTTACATTATTATGTTAATAAAACTCTCGTCTTCGTGTAAAATTGAAGTATATTCAAAACGTAAAAAAAACCAAAATCTTTAAAAAGTATAACAAATAATAACCATCAAAAAGTATAAATAGTGGGTCCTTACCTATGAAATTGGTGTTTTTTTTCTCTCTTAGTATTTTGTCTGTAACTATTAAGATTCAGAGTATTCCTAAAAATAATTACCTCGTCTAAAAATAGACTTTATTTTTGAGCTCTTTTGATTTGTTTTGATAATTTGTTGTAAGTTTAATTGTGTTAAAATTGGACACGGAGACAACTCTTTTTAAGTGCCTCCCGAATACATCATTTTATTTGCATTCACTTAAAAACGATAAATAATTTTTATGAAGTGTGATATTACACATATTACTAAAGCTAGTCTAATGATAGATGCCAAATATTATTATCTTTGGATTTGTCGTTGTGAAGAAAACTGAAAAAAAATTTGTATGGAAAATGCAGAATTCCCCAAAATCTCCATACAAAACACCAATTTCATAGGTAAGGACCTCATATCTATAAAAGAAGTTGCTAGCTTAGCATCGGCAACATTCACGAATAATTATCAACTGACTTGTGTTGTCTTGAGATTCTGGAGGTTAGGCTGGCAACACCACTGTTACACATCCCAGAAAAGTATAAATAATGTATAAGGCGCCGCAGCGTGCGGTTGCAAAAAGAGAAATTTGTTTTGTGTCCAAAATGGACGCAAGGACTGACTGTGTTGTCACTGACAGCTGACACATACCAACTTGCTAAAGAAGGTGCCGCTCTCTCTGTCCCGGGTTCGAGTGCCGTGGGAGACGTGTAATAATCATACATTAATAAAACTTTAGAGGTCGAATACATAGAAATAAAAATACTTAACTTGGTTTTAAGCATTTTTTTGGGGATGCAAAAAGATGCAAAAAGAGAAAAAAAAATTTTTTTTCTCTGTCTGTTTGTACGGGCATCTCCGCAATGGCTGGACTGATTTTAATGAAATTTTGCATGGTGATACCCTATATCCCTGTCAACATCTTAGATACCTTTTATTTCGGACAATTAAAGGGTTCTCGTGGGATAGTTAAAAAACGATAGTAACCGCGGATGAAGTCGCGGGCATCAGCTAGTATTAATAATATCGTTTTTATAAGGTCACGTGCCCAAAGGGAAAAGCGGAACCCTATTTTCACAGATGATGTCGGAATCGATCCCGATTCCGATGCAGTAATATGTGTACATGTTAGTACTCGCTTGACAGGCGAAAGGGCTGTCCAAGCCGCGCCTTAAGAGCTCTAACATTAGCATACCCGACCAAATTTAGAAGACGTCTCGAGTGAAACGAAAGCGGTTATATTGGAGTGTGTTTTTAATGCGAAACAGCTACAACATAATATATCACAGGAAATTCTGTGTACATGGTGTTACAAAAATACCCATTATACATTCCATTGCTGAGCACGGACCTTTATACATGAAATAGCGAACAGGACCAACGGCTTGTCGTTCCTTCCGAAATCAGAAACTATTGGTCACCCATCCAAGGACTGACCATGGAGAACGTAACTTTATTTTAAATATCGAAAGCCAACGTGCGACCCTCTACGCAAACGCGCTCCTCTCAGTCCGTGTACAATTATTTGAAAACATATCACCACCTATCACGCTGAGTGCAGTCACTGCTGGTGAAGCGCGGACTATGGCAGTGGACTGCTTTTGCGGTGTTCTTGCCTAGTGTCTGACTAACCCTTAGGGCTCGTTTAAGGGTCCGGCGAACAGTGGGTTTTCCATACAAACGTAATACCAAAATGTGACGTCACCGTAGACGTTAAAAAGTTGACACGCTTGGTTTCAATACAAATCGTTGTGCTTGCGATATTTATGTAAATTTATATCAATGATTGATAACGATTCATAGTCTTAGATGATTTTAACCACGTTTGTCTCTTTGTTTGTCCAGTTGGATTTTTGTAACTCAATTTTGAGGGACTTCTAGACTTTCAACTTTCAACTCTCTACGAACACTTTCAGGTAGAATATTAACGTTCAGATTTTGTCAATTGATGACTATTATGCGCTGTGCGTAGTTAAAAAGTATAAAGTAATGACATTAGATTAAAAATCTAAAAATACCACGTTTTTAAAAAGAGCAAAATAATAATAAACAAACACGCGGGGCCGAATGAGGGGTCACTCAAAACGTGGGGGCATCTTTGTAACTTACACTTATTATTTTACACTTTATTATTTTTGAATTTTGGAGGCACTTTTGCTTGTCCCTATGGAGGCTTGATGATACATAGGCAGGTTTGTTTAATTTATCAGCTACTTATCTGGAGGTTGCCCTAGTCTGAAGCGCATACAGTGGCAGTTCATTCACCCGCACGGGAATCCTGAAAAATGCCCCGAGTCGATACACGACAACTTCCACACATACATGTATAAATCCCTAGCCCAGTGGCGTTGTGGTTAGAATACTTAGCTATATTGAAAACTAAGCAACCTTCGCCATGGTTGGACATAGGATGGGTGACCAAAAGCTGTTTTCTGTGACCCTAGCATACGGATTTTACTTTACCACCATTCGAATAAAATATTAGGTCCATACCTATGAAATTGGTGTTTTGTATGGAGATTTTGGGGAATTCTGCATTTTCCATACTAACATTTTATCAGTTTTCTTCACAACGACAAATCCAAAGAATAATATTTGGCATGTATCATTAGAAAAGCTTTAGCTATATGTGTGATATCACACTTCATAAAAATTATTTATCGTTTTTATGTGAATGCAAATCAAATGATGTATTCGAGAGGCACTTAAAAAGAGTTGTCTCCGTGTCCAATTTTAACACAATTAAACTTACAACAAATTATCAAAACAAATCAATAGATCTCAAAGGTATGGTCTATTTTTGGAAGAGGTAATTATTTTTAGGAATACTCTGAAACCTAATAGTTACAGACAAAATACTAAGATAGGAAAAAAACGGCTATTTCATAGGTAAAGACCTATTATATAGAAAAGGCCGCGTCTGTCTGGTAAAGGCCACTTGTCAATTAGCCCAAAGTAAGCTGCTTGCATTCGTAAAATGGATGCCAGGGGGCGAATAATTTACTTATAATAATTGGTATTATTTAATATAATTGTATATTAATACAAGACACATTTTTTACGCAGCCCAATAAAGTGGGACCAACGAAGTTACTGGCAAAGTATGGATGAGACTGCCCCCTTCGGGGATATCGGCGTGATAATAATAATATGTGTATTATATATTTTTACATCGTCCATCAATACAAACTAACAACCGTAGAAATTCTCCAAAAAATCTTAGAAACGCGTATAATTCCGCCCCACCTGCCGCAGCCCTCGCCCAGCTGGACAACTAGAATGCTGCGCCTGCGCTATTTCCCCGTTGCGCAGGTTTGCTCGCACCTGTGTCATTTGCATTAAAAAATCGCATGGCCGTTGACCGGGCTGTTTTTCCTCGTGTGTCACTGACATTTCATTACCCTCTAGGTAGGCACATACCGCATTGAAGGTAGGTAACTTTAGTACTTTGTCATATTGACATCACTAGTATCTAGTGCCATAACAGCTAAAATTTTACTGAAACTGTGAAATAACAAAGTACTAACCTCTGACAGTACATTTTGCCCAAGTGCATGATGCCGATGGGATTTCCCCCTCTATGCCATCGCCGAAAACGATCTATATGAACTCAAACGGGTCAAAAAACCGACCCCCATAAGATCGCCGGCGCCGGTTCAAATTCCCACCAATTTTGAATAAAACACTACAGTTTATTCTGTAGACCACGTTCCCTAACACTTTGGTGCATAGCAACAGGCTCGTCCCCCGTTATGATCCGGCCATATCGGGCCAGGCGTTGGTTTAAACACCGTGATATCTTTCACTTGTAGATACTGTTACTATCTCATCTGGCATTCAAATCATAGATTTAACTACGAGAACCATTTGTTTATTTCAAACTAAGTAGTTGCTTCTAAGTACCTAGTGGTTCCCGTGAGAGCATCGGAATAAAAAGTAGCCTATGTCCTTTCTCAGGCTCTAGATTTTAGAGCCTGAGAAAGGCCATAGGCTACTACGAAATTTGGTACACAGATAGTCTTGAGTCTAGACTATCTGTGCACCAAATTGCGATTAAATCGGTTCAGTAGTTTTGTAGTAAAAGCGAGACAGAGTTACTTTCGCATTTTTATTATTAGTACATAATGTTTAAACGATCGAACCCCTAAGAATCTTGACCCTAAAGGCGATATCTGCCGACTAATCACTAATCAATAAGAGGATGGATTTTAAACAGAAATTGAATATTAAATCAAAAAAGCAAAACTTAGCAAGCTATGAGTTGTGCGTGCGCGCAGGTAGCGGCGGGTTCATCGGACGCACCAAATATACACGGCGGGTCCCGGGCTGCGCGCATAAAAAATGGGACCGGACGCATCGCTTGCTCACGACGTGCGCGATAGAGAGGGACTTATTGAAATTGATTTTTTAGAAGCTGACTGCACACCTGATGGCGAGGGTGCGAGTGGTACCTGCGGTGCATCTGCTAGTTGCTACTCCCACAGATCATAGTGCACGTTGTTTCGTGACGTTATGTAAAATCACAGTAAAAGTGTGCGTCCGCGTCGGGTCGCTGTTCCCTAAAATATGGTTGAGTGAAGCGATGGCTGATTCATGCGTCACGCCTGTGAACAGTAGCCAGCTCATGCTTTCCCAACTTCCTTGATACAAGCGGCTTGAACACTTGCTTCATTATCTTTTCATCTTTCACACCCATCAACTAGCCCCATTTGAAGCAATTAAAGCTGCTTGTGTTACGGATACTAGGTGACGGATAAATATATCAAATTGATAAATACATACAAATATCCTGAATATATAAACACCAAGACTGGACAACAAATGCCTGAAAATTCATCACCCAAACATTTGCCCCACCGGGGATCGATCCCAGAACCTCTGGAGATGGCGACCGCCTTGAGACCGGCATACAAAACACTCGACCACGGAGGTCGTCAAATCTTAATTGAACTGGTGAATTGCAATAACTTATGACCCATAAAAACAATATTTGTGTCATCAAAACATAATAAATTAAACAATTTGGCAGCAGAGAAAAAAATTAAGTTGCTGCCCAATTAGTTATTTTGCTGACCAATTAGTTATTTTGCTGACAAAATTAGAAATATTTGCTGCCCATATGTTGCTGACCAATTACTCATTTTAGCTGACCATTATTTTTTTGAATATTTTGCTGACCGCTTAAATAACACCCCAATAAACTCTGCATTAAAATGTAACTTTCGATATCGTAAACACAGCTACTCTTGCTTGGATGGATGACCAAAACATTGTGATCTTCGGGAGGGGCACAGGAGAACCTCTCCGCCCCAACGACCATCAATAGGCAAGTGAACCTTTTTTTTCAATGGGCCCAAATGATTAATTAGTTTAATTACTGATAGCCTTCACCTTGAAAATAATAAAATTTTTTTCTGAAGCCTACACATAAAATAAATTAAAAGTTCGTTTTTGCTTTAATGTCAAAAACGCCTTCGGTCATGATGGTCTCTGAATTATCTGTGCCGTCACGATTATTGTAAACAATTCAATACGCATGCGTGACATAACCGACAGTATTGCTTGATTAGTTGCGACTGGCGTTTGACAGATTTTGACCATGCGTAGTAATTGTTTACATGAAGCGTTACTCAACTAATTTCACGAACATGGTGGATAGCATTTTTGGTAGATGAAAAAAAAGTAAAAATAAAACATATTTAAATTGAATTTCTACAGCAATCCCTTATTTATATTTATCGAACTTGGTGTATTTCGGACCCTTGTACTAAATACTATGTGAATGACACATTATTTTCATTGCTTTTGATATGAGTCAACTAGCCAATTCTCCAGTAATCTTCATAGCTCCCTCCATTGCCCTTTAGGCGACCTTGAGCCTTCTCGCGAGGCCCGTTGCAAGCCGGGTTTTTTTACCGTAAGTCATTGTCTTTACAAGTGTACTATAATAACATAAGCCATTCTCCTTCGTGTATGTTGTGCATATTGCACTGAAGTGTGCGCAGGTGTGACCTAACTTGGTACACAATGGTTTGAATGTAGTTATTTTTTTTGTATTAAATATTCTCGGCTCATTAAAATAATACTACCAACCCATTTCTTCCCTCGGGTGTCGTAAAAGGTGACTAATGAACTTAAAACTGTACAACATCCAATATTATAGCGGCGACGGGCTCACCACCTCTCACGCTGAGTGCAGACACTGCTGGTGAAGCGCGGACTATGGCAGTGGACTGCTTTTGCAGTGCTTTTATCTAGTCTCTGACGAACCCTTATGGAATAATAGTCGTGATTATATGTATGTACGTTTAATATAAAGAGACACGAAACTGTATGGTTATTCATCGCCTATGCACGCCTCAATGTTGGGCCGGACCTTTCTATATGGAGAAGCTACAGATAAACATTTACACGAATAACGATATGCATTGAAACCAAACGTGGAACGTGTGACGTCACAGCCGTAATTTCGAGACGGGAGATCCGAACTGATTGAAAGATACCAGTGTCGCCGATGCCCTTGCACCAATTATCACACAACGAGGCATTTTTTTTGCAGGCATTTGGACGCGCGGAGACTAGCTAGCTAGACAACCCCGACGTTTTGTCGGGGCTTTCAGACACGCGCAGTACGTGCATTTGCGTCATCTATGTATGTGCATTTGGCCGCTTGAGCGGTCGCAGTGTGAATGTCAGCTCGGTGGTCAGCAGTAGACTAAGATATGTTATTGGTAGATAGTACATTTACAAATTATAACGAGATGTCCACGAGTGCTACTGCCGACAAACTGTTACACAGTTTGGCAGAATATAATCAATGAAATGTACATAATGTGTGTGTTTTTATAAATAAATAAATAATAATAAAAAAATGTGGAGTATAAGCCTTTCAAGTCGCAAAAGCGGATTCATGCGGTGAATGGACAGCAACAGCGACCAGAAACCAACGAATTAACATGTCTTTCGGGGCACAGAGGAATTCGAGATCAGAATGTTTTTGGTATCCATCCAACATCCATCCATGACGAAAGCTATGTTTTCATTATTGAAACTCAAGCTTTCGGCCCAGAACTCTTTCAAGTTATTTATAATAATAATAATAATAAAGCCTTTTATTTTTCCATATCTGAGCTGGATACATTTATTTATTTATTATTATTTAAAACTTTAGTACATTTGGTGTACATGGCGGACTTAATGCCAAAAGCATTTTCTACCAGTCAACCATTGGGTGGTGCAGAAAACAAATAGAAGTAGGTACACTAAGTTTTTAGAAATATAACAAAAACACATTTCAATATGAATATAATATAATATAGAATTAATATATAAGTATAAAATAAAATAATAATATAATATATTGTAAATAGGCTATATATTTAAGTGATTTGACTATAATTTTGTTAGTTTATTATTACTTATTCCTAGTGTTAGTATAGTCAGTTTATTTCATCTACTGATATGGTCCCTTTCAGGGTATGGGCCTCCTCCAGTTCCAGTACAAGTTATTTATACTCTTTATTAAAAAAAAAAATTGTGCCTGGTGCATGGCATCAGGCATTGCCTGCTTGGTATATACCAAGCAAAATGTGGGGTCTCCACCACTTTGGAATTAGAGGTGTGGTGATATGTTATCATTCGTGTTGTGGATGCTAAGCTAGCAAACTCTTATAAAAATATTAATACTTTTTTATGATTTGTTTATACTTTAATTTTACACTAAGACCCAGTAAAGCCTAACAAATACACTAAGTGGAGAGTTTTATTTGCATAATAATTTCCAATTTACGTTACTTTAACTTTATCTTTACCAGTGTTCCTTCTAGTCTTGCTTACCTTCAACAGTTCAGGTTATTAGAAAAAGAACAAACAAGCTAGCAATACACAATCAGAAACATGCCCGATTGTGTACATTCTTAATTTCTGCAGTATTGGGTTATTAAAAAAAATATCTATCTACAGTTGAGACACACCCTTATTGAGATTGGCATTTCCTCTAACAGACTCATGGGCTGAAGTTAAAAAGACTAAAAGATGTAAGGATATGAGTCAGAAAGGACATGGTTTGTGAGTCACTCATACTAAGGGCTATAGTAAGTGTAGCTGATGAAAGGGCTCAGTATGTGAATGTATTTTTGTTTTGTCTTTATAAAAAAGCATTTTTTTTTAATCCCTGCCAACAAAAGGCTGGTCCAATAACTGAAATAAGAGTTGCTTTTTATTCAAGAGGTCCAATGTCCATAATGTAATAGTGAGCTAGTTGCCATGCAACTGATATAATATAAGGCAAGTAGAATCCTTACTCATAAATGCGAACTGAACCAATTCAACTCAAATTTGGTACACAGAGTACAGAGCCTGAGAAATGACATTGGTTACCTTTTATCTCGATATTCCATTCCATATATATTAACGGGTACCATGCGGGTGAATGTAAAAAATTATATAATTACTCCTCCCAGAAAAATGAAGAAAAAAAATTTACGCTACTATAAACTTTGCTTCTAATAATAGAGTAGGAGTAAATTTTCAATTCCACCAATTGAGGCTACTGTTGTAATTTGGAAAAATCTTTCAGTGTTGAATAGCCTACTTATTGAGGAAGTTAAGAAGGAAAAAGTAACAACTATTAATGAATAATTACGTATTTATGCACATACAGACTTGTACTTTCACACACACACACACACACACACACACACACACACACACACATGCATTATCACTAAGTTCATTATTTAACATTTATTTGCATAAATGGCCACAATCACTAGAACTAATATAAAAAAACTTATACCTATTTATTTAATTCTCCTACGTCCTTAATATTCTCGAGGTTCTCAGTTTGACCTGTATATATTTATATTCTATATGCAAATCCAAATATAAGGAGGTTATATTAGTAATAATATCAATACATTGTACCAGTGATATCCTAAGGGCAAATACACATAAACACAAATTAGACCTAAGGGGAAAATTAATGATAGATATCTGCAATGTATAACAGTAATGAGGTTTTTATTGGTCATTCTTGTAGGAGGCATATAGCACATTTGATGCTGAAATGATAATATATTGGGTTGAAGGGCACTAGACCTCATAGATAAGCTAGGAAACCACAATGTGTATATTGATAACAAAATTAGTTTAATGTTATAGCGCAAACGTTCTCATTTCTCGATAATAGTCGAACGTTATAAAAATGGATCTTAACGTGTAAAAAAACTGCTGTGTGCTATATTGTTATCGTGTGTCTGCGCAACGCGAAAATCTTAATCCAACATCTCGATTTCCAGGAAGTGTAAACGTTTCGTGATCGCAAATTCCCATACGTACACTTTATGCAATAGTGAAATCGAAGGTAGCCGTCACAAATTATACATTACGTGCAGTGCAAGCTATAGCATTTACCTGTAGTTCTGTTCGTAGTCCCAGTAGTCCTTATAACGGGGGTGCCAGCGAGGGCCCCCCCGTGAGTAAGGTCTTCGTGAGCCTCCTTGACTCATGACCGATGCGCCATTCCACAGTCTCTGTATTGATCCGCGCCGACACCGCGCGTTCAGTCGCCCACTTCCAGAATCCAACACTACACACCACCACACTGCACTGCGACACTCCTATAACACGATCCACCAAATTCCACCTTCTCAATGTATCCTGGGAGTCTACGAATTCGTTTTGCAGACGACCACTACGTCGCGAAGCTCGCGCAGACTGACAACCTGACAACACAAGCGCGACAACGTCACGATACTGGCCGACCGCAACGCTCTCTAGCGAATAACGCCGTAGACACGTTCAAAAAGTTGCGCCAAATCCAGATGATTTAATAATTCATGTATTACGTCGTATTTCAATTGTTATTTTAAGGAAATCCTTTTGTTTTTTTTAAGATACCTTATAAGGTATTGAATTGCAAGCTTTAAGTGGCATGGAAAGTCATAAAATACTTATGGAGTGCAAAGTATTGATTTTAGATTAGCGTCACACTTTATGTTGTACAATTTTCGTTGAAGAAGAGTTATTTTACCAAAAACAGTCAAGAAGAAGCCGAGGGCGTGTTATCGCGCACTTAAAATGGTTCGTCACCGTTCACATAATTAATGAGAATGAGACGATTATCTCGCTGTCGTCGTTCCGCTTCTCGACACACCTTCAAATCACATTGAAAGTCTTAGCTATACACTATATAATGTTTTTTTGACAAAATTATAAAGAAACTATAGGAAATGGGACGAAAATTGTGAAAAACTCAAGATAATAACGTAACGCTATGCACCCAGTCTGGGCGACCGATACGTAAGCCTCATAAAAAAAGTTTACACAACTCGTCTCATTGACAATCTAGCGCTTGAAGTAGCGGATTACACTTCCAACTGAATTCTTATTTATTTCGCAAAGCGCTGAACCGCTGAGCGGTGTGAGCCAGCCATTGTTATTATAATGCAGCCAACATGACGCACACAGAGCAGAGTGAAGTTAGCGACAATCGCATTAAAGATGTAGCTGTCTTTTTCTTTCTCTTTGATATTTCTGAAATGGCGCGTGATAAAATGCTTGTTTGATTATTTGGGTCTGGGTGGTGTTAGTAGCCTTCCATTTTCAATAATATTTTGAGCTCAGCTATTTTGGCGATGACTACTGCTTACGACAAATCGCAAATACATCCCGTGGAATGGCAAAGCACGGAGGCATTGCCATTTAGTATAACTAGTTGGCCGTGAATCTTGCATAATGTGACGGCGTTACTTTGTATGCACTTAAATATTCTCACATAATGTCCGCCACCACTCGCAGGGCACAGATGTTTGTAAAGGAATACATTACCGTCGCCCCCAAGGGAACGATTGAGATTATAATTTTATAGAAGGTACAGAATATGGGCTTGGTCTGCCATTTTACAAGAGTTATGTATGAGCTTAGGTATATCATCAGCAAAGGCATTGTTATTTTGGGAATATGTAGGTATTACTTAAACAATTATTTAATCTTATCTAGGTATCATGGCATTTTACGTTACCCATAATTAAATATACCTACCAAAAACATGGTACGTCAACTCTAAAAATATGTAGGTACTTATCTACTTTTCACGGTAAATTAGAAGGAAATAAAGATTGTCACCTCTAAAATGTTTATACTTTTTTTACTCGACTGTACATAATTTTACCCCTATTTCCGCAACGTGGAAGCAGAAAATGTTTGTGTAGGGTGTAGGAAAAGGAATTGAACAAATTGTCATCTTCACTCGACGATAGCGCGTAAAAAGTATCAGTTAGATATAGGTAATTGACAAACGCGAACAAAGAGGTTCGTATTTATATAGCGGCCGACCCAGCGTCACAGCGTCACGGAGTCACACGGGACGGGTACTAATGCACCTACCCGTGACGGTCCGCTGCAACCTGGGTACGACCACGTTTCAAGGCTTCTCGCCTTATCTATAAGAATCTGGGTTCGAGTCCGAGTAGAAGCAGATGTTTTATTACCTAATCAATACCACCTACGAGCATTTATACGGTCGGGAACTTCTAGTTTCCCTTCAATAAAATATCTTATACTCTCAAGTGAATATCGCTCGCCTCCCATTGTGCCTGGTGCATGGCAACAGGTTCGCCACCTGTTGCATGGGGACCTAACATATGTGGCTAAATGTGGGTTCTTAACACCTCGGCCTACCCCTTCGGGGAAAGAGGCGTGATGATGTAATGATAATTATGTTTTATTTATTTATTTATATATATTTATATATAAAATATTTACTATATATTTGTGTTTTATTAGTTGCAATAAAGAATTTTATCTATCTATCTATCTATGTTACTCTCTAGTAAGTAGCTGTATTTTAGTTTCGCAAACACAATATTGTATCTCACTACAGTCTGACATAGGTAGGTGTTGTTATTGTCTATTAATTTTAGCAAGCTGTGGTTTACCAAGAATTGTAAGTGCAGTAAATAAGCAAACTTGTTCAGTGTAGTTAGGTTTGATGTGCTGTAACTCACGTTGGTAACCCTATAATAAATAAATAGCCTCAATACATACATGAACATGGATACAAAGTCCTTCAGTCGTGTAGTAAATTGTATGTAGCCTCGCCTTTGGTAATACCTAATATGTCTTCATTCGCATTTCAATGTACCCTGGCAGTTTGCCGCCAAATGATCGATGGTAGACACGGTGGTGCTACTTCGATGAGGTTATTACCACGATAAAAAACCCAACATTTATAGCACCACTTGACGCTTAAGTCAATGGTCCTCCACATTGCTCATCATTACCTAGACACTTATTACACACTAGCTGTTGCCCGTGACGTCCGCGGTTTCTATGGTTTTTTAACTATCCCACGGTAACCCTTTAATTTTCGGGAATACAAAGTATCTAAGATGTTGGCCAAGGATATGAGGTATCACCATAAAAAATTTCATTGAAAGCCATTTCGGAGATTAGCCCGTACAAACAGATAAACAGACAGAGATACAAAAAATGAATGAAAAATCTTTTTGGTATTTTCCCTCTTTTTACATCCCCCTGACTTGATTTTAAGCATTTTTTTTCTATGTGTATGTACAGACATTCGACCTCTACAGTTTTATTGTTTGTATTTATACGATATAGATATGAGGCGAAATGCCCGCCTACCCCTTCGAGGCGGCGCGAAGAAAGTTACAAAAATAGGTACTGTTTTTTCGTAATGAAAAATGTCGTAAACTGCGGTTTTCTGTATAACAAACGTATTTCAACATCCTCCAAAAATAAAGTTTTGCACAAGGAATAAATCCTGCGGAGTTCCGTGAGCCATGTTCTCAGGTTTCCTTTGTAGCGAGCGTTTGTCGTAACTTCGCCTTCATCAGAGGAAAACGTGATGTTGCGACACGCAGCCTGCGTGATTGTTTCCTGAAGACATTATAAAAAGGCTAAACAACTAACAAATGAGGCGCTCGGTGGCGTGATTCGTACGCTTTGAATTCCGATATTGAAAACAAAGCTCGCCATGGCCAGGCCTGGGATGGGTGACCAAAACATTTTGATCTCGAGCTTCCCGTGCCGTTGGTCCCGGTCGCAATTGCAACAGTTTCTACCCACGAACGCGCATTGGCACATTAACACACACACCAACACCACACTCCTCGTGTGTTTCTCCATGAAGAGCCTGTGCCCAGCAGTGGGACGTATATAGGCTGAGGAGTGAGGACGTATACCTACCTCCGGCCACTCAGGGATATAGTCTCGACGATACAAGTTAATGTAATGAGATATAACAATGTTAAATCTAATTTTGATTATATACTGACATATATTTCTAATTGTAAAAAATGTAACACTAACTAATATATTGTATGATTGGCTATTTAAAAAAAGTGGCTCATGGGTTCTTCTCATGAAATGCCTTACTCTCGGAATCCGGTCGCTTGTATCGATTACAAGCACAGTCAAAGCGCTATGTGGATGTACTTGCTACAAGCGCTCGCGGCAGTGAAATTGTAAGTCTTTTTTGTCAATTTTATTATTAAAATTTACTTTAAGTATAATAAATGTGACTATGTGTAATGTTGACGATTTTAAGTGCTATGTTTAACCTATGAAATAAAATTATTTTTGATTTTTATTTCGATAGGTATGTGTAAGCTATATCTCAGTCTGTCCCGTGTTGGTCCGGGACACAAATATAATGTACCAACTGCTTTTCTTGCCTAGCATGTCATAAGCCGACTAAGGGCGTATGGGTACTGGGTCTGTCATTGTGTAGGCGATGAGCTAGCCACTTGTTACTACTCTTTCACGAGTTTTTCACCTGATCAACCCTATTTTTGTATAGCTAAATATGGTCTTCAGGAACACAGTGCTCCTTGGATTCTGCCTACCCCTTCGGAGATTACAGGCGAGATTGTATGTATGTATGTGTACACAAAATAAAACCAATGTTGAAACCTTAACATTTATTCAATAGAGTATTGATCAATATCATCGTGACCTACAGCTGGTGGTCGTTGGGGTCGTACAGTTCTGACAGCAGCCTGTAGATGTATGACGGTGAGCTGCCTCCGCTGGAAATCATTACAAAATATAAATTTTAACAAAAAAAGTATTTTCTGCAACATCTATACTGTGCTATGTTTTTTGGAACCTTCGTGGTTTCATGGTCTGTACGTCGGTCCCAAGGCGTCGCCATCTCGAGAGGATCTGGGTTCGATCCCCGGTGGGGGCAAATGTTTGTGTGATGAATTCATTTATTTGTTCTCCAGTCTTGGATGTATAAACATGAATTAAATATATTTATCCGTCATCTAGTATCCGTAACACAAGCAGCTAGTTGCTTAAAATGGGGCTGGTTTTATAAACTAGGTGTGAATGTCTGAAGATACTTGACGACCTCCGTGGTGGAGTGGTTTGGGTGGTTCTGGGTTCGATCCACGGTGGGGGCAAATGTTTGTGTGATGAAGGCAGTCATTTGTTCTTCAGTCTTGGATGTCTATGTATGTATTGTATATGTTCTAAATATTTATATGTATTTATCTATTTGATGTATTTATTCGTCATCTAGTATCCGTAACACAGGCAGCATTAGTTGCTTAAAATGGGGCTAGTTGATAGGTGTGAATGTCTAAAGATATTTAGGTACGTACCAATGAAGCAATGGATTGAACGTATAAAGAATAATATAAGAACAGAAGGATGCTGAGCTGACGAGCGACAGCGGAGAGTGGAAGAGGAAGACATGTGACGACAAGGAGGAAATATAGCAAGGAAAAGGGACATACTTATTCAAAATTATATTTGGTAACACCGTAACACAACAAATTTAAACATTATCTTTTCTTTATAACCGACCCACGTTGGGCGCCACTGTAACGCTGGCGCCCAACGTGGGGTTAATTTTGACAGAATAAATATGTTTTACAGTAGGTATATGTTGATTTTAGAAAACATGAATAAGTAAAAGGTGAGAGGAAACATGGTGGTGTAAATATAACGATCAAACTATCGCCTTTAAGGCTTAGGCGTTATGGTTCAAAGTGGCTTATACTCACAGGTTGGTGAGGAAGAGCGTGACGTGGTCGGGCGGCACGAGGTCGTAGCGCGGAGCCAGCACGTGGCAGCTGCCGCTCTCAACGCGGCTGAACGATCATTTGTATTATATTAATATCAACTGTTATTTACTATTTTTATGCAGACATATTACGGCTATACCTCCGAGGAGGTACCTAGGTAATACCCTCATTTCACCGGAACTGTTAAGTCCTCATGACATGAAATAAAATGCTTTATTTAATCATTTAGGTAACAAAAAATTATACAATTCTACTTGTTCACCTCTAAATCTTTTTCTTCCTGTTCACCACCGGGAGGCCTCGCCAAGAGAGGATACAGGCAAGTGAGAGAAATGAAATGAAATGAAATGAAATCATTTATTCTGCAATTAGATTTACATGAAATACTTTTGCACGTCAATATTTTTTTTCCTACTAGCACATCGACGTGAATGGCCTGTTGAGAAGAAGTGCCGCAAGAAACTCAACAGTTAGCCTTTTTTAAACAGCCATAATAACAAAAGGAATATAGAACATTTTAAATATTGTAAAATAAGTATGTGCAGAGGAGCAAATTATAGTAGCCACGAATTTTTATCTGTAAAATAATCTTCTATCTTATAATACCCCTTTTTCATTAAACAGCTTTTAACAGTTGATTTAAATTTATGCAGGGGCAAGTCAATAAAACTTTGTGGCAGCCTATTATACATTCTTATGCTGATTCCTATAAAACATTTAACAGTCTTGTGAAGTCTGAGGCTTGGAACGGCGAGCTTATGCTTATTTCTGGTGTTAAGGCTATGGCAGTCAGAATTTTTAAGGAAAGTATCATAGTGTTTACGTACATACATAATACAATCAAAGATGTATTGAGACGCCACAGTTAATATATCTATTTCCCTAAATAATTCCTTGAGCGAGTCACGTGGTCTAAGGTTGTATATGGCACGAATGGCTCTCTTTTGAAGTACAAAGATAGTCTGAATGTCAGCGGCGGAGCCCCACAACAGTAGACCATACGACATTACGCTGTGAAAATAGCTAAAATAAACTAATCTCGCCGTTTCAACATCAGTGAGCTGCCTTATTTTTCTAACTGCGAACCCTTACAGAGTGTAAGGGTTCCATCCTCCCTTTACATAAAATTGTCTTATGTTCTACAAATTACAGGCATGTAACACACGCGTAAACTAGAGTAAATAGTTCAAATGTGGTTCAACCTGTGACGTGGTGAAGCCGGGGATAAATAAAAGCCTCGAGTCGCCACTTATCGGTATATTTATATAAAAAACTAAGGCAATAATAGTGCCTTTGGTAAGATTATTTAGAACTTATGACACTGCTTACATGAAAGCATAAAACCAATATATAATAATAATAAAACTGCGCATATATTTTAATTTAAATAATATTTTGGTTGCAAGATGGAGACAGATCCGACAGCCAGAACAGGTGGTTCGTTTTTTTAAAGATCCAAGGAGTAAATGGCCAGAGAAGAGCGCAATAATAGCAGAGTCGCCAACACTGGTATAGCGCCTCGTTACAAACCCTTCCCCATGGAGGTGATTGGGAGTTGTTGGATCATATATTAAGCCGTGTCAAGCCAAAAACCACCTTGGTAAAGCTGATTGTAAATGAGTAGTTATTTAAATTATCTAAATAACACTATTGTAAGTACCCTACCTTTATAATTATCTCAAAGTTTTTATTTTCAGTGATTTGTGTAATTTACTTTTGATAAATTGTTTCAGAGTGCCTAAGTTTTAATTAATAGAATATATATATCAATAAGTGACGACGTGTAGGTCTAGCACCGGCCGGAGAGAAAAAGTCTTTGGAGACAAAAATGCTCATTGTCTCTCGCTTCCGCGCGAACGAAGAAGCGAGGGAATGAGCATTTTTGTCTCCGAGGATTTTTTCTCTCCGGCCCGTGCTAGGCCTTCTGCGCCTTTTATTGATCTCCGGGTTCACCGGGTCACAGTAATACTCACTCGTAGGGCAGCGCCTGGTGCGGGCCGGCGAGCGAGTTGAAGTGGTAGTGGTCGCACGCGTGGAGCGGGCTCAGCTTGTACAGCGGGGCGAGCGCTATCACCTGGTGCGGGACATGGGGAACGGGTGACATAACCACATATAAGGTCCTTACCTATGAAATTGGTGTTTTGTATGGAGATTTTGGGGAATTCTGCATTTTCCATACTAAAATTTTTTCAGTTTTCTTGACAACGACAAATCCAAATAATATTTGACATCAATCATTAGACAAGCTCTAGTAATATGTGTAATATCATACTTCATAAAAGTTATTTATCGTTTTTAAGAGAATGCTATTAAAATGATGTATTCGGGAGGCACTTAAAAAGAGTTGTCTCCGTGTCCAATTTTAACACAATTAAACTTACAACAAATTAACTAAACAAATCAAAAGAGTCTTAATAGTTACAGACAAAATACTAAGAGAGAAAAAAAAACCAATTTCATAGGTAAGGACCCAATATAACCACGACTATTACCCACTAATAATATATTTGAATGAATAATATTTGGCAATTAAAAATATCAAGTTACGGAATAAACAAATAACAACATTTTGTTCTACGACTCTTGACAATTTGACACATTTTACTTTCATACAAAAATAAATATCAATTTCTGAATGTTCTTAGCTCTGTGAGCATCGCGCGAGCGTCGCGCGTGACGCCTTTTCGTATGAACGGAACACAGACTTACTAATGTCACGACAGTACATTATTAGTTTATTAAATTGTAATTTATGTATTGAGTCATGGTAAAACTTGTACAACAAATGTTGCTATTTACGATGTAAGCTATCTAATATTGAGAGGGTGTTGATTTAATAGAAATAATCCTTTATGTAGATGTAGTAGTTAGTAGTGAAACTAGTGAATGTAATGGCACGATGGTGCTTAATTTATTTAACTATTTATTGTACACAAAATAAAAATATACAACATATAAAATAAAAAAACGAGTAAAAAACACCATAATATAACATATCGTCACGCCTCTTTCCCCAAAGGGGTAGGCAGAGGTGTTAAACACCCACATTTCGCCCTCATTTACAAAACGACGTGTGTTTTGTACGAGTACAAAAGGTAGGGTTTATTTCTAATGGATATATCTTCCAGCAGCCCATCTGCTGTAGGAGAAATGCTGAGAAGTAGACTGAGTGACGCGTGCTAAGGTATATATAATGATATATGTAAATGCGTGTGTGTATGTGTGTGTGTGCGTGTGTGTGTACGCACGGGCACGCTGTAGTGTCTGGCGGCGGCGGACACGGCGTGCGAGCCCGCGCGCGCCAGCAGCGTGTGTGTATGTGTGTGTGTGCGTGTGTGTGTACGCACGGGCACGCTGTAGTGTCTGGCGGCGGCGGACACGGCGTGCGAGCCCGCGCGCGCCAGCAGCGCACCGCCCGCCAGCACGGCGCGCACGCCCATCACCACCTGACACACGCACATACTACATGTCACCATATACATGTGTTTACAAAATAGTAAATTCTAAAATTGACAGCTCTGTTTTAAGCCATGTATCGCTAGAGGTTGCTAGTAGGTCTGACCGGAAACCACATCTGTTCGTTGTACCCTTTCGCAAAAAATAAGGTTTCGTTAACGATCCGCTGGTGCGCTTTTGCAGGCAATATAACTTGTTATGTAAAGAACTAGATATATTCTTTCAAGAGTCCCTATGCATTTATAAAAGCGATAAAGGGTCCAGATAATTTAAGTGTCCTGGCCAACAACATAAATGTGGGAACGAAACGTAAGCGGAAGGATGTGTGCGCGAGGGGTGAGGTAAGGGGGGTTAGCGTGTGACGTTTATGGCGAACGGTTGAGTAGGAAGTGTTAGGAAGTTTTAATAAAAGTTTTGTTGGATAAAAGCCGCGTTTAATTGCTCAAGATATCTAATCCCACATATTCTTGTAATCTTTATTGTTTCTCAACAGTATTGTTAATATTTAGTTAACTAATATGTACTTCTTTTTTTACTCTAACAATGTGTCTTGCTTTTATATAGGCTACACTTATTTTGCGAAAGTAAGTATTTACACCTAAGAAGTATTTTGTAACAAATGTCATGAAAAGTATCTTGTTACTGTGCCAAATAAATAAATCACATACACCACCTTTCCTTCACCGAAGGGGTGGGCCGAGATGGTAACACCCACATTTCGCCAGGCGATCATTTCTTGGCATGTTTTTACTCATAATATACTTTGGCATAATGTTCTTTAGGCGCTGAATAAACCATGAACCACCCAAGGTACTTAACAAAATGTGTTTATTTAAAATGACCCTAAAAATATATATATCTCCTGCGAGACATCACAATAGCGAGATTCAGGTTTGTTTGCATTTTACTCTATTTATACTACGATTGTTAACAGCGCCATCTAGTGACGGACTCACGATCTAATCATTCTATACAAAGAGTTATACAGCGCAATATTTATTTCGCATAATAATAATTTAGACTAATGTTATTAATTAACTCCCTTTTTAGCGCTATACCTACGAGTTTTGTAACATGTATAGCCACTGCCGCCTATTGAACGGAAACCTAAAAATACATAATATAAACTCATGTTATGTTAGATGTGGCCACTTTACCTTGTTGACGCGCGACATGACGCCAGCAACAGCCGCGTTGTTGATGACAGTCACTGGAATACCTGCGGAAGCTAGGCGATTGGCCATCGCGTGGCTCTGCGGATAACATAACATTGCTTAATTATTAACATGAAATATTGAATGAACACTACAATTGTTCTAGGAATTAAAATGGGCCCTAGTTGAGAAACAATTATTTTACGGTTATTCCAAAGAGTCGTGTGGTAGCGGCTCGTTAAAAGAACACTACCAACCCATCTCTTCCCTTGGGTGTCGCAAAAGGCCTTAAAAAGGCCGTCTAATGGCCTTAGAACTGCACAAGTCCAATAGCTTATAGCGGCGACGGGCTCACCACCTGTCACGCTGAGTGCAGACACTGCTAGTGAAGCGCGGACTATGGCAGTGGATTGCTTTAGTGGCGCTTTTGCCTAGTCTCTAACTAGGCTAACTTCTTCTTCTAGACTAACCCTTAGGGGATGATAGTCGTGTTTATACGTATGTATATGTATTCTAAAGCACGGCAAAGAAGACCTCCAGCCTTGCCAATTAGATATTAATACAAAAATGAGTAATTAAGGCGCTCGGCATCGTAGTGATTAGTTCGCGTAGGCTTTTGATATTGAAAACAAAGCTACCTTCGCCTTGGTTAGGCCTGGAAAGGGTGAACAAACTTTGTGATCTCGAAACTTCCGTATTTCGGAAGGCACGTTCGCGTTCCGGTCGCTATTGGAGCCGTTTCTACCCAGCAACCTATATTGGGCCAGCGTGGTGCTGTTACGGCCCATACTCATGTGTTTGCCATGAGGATGGCCTGTGCCCAGCAGTGGGACGTATACAGGCTGAGGACAAGAATGAGTGATACCACATTTATCTTATTTTTCAATAAAAAGCTCAGTAAATGACTGAACACTACTTGATGATAAGCAGTATAGGAATCCATGTGAAGATAGATACTGCTAAGTGTAATGCTGAAGTAACATTGCCCCCCCCTCACCTGCGTGTGGTCGGGCCCCTCGGCCAGCAGCAGGCGGTAGTGCGTGTGGAGGCGCGCGCCGCGCAGGAAGCGCTCGGCCAGGCGGCTGGCGGTGCTCCCCCCCCACCCCGCCCCCCCTCACCTGCGTGTGGTCGGGCCCCTCGGCCAGCAGCAGGCGGTAGTGCGTGTGGAGGCGCGCGCCGCGCAGGAAGCGCTCGGCCAGGCGGCTGGCGGTGCTCCCCCCCCACCCCGCCCCCCCTCACCTGCGTGTGGTCGGGCCCCTCGGCCAGCAGCAGGCGGTAGTGCGTGTGGAGGCGCGCGCCGCGCAGGAAGCGCTCGGCCAGGCGGCTGGCGGTGCTCCCCCCCCACCCCGCCCCCCCTCACCTGCGTGTGGTCGGGCCCCTCGGCCAGCAGCAGGCGGTAGTGCGTGTGGAGGCGCGCGCCGCGCAGGAAGCGCTCGGCCAGGCGGCTGGCGGTGCTCCCCCCCCACCCCGCCCCCCCTCACCTGCGCGTGGTCGGGCCCCTCGGCCAGCAGCAGGCGGTAGTGCGTGTGGAGGCGCGCGCCGCGCAGGAAGCGCTCGGCCAGGCGGCTGGCGGTGCTCCCCCCCCACCCCGCCCCCCCTCACCTGCGTGTGGTCGGGCCCCTCGGCCAGCAGCAGGCGGTAGTGCGTGTGGAGGCGCGCGCCGCGCAGGAAGCGCTCGGCCAGGCGGCTGGCGGTGCTCCCCCCCCACCCCGCCCCCCCTCACCTGCGTGTGGTCGGGCCCTTCGGCCAGCAGCAGGCGGTAGTGCGTGTGGAGGCGCGCGCCGCGCAGGAAGCGCTCGGCCAGGCGGCTGGCGGTGCTCCCCCCCCACCCCGCCCCCCCTCACCTGCGTGTGGTCGGGCCCTTCGGCCAGCAGCAGGCGGTAGTGCGTGTGGAGGCGCGCGCCGCGCAGGAAGCGCTCGGCCAGGCGGCTGGCGCCGTGCGTGAGGATCAGCTCCGCGGCGTGCACGTGCGCACGCGCAGCGCCGGCGATCGAGCGCGCCGACGACTCCAGCTCGAGGCGGACCTGGCGTTATAGGGCGCGTCACGTAAAAAGAACGCTGGAAGTGGAGGGTGTGTGTTTGCGCATGGGTACGCTCGCGCACGACAGTACTGAGCCTATTATTTATATATATGATATAACTAACTAGGGACGTGCAAAATATATATAACAAGATATAGTTATTTCGAATTATTAACATGTTTTATTCAGTGTAGAATGTTTAATTACAAAAAAAAATGTATTTCCTTCCATCATGTCGTTTCGTAATAAAATCATTTTTCTGCGCGATGGTATTTGGAGAACGAACGGACCGTGGACACAGTGCGGAATGCAAAAGTGGACTGACGAACCAATAGCGCGCCCAATAGCGGCGAGCACCTGCGTGTGTCCCGCCCGCCCCGCACCCCACCAAATAGACCCATAATCGCGTAGTGCGCAGCTGGACCGTAAGCGTTCTTTTTACGTGACGCGACCTGTACATCCACAGAACAATAAAAAAGGTTAGAATGATAAAGTGGGCGGGGTTGACGCGCCGCTCATATGAGCAAACGGGCATATGAACTTCAAATTGCTCTCAGTGTATTGCACAATGGTCCTAGTACTAATGTGGATGCGTTATCATTCTAACCTTTTTTATTGTTCTGTGTGTACATCTCATTTATCTTTTCGTCTTCCTGCCTGCACGAGCCATTCTTATTATGATTATTTCTTAATAACATTACATGTCCACACCATTACCGTTGTTGTATTTCATAATAATTTGACCTACTTTATACTTGTGATAAACTCGCAGGTGTCAGACAGTGCATTGAAGGCAAAACTTATTAATACACACAATCGCACACACACACACAATCAGAATGACTTTATTATTTATTACATTGCTTTCTCTAGAAATCATTTCCATATCCAAGGTCCAAAGGGTGGGGCCCGGAACTCTGGAACTCAGGGTATCCTAGTACAGGTTCCGATCTCTCACAAAATCAAAATCAAAAATATCTTTATTTTATAGGCTCGATATACAAACACTTAAAAACGTCAATTTATGAATAAGTGAATTTACCACACACAATGGCTTCATGTACTATCTTCTATTGTTTTTACTCTTCTAAAATTGTATTATGTAGTTTTTGTGTTGGAATTATGTTGAAATATATGATTGGTCTCTAGTAGCGCGTCCTGCGACATCTGACAACATAATCTTGACATCGTTATCAGTTATATACGTTCCACTGCTGGGACAGGCCTTCCTCATTGAGAAACACATGAGGAGTGTGGGCCGTAACACCACCACGCTGGCCCAATGCGGGTCGGTGGGTAGAAACGGTCACAAATGCGACCGGGACCAACGGCTTGACGTGCCTTCCGAAGCACGAATCTTTTTTTTTTTTTTTTTTTTTTTTTATTTATTCTTGTCATACTAGACATACTAGTGCGAATTGGTAAGGTAATATATCTTGACATACTAGTGCGAATTGGTAAGGGCTCATATTGCTCATTTTTTCCACAAAGTGTAATTTCCATTAGAAGTGAAGTGAGGTATATTGGTCACCTCCGCGATGTGGTCCCGTAGAGGTTCCCGCAGGTCTGGCTGCGCGGCGCCCATGGTCCCGCGGCGCGCGCCCGCCGCCAGCACCAGCCGCTGCAGGCTGGCGCCCTCCGCGCCGGCGCCGGGGGCCCCGAGCTGCGGGGGGGGGGGGGCGTGACGGATAAATATATAACAAGTGTAAAAAGACCCTTAACGAAGCCGGAACCCACGTATTGTATCCATCAGTGGGCTCATTTTTTTCTTCCAGACTATACCTGGGAAATTGATAACTCCTGAAATATTATTGTTAAACCTACTTGGTTTTTATTTAATAAGGTCACCCTGGCCACGTAGACGTACTTAGATAATTTTAAATATGACGTATGTCTGTCACTATATTAATTTCACTGAATACACCATATATATTTTTTAACTTTCATTATTTTATTTACTTCGACACTGCTTTTTAAACTCAAATTATAGGTTAGAGTAGAATTTTTTTTTTGAGATTTCTATGAACACAAACTTAATACATCTTTTGTAAATTTTCGTCCAGAGACAAAGTAGAATAAAATTGTAATTATTAATAAAAAAGGACTTTCAAACTACTACGCTACTACAATGTATCTAATCCGCACACTATTATATACTACATTCGTAGGTACTGTTTAAGGTAACGGTAACGGCGGCTCGCGCGGCACGTGTGCGCGCGATCCATTGCGCAGTACATTTTTGTAAATTTTTTGAACACTTAAAAATAAAAGTCGTTTACCATCAATTTATTAATATGTGAGTAGATTTAATGGTCAGAATGCGTGGGCGCCGGCTTCGTTCAGGGTCTTTTTACACCGTGTATACTAAAATTAACACTGGATAACAAATGCCTGTATAAACCAAACCAGAGCCCCTTCCATAGTATAGTACCTGTGTCATCCCCGCTATGGTACCTGTTCCAGCTGCGCGCGCTGCTCGTCGCGGATGGCGCGCAGCACTCTCCTCACGATGTTGGCGGCCACGAGCTCCTGCGGCAACGCGCGCACGACGCGGCTGCCCACGCCGCGGATGGCGGATGACAGCTCACTGGAATAAGTCGGGAAATACTTCGTAAATGATCTACAATACAACCCATAAGGTATAACGTAAATTGGAAAATTTTCTACAATTCAACCTCTGAGTGCCTATTTTCCTTGACAATGTTTCGCCTTTCCGCAACAGCCAAGATCATCCATGTTCAGCTGGTTTTTTAATCTAATAAACCTATTCTACATTGTTTGGGTTACTATGACAACATAAAATAACAGACTTGTCATTAGTTAAATTTCGTTTTTTCTTTTAGTAGTCAATCAGTGTTCGGTTATTAATTTTAAGGGACAATTTCAGACCACAAAAATGGAACCGAGTCCCAAACATACATGATAAATATTATGAAGATGTATCCAACTCAAAATGATTTTGCCACACAAATACATTAGATAAGAACTCACAGTGCCGTAGCATTCTCTGACTCAATGATGATCTGCTCCAGGAGTGCTAATGTTGTCAGGGCTATGTTATTTGACCCTTCAATTTTCCTGTAAATTACAAAATGGGAGAATTCATTATATTTAGTTTTATGAAATATCTTAATAACCAGTCATCGGGCACAAAAAGAGACAATAGAAACATCTATTGTTTGCGTCACCGGTGCTCGTGATGCCCACCAAGCGGTTATATATTAAAAGTTATACTAACGGAACTACACGTGACATACAGTGTGTAGTATATAGATACTACTTACTGCTATGCTTCGACTGGGTTACACCTAACACGGTCACGAGCTGACTCACAAACTGGTTAATCATCATCATTATCCTGCCCTTTTCCCAATTTCATTTGGGGTCGGCGCAACGAGTCTTTCTCCTCCACTCTCCCCTATCACACACCATATCAACATTCACTCCCAATCTAGCCATGTCCTCATTCACACAATCTATCCATCTCTTCTTTGGTCTTCCTCTCCCTGCATTACCATCCACTCTCATATTCATAACTCTTCTCGTTACATGCTCATTCTCTCTCCTCAAAACATGCCCACACCACGACAGCCGCTTTTCTCTCAACTTCTCTATCACTGGAGTCATCACTCACAAACTGGTTAATATATTACTATAACAATACCATGTGTCCGATAGCTGTGATGTTCAAATATTCATTTATCAAATGTTGGTTTGATATATTGCTTGAGAGATAAGCATCAGAAAGATATTGTCACAAAAAAATAACTATTTTTAAAACATATTTTTTGACATGATTACTCATTATTTATTAGTATTTAATTGGAGTTGTGTAACCATGTGTGTAACATTATTATTCATTAATAAAATTTTAATCTGTATATTGGTTATAAAATAAAAGTTCAAAATAATGATTTGATGCAGAAATCATATGAAAATATTACGAAACCATCCAAACTTTGACACAAAAATATCTTACGTGCAGTTAAATTGACTTTACAAAACCATTACAATCTTCAAAATTAACCGTATAAATATAGGGAAATTGGAAATCGTAGAACAAACTTTAAACCTGGTATTCACAAGCATATAAACCGATTTTTTGATACGAGTTAAAGCGTCCGAAAGTAATCTTTTTATGAAACTTGTAAGACTTACCCATTTCTTATATCTGACACAAATTTTACAATTTTCTTTTCGTGCTTCTCATCCAATTCTTTGATGGGACCCGTTAGAGGTGCCATTGTTTAAGTTTTAATTAAAATAATTAATCTATGTTATAATTATTTGGATTTAATAATAAAAACGTAATCACAAAAAATCACAACATAACATAACCTCAAAAAAAATGTTTTGACATTGACAGCTGTCTATCCGTACGGAAAAAACGCCGAAAGAGCTTAGTTCATCCAGCCATATCATTTATCTCTATCATTCCTTTTCTACAAATGTGGTTTAATATCATTTTATATACTGAGTTTTAATGGTTTTAGTTATTTTCATGCTTTAAGGTCGAGTATGATTATAAAAGTATCCAAGTCAATGACTGAGTAGCACTGGCTCATTTTAAATGCAAAGATTATCGGACTTCTGTACAACACAAAATAAAATGGTTATATTAGTTTGTCAAAATATTCTTTATTTCTGTAAAATCATCTTCATATTAAACAAATATTCCAAAATCTTTCATGATAACAATTAAATTAATCATTTAAAAAATCAGCACTGTTTTGTCGCGGTGTATTTGGCACCATAAAGTAATAAATTAATGGAAATAAACTAAGCTTTGGATCGGATTTACTTATCATTACTGCATGTGTGATCATCGCAAGCACAAAGTTTGAACATCATAGGAGTGCCAACAAAAAAATTTTTCTTCAAAATATTCCAGTCACAATCTTTATGTGCATCAATGAACAAAGTCTGAGTTCCTGTGTCTTTCGCCTTTACCCTTTTTGTAACAAATTCGACTCCGGAGCATGCCTCTTCAAATGAGCGTTTATTTCCTCCAAATTCATTATTTTCGTTCATTATTGGACTGGAAGTGTACGTTATGCTGGCGAAGTCGTCGTATTGCAATGATATTGCTTTTTCCCCAGCTTCAAACATTTCATCATTGTGGTAATCAGAGTGGACCTCTGAAATGGTACGTCTAATAAAATCAATGGTCTTATTCAGTGTGTCGTCTGATTTATCGTTATCAGAGTGTTGAATCGAGCCCAGAGATCGGAAACCTAATGTCTTCTGTCGTCTCATGGCTTCTATACTTGTAGTGCTACTTTCATTAGCTTCACTGCTTACTTCTTGTCTTTTCTCACTTCGAGATACCAATTCTTGTTCTAGAAGAAATAAAATTAATTTGTAATTTTTATTTGTTGCAATGTGTGTTTCTAGGCATTTAACCAAAACTAATCGTCATCAGCCTATATACGCCCCACTGCTGGGACAGGCCTTCCTCATGGAGAAAGACATGAGGAGTATGGGCCGTAACACCACCACGCTGGCCCAATGCGGGTTGGTGGGTAGAAACGGTCACAAATGCGACCGGGACCAACTTAACGTGCCTTCCGAAGCACGGAGGAGCTCGAGATCACAAAGTCTTGGTCACCCATCCACGGCCTGACCACGGCGAAGGTTGCTTTGTTTTCGATCGAAGCCAAAGCGCACTGACCACTACGCCAGCGAGCTCCTAAATTAATGGATTAAGTCAGTTCTTCCTCATGGAGAAACACATGAAGAGAATAGGCCGTAATACCACCACGCTGGCCCAATACCGGTTGGTGGGTAGAAACGGTCACAAATGCGACCGGGACCAACTTAACGTGCCTTCCGAAGCACGGAGGAGCTCGAGATCACAAAGTCTTGGTCACCCATCCACGGCCTGACAACGGCGAAGGTTGCTTTGTTTTCGATCGAAGCCAAAGCGCACTGACCACTACGCCAGAGAGAACCTAAATTAATGGATTCAGTCAGTTCTTCCTCATGGAGAAACACATGAAGAGAATAGGCCGTAATACCACCACGCTGGCCCAATACGGGTTGGTGGGTAGAAACGGATGCAATAGCGACCCGGGCTAACGGCTTCACGTGCCTTCCGAAGCACGGAGGAGCTTGAGATCACAATGTTTTGGGCACCCATCCACGGCCTGACCATGGCGAAGGTAACTGTTTTCGATCGAAAGCTAAAGCGTATATTTTGACAAAATACGGTATTAGGTAACTAAATTGTCTACAACAACATACCTACCTGAATTCTCTTCGCATTCAACGTCTCGACTGACATCTGAACCCCTTGATTCTTCATCGCTCACCTCAGCATCATAAGTTTTCTTTCCGAGTAAGAGTTGGCTTCCCAATAAAGGACTGGCCGGTGTCTCAACATCGTCATAAACCGAACTAGGATTATTTTCATTTAGTTTTGTTGCTACATCTTCAAGATTTGGTGGTGGTTCATGTATTTCCACTTGAGTGGTTACTTGTGTAGCATCTAGCGTAGAAGAGATAGATTTGTGATCTTCCAGCGGCGCATCCAAAAAGGAATTACTGATATTCTGATCGGCTAGAGCATTATTACTAGAAGCATCAGATTCAGACTGATGTTGATTTAGAGACGAACTATCAGAATCACTTTTATCCTCAACAGCAAGTGTGAAAGCACCTAAGTCTTTATCCGAGGAATCAGCAGTACAAGCTACAGCGTTTTTATCTAGATAATCATCTGCAACTAAAAACATCGCTGTGTCTGCATCATATTGGGCTAAAATGCTGTCAACAGAGCTACTAGTTTCATTGTAAAATAGCTTTCTATAAACTTTTTTCATTTTAACTTCCAACTCTCGATAGTATTCTATGGGTTCATCGTGGCGGTTGGGCATCCTCTCGATGATGAGCGGCGGCAGGGGGCTGGCAGGTCTTGGTGGAGAATATGATGGTTCACGAGTTTCAGGTACAGGAGATAGTACTGGAAATAACAGATAAAGAAGTTAATTAGGGTATGTGACACCAGCCTATATCCTTGCCACTGCTGGCCTAAAATGAGAAGTATGGGGCGCACTGGAGCTAGACCCTCAGCAGGTGGCGTTGGATGTATAGCGTACATAAAAGAGTGGACTGTATAGAAACTGGTACTTATTCTGAGAACAAATTTAGTCCGACAAACGAACGTGCGTTCTGCGTGTTATATTGGTCCCAAGTATGTGATGCGCGGCCGGGACCCGACGCGATGCGTCATCCCCTCCCGCGCTCCTTCGTCATGTCGCGGGCACCCGTGGCGTGGTGTTGTCACCACTAGGCGTAACACCAACTCGCCAGCCCAATGAAGATTGATGGTTAGAAACGGTTGCAATATTTAGCATCCTGGACCAATGACTTAACGTGCCTGAAGAACTCGATATCACAAAGTCGGGTCACCCATCCAAGGACCGACCATGGCCATAGTATCATTGTTCTCAATATCGAAAACCGAATCATAAGATCCACTACACTTTGATAAGTTAAACATAATGTTAAAGTAGCATAAAAATATAGCAATAAAGCATGGAAAGCAATGAAAAGTGTTATAAACATGGTGATACAACCAAATCACCAGTATACTAAATTAATTTTTCATTTTGCCATTGGATGAATAATGGATGGGTGACCAAAACTGTGCGATCTCTAGTGTACTAGTAAAAATTACCACAAGTCTCTATGGATTAGTGGGTAAGGAAATGCAGTTTCTATAGCAAGCAAATGGGACTACTAGCTAAAAGGGTCTCCTATGAAATAAAAATAGTTTTTGATATCACATGTGAAGTGCTTAATATTGATACTTCAAGGTTTCTCCTATTTAATTTTGGTGATTTATAACTACAACAATTCTTACATGGAATGTCGTGAAACAAACTCCGAATTAAGTGAGATTTTCTGCGTTCCCAATTTTCAGCATTGAATTGCCACATGGTTTTAATTTCAATTTAAAAATCGCTTTTCAACTCAAAAATTCAATACCAATAGTAAATCTATTTACCAAATGAGGGTACACCAGTTTTCTCTTTTTCATACGCATTTTCATCTTTTAACGTTCCGTTCCATGAAAAACAATTTTTTTGACATAACCAGCTGACTGACATTTCGGTATCTGTGGCATATTGTACTTTTCCAATTCTACTGATTCAAATCGATAGTTTTTTCAACACAAATAAAATTATTTTTAAGCAGAACTCAGTGTTTTTGCATAAATTATGAATATGAAAGTGACTGCATCGTTTAGATTGTTATTTTAATAATGATTCGGCAGTGTTCGCGTTGGCTTGGACAATGTTTTGCATTGTTAGAAGATTTGCAACGCTTCACCGCCTACTATTACTCAGGAATGCTTGTTTCGTCGTGAATTGTTAAAGAAATTAGCTAAAATGGACCTTTCCCCTGACGAGGATAACTTCGAAGGGCGCCTACTGCACCAGGTGAGCGAATAAACTTAAATGAAAATGTGTACTATTTTTGATGATGTATGCCAGAAATATATTTTTATTTTAGTGATAAAGCGTCTCCCGCTGTTGTGCTTACGATCAAAATGCTTGGAATTGACACAGCACTATAAACGCTCAGGAATTTTTGCTGTTATTCCTGTATAACAGTATTTTTAGACATGTTATGTCAAAGTAATGTAAAGTGAAATTCTTATTTGAATCTTATTCAATTTAGTTCAAACATTCAATAATATTACCATGCCTTATTCCTTGTTCAATATAGTCGTGTATGATATTAAGCTGGGTTTTGGCGACTTACCGATGCACTCCTTCAACCGCCACGTACGATGAGGGCCGAGCTCAGTAACGCGATGGTTCGTCGGCGCACTAGGAGGAGTATGTAGCCAGCAAAGGTATCACACACAGGGTCCACAGGTTGCTAGTCCACGCTAACTTCCAAGGGGAAAGAGTCTCAGAACTAGATGATGATTTCGGTTATTAAGTTATAGAGGATGATTTAGAGCGAGGCACTCGCGTCGGTCGTTGGTTTCGAACCGTTAGAACGTAGTTCTAGTAGAGGGCACCACAGGCGCACGTAGTGTTGCCATGCCCAAAATCAGTGTTGGCTTCTGGAGCTATTCAATAAGCGCCTCACCCAGACACGAAAAATATACATCTTCCAAAAGTGTTGTTGTAATTGAAAATAAAATAAATGGAAAAATATATATCTGTTCCAGTATGGAACATGCCGCTCACCTTAAAAGGACAAAGTTGCTTTTAACAAGTTAATACTTAATTACATTTGATATTATATAAAAAATATATAGGAAATTTACTAGGAACTAGGAGCTATTAAGTTTGTAACGATTCTAATTATGACAATATAAGTTATTCTGAGGGCAAAGGACAGACCTTAACCACCGGTCGTTTAAACAAGGAACTGCCCCGTCTCAGTGTCACTACGCGAGTAACGTTGTCTGTGCCAGGATGTAGCATCTCAACACGGGCCAGCCGCCACTGTAATGGTGGGAGGTTGTCGTCGATGACTACCACAACATCCCCCATGCGAATGAGTGAGCCGTGACTCTCATGCCACTTTTGACTCTGTTGGAGCTCATGTAAATATTCTTTACTCCAACGCCGCCAGAAATGTTGAAGTGATTGTTGCACCCAACGCCATCGAGTTAGTCGGTTAGGATTCTCGTCTATCAATGAAATGTCCGGTAAAGACGTTAACGGTTCGCCTATCAAGAAATGAGAGGGAGTTAACGGAAGCGGATCCGTAGCGTATGCACTCGTCGCACAAAGCGGACGTGAGTTTAAGACCGCCTCTATTTGACATAGAAGGGTGTGCATTTCGTCATAAGTTTGAGTACGGGTACCGACGACACGATGCAGGTGGTGCTTAAAACTTTTAACACCAGCTTGGAATAATCCTCCGAAATGACTGGAAATGCCAAGTAAGTCCCTGCTGTAACGACAGTTTGTTTAATTCACTCTGTATCGAGTCACTTCGTAAAAAGGTATATAACTCCTTGAGATAATTATTACAGCCCACGAAATTCTTTCCACAGTCCGAGAAGATATCGGTACATAAACCACGGCGAGAAGTAAATCGTCGCAAAGCGGCTAAAAAAGCATCGGTGGACAACTCTGATACGAGCTCCAAATGTATGGCCTTAACGCTCATACATACAAAAACAGAGACGTAACATTTTGTTATTTTTGCGTTGCGTACGTTATTAGCGCGAACATAGAAGGGACCAGCGTAGTCGACGGCCGTCTTAACAAAAGGTCGCGCCGGACGAAGTCGAGTGGCGGGCAGCGGTGCCATGCGCGGTTGGCTCCGAGCGGGGCGCGCGCGGAAGCATGGAACGCAGCGATGGATACGCTGGCGGACGATATCACGGCACGACAATATCCAGTATCGTAATAAAAGTAAATATTGTACGGATCGCGGCCCGGCATGTAGATGCGATATATGGGCGTCGTCAATAATTAAATTAGTTAACTGATGTTTTTTAGGTAAAATTAACTGGTGTTTTGACTCATACGATAATAACGATTTATCAATTCTCCCGCCTACACGTAACAATCTATCTGTATCTAAAAACGGTGTTAAACGACGTAATTGATTCGAAGGCGGCTTGTTCAGTTCTATCTTTCGAATATCGTCATAAAAAACAGACTGCTGTACTAGTCGTATGAGCCGATGTAACGAGAAATTGTACTCGGGTACTGTTATGTACTTCGGATACGTTTGGGGAGCCTTTCTACATTTATTATAAAATCGAAATATTATTGACGTAACGCGAACAAGTTTCCCCAACGCAGAAAATCTTTTTATAATTTCTATATCCGGTTCCGCAGTAGTTGTAATGTTGCAATGAATATTCGCGCGTCTTTCTTCGTCCGTATGATACGATGACCTAAGTTGAGGCCACGAAGCTTCATTACAACACAGCCAGGTGGGACCGTGAAACCACATATTGTGTTGCACAAATGCGGCCGGCAGCATACCGCGGGATGCTGCGTCTGCTGGGTTGTCCGCGGAGGGGACGTGACGCCAACAGTTTGCAGGTACACGCGTTAGGATTTCACTGACACGATTTGACACAAAGGTCTTCCATTCGTGTGGTGGTGATCGTAGCCACGCTAACACTATGGATGCATCAGACCATGCAAAGACCTGCTCACACTTAAACTTAGGTCCGTATGTGTGTATCACCTTGTCTATTAAATTTGATAGTATCACGGCTGCCATAAGTTCGAGTCGTGGTACAGTTAGTTTCACCCGAAGAGGTGCTACTCGAGTCTTTGCGATTGCTAAAAAGGTGCGCACACAACCATCTGTGTCCGTAAGACGTATATAGACGGAAGCCGCGTAGGCTCGCTCAGAGGCGTCGCAGAATCCGTGAATTTGTACAGATTCGTATGAAGGGATAATATGTCGCGGAAACGACACATGCGATAATAGTGGTAGCTCGTCTGTGTATGCCTTCCACGAATTAATAATTTCCATGGGTGGTGTTTCGTCCCAACCCACGTTAGTCATCCACAGCAATTGAATTAAAAGTTTAGCATAAAGCGTAACTGGAGATAAAAAACCTAGTGGGTCGTAGATTTTGGCTATCTCGGAGAGAATAGCTCGCTTGGTACACGTAGTGTTTCCGACCTTAACGTGAAAACTAAAATGGTCGGCCTCAGGATTCCACTGCAGCCCTAGCACCTTAACCTGCTTATCGTTTTCCATCTGTGCAAAGGGAACGATGTTCTGCCGCTCACCATGAGAATCTGGTGGGACAACTGCGGCCAGAATTTCGGGCGAGTTGCTATGCCACTTTCGCAATTCGAACCCAGCTGTCTCACATATGCTAATTAGTTCTCGCTGAAGCATCATAGCGGACTCGATAGTGGGACCACCGGAAATGACGTCATCAACGAATACGTCATTCAGTAGCACAGGTGAGGCAAGCTCAAATTGAGATTCGTCAAGGGCCAACTGCTTTATTGTGCGCAGTGCTAAGTAAGGAGACGAACTAACACCGAACGTGACAGTACGTAGACGGTACTCATGAAGAGGTTCCTCTGGAGACTGCCTCCAGAGGATACGCTGAAAATCTCTGTCTTGATGCCGAACAAGGATGTTTCTGTACATTTGCTTTATATCGGCTGTGAATGCCACAACATGTGTTCGAAATTTTAAAAGTATATCTACTATGTCCAGGTGAAGCTTTGGACCCGTTAGTAGAATATCGTTGAGTGAATGTCCACTGGATGTTTTACACCCAGCATCGAAAACTACTCGAGTGCGGGTAGTTTCACTACATTCCCTCACCACGCAATGATGTGGAATGTAATAACTAGCACCGGCGACAGCGGAGTTACTATCAACTTTCTCCATGTGGTTGAGATCCACGTATTCCTGAAGACAAGCATGATAGTCTTCCTTAAGCTTAGGACTTCGTTCCAGTCGATATTCCAGCTTACGGAAGCGCGCCATAGCCACTTGCCTGGACTCGCCGAGCGGCGGAGTATTAGGTTTGAAGGGTAGTGCAACTACGTATCGCCCCGTCTCGTCACGACTATGCGTCTTTTGGAAAAAGGATTCGCATAGTTCCTCATCAGGAGCGTAACTCCGTTTCTCAGGAAGTGACTCCAACTCCCAAAAACGCTGTAAGTTGTCATTGTCAAATGAGCTAAAACAGACTTGAAGTGAAGTTGGTTCGGTTGCGATGTCGAGATTCCCTAACAATAAATAGCCGAATATGCTATTCATCGCAATTGGGGACCCAGGCGTCCCTGTGACTACATTGCTTAAAATAATGTGGGCTAGTATATCCGCACCTAACAACATATCTACCGGTTGAGGAATATGGTAAAACGGATCGGCTAAGTTAAGGTTTTGAATGTGTGACCATCCCTTGTTAGGGAGAGGTACACTCGGCATCTGGGACATTAATCTCGATAAAATTAATAAATTAACCGGAATCGATGGTTGTTGTTGACTACGAGGCGTAATACAGCACGAAACTACGCCCCGCGGTCGCACAGGCTCGGTATCTCCGATTCCGTAAACAGGAACATTTATTTGTTTACGAATCATACCTAAACGCTGCGCACACGCTTCTGTTATAAAACTCGCCTGGCTCCCAGTATCAATGATACAACGTACAGTAGATAACCTCGATATACCTACGTATACATCAACGAGCGCCGTAGACAAAAGTACGGTATTTTTACATGTTATTATTGATTTCGATACATGATAATTATGAATAGGAGTGTTGTCATTCATCATAGGTGAATCGGCTGGTGTCACCGAGGGTGGGAGCGAGACGGCATTATTAGAAGTTATTTTATTATTGACCGGTATTGGCGGAGAAAAATGAATTAAAGTGTGATGCCGTTCATGGCATGTACGACAAACGAAATTAGAATTGCAACTATTTACGCTATGTCCCGAATGTAAACAATTGTAGCAAATATTTTTATTTTTAATCAAAGTGTATCTTTCGTGTGGATTTAAGTTAAGGAAACGCGAACACCTAGTCAGTGAATGAGATTCATTACAACAAATGCAATTGATTTTATACTTTACGCTATCACTGACATACGGTCGATTATTGTTTTGATTATTCGCTGAGTTTAAATTACTAACAAAGGTACGGATCGGACGTCTCGCTGGTAGACCGGGAGCGCTCGCGTCCGCCGCTGCAGTGCTGTGTCGACGCCCCGTATGAGTACCCGTATGATCAGAGGAACGGCTGCAGATGGATACAATTTCATCTGCCGAGATTTCACGTTCTAGGAAAGAAATTAGTGCGCTTACATCCGGAATATCTGACGAATTAGTTAACGAACGTTCAAAACATTTACGTGTGTTTAGTGGAATCTTACGTAATAAAATCCCTAAAAGTATAAAACTCCATTGCTTAGTGGGAAAGTGCATACTCTCTAACGCTTTAATGCTCTCGTGATAGACGTTAAGTAAATTGCGGATACTTTGAATGGACTTGTCTGAACAAACAGTGATGTCAATAATCCTATCAAGATGTTTGGATGCAATAACCCTTTTATTTTCGTATCTAGTAATTAAAATATCTAAAGCTACCGAGTAATTATCGTCAGTAATTGGAATAGACTTTATTAAATTATGTGGCTCGTTGTGGACTGTTAGCAACAAATATCTAAATTTTTCTACCTCGGTATAGGCGTTATTAAGGTGCACAAGCGAACGAAATAGATCGAAATAAGATGGCCAATCTGTAGGATCGCCATGAAAACTAGGTAACGGCAACGTAGGTAGATTTTTGTTGCTACAGCTTGTAACAGGAGGCACAATTGAAGGTCGACTCATGCGTCGATGCTCCTCATCCTGCTGTTTAATTTTATTTAAATGAGTGATGATCGCGTAATACAGATCGTTAAAATCGTTACGAACCTTAATGTGTTCCTCTTTATTGAAAGTTTTTAATTTAATTAGGGTTTTTTCAATCTTAGTTTGAACTTTATTGAATTTACGTTGGTGAGAAGCTAAATCAGTAGTTCGCGAGCGAAATTGTTGTATGTCTGTCGCTGCGAACTGTAATGTACGTTTGAGATCATCTAGTATAAGCTCCCTTTCGAACAAATCTTGTTCGCACGGCGTATCTTCGTCCGTCATTTTGCGTAACAAAGATGGTGGCCTAAGACCGCGTGCGGCAACTATTGAATTAAGTACGTAATACTGTAAAACAACAACAAAATTGGAAGATAGCAATCCGGCTCGAAGGACCAAATAATTTATGTATGATATTAAGCTGGGTTTTGGCGACTTACCGATGCACTCCTTCAACCGCCACGTACGATGAGGGCCGAGCTCAGTAACGCGATGGTTCGTCGGCGCACTAGGAGGAGTATGTAGCCAGCAAAGGTATCACACACAGGGTCCACAGGTTGCTAGTCCACGCTAACTTCCAAGGGGAAAGAGTCTCAGAACTAGATGATGATTTCGGTTATTAAGTTATAGAGGATGATTTAGAGCGAGGCACTCGCGTCGGTCGTTGGTTTCGAACCGTTAGAACGTAGTTCTAGTAGAGGGCACCACAGGCGCACGTAGTGTTGCCATGCCCAAAATCAGTGTTGGCTTCTGGAGCTATTCAATAAGCGCCTCACCCAGACACGAAAAATATACATCTTCCAAAAGTGTTGTTGTAATTGAAAATAAAATAAATGGAAAAATATATATCTGTTCCAGTATGGAACAAGTCGTATTGAATTGAAATAAATTTTTCTCTTGCATTTTCCTACATCACTTCATATCAACATATAATTTTAATTTTGCACTGATTTTAAACACATTTGTTTGAATATTCTATGCTCTATACTCATACTTAGACACCGTAACACCTATGTTACTGAATGGGTTTGTTGATATGTTCTATAATAGTCCCCATTTAAGAAGCGGTGAGTATGTTCCCCTGCACTGGGCTCTAGGACAAGCAATATTCATAAAAAACTTTGCTTAATTTTTTATAAATACTGACAAAAAGTGTATATTGCTTGCATTATCTCCAAAAGCAACTACTTGGAACCCATTTTGCATACAAGATAACAAAATTTACATAATTATCTAATGCATATAAGTTGAAAATACCTTGAAAACAAATATATGTTCATTACAAATATTATCTAGCTCTTTTTGGACGAAGTTTGTCTTAAAAAACTCACTATAAGTATTGTGTTATTTAATTAACATCAATATTGTAAATTCATGATCTTCCTTTAACATGCTATATTGTTTAGAAAATAATAATTCTAATGATTGAGCCTTCCTATAAGTATTGTAGAGTTTTGGCTATTTTTCTATGTAGCAGTTTCATTTCTTAGCCCAGATAATTATTCAAAAATCATTGAAAGCAACTTAAACAGTTTTAAACTCCTTGAAGATATTGTTAAGAGACTTGAGGATGAGAAAAATCTACTCATCCTTATACCTAAACTAAAAATAGGCCAAAGTTTGTAGGTTACCTTATCCCTTTGTCAGTTGATCGGACTCCATGAGTCCTGTGTCAAAAAGTACCCTTCTGTGTGCAGTGCTCCCGGAGTTTGAATGTGACAAGCGGCATTTATTTTAAAAGACAATTTGATTTTGAATTAGAATTAATTATTTATTAGAAAGCAAAACTGGACTAGCAATTTCACTAATGACAGCTTGTTGCCTGTTAGCTTGTGTTATGATACAACTTTCAGACTTCCCCTAATATATTAATTCCTCACTCTATCCATACTCATCACACCACACATCCATCTCAACATTCGCATTTCAGCTACATGCAATTCTACATGCAAACCATTATGCGGAAATATTATGGATAATTACATTAGTCCAAATTATAATTACGCGAAATAAATATTGTGTCAAAAGAAAATTATGCTTAAGTTATATTATGCCAAACAACATTATGCCAAATTCCTATGCCAAAGTATATTATGAGTAGAAACATTATGCCAACAAGAAAGGATCCCGACACAGATTATGCCTATTCGTGCGAAATGGCCGCCATAGTTGAAGATTGAAGAGTCATTGGGTGGATGGCAGAAATATTGTATATTGTTTATTTGTATTGCAATGTAACGACTGAATTTACCATGCGCATTACCTGACTTCAAAAGTTTTAAGTCTACTAGTAAGGGCGGTTATATCCCTTCCTCAATCCCTTCCAGTTCGTCATCAGTGTGTGTATCGTGTGTGCGTCGTTGAGTCGTGTGGTAGCGGCTCATTAAAATAATACTACCAACCCATCTCTTCCCTTGGGTGTCGTTAAAGGCTACTAATGGACTTAGAACTGCACAACGTCCAATAGCTTATAGCGACGGGCTTACCACCTGTCACACTGAGTGCAGACACTGCTGGTGAAGCGCGGACTATAGCAGTGGACCGCTTTTGCGGTGCTTTTACCTAGTCTCTTGATTATATGTATGTGTGTATGTTATGTATAATTTAATACTGGTTGTTGGCAGGCGGCCCTGTGGGACAACGTGGAGCTGCTCCTGGAGCTGGTGTCGTGCGGCGCTGTTGTGGACGCGCGCGACGCCAGCGGGCGCACGGCGCTGCACGCCGCCGCGCTCGCCGACCGCAGCCGCTGCCTGCGCGCGCTGTGCGACGCGGGGGCGCTCGTCGACGCGGCCTCGGACGCCAGTGTCGGCGGGCAGGTACTGTGCCAAGAGCTGGTGTCGTGCGGCGCTGTTGTGGACGCGCGCGACGCCAGCGGGCGCACGGCGCTGCACGCCGCCGCGCTCGCCGACCGCAGCCGCTGCCTGCGCGCGCTGTGCGACGCGGGGGCGCTCGTCGACGCGGCCTCGGACGCCAGTGTCGGCGGGCAGGTACTGTGCCAAGAGCTGGTGTCGTGCGGCGCTGTTGTGGACGCGCGCGACGCCAGCGGGCGCACGGCGCTGCACGCCGCCGCGCTCGCCGACCGCAGCCGCTGCCTGCGCGCGCTGTGCGACGCGGGGGCGCTCGTCGACGCGGCCTCGGACGCCAGTGTCGGCGGGCAGGTACTGTGCCAGTTGCTCCAAGACCCAGTGTCCGTTATAGCGGGTGATTGTTTCGAAAAAAATATTCGAATGAATTGACGCAATCTATCAAACATTCGAATATCGATCTATTTGTTCTTTTGATATAGTATTGATCACGGTCGCTATTGCAATCCGGTGGTATTGAGGCCCATACTCCTCATGTGTTTCTCCATGTAGGACAGCCTGTGCCCAGCAGTGGACGTAATGGGCTGGTAATGAACTGGCTTCCATGTCAGCTTCATTAAATATGCTTTTCGTCAATGTGTAAATGGTACTACTAACTACGCTATATCATAGTAACCACGCTAGGTAGGACATTTACAGGCAAATAAATAAAATTTTTGTGTACAAATCTATGAGAGTTTATAGGTCTGTGACGGAACGACCAAGGTTCTTCGGACACGAGGCGTAAGCGTAGGCGAAGCGTATCGTATTACGCGCGTCTAACGAGAGTAGTACGAGCACGTACATCTTCAATCATGTCTGCACACAAAGAGGCGGCTCTGCAACAGCGGCAGCGCTTCGTGTCGAAGGGCCTTTTTGAACATACTCATGTCCTCATATATGTTGCAGTAGCGCTCTAAATACGATAAAGTTTAAGGTGTATACTATTAGGAGGCCGCGGGAAACGCGGGTTCGACCCCACCGCCTGTACCACTGATTTTGAATAAAACTTATGTACAGTTCATTGTGAATATCGCTTGCCTCACATTGTGCCCTGCGCATGGCAACTCTGCCTTCCCCTTCGGGGTAAGAGGCGTGATGGTATGTTATTCCCGCAGACGGCGCTCCACATGTCGGCGGAGCGCGGGCACGTGGAGAACATCCGCACGCTGCTGGCGGCCGGCGCCGACGCCTTCGCGCCCGACGCCGCCGGCGACGACGCGCTCGCGCTCGCCGAGCGGAACAACCGGCGACACGCGACCGTGGCGCTGCGGGAACACAGGGGTGAGGCACTGTAGGCGAGGCGGCTCACACACGACGCAGTGACGGTGGCGACGACAGGCGACACGCGACCGTGGCGCTGCGGGAACACAGGGGTGAGGCACTGTAGGCGAGGCGGCTCACACACGACGCAGTGACGGTGGCGACGACAGGCGACACGCGACCGTGGCGCTGCGGGAACACAGGGGTGAGGCACTGTAGGCGAGGCGGCTCACACACGACGCAGTGACGGTGGCGACGACAGACCTCAAAAATTTTTAGACGAGGTATTTATTTTTTAGGAATACTCTGAATCTTAATAGTTACAGACAAAATACTAAGAGAGAAAAAAACACTAATTTCATAGGTAAGAACCCAATACTACTGAAAATAAGCAAGATAAGGGGGTTTCCATTTTGAAAATTCGTTTAATTTTCAGTACAAGAACTCGCTCCCTGTTACATGGGGTTCAATCAGACCCCCTCTGCCTACCCCCGTTTTTTTAAAAAACGCCTGTCGATTGTTTCGAAACTTCCTTGCAAATAACAATAAACTTTTTACAATTTGTTTCTTTGTGTTGCTTCATTCAATAGGATACAGGTTAATTAGTAAACTAATACCATTTGAGCTCAAGTGCCGAGCGCGAGGGATGGGCATGCGTAGTATCGATAATCGTTAATCTTCGTTAGTTTCGTTTCATTTAACTTTTTTGAAAAAAAAATTCTCGATGCAAGAAGTAGCTTGGTTTTTCACGTGTTTAGAATCAATTGTGTATTGTGAAAAATTAGGAGGCCCATGGCCTGCAGTGGACGGCAACAGGTTGAAGGAATGAAGGTTTTTATTAGTTAGTAGCATTACATATTCACCAAAATAGTATGCTTACAACAATAAAAAAATGTTTCTAAATATCAACAAAAAAAGTTTAATAATAATGTATACTCTAAACATCGGCTTCACCTTCTCCAAAAAGCCATTATCAAACAAATAATTCAAAAATAGTATAATAAGAATTCAACTAATTAAACGCGTCAATTAATTTATCACTTGATTGACTTTTCCTTGAGTTATACTTTTGACCCTAATTGGCAGTAAATCGACCCTAAAACAATACATTTCACTATCGTCGCATTTAGAGAAAGTAAAATAATATAAGTATCGATAGTTTCGGCCGTCCCTTCCCTATCTATCGCGTGATGACCAAACCGCAGTCGCGACGGAGCGCCCGCGCGGCCGGCGCCTTGTCTCTATCGCGAATTTTACTGACCACTCTATATTTACACTGAACCTTATTATTGTTGTTCGATATTTAAAAATTACAATTAAAACTTTTTTTAAGTTTTTGTTTTTTAAAGTGACAAGTGTTTGAATTTGGAAGTTATTCCAAAAAGTTATGTGTTTTTGTTACGTGCCTTAAAACTTTTCGGAAATTTTGTTTATTTGCACATTTTTGCGCATGAGTGTTTTAAAAAGGATATACGTAAGTCAGTATTAATATGTTACCGTTTTACCTCAATTTCAACTAAATCCTTCGACTTACTCAGACTATCTTAACGCAATAAGAATATACCATCGTCATAAAATATAACATACTAGCTGTTGCCCGCGACTTCTTCCGCGGTTACTGCTCTTTTAACTATCCCACGGGAACACTTTAATTTTCCGGAATAAAAAGTATCTAAGATGTAAACCTGGGGTCAACGGTTCAGCCTTTTCGGAGACTAGCCCGTTCAAACAGACGAACAGACAGAGAAACAAAAAAATTAAAAACTATATTTTTTTTGGTATTTTTCCTTTTTACATCCCCTGGCTTGATTTTAAGCATATTTTTTCTATACATATAGTCATTCGACCTCTATATACAGTTTTATTATATGTATAGATGTACCAGATCCCCAATATCGTAGCCTTTACATTCCAATCTACACCACTAGTATATTACGTCCTTACCTATGAAATTGGTGTTTTGTATGGAGATTTTGGGGAATTCTGCATTTTCCATACTAAATTTTTTTCAGTTTTGTTCACAACGACAAATCCAAAGATAATAATATTTGGCATCTATCATTAGACAAGCTTTTTGTAATATGTGTAATATCACACTTCATAAAAATTATTTATCGTTTTTAAGTGAATGCAAATCAAATGATGTATTCGGGAGGCACTTAAAAATTTTAACACAATTAAACTAACAACAAATTATCAAAACAAACCAAAAGAGCTCAAAAATATAGTCTATTTTTAGACGAGGTAATTATTTTTTAGGAATACTATGAATCTTAATAGTTACAGACAAAATACTAAGAGAGAAAAAAAAACGCAAATTTCAAAGGTAAAGACCCAATATACGTCCCAGGGCGCAACCCTTCCTACATGAAGAAATATGAGGTGTATGATCCGCATCGCATCAATTTGACGCGTTGTCCTAAGAGAGACCGAGGGCTTAAGGTCTAGAATTGCTTTGGCAGACCCCGAGTCGCTCCCACGGAAGGGTAGGAACGAGTATGTCGGGGAGTTTTAGAAGGTAGTGCCAAAAGAATGTACCAACTGCTTTTCTTGCTTAGCATGTCGTAAGGCGACTAAGGGCGTATTGGGTACTGGGTCTGTGATTGTGTAAGCGATGAGCTAGCCACTTGTTACTACTCTTTCACGATTTTTCATCTGACCAAACTCAATTTTTGTATGGCTAAATGTGGTCTTAAGGAACACAGTGATCCTTGGACTCTGCCGACCCCTTGGGGGATTCATAGCGTGATTGTATGTTTGTATGTATGTTTAGTGGGTAGTGCCGGTAATTCTGGTGAGTTCCACAAACACCTACCGCCTAGCTAGGTTCGGTCCGTGAATGGATTCCTTCTCCTCAAAATAAGGGCTTAAAGAGTACTTTATAAAGCTAGGAAGAACTAAATGGCGTAGTGATTTCGATATTGATATTGTCCCCCGTCATGGTTGGATAACGTCTTCATTTGACGGAAACAAATCTTATAGACCGTGTCTACCGCTAGCAGAGCGGTAGGCGCGCTGACCAAATTTTTGCGATTTCAAATTTCTCCGTTAATACCCAGAAACAGAACAGTGCACCTAGCACGAACTATTTGACGTATCGTTATCGTAAGTGATTTTTGAAACGAAAATTCTCATTTAAGACACAATATTGCTAAGACAGAATAAAAACACCAATTTCATAGGTAAGGACCCAATATATTTAGATAAATCATTAGTCGATAGTAATGTGGCTAACGTAAAGTTAACATTTATTCGAGGTAGTTTATGACGGAGATCGGATGTAGTGCGGAATGTACTATGTCTGACACAATATTATTTATTATTATTTATTTATATATACTTTATTGCACATAATAATACAAAGAACTTATACGATAACAAAAAAGCAATTGGCGGCCTTATTGCTAAACAGCAATCTCTGCCAGGCAACCTGTTTGAGAGACAATAGCAAAAAAAAAAAAAACAAAAAAAACATGTAGGAGTGCAACAAATAAATGAATATATATATTATAATAATATATACATAATTATATGAGCAATATCACTACACAAAAATAAAAATAAAACTATATAATATCCTGAAGATAAACACAGGCTAACAGCTAGTCTGAGTAAGCTGATCCAGAAAATGACTCTTTACCTGACTCTGAAAGGACTTCAGATTATTTTTATAGATAACAAAAATATCGAGTGCAGGTGTCACCAAGCCATAATCATTGGCCGCGACCCGCTGCCCGATAACAACACGTTAATTACTCTTACAAGGTTGTTACCGGGAGAGGTGTATTTTTGTTTATTTGTTTGTTTTTATACATCACATTATTATACGGCACAGGTCTTCCTCATGGACAAGCACATGAGGAGTATGGGCCGTAACATCACCACGCTGGCCAATGCGGGTTGGTGGGTAGAAACGGTCACAATAGCGACGGGGACCAACGCGCCTTTCGAAGGACGGAACAGCTGGAGATCACATAGTTTTGGTCACCAATTGACGAGCTGACTACGGCGAAGGCAGCTTTGTTTTCGATCAAAAGCCAAAGCGTATTTACCACAACGCCACCGAGCTCCTTAATCAGAATCAAATCTTCCTTTACTCAAATATTTTTGGTTGCTTGACTAGGAGCCTCATGCTGCCTTCTGAGGAATATTTTAACATGTGCTGTTTTTTCCCAGCAATGGGCATAGAAAGGCAATGAAAAACGTGGGCACTTGTAACTTTAAATCTACAGTTACGCGAGCGATGTAAACCTACCATAAATGATATATACAGTATGGAAGATAATTATAATGTTTATGTAAGTGTATAATATGATATAAAAACTGCCGCTTATGTAAGCTGGCTCTCGGCTTGTGAACAACGCCACAGCAAATAGAACGCCATAGCAAATTCGCACGCAGAAGGATCTTTTTTAATACAATGTTCCTAGCATTCAAACCCACCAACCAGCACAACGTGTGCTTTACACACTCAACATCGGGGCAGTGGGGCGTGTGTAGGCAAATCGTTGCGATTTTTAGCGTGTGATTTTAGGGTCTATTTATCTCTACCACTACTTTGTGTGGTAGCGGCTCATTAAAAGAATTCTACCAACCCATATCTTCTCTCGGGTGTCGTAAAAGGCGACTAACGGCCTTAGAACTGGACAACCATCCAATAACTTATAGCGGCGACGGGCTCAACCACCTATCACTCAGAGCACATGTGCAGTCACTGCTTGGTGAAGCGCAGACTACGGCAGTAGCTTTTGCCTAGTCTCTGACTAACTCTTAGGGGATAATAGTCGTTATTTTATGTCGGTATGTACTACTGACCCGATATTGCCTCTGATTTTAGGGACGTGCGTAGACCCCAAGCAATATTCCGCGCTTGTTATGAATACAGGTGACGGTAACACATTTTTGTCGCGTTTCTGATGATTATTCAAGTTGCAATTGCGACTAGGGTTGACAGCGAGTGTCTCGACAGTGTTACAAGCAATAGTTTATAATGACTGCTGGCTTACTACCACCAGAATCAGATAGAGCATGTGCTTATATGCAATCTAAATTATAAAAATGTGTACCGGACCTTCTGCGAGTGCGTACGCGTCATGCTCCGGATCACATTTCCGGCGATAGATGATCGCCATTTTGTAAGGCTTCTAGTCTTAAGCTGTTTTTGTCACCAATTGCACGACGATACACTATACAGGGTGTTACAAAAGGGCGACTTGAAAATGATCATACGCGGTTATTATAAATAGTTATATATCGGTGTTTAGTAGATAATAGGACTTGAGGCAAACAGACGTAATCTATATACCAGTGTGCCTGTATCTCCGAAGGAAGGGGTTGAATGAGGTGACGAAACCCATTGCGTTTGATATGTTTTTGTTTAGTCCACACAAAACTTACAATGGTGCTAAGTATTTTGTTCAAAATATGACCCAATATTATTTTTATTCGGTATACACATAATAAAACAATATATTAGGTCCATACCTATGAAATTGGTGTTTTGTATGGAGATTTTGGGGAATTCTGCATTTTCCATACAAAATTTTTTTCAGTTTTCTTTACAAAGACAAATCCAAAGATAACAATATTTGGCATCTATCATTAGACAAGCTTTAGTAATATGTGTAATATCACACTTCATAAACAATATTTATCGTTTTTAAGTGAATGCAAATAAAATGATGTATTCGGGAGGCACTTAAAAAGAGTTGTCTCCGTGTCCAATTTAAACACAATTAAACTTACAACAAATTATCAAAACAAATCAAAAGAGCTCAAAAATATAGTCTATTTTCAGACGAGGTAATTATTTTATAGGAATACTCTGAATCTTAATAGTTACAGACAAAATACTAAGAGAGAAAAAAAACACCAATTTCATAGGTAAGGACCCAATATTAACAGTAACAAGGGCACCAAACAGGATTGTCACCACAGATATACATTTACATAGATAACGTAAGCTTAACGATTCGCATAGAAACCAAGCGGGTCAACTTTTGAACACCTACCGTGACGTCACAGCCGTAATTTCGAGACGGAGATACAAACTGATTGAAAGATACCAATGCCGCCGATGCCTCTCCGCCAATAGGCGAGATGACTCATATCAAAAGAAAAAAAATAATGTGTCATTCAAATAGTATTTAGTACAAGGCAAGGGTCGGAAATATACCAAGTTCCATAAATATAAAGAAGAGATTGCTGTAGAAATTCAATTTAAATATGTTTTATTTTTACATCTGCCAAAAACGCTATCCACCATGTTCGTGAAATTAGTTGAGTAACGCTGCATGTAAACAGTTACTGCGCATGGTCAAAATCCGTCAAACGCCAGTAGCAACCAATCAAGCATAACTGTCGGCTATGTCACGCTTGCGTATTGAATTGTTTAGAATAATCGTGACGCGACGGCACAAAAGACCATCAGGACCGAAGGCGTTTTTGACATTTAAGCAAAAACGTAATTTATAATTTAAAGTTTATTGTGTTATAGGCTTCAGAAAAAAATTGTATTTTTTTTTATGGTGATGGCTATCAGTAATTAATCATATGGGGCCCAATAAAAAAGAGGGTCTACTAGCCTATTATCACACTACGAGGCATTTTTTTTAGTTTTTGCAGCCATTCGGACGCGCTGAGACTAGATACCAGCGGCCAACCCCGACGTTTGGTCGGGGTTTTCGGACACGACACGACACAGCGCCAGGAAAATAACCCTGTTCTGAAGTTTAATGTTTCGTTTTGTGTCATCCTGTGTATGTGTGTTTCCGTGTAAGTGTATGCGCTCACGCCTATCATCGACATATAATTAAGCTGCTTTACAGGCTTGTGTTATGAACACACGACAATGTATTTATTATTATTAGATAATAGACTAGTCCTTGCTCGCGACTTTTTTATTTAAAAACCTTAAACCAGTTGAATGTCTAGGCCGAGTGTCGTTGTGGGGGATAGCGCTCAGTCGGTGGAGTAGTGGACTGTATCTGTTGGACTATTGCAGTGCTGTCTCCGTCGATAGCGAATGACCGAGCACTATCCCTTTTTCTTCACACTTATTTGATGGCTCTTGAATAAAAGATGGAATGCAGGTAAGTAGATGAAGCTCAGGAGGGTTGCTTCTATGACGGAGCTATGAAGGGCTATGTGCAGCCGCGGTGATGTCTATTAGTCTTGATGAGTTTCGATCGAATGAAGTTGGATCACACTATAGCGATTCTGTTACCGGTCTATATTACCCCGCGGCGTATCGCATCTAGCGGTCTGCGCACAGCCCTCTCTCCCTGCCTCATTACTACGACTTTATTTATATTATATTACATTCTATTTACAAACTATGACTAACTATTACTATAACTATAACTGTAAAGGGTAATAAAACAACAATGGGGATAAATCTTTATCTTACAACTAATAACAAATTATGAACTATAAACTACGATGTACAACTAATAACAAATTATAGACTATAAACAACGATGTGTCGCGAACATCTCTCCCGCCGTGCAGTGGTACGAACGCTGTATTCGGTAGCGCTGCAGATGTTTTCGGTGAGCGCCTAAGGTGGAAGAATCGCCAGCTTCTTCACAGGTCGTCTCAGGAGGCCGCCCGCTGTCTGCACCGACGCCGACCTCGCGACGCCATCCGGACCGGGGTAGATTTCGACGACTCGTCCTCGAGGCCAGCTGTTTCGAGGTAGCTGACCGTCGGCGATCCAAACTAGGTCATTGACCTGGATTGCGGGGCCGCGGCTATAAGGCTCCCGCCGGTATTGGAGGTCGGGCAGGTACTCACGTACCCACCGCTCCCAAAATCTATCTGCCATCTGTTGCGATCGACGCCACTGTCGTCGGTGGTTGACGTCGTCGTCGGTGAATTGCCCTGCCGCCGGCGTGCGCGCCGACCCGCCGAGGAGAAAGTGGTTGGGGGTCAACGCTTCGTTGTCTTCTGCTTCAACGGAGACGTGCGTGAGCGGACGGCTGTTGACTATGTACTCCGCCTCACACAGTAGCGTAGTGAATGTTTCTTCTGTCGGCGCCTTGTCGTGTAGCACGTGTTTGAGTGCCACTTTGACGGAGCGGACGAGGCGTTCCCACGCCCCCCCCATGAACGGCGCCCCCGGAGTGATGAAGCGCCACGTGATCGCGCGGCGCGCCGATTCTTGTTCTATAGCTTGTACGGCGTCGCGGAGCTCTCTATCGGCGCCGTGCATGTTAGTGCCGTTGTCGCTGTATATCTCGCTGGGGCAGCCGCGCCGCGCTATCATGCGTCGCAACGCTTGTATGGCGGAGTCGGCGCTCAGGCTGCCGGCGACCTCGAGGTGTACGGCGCGCGTCGTAAGACACGTGAAGAGAGCGACGTATCTTTTTTGATGTTGACGACCCACTGTGACGGTCACCGGGCCGAAGTAGTCAAGCCCGGTGAATGTGAAGGGTCGATGGTGGTGGGCGAGGCGCGACTTAGGGTGGTCGCCGGTGGCTGGCTGTGGCGGCGTTGCTCGTTGAATCTTGCAGGCGTTGCATTTCTTCACTATAGATTTGACGTTGGGGCGTAATCTTATCACCCAGTAATGCTGTCGAATCTCGTTGACTGTGATTTCGACGCCGCCGTGATGCAATTTTCTGTGCGTCCAATCTATGTATAGACGCACTATGGGGCTGTCGCCGTCGATTACTATAGGTTTTTTCTGTTCTATGGCGATTTCTTCGGCGGCGGCTATTCGAGACTTCAGAGTTATGACGTTTTCTTCTAGGTACACGGCGAGGCTTCGTAAACGACTGTCGGTGGCTATTGTCTTCTCATTTTTCATATCGGCGAGCTCGGCGGCGAACGACTGTTCTTGGCTGGCTGACATTAATAGTCGTTCGGCGCGTCGTAGATAATCAGCTGTTAGTAGTACGTATCTATCTTCGATATGGACGCCGGGCGTCGATTTTTTCTTCTTCACTATGGTCGGCGTTCTATTCCACGCGGGGTCGTCTTCTTTCAATTTTCTATTTCTTTTGTAGGCGACCGTCGCTTTTTTCTGTCGTAATAAATCGATGAATTGAAGGACTCTGGCGGAGGCGCGTAGTAGCCTCTCCCATTTGGAGAATCTGTCGTTATGAGGTAGGGCTTCGCTTATCTGTATGGCGGGTCGCTTGACTGATACGTGCGTCGTTCTCTCTTCACCGGTGTGTTCGTAAGCCGTCAGCTGTTCGGCCGGCCACGTGAGCGGGTCACCGAGTAGGTATTCGGGGCCGACGAACCACCGGTGCCGGGCGTCGAAGTTACGTGGCGTGTCACGCGTCGCGTCGTCAGCTGTGTTCTGTTTCGTAGGTACCCATCGCCATTCTTCTTGTTTAGTGTCTTCTTGAATCTCTGCTATGCGATGTGCGACGAATGGTTTGTAGACACGTGGCCCGGCTCGTAACCACGATAGTACGGTTTTTGAGTCGGACCAGAAGTAGCGTCGGTCTGGTGAGTGATTGTATTCGGCTGCCGTTGACTTCGCCAGTCTGCAGCCCAGTAGCGCTGCTTGCAGCTCAAGCCGCGGCACAGAGACTATCTTCATAGGCGCCACTCGTGCCTTGGCGTTAGCGAGAGAGATATGTGGCGTCCCCCCGCTATCTATTACACGCCAGTACACGGCGGCGGCGTAGGCGCGTTCGCTTGCGTCGACGAAGGTGTGCAACTCGCGGGTGGTGGCATGCGTATACGACGGATGACATCTGGGTAGTTCTATGTTCTTGAGCGCGACGAGATCTTCTATCCACGTTTTCCATTTTTCAGTCAGCTGATTAGGTAGCTTCTCGTCCCAGCCGGTGCCCATTCTCCACGTTTCTTGTAACAGCTGTTTTGCTTGTATGGTGACCGGCGTAGCGAAGCCCATAGGGTCGAAAATCGACATGACGATGCGTAGCGCTTCACGTTTCGTAGGTACCCGCGTGCCTTCGATGAGGTCTGACGGCACGCGGGCGAAGTCGAGGTTGAAGCTTAGTGTGTCGGTGCTCGGTCGCCATATGAGACCGAGAATTTTTTCTTCTGTTTTTTCTATGAGATGTTTCTCTTCGGAGGCGCCGCCGAGTCGATTACGTAGCTCTTCTATATTCGATGTCCATTTTCGTAAGTTGAAATTGGCTTTTCTGTGTATGGTGGCGACGTCGGTTGCGATTCTGTGTGCTTCTTCTATACTGTCGAAGCTCTGAAGGTAGTCGTCCATGTAGTGGTTAGAGACTATAGCTTCGGCGGCCTCCGGATGCGTGCTTCTGTGTTGCTCTGCGTTGAGATTTTTGACGAATAATGCGATGCACGGAGAGCAGGCGGCGCCGAAGAGTACCGACTTCATTCGGTATTCGGTAGGGGCTCCCTCCCGCCGGTTGCCGCGCCACAGGAAGCGTAGGACGTCTCTGTCTTCGGTTCGAACGCCTATTCGTAAGAACATTTCTTCGATGTCGGCGGCGACGGCGATTTTGTGTTGGCGGAAGCGCATCAGCACGCCGGGAAGCGACTGCAGGAGGCCCGGCCCAGGTAGCAGCTGATCGTTGAGTGAGGTGCTGCTGTACCGGGCGGCTGCGTCGAACACGATGCGAAGCTTTCCCGGTTTAGCTGGATGAGTGACGGGAAAGTGTGGTAGATACCATGTTCTACCCGGCGTCGGCGGCGTCGTCGTTTCTTCGGCGTATTCTTTTTCTATCAAATTTTCTATCTGTTGGCTGTATTTTTTCATTTGCAACGAATCTCTGTCTAATTTCTTCTCTATACTGTACAGACGATTGAGGGCTTGACTGTAGTTATTTGGCAGTGTAGCGCCGTCCCTCTTCCACAGTAGCGCTGTCTCGTACCCGCCTGTGGATTTTTCTATAGTTTTTTCTGTGAGTATGTCGATGGCGCGCTGCTCTGGATCGGACTTTGTGGTTCTGGGTTCGACGCCGAGCGACTCTAATGTGAAGAATTTCTTCATTTCTTCGTCTATTCTGTCGACAGTGAGGTGATGCGTGTAGTGATGTACGCCGGTACTCCTTCCGCCGTGCAAAACCCACCCGAGCGGCGTGAGTGAGGCGGCCGGTCGACTGGGGGTGTCGCACCTAGTGGCTTGCGAAATCAGTAGCCCCCAGTTGTCTTGTCCGATGAGCACGGTCGGAATTGCGTTGCTGTACTTGAGTTCGTCTTGTATGTCGATCAGATGTTTACATCCTTCGATGTCGTCGGCGCCGATCTCTTGTGGTGATAATTTCAGCTTCGCTATGGTGTGAGCTGTAATCTTGTGCGCGTCGTGCTGGCCCTGGATCTGTACGGTGACCAGCCGTGAGTCGGTAGCGTTGATGTGCGTACCGGCCACGGCTTCTAGTCGTAGCGGCGAGCGTCGACCCGTTGCGCCTATTCTTTTTGCGATGTCCGCGTCGATTAATGTTATCGTGGAGCCGTCGTCGAGCAGTGCGAATGTGTCTACGTAGTTTCGGGGCCCGGTGATTCTTACAGGAGCTATCTTCAAAAATGTTTTCTTCTGTCTTGAAAACGTCGACGCGACTGTCTCTTTCTTCTCGGTTTGCCTTTCGAAGTGTAGTAGCGGGTGGTGTGTTCTTTCGCAGCCGTCTTTGTCGCATTTCTTCTGTTGACATTTGTGGTTTTGATTACGGTGACGGAGGCAGCGGAAGCATAGACGAGCGCTGCGTGCCATCTCCCATCTTTCGCTGTTTTCGGCTGTCGTAAACTTCTCGCATTTAGTTTCAGCGTGGCCGGAGTCGTTGCATAGTGCGCACGCCCGCGCGCCTCTGTCTGTGCGCGTGTGTGTGTAGGCGCGTTGCGTACGTGGCTTGTTGTGCGATATGTCTTCTGCGATTAGTTCCGGCGGCGCGTACTTGCTGCAGCGATCGGCTTCTTGATTTATGAACCGATCGAATTTGATGAGGTCGGCTTCGTCTTCTTTCTGTTGGCTGTCGTAATCAAACCACCTGTAGCGGAGCGTCGGCGTGAGCTTGTCGGTGATTATCTTCGTGACTTCTGGGTTGAAGAGATAATGTTTTCTATTGAGGATTTCGATGGTGGCGACGCTGTTTCTTATTTTGCTTGCGAAGAGGCATATGTCTTTCGGAGCGTCGGACGGGCGAGCGATGCTACGTAGTCGTTCTAATTCTGCGATGGCGATTGCTTCCGGTCGGCCGAAACGATTCTCGAGCATCGAGAGTATGTCGGACGGGCGGGCGTTTGCGATGAGTAGGCAGTTGACCGCTTCTTTAGCGCGGCCGCGGAGGCATCTTCGCAGTCTCGATGTGTTTTCATTTTCTGTATATTTCTTCTCGGATTCGGTGTAAGCGGCTTTGAATGCTAGCCACTCCTGATGGCTCCCATTGAATGTAGGCAGCTCTTCTATACGATGCGCAGTGGAGCGCGAGGCCGCGACGATGGCTTCCGTGATATCTTGTAGGTTGATTTTCTTTTCTTCTGTTTCTTTCAATGGTGAGGCCGGGCGGACGACGTGCGTCGAGTTCTCCACCCACTCGTTGGTGCGGAGATTGGTGGTGGGTGGATCTTCGGATGCTTCGCTATCTTCTGTGTCGTATTCCGCTTCAGCCTCTAGACTTTCGAGGCGGGCTTCGGCTAATTCGAGCTTCCTTTTTGCGATTTGTTCTTTTGCTTTGGCGATTTTCATAGCTCTTTGCGATTTTGATGTGCTGGCGCGCGACGTTCTGCGGGTTGAAGGAGCGAGAGGCGCTGCTGGTTCTGTCTGTTGCTGTTGCAGTGCTGATTCTCTTCCTAGCTGTGACGATGCCGCAGGGTCTTCTGTTTCTGTAGCCGGTGTCAGCGGTACGATGCCCCCTGTTCTTGATCTTGTCACCGGCATTCTTCTTCTTGATCCGGCTCGATGCGACCAGAAAATGTGGGGGATAGCGCTCAGTCGGTGGAGTAGTGGACTGTATCTGTTGGACTATTGCAGTGCTGTCTCCGTCGATAGCGAATGACCGAGCACTATCCCTTTTTCTTCACACTTATTTGATGGCTCTTGAATAAAAGATGGAATGCAGGTAAGTAGATGAAGCTCAGGAGGGTTGCTTCTATGACGGAGCTATGAAGGGCTATGTGCAGCCGCGGTGATGTCTATTAGTCTTGATGAGTTTCGATCGAATGAAGTTGGATCACACTATAGCGATTCTGTTACCGGTCTATATTACCCCGCGGCGTATCGCATCTAGCGGTCTGCGCACAGCCCTCTCTCCCTGCCTCATTACTACGACTTTATTTATATTATATTACATTCTATTTACAAACTATGACTAACTATTACTATAACTATAACTGTAAAGGGTAATAAAACAACAATGGGGATAAATCTTTATCTTACAACTAATAACAAATTATGAACTATAAACTACGATGTACAACTAATAACAAATTATAGACTATAAACAACGATGTGTCGCGAACAGTCGTCTTACAATCACTAAACCAAAATCTGGAGAACGATCCCGAGCTAGTGCGCGTGCTTTCAGTGTTTTACCTACACTGCGCGTGCGCGTGCGCGTCTGTGTTCGTGTATATGGGGATACCTGCTACCTAATACGAATTTGACACATAACATCTCTTTCCTCTCGCCTCTTTCCCCGAAGGGATAAGCAGAGGCGTTAAACACCCACATCGTCAGATATGTTAGGCCCCCATGTAACAGGTGGCGAGCCTGTTGCCATGCACCAGGCACAATGTGCAATACGAATTTACCCATAAATTCATAATTATACATTTCTTTTTCATTATTTTCATTTAGTTTTATGTGACTAAATTGTAATAATATTTTATATAAAATACTTAACAGGGAAGTAGCCCAGTAGGCAAAAAACTAAAAAATCCTAAGGATTTTTGGCGCAGGAGCATCATCTGCATGATCTTACTCGTATCTCATCATCTGCGATATTTTTTAAGGTACTCCCGTTTCAAAATTACGGCTGTGACGTCACGGTAGACGTTAAAAAGTTGACACGCTTAGTTTCAATAGAAATCGTTAGACTTGCGGTATCTGTATAGTAATATAAATGTATATCTCTACCTAGACTAGAACATTTTCGGAACCAGACAGTCGTCTGGTGAACAAATGATTGTATTCACGACAGACAAACATCTGCCCCTATCAAGACTTTAACCCGGAACCTCTGTGATAGAACCTTGAAATCAATCCGACGTACAAACATCGCGACCACTGAGGTCGTCAATCATATTATTTTATTTTTATCGGTTGTAACTTAAATCGAGAGTATTATAAGATTGTGCCTCTGGAGTCAGACTCCATGTATAACAGCAGGTTAAGATATACATTAACTACAAAAAGCTTAACGAAAAAAGCTTTTATCACGCAGGAAATAGAGGTCTCAAAGTCAATACTAGTCAGGTTTGCAGTACAGTCACGGGCAAAATATGTAAACTTCAGAATAAGGGACTTTTCAAACTAATTCAGCTTTTTTCTATGTAAAACGACGATTTCATATGAGACTTACGCTGCTGAACAGACGCGTAAAGCTGAACAAGTTCCGTACAAACTTGACGTTTTCTAAATGCTAAGTTGCGCATATAGCTTGCCTCACATTGTGCGGTGCATGGCAACAGGCTGCCACCTGTTACATGGGGGACATAATATATCTGGCGGAATGTGGGTGTTTAACACCCCTGCCTACCCCTTCAGGGAAAGAGACTTGATAATGATATGTTCAGTAATATTTAATATAATAATATGTAATGATAAAATTATTTTTACCGCCTCTCTGGTCTAGTGGTTGACACCACTGGGTGTAGGATCCGGGGTCGGGGGTTCGATTCCTCATATGGCAGGGGTTTTTCTGCTCGATTTGGTTCTCCTACCAAAATTTGGCGCCATAATAACAATGTTATAAACATTGTTGTGTTCCGGCAATCAGAAGTAAGATAGCCAGTTCCTCAGTTGTTGAGGATCACAGGTGAAGCTCGATTCCACCTTCGGCCTTATCGTCACTTACCATCAGGTGAGATGAAGGCTAACAGCTTACCTGTCATATTAAAAAGAAGTGTAAATGGAGCTGGAGCTGAATAAGTGTGAATAGACCCTTAGGCAGTGGTCTCTCCGGGAACGATGAGCGAGTAGCGAGTGGAGCTAGAAATTAAAAACGAGTTGGCGACCAGCGAGAAGCGAGTGTGTAGTTCCGACAGTTTTGTCGCTGGGCTATTATATTTCACAGCTCACCATACAAAAAAATCGAGCGAGTGTTATCTTTCATAGCTCTTGTCGCTCGACAAATTAGTGAAGCGAGTCATCGCCTGCAGTGTGAACAGTCAGCGATCAACTATTTGTAAAAGCATCTCTTTTGTTTACACGGAATTCATATCTTTTGTACGTTTTTTGAGCGAGAAAATAGCCGATAGTTAGTCGTGTACTCACCTTAGTGCCGCAGTGTCAGTTAAGAATACATACATTTGCACATGACTGAACGTATACTTCTTAGATTACTCTAATTACACCTGCAATCCAAAAGAACAACTAAAGCAGTGAGTGTAAACGTATCGTGTAGGTAAACGAACACCGCTTTGACGCAACTATATTTCGACACGAGCGTGCGCGGGCGCCGGTTTTGTAGAAGGGCACCGCCGGATCCACGTAGTGACGTAGAAAACATTACGAGATTGTTCAGGACACGAAGGAGCTCGGTGGCATAGTAATTCGTGCGCTTTGGCTTTCAAGTTTCAATATTGTAAACAAAGCTACTTTCGCCATGGTGACCAAAGCTCTAAGATCTCGAGTTCCGTGCTTTATATCGGAAGATACGTTGAGTCGCTGATCCCGCACACGATTCTACCCAGCAATCCGCATTGGTCCAGCGTGGTGGTGTAACGGCCCATGCTCCTCACGTGTTTCTCTATGTTGGAAGACTTGCGCCACGCATTGGAATGTATAGGTCGGTGACGATTTAGGAAATCAGTTGACTCTACACGTTTTAGGAATCGCTAAATAACAGCGAACGTTTTACAGCGAACCACTTTGGAGCTCAACGTATTTGCCTTTTATAAATGATTTTAATTTTGCAGTATATTTATGGGGGCAAATAACTCATCTGATAATAAGTGATCATCGCCGCCCATAAATATCTACAACACCGGAAGAGTTGCAGATTCGTTGCCGACCCTTAAGGAGGGAATACGCTCTCTTTTACTGCTTCTGGTGACATTAGCAAGGAAAGCTATAAAGTAGCAATTTATACAAAAAATTAAGTAATAATAATCGTAAAAATTATGTGAAAAGGCTGGAAATAGACCGACAGTGTTCTTTAATTACAAGTTTACCTTGTCATAATAAGTCTTAAACACCTAACATTGTAAATACGTAAGCGTCCCGCGTCAAGTGTCCCCATCATTAGTATAATGTTGCGTCGCTTCCGCGCGGCGGCGCGTGCGGCGCGCGAGCGGTCGCGCATGCTCGCCGAGCCGCGCGACGAGCCCGACGCCGCGTACGACGCCTCGCATTACTTCATTGATGACGTCGCCGACCCGTGGAAGCAGGAGGGTAAGTGTTAGGGAAACATTGTAATAATTATTGTTTTTTTTCCAGTTTTCTTTATGTGTCTATTGGATTCACCCCTCTTGAGTTTATTGGTGTCAATATCTTTTTGTATTAGGCACTAGTTGCGACACCTCAACTTCGTTACGTTAACGTGTCGTTTTACCGCTTTCGATGTAATTGCCCTGGTTATCCCTCTTTTAATGGAGAGAATTTCCTAACGGACTTCACCTAACGTTGACAAAACGATAGGTGTACGCTCGAACCTTTCCGTTGGTGAAGTAATCACTGCCTAGAGGTTTGAATTTTATTCTCGTTCTTGTTTACTGAAATCATGTTTGTCTTATACTTCCAGATGCAGTAGAACGTGCGCGAATAGCACAGCACGCGTCGCTGCGAGAGATGGTGGTGCGGGGAGAGGTGGGGCCGCTGCGGGCCAAGCTGGCCGCGCTCGGCGCCAGCGCCGGCCTGCTGGTCAACCTCACGCCCGGCGGCGCCAACACGCTGCTCTATGTGTGAGTTGCGTGATGCAGGAAATGCTATTATGTTGGTGTCGTGATCAATTGCGGATGTGGCAGGTGGCTGGTCACATTGCTTGTACTGACAGCTGGAAATACTGGGTGCTAGGCTTATGACCAGCAGTGAGCGCCTTCTGGCAGATATAATAATGATATTTGGAGATTCACACATGTCACAGGAGCTAATGATATATTTGCCTTCCTTCCAGAGCGTGCGAGAGCGGCCAGCTGGGTTCAGTGAACCTCCTCCTGGCCGCGGGCGCCGACGGCCGCGCGCACCCCGTGACGCGCTACGGGCCTCTGTACGTGGCGTGCTACCAGGGCCACGCGGACATCGCGCGCGCCCTGCTGCAGCACTTCCCGGCCGCCGCGCAGGTCAGTGCCCCCAGTGCCCCCCCCCCCCTCTGTACGTGGCGTGCTACCAGGGCCACGCGGACATCGCGCGCGCCCTGCTGCAGCACTTCCCGGCCGCCGCGCAGGTCAGTGCCCCCAGTGCCCCCCCCCCCTCTGTACGTGGCGTGCTACCAGGGCCACGCGGACATCGCGCGCGCCCTGCTGCAGCACTTCCCGGCCGCCGCGCAGGTCAGTGCCCCCAGTGCCCCCCCCCCCCTCTGTACGTGGCGTGCTACCAGGGCCACGCGGACATCGCGCGCGCCCTGCTGCAGCACTTCCCGGCCGCCGCGCAGGTCAGTGCCCCCAGTGCCCCCCCCCCTCTGTACGTGGCGTGCTACCAGGGCCACGCGGACATCGCGCGCGCCCTGCTGCAGCACTTCCCGGCCGCCGCGCAGGTCAGTGCCCCCAGTGCCCCCCCCCCCTACAGAGGGATATATATCTATCTCGCGTTTAGGCACATTTGATGCGGTGTTCAGAAATGTGTTTCTTACATTTAGCTAGGATATTTAGGAGCAGGTTTCGGCTGTTTCATCAAACAAGTGTAATTGTTTGATGCGGTTTGTTTGTCGTGTTACTGACGCACCGTCGCTTGCAGCAAGAGACGGTGGAGAAGTGGCTGCCGATCCACGCGGCGTGCATCGGCGGGCACGCTGCGCTCGTCACGCTGTTACTGCAGTACCCCTACCCTGAACACCTGCTGAATACCTACACGTGAGTTGTATATTAAACAGTTAAGGATATTAATTAAATAAATAAATATCTTCAGATATTCACATTTAAGCAACTTGCTTGCTTGTGTTACGGATACTAGACGACGAATGAATATATTTAATAGAAAAAGACATATAAATGTTCTGAAAATATTCAATACATACATAAACATCCAAGACTGGAGAACAAATGTCTGTATTCATCACAAACATTTGCCCCCACTGGGGATCGAACCCAGAACCCACATAGAGACGCTGAGCATGGATGTGGATGGTCGTAAAATGGAAAGACCAGAAAAGTGGCGGTTTGAGTGTGTATGGGAATGTTGAACTGACGAGTCACAGGACAGAGGCAGAAGAAGAACACTCATTTTTACAAGCTTTTATTTAACTTGCAATGTAATAGGTTGGGGAAAAAGTTTCTTCGCATTTTTTAAGAAAATTCAAAACATTTTTTAATATAGTTTATTTACATTTAACTAAAGTATGTAGGTACCATTTTGTTCGATAAATTTTTGCCATCTTGTAGGTAGGGACATGATCCCATTGCTATAGAAATTTTGGGACTTCTGGTCAAAATACCGCGACAAGTGGTTTTGGCAGTCCTCTCGTGATGTTAACCTGACACTGCCTAAAGAATTCTGAAGAGACCGAAACAGGTGGAAATCTGAAGGTGCAAGGTCAGGACTATACGGCGGATGCATTAACACCTCCCAGCCAAACTCTCTTAATTTTTGCTGAGTGGCTAAAGATGTGTGAGGTCTAGCGTTATCATAATGAAAAACCACACCCCTTCTGTTAATTAATTCCGGCCGCTTTCTCTCAACTTCTTGCTTTAATCTCATCAGTTGCTCGCAGTAGAGTTCAGAATCGATGGTCCTGCCTGGTGGTAACAGCTCATAATGAATAATGCCCTTCCAATCCCACCACACACACAGCATCACCTTGTTGCGAGTTAACCCGGGTTTCGCCACAGTTTCACCTTTTTCACACGTTCTTGTCGTACGTGATCCACATTTCATCACCAGTTATCAGCTTCTTCAAAAATGGTTCGGTTTCATTACGTCGTAATAAAGAATCACAAATGAGTACACGGTTCATTAGGTTTCTTTCAGTGAGCTCGTGAGGTACCCAAATGTCGAGCTTTTTTGTGTACCCAGTTTTTTTTCAAATGCGCCAAAACTGTTTTATGGTCAATTCCCAGTTCTTCAGCTACGTCGTAACTACTGACATGCCGATCTAGCTCCACTTTTTCAAAAATGGCATCCATTTTATCTGTAATAGGGCGACCAGAGCGACGTGCATCTTTGACATCAAAATTTCCGGATTGAAAACGCTAAAACCAAATTTGTGCTACTCTCACAGGCACTGCGCTAGGTCCATAAACATCGCAAATTTTTTTCGCGGCTTGCGTTGCATTTTTACCTTTTTTGTAGTAAAATTTTAAAATGTATCGAATTTCTTCATTAGATTCACTCATCTTGGCGGTACGAAAAACAAATGAAAATCACAAATTTTCCTAATTTGAATTTGGAATTATGTTCTTTAAAATTTAAACTTTCAATGATACCAAAACCAGCCAGATACAAATAGTATAGCCAAAGAGATTTTATTACAAGTTTATACATACTATAATGCGAAAAGACTTTTTCCCCAACCTAATATGTTTGTGTGTGGTGGAATCTTACAGCTCAATTTGAAGGCACTTGCCCCCAACCGATTGAGCTGAAATTTTTCATGCATATGTAAATCGGAGGACAATACAAAATAATTATGACTTGGAGCTGATCTGATGACGGAGCTGGAAGGTGGCTATAAGTACTCAGTGATTAAACAACACAACCCCATCGACTTTGGGCTCGTTTAATTCGTCTTGACAAATACTCTTTTGCGTCATATGGTAACCAGGGTCTGATGATGGAGATGGAAGGTGGCCATAGGAACTCAGTAATTAAAAAACATAACGTCATTGAGGTTGGGCTCGTTTAATTCGTCTTGACGAGTACTTTTGTGTCAAATGGTAACCAGGCATTCGTGGCCTTAAGCAGGATTAAAACTATAGAAGGTCTTCTCATTGAATAGCTACACTGTTCCAAGTTAACCGGTAAATGACTTTCCAACAATGAGCGATAGTCACAATTAAAAAGTAAAAAATAAAAATATAATTAAATAAATCCTTCTTTAAAAACAAGCTTATATTTAAATGCGCTCAAAAGAAAAAAAATAACTTTTACACTAAAACTTTTACTGTTAACTTATAACGTCGTTTCAAATTTAACACATTTGACACATTTTATATAATGTTATAAATGCTTGTCGCGAGATTTAAGTACACGTATTTACTTGCCGCCTATTAACATTTTAAAATTAAGAAAGTAAATACGAGTACATAAATTTCGCGACGAAATAAGGAAACAAACGAATGATCAAAAACTGGGCCGTCTTCCGCAGGGAGCCGTCGGGCAAGCACCAATACCGGTTCGCGTTCGACGTGAACGCCAGGGACGTGTCCGGGCAGACGCCGCTGTACGTGGCGTGCACGCTCGGGAACCTGCCGGTGGTGGACGCGCTGCTGGACCACGCTGTGCCGCAGGTACAGCTGCTGGACCACGCCGCGCCGCAGGTGCTGGTGGGTGTTGTACAAGGACGCCCGGCGAGCGTAGGCGATGAGTACTGTAGTGAACGCCAGGGACGTGTCCGGGCAGACGCCGCTGTACGTGGCGTGCACGCTCGGGAACCTGCCGGTGGTGGACGCGCTGCTGGACCACGCTGTGCCGCAGGTACAGCTGCTGGACCACGCCGCGCCGCAGGTGCTGGTGGGTGTTGTACAAGGACGCCCGGCGAGCGTAGGCGATGAGTACTGTAGTGAACGCCAGGGACGTGTCCGGGCAGACGCCGCTGTACGTGGCGTGCACGCTCGGGAACCTGCCGGTGGTGGACGCGCTGCTGGACCACGCTGTGCCGCAGGTACAGCTGCTGGACCACGCCGCGCCGCAGGTGCTGGTGGGTGTTGTACAAGGACGCCCGGCGAGCGTAGGCGATGAGTACTGTAGTGAACGCCAGGGACGTGTCCGGGCAGACGCCGCTGTACGTGGCGTGCACGCTCGGGAACCTGCCGGTGGTGGACGCGCTGCTGGACCACGCCGCGCCGCAGGTGCTGGTGGGTGTTGTACAAGGACGCCCGGCGAGCGTAGGCAATGAGTACTGTAGTGATTCGGCCTTCATGGTGGCCATATTAAAATTAATAGTAGATTAGTAGCCAAGGGCTGTAAGGCATCAATTGCAGCCCGAGATATTTAGGCGCACGAGCGCAGCGAGGGCGCTTATAGTTCGAGGGTGCAATTGATGCTTACACCCGAGCTAACTACTCTGCTTTACATCTCGATTGTGAGGTAAGTGGAAAAAAAGGCATTACAAGAATAAATAAATTTATTTTCAAGTACTAAATTTAGCTTCGCCGTTCGATATTCAAAATTGATGAAAATAGCGAAGCGACCTCTTTTGTCATTGGGCTGAATGATGTCTAGTGCCAGTAAGGTGGTTAGATGTACGCGAACTTTTTGAAAGAGTTTTTTTTTTAATTACTTACCGCCCTAGGGCGTTTCTAGCTACATTATTAACCTAGGGCGGTAATTGATCACTTACAACCCGCATCTGGGGGTATTAAGGACCTACTTACCGAACATGAGAGATGTAAAAGATTATTGTAAATCGAGTAGGCCATGCTTGCTTTTGTTACGGGGGATGTCAAATGTAACTTGTAATGTGATGTTGTAAACATTTTACTATTTTCCGTTTAAATATAATAATCTTACGTATTTTTCCGTATTTCATTAATCGATCTCGACAGTACACACATCGGCATCGGCATAGCTGAGGATTTTAGGTGATAAATAGCGTTATACATTAACTTCACGGCAATAAAGTAGAAATTTCCGTGATATATAGTCGTAATATAAGATTTTAAACCTTCGCGTTGCATTGTATATAAAGGTTACACTAACGGAATTACACGCGAAGTGACTGCGATATTAATATAGTGTGGGTAGAAGAAAAATCATGGGCCCGCCAGAGCAGACGACGCCGCGCGCCGTCAGCTCAAATTTAACAATTTATATAATAAGGTAGAGGTTCATATACTGCGAGCGTAAGGCTTTTCATGGGAAGAATCCGGCAAGAAACTTATGAACCACTTTTTTTAAATATCCTATAATTATTGTCAGTATTAAATTTATTTTTACATTATTTTCTTAATTTCTATTAATCCATAAAAATAACATGCTATTTCTATCTTTTTCCACACCATTTTATCCTCCAGATAATCTTGGGTTTTAAAATAGCCTTTTATCATTAAAGTTTGTTTAATATAAGACTTGTTATTATTATTTAGTTGTATATCCCGATGTTGGCTCTGATTTGGGGGTGTGAGACCCTCGCAAAATAAACCTCTCGCAGTCAACACGTATTTGATTGTATCCAATATCCCACGACCAACATATAACGTTGTCCCGGCCAGTGCCCGCCGCCGCCGCCGCCGGCGCAGAGCCCGCAGCGCGGCCTGGCGCTGGGCATCCACGCGATCGTCAGCCGGCTCACCGGCGCTCAGGGGAAACAGGTACATAAAATAATACTCCAAACTTCACGTCACTTATATTGGATCCTTACCTATGAAATTGGTGTTTTTTTCTCTCTTAGTATTTTGTCTGTAACTATTAAGATTCAGAGTATTCCTAAAAAATAATTACCTCGTCTAAAAAAAGACAATATTTTTGAGCTCTTTTGATTTGTTTTGATAATTTGTAGTAAGTTTAATTGTGTTAAAATTGGACACGGAGACAACTTTTTTTACCGACGTGCGAATCGAAACCTGCACATGGTAGTCGTTGACCTCGAAAAGGCATACGGTAGGGTACCCCGAGAGGTTCTATGGGGGGCTATGAAAGTGAATGGCGTACCTCGGAAGTATCTAGAGCTTGTAAGAAAGATGTATGATAGAGCGAGCACGCAAGTTAGCTCCGAAGCCGGAGTAACCGACATTTTCAATATGGCTGTAGGTTTGCACCAGCGGTCGACTTTAAGACTTTAAGTTTCTTCTTGTTTTGGATGCTCTTACAGCAGACATACAAGAGGAGGCACCTTGGTGCATGCTGTTCGCAGACGACATTGTTCTTGTTGGAGAAAATGTATCCGGGGTCCAGAGCAGGCTGGGAAAATGGCAGAGTAGGCTGGAGATGGTCGGTTCAAGGATTAGTAGGACGAAAACCGAGCAATTGATACACCACCTAAGGTCATGTCCGAGAAACTTCTCGGACATGACCTTAGGTGGTGTATCCCTGCCTGTTTGCTCCGATTTCCGGTACTCCGGATCATTAATTTAAAACGATGGGGATATTGACCATGATGTAACAAAAAGAATAAATGCGGAATGGATAAAATGGCGACAGGTCTCAGGAGCAACGTGTGACCCTAGATTACTCCTTAAGCTTACGGGGAAGATCTATAAATCCGTCGTTAGGCCTGTCGTAATTTATGGATTTAAATATTGGGCAACGAAAGCGATGGATGAAAGAAAACTGCACTCAGCAGAGATGCGAATGTTGCGATGGATGTGAGGAGTCACAAGAATGGACAAGATCAGGAATGAATATATTAGAGGAAGATTGTAAATAGCGCCAGTGACAGAGAAGATTAGGAGCAATAGGTTAGCGTGGTGTGGAAATGTGATGAGGAGGGATGCCACATTACAAGAAGGATGGGCATGGATGTGGACGGACCTAGAGTGAGAGGAAGACCAAAGAAACGATGGATTGAATGCGTGAAGAAAGATATGAGAATAAAAGAAGTGGATGCTGAGCTGACGAGTGACAGAGGAAAATGGAAGAAGAAGACATGTTGTGCCGACCCCATCTAGAGTGGGAAAAGGGCAAAAAGAAAAAGAGGAGACTATATTATTATTAAGGGCTGCGTTCATTGTCCTGCAATGGATTAGACTAAAATGAAGCAATTGTGATGTTGCAGGAGCCGGAGTGCCCGCCACTGCGCACAGTAGACGTGAACGTGGCAGTGTCCGGCGACAGCTGCGTGGCGTGCGCGGTGCGCGCGCAGCACGCGCGGCTGCTGCGCGCGCTCCTGCGCGCCGGCGCCGCGCCCGACGCGCCTGCGCGGCCGCGCCCGGTGAGTGCACGCGCACGTGACAGTGTCCGGCGACAGCTGCGTGGCGTGCGCGGTGCGCGCGCAGCACGCGCGGCTGCTGCGCGCGCTCCTGCGCGCCGGCGCCGCGCCCGACGCGCCTGCGCGGCCGCGCCCGGTGAGTGCACGCGCACGTGACAGTGTCCGGCGACAGCTGCGTGGCGTGCGCGGTGCGCGCGCAGCACGCGCGGCTGCTGCGCGCGCTCCTGCGCGCCGGCGCCGCGCCCGACGCGCCTGCGCGGCCGCGCCCGGTGAGTGCACGCGCACGTGACAGTGTCCGGCGACAGCTGCGTGGCGTGCGCGGTGCGCGCGCAGCACGCGCGGCTGCTGCGCGCGCTCCTGCGCGCCGGCGCCGCGCCCGACGCGCCTGCGCGGCCGCGCCCGGTGAGTGCACGCGCACGTGACAGTGTCCGGCGACAGCTGCGTGGCGTGCGCGGTGCGCGCGCAGCACGCGCGGCTGCTGCGCGCGCTCCTGCGCGCCGGCGCCGCGCCCGACGCGCCTGCGCGGCCGCGCCCGGTGAGTGCACGCGCACGTGACAGTGTCCGGCGACAGCTGCGTGGCGTGCGCGGTGCGCGCGCAGCACGCGCGGCTGCTGCGCGCGCTCCTGCGCGCCGGCGCCGCGCCCGACGCGCCTGCGCGGCCGCGCCCGGTGAGTGCACGCGCACGTGACAGTGTCCGGCGACAGCTGCGTGGCGTGCGCGGTGCGCGCGCAGCACGCGCGGCTGCTGCGCGCGCTCCTGCGCGCCGGCGCCGCGCCCGACGCGCCTGCGCGGCCGCGCCCGGTGAGTGCACGCGCACGTGACAGTGTCCGGCGACAGCTGCGTGGCGTGCGCGGTGCGCGCGCAGCACGCGCGGCTGCTGCGCGCGCTCCTGCGCGCCGGCGCCGCGCCCGACGCGCCTGCGCGGCCGCGCCCGGTGAGTGCACGCGCACGTGACAGTGTCCGGCGACAGCTGCGTGGCGTGCGCGGTGCGCGCGCAGCACGCGCGGCTGCTGCGCGCGCTCCTGCGCGCCGGCGCCGCGCCCGACGCGCCTGCGCGGCCGCGCCCGGTGAGTGCACGCGCACGTGACAGTGTCCGGCGACAGCTGCGTGGCGTGCGCGGTGCGCGCGCAGCACGCGCGGCTGCTGCGCGCGCTCCTGCGCGCCGGCGCCGCGCCCGACGCGCCTGCGCGGCCGCGCCCGGTGAGTGCACGCGCACGTGACAGTGTCCGGCGACAGCTGCGTGGCGTGCGCGGTGCGCGCGCAGCACGCGCGGCTGCTGCGCGCGCTCCTGCGCGCCGGCGCCGCGCCCGACGCGCCTGCGCGGCCGCGCCCGGTGAGTGCACGCGCACGTGACAGTGTCCGGCGACAGCTGCGTGGCGTGCGCGGTGCGCGCGCAGCACGCGCGGCTGCTGCGCGCGCTCCTGCGCGCCGGCGCCGCGCCCGACGCGCCTGCGCGGCCGCGCCCGGTGAGTGCACGCGCACGTGGCAGTGTCCGGCGACAGCTGCGTGGCGTGCGCGGTGCGCGCGCAGCACGCGCGGCTGCTGCGCGCGCTCCTGCGCGCCGGCGCCGCGCCCGACGCGCCTGCGCGGCCGCGCCCGGTGAGTGCACGCGCAGTTAGTACACGCGCGACGACCGCGTCCGCGGCAGTGTCTTAGTGTGCGTGGCATAGTTCCCTTTGCCTACCCAGCAAAGGAAACGGAAGTACCCCTAAAAAAACTGTTTAAATTCATTTAAAATGTAGACGAACGAGCGCTCAACGCGTAAACATTGTATAATTTGTCTCCAGTTATTTTTGAAGTTTTTGTGTGATTTAAGTGATTATCTACAACAAATTTACGTCATATTTGATGTTTATTAGCTGAAGTTCAAACTTTATATTTCATTCATTGTGTTTAGTGCTGCTAATAGTGCATTTCTTTAATTTATAGTTATAGTTTTTTTGTGCGAATACTATTACTATTAGACGACAAGTCATTGTCAAGGACGTATAGTACCCGAACATTAAGCCGAGCGGTGCATGCTGTCCCTTTTCGAGTGACGGTCGTGTGTATTTGTTCTCTCGCTTACAAACAGCGGGTCGCCGCAGGTAACGATTGTTGGATTTTATTTTGTACAAATTGCGAAAGATTCATTATAATGAATATCGGAAATAAATGTGCTGGATGTCGTCAAACTATCAAAGACCTGCGTTTTTTACGTTGCTGCAGCTGTAGCCAACATTATGACTTAATTTGTGCTAATGTTTCTGAGCAAAGATTTTATAACACACTTACTGAGGAAAAGAGGGAGGCCTGGTTGTGTGTTTTGTGTCTTAGTAAGCAGCCTAAACAGGATAACACAGATACTCCAGTTAGGTCTGATGGTTGCAGAATCACAGTACGTCGGGGTGGAGTGATAGGGAACAACCAGCCTGAATGCTTAGATGTTTCTATGGCGGACACTATTATCGACTACAGTACATTAGCAGTGACTGATATTACACATAGCCTGGTTCCAGATGCATCTGGTATCAGTGACCTAATTGTAGAAATGAGGTTGTTCCGCGAGGAAATGGCTGCGAGTAGACTACAGATGGGGGAACTGAGCGAAAATTTGTCTGGGCTAGTGAGACGGATGGACAGCTGTGAAAATCGCGTTGACAAGCTGGACGAGCGAATGATGGGCTTAGAGAGGAAGGTTAATGATGCATCCATGTTGTATGCAAGCGAGAGCTCTATAAAAACCTCAATTGAGCTGCTTAAATCTGATCTAAATGACCGTGATCAGGATTTGCTGCTTAACGACATCGAGTTGTCCTGCATCCCGGAGCAGCCAGGAGAGAACTTGACGCACGTAGCCGTAATCCTTGCTAGGAAGCTGGGAGTGGATATTTATAACACCGACGTGACTTCTGTCTCGCGCGTGGGTCGCCTGCTTGAGACGGGCGCGAGCGGTGTCGGCGCCGGGGCGCGGCCTCGAGTGGTGGTGGTGCGGCTGGCGCGGCGCGCGCTGCGCGACGAGCTGCTGCGTGCGGCGCGCGTGCGGCGCGGCGTCACCACCGAGGGCGTGGGCCTGCCGGGTGCTCCCTGCCGCTTTTATGTCAACGAGCGTCTCACGAGACATAATAGGTCACTGTTCCGCCGCGCTCGTGAAATTGCGGGACGCTTGAATTGGCGTTTCGTCTGGACCAGAGAAGGCCGGGTGTACGCGCGCCAGCATCAGGGGCCTGACTCGCCGCGTCATCGTCTGCGTGCAGAATCAGAGCTATTTAATTTTGTCTTGTGCACAAACTTTAAAATGCAACAATATCCTTTATTCCTATTTGCTTCTTTTATTATTACATTGCTATGTTGTATATCTTGTAACGCTTTTAGTTATCAGCGGTTATGCTGTAGGTACTTTATATGTATGTTACTTCAGTTTATTTTATTTTTCTTTATTTTTAGATTCTATATAAAACATCTTATGCTATGTTATTTATCTAGCTTATTGTTATATAATTGTAACTCTGTTATGAATTTGTCTAATATATTTGTTCTGCCGCAAACTTGTATACATGTCTTGCACGAGCTTGAGGTTTGCACTAAACATATAGTTCACAAGTCATTTATAAAGTCATATTTTTTAAATGCTTATATATATTGGTATATGTTTCTTTATAATATACTTTATGGAATTGCTATTATTATGTATGTGAAGAATTCCATATTTGAAGTTAATAAACTTGATATATTGTATTTATATACATTTTTATATAATTATGCTTATAACTATATTCGCTGTTTTTATAAAATTTCTTATAGAAAAGCCGCCTTTTGTTATGTTTATGTCAATGCAAGACATATTTTTATTTTTAAAACTATTATATCTACCACCGACTTCCACGCTGCTCAGCCTCCCAGGACTCCTTCATCCCTCCGTACGGCGTTCGACTGCGCAGGCTCTGGCGCAGGAAGAGCTGAGTAATCCGGCATGCCGCTCTTCACTACATGCCGGAAATCGGACGCCTTCGGGCATTGAAGCCCCAACAGGGCACATCTGGGTGTGTGCACGCTGTCCCCGTCACCTCGCGTGTCAGACCTTTAGCCCACCGCTGGAAAACTAGAGTGGAGGAAATCCTCACAAAAACACTCCGTTGTCCATCGTTGGTTGCCCAGGGTGCGCCACGAGGAAGCATTCTGACCTGGCACCCCAAAACCTGGCACCTGGCACTGGTGCTGTTTACAAACAAACGAATCATCGGAGACCCAGCACCACCGAAACTATTCGGCACAACACTAAGCGCACAACAGTAAGCGAAGTCAAGTATCTGGGGGTTATACTAGACAGTAAGCTACTATGGAACAGCCATGTGGAGCAGAAACTGAAATCGGCGAGCATCGTCTTATGGCAATGCCGTAGGATGATAGGTAAGCGCTGGGGACTCAACCCAAAGATCATCAGATGGCTCTACATGACCGTCATCAGACTCATGGTAAGCTACGGCTCACTAGTCTGGTGGCCCAGAACAAACCTAACAACATGCATAAATAAGTTGAAAGGTTTTCAAAGACTAGTCTGCTGCGCCATTACAGGTTGCATGAGGACAACTCCCACAGCAGCTATGGAAGCGATGCTCAACATCACACCACTGCACATCTATATACAACAAGAGGCTGCGCAGGCAACACTTAGACTAAAACAACTCAAGTTGGTAAGGTTCGAAAAGGTAAGGCACTTTGATAACCTACTACAATCCTGGGTTAACACTCCACTGGTAGATGCAATCTGCGACAAGGTGGAACCAGCCTTCATCTTCGACAAGAAATACAAGATACACTTGTCGAAATATGAGGGCGAGGGAATACACCACAGATCATTGATCATCTACACAGATGGATCCAAAACAGGCACGGGAACGGGCACTGGAGTCTTCTCTGATGACCTCAACATACACCTGGCCACTCCGCTGGGAAACACAACAACCGTATACCTAGCAGAATGTGCCGGCATACTGCTGGCCGCCAAAGCCATTCTTACAAGGGGAGTCACAGAACACAACATTACAATCCTCTCAGACAGCAGGTCGGTCTTGCAGACTCTGTGCAGCAAGATGACAGTCTCCAGCCTCATCAAGGAATGTCACGACACCCTCAACAAGGTAGGGGACAATAACGATTTAAACCTTGCATGGATCAAGGGCCACAGTGGGGATAGAGGTAATGAGGCGGCGGATGAGCTAGCGCGGAGGGGCTCGACGATGCCACCCATAGGTCCAGAACCGATCATACCCATTCCCATGAGTTGGTTTAAAGGTAGAATCCAACAGCACACATTATTCTTACACAATGAATACTGGAACAACCTGGACGACTGCAGGCAGGCTAGACTTGCACTACCACGAGTTGAGCCACGCCTATCCAGGGAATTAATGCGGCTGGATAAATGTAGACTGCGCCTTGTAACAGGTGCAATAACAGGACACAGCCTTTTTAACAAACATCTTTTCAACATAGGTGTCACAGACAGTCCGCTGTGCAGGGCGTGCATGGCGACAGAAGAAACAGCTTCCCACGTCATGGTGGAATGTGACGAGGTAGCAGAATGCCGGGCTAAGTACCTGGGCACACCGGGTACCCTCCGGGAGGCCATCGGCGACGTGAAGGCGCTGGGTGACTTCCTGGCGGAGCTTGGATGGCTGGAGTAATCCAGCATTCACCCTCCGACGCAAAACAGGCGCACATTGGACGTCGAGTTGCGGAAACCGCCCGTATCGATGAAGAAGAAGAAGAAGAACTATTATATCTTCTTTCAAGTTCATGCTCATCTCCCGTTACGTCGTTTTAGTATTTTTAAAAAATAAATATCTTACCTTGGGTCTCTTAAATCCTGGTTCCCTAGGTACAAGGCATGATGATTTTTTGGTTGCAGTGGAGGGACGGTCAATTGATATTCTTGCTATCAATGAGACCTGGCTTAGAGAAGGTGAAGAAAGAAGAGCACCTATGCCTACTGGCTACAGGCTTCGTCATGTCCCTCGTCCAGCCTCCGTTCGCTCGCGGGGTGGAGGCGTTGGTTTCTATATACGTAACGGTATATATGTACAGCATATTAAACACTTGTCTGATTCTGTGGTGGAACAGATGTGGCTTAGGGTTAAATTAAATGGGATGAAACTTGCGATAGGTACTGCATACCGCCCACCCTGGCTGTGTGTTGACATATTCATTGATGCACTTGGTTCATCGATTAGTTCTTTATCTATGTTTGATCACATTATCCTTTTGGGAGATTTTAATATTGATTTGCTGGCTCAAAGCAATAGCAAAGTTACTAAACTAAATACCTTTCTCCATAGTGTGAATTTAGTTCAATATGTCACAGTTCCTACACATTTTACAGCTCACTCACATAGCTTGATTGATATCATTTGCAGTACCTCCAACGTATTTAATGTGTCTGTCGATCACATAGTTGATTTAAGTAGCCATGCACTTGTCACGTGCAACTTAAGAATGAAGAAGCCTAAACAATCACCCAGGTGGATATCCTATAGGCCAATAAAAGATATAAACCTTGCTGAGTTTGATGATTTAGTAAATGCTGTTGCCTGGGAGCGTCTCTTGTGTGATGATGTTAATGATAGTGTGCAGGCTTTTAACTCATACATTCTTCATGTGTACGATGTTCATGCACCGGTCACCAGGTCCTATGTGCGGCGTCAGAGCCATCCTTGGCTGACTCCTACGATCCGAGAGATGATGAAGTTAAGAGATGCGGCGCATAGGAAAAGTAGTCTGTCGGGCTTAGATTTAGATAAGCAATATTACAAAGATCTTAAATCATTAGTAAATAAAGCAATGTATGCTGAGAAGTCAGCATACTTTGAGCATAGTATTAGGAGCAAGGAAAGTAGTCCGAGGGCACTCTGGACATTTTTTAGACAGAACGTGGCTGATTTTAATAGCAAAAATATATAATATGTGTATACCCGTGGAAATAAATAACCCTGATGTGGTTAATCTTGATTTTGTTAATGTTCCCGGACACAATAATATTTCGTTGTCATTTCTAACTTACCTCGAATATCATCGTTTTGGCTCTGCATCCTTCCAAATTAATACAGTTAATGAACATTCTATACTCACCATTATAAAAAATTTAAAATCGAATGCCCAAGGTTGTGATGGCATCAGCCGTGACATGATTCTTTGTACGTTGCCTCGCACTCTTAAATTGTTAACTGCAATCGTGAATAGGTCGATTGTAACTGGTGTTTTTCCAAATGCTTGGAAAGAAGCGTTAGTTCAACCTATTCCAAAAAATTGTTCCCCTGCTGGCTTGAGCGACTTGAGACCTGTTAGCATTCTTCCAGTTGTGTCGAAAATTGCAGAAAAGGTTGTCTGTCAGCAGCTTACAAAATATCTAGAAACGTATAATATTTTCCCGTACAAACAGTCTGGATTTCGTAAGGGCCGCGGAACTTCTACTGCCTTGCTCGACATTGTGGATGATGTTCTTACAGAAGCGGATCGGGGGCATGGTTCGATCCTGGTTCTCCTTGATTTTTCCCGTGCTTTTGACTGTATAAATCATGATCTGCTAATGTCTAAGCTATCATACTATGGATTCAGCACTATTTCTCTAAAGTGGTTCTCGAGCTATTTAAGTGGCAGAACCCAGCGTGTGATATTATGCAGCGAATCTGGAGTAACTTCACTTTCTGAAAGTCTGTCTGTTGTGCGAGGTGTGCCCCAGGGATCTGTGCTGGGCCCAATACTTTTTAATATTTATGCTGCTGATATTGTTGACTGTATTATTAACTGCAACTATCATGTTTACGCAGATGATCTACAAATTTACTTATCTTTCAGGCCTGATGACACGTTGGTTGCTGCTAGTAAAATAAATGAAGATCTAGAGCGCATTGATGACTGGGCTAAAAAACATTGTTTGGTTTTGAACCCCTTAAAATCTAAATTACTTACCTTAGGCTCTGTTGCACAACGTAGTAAGATCAATGCCGTGGGTCCAACGGTTTTCACAGGTGGTGCTCCCATTGTTCAAGTGTCTGAGGCTCGTAACTTGGGAGTGCTTATGGATGATGCCCTGAAATTTCACAACCATGTTCTTGCTACTGTCAAAAGCTGTAATTACAGATTAAAGGTTTTGTATCGCGTTAGAGACTTTCTGGACGTAAATGTCAGAGCCCGGCTATGCGAAACCTTGGTCCTATCCAAATTGAATTACGCCGATATTGTTGTGGCCGATTGTGTTTTTGGATACACTAAGAAGCTGATTCAGCGAGTTCAGAATGCCTGTGCTCGCTTTTGTTATCATATACCAAGAAGAGCTCATGTTACGCCTTACCTAAATCGAGCAAATCTGCTTAAAATGGAATCTAGGCGTGTATTGCATTTCGCATGTCTATTGTACCGTATTGTAAGGTCGCAGTCACCTCCTTATTTGTTTGACAAGCTAAAGTTTTCAGCTCGCTCGATCCGTTTGGGTTCTCGCCTTTTATACCCGCATCACCGTACGTCTGCGTTTCGTGGAAGCTTTAAATATGCAGCCACGAAATGCTGGAACAATATTCCTCCACCTATCTGTCAGTGTGAATCTTTTCGGTCCTTTAAATGTAAACTAAGGATTTTTTTATTAGAATCTCAAAAGGCTGAATCCCAGTGTTAATTTTTGTTCGCTTTTCGGTATTGTAGTTTATTTATGAATATTATTATATTTATCTCTTATCTTTGTAAGATGTCTATTTATATCTTGATATTTACAATAACTTATTGTAAATTATTATTATATATTATATTTTATTTACTTATTAAATTGGCTTTAGCAATACCCTGTTATTTCTATGAATTGTTTACAATTTAGTATAATGTATAATCTCGATATACGAGTATTAGGTTACAGATTTACGGTCTATGAGCGCTCGTTTGTTCATTCAAGGTGTCCACGGAAGACCAGCGTCGTGGTGTTCTACGCCCGACACATGCTGAGTGCGACTCCTATTCAGTGCCTTAACCTGTATTGTTTAATATGTCATTATGTATTGTTTTTGTCTATGTTTGATTATTTTCTATGTAATTTCTTTCTATGTGTGTACTGAATAAAATTTTATTCTATTCTATTCTATTCTATTCTATTTACGGTTGCCGCCATTTTCCAAAAATTTTCTTTAAATTTTTGCTTCAATTTTTGCAACTGTAATAAAAATAGTTGTTTAGGACACGTGCGAAATCGTCATTGCAATTTGTTCCGACTGTCAACCGTCGACAGGCTCTCCGCACTCGTAATGAAATAAACGATAGGTTATGCGTCGACGCTAGCGAAGTAATGTTTGTTGCATGCCGGCAGAGCTCGGCGGGCGGCGACCCGGCGGCGGGCGCCCGGCGCCGGGCCCGCAGCGCCTCCGCCGGGCCCACGGCGCGCTCGCACACCGTGCGTGAGTATACACACACATGTATTTACATTTACAGGGTTACTGAGTTAAGATCCACTCCGAAACAATACAATCAAATCAGTGCAATGAAAATCACGTCCGCCATAGTTGAGTGACGCCAAAAACCCCATGTTTTTGGGTAAAATCTGCCCATAAAGGGACATCAAACAGAATTAAGCCTATACAGTAATGTCTTTCGTAATTATAATGTCTTTAGTATTTGTATTTAAATGCAAGTGTTACATTTCAATGCGTCTTGGGAGAATTTGTCGCCGATTGATCGGTAGACACTGGACTGTGGTGCCACTTCTTTGAGGTGGATTACCACGAAAAAGCAATGATCCTCCACATTGCACATCATCACAGACACTCATTACACAAAGCTACACTAATTTTACGTAACAATATCCTAAACAAAATTACAATCATTCAAATTAAATTCACGTCAGCCGTAGACAAATGTCGCTAAAAACATTTTTTTTAATGAGATAGGGGGCAAAGGAGCAATGTTTTAAGCAATTACGAAATAATAAGAAATATTTACAAGTGTCCATCACGTTTACGAAAGGAACGGTTATAATCGCAGTCAGAATCAACGGTGTGTGCAAAATAGAGTAGAAGGGTCTGTGTGGGCTCTGCTAACTATTTTGAGTAATGCGCAATACTGGAGATGTATTAAATGAAACGAGTTTTGGGATAACAAAAGTGGCTTTTAATATAATATTGAGAACCTTATTTATTTACATAAATTGCGAATGTTGGGTGGGGATATTTCCCACCAATGAACAAATAGTTGGGAATATTGCAACATGTAGCGAAGCTTTCATTGGGGCAAATGAGCTGTGACGCTGGAGTGACGTCATCCCGCGTTGATCCGCTGCCCGGTAGATGGTGTGATAAGTGATTTTGCGTTAACACTCTGTTTAAATCAAGAATTTTGTACTTTATGATGGATGCCAAACTCCCATACAATAGCATGAGGCAATGTTCTGTCTCGATCAGTAGGTGTTCCCTCTCATTTTATCACTATTTATGAATGAAGGCTATCTGTGGGATATCCTCTTCCTCTCTTTCTATGCATAGTTTCTGTCTCACCTGCCATATTTACGCCATTTTGACACCTAGACTGAAAATTGTTACAAAATTTTGTAATTCAATATTATAAATAAAAAATTATAAAACTGGTGATGACGTGCGTTGTTTTATGTTGTGTAAGTGAGTGGTATCCTGGATGTACCTTATCATTTCACAGGTGAGCCAAAAATCACAGATATTTATATGTATTTATCTATTAAATATATTAATACGTCATCTAGTGTCCGTAACACAGGCAGCATTGGTTGCTTAAAATGGGGCTAGTCGATAGGTGTGAATGTTGAAAGACATATTTTGTCAGCAGCAGAAGGTCCATCGACCGCCCTGGCGCTGGCTACCAGCTTGGGGTACTCCGGCCTGGTGGAGCAGCTGCTGCAGGCCGGCGCCGCGGACCCTGGCGGCGCAGCGGCGGGGGAGGCGGCCGCGCGCTGCCCGCGCCTGCTGCCGCCGCTGCTGGCCACCAAGGTAGCTGAGGACCCTGCGCCGGCAGCCAGTAAACATTGCTTAAGGATCCGACTAATAAATATCACATGCCCCACGCTCCCGATGCACGGCGATTGGCTCGCCATCTGCTACATAAGAATTTAACATATCTGGCGAAATTTGGGTGGTAGCACACCTCTGTGGGTGGTGGTGATGGTGTTATGTATGGTTTCTTTTCAAACACGCTTCCGAAAAAGGCCTAGCATATTTATTGTGTGTCTACGATCCGTTGACAAATAGTTTTTATAGCACTTGAATTCTATGGAATCTTTTAATAGATTTCCAAAAACCTTCAGAGAATGAGTTGTGATGATATTGTTATGGTATGATTTTTGGAGGGACTCGGTGGCCTTTGAACAGTACGCTTTGAACAGAATAAAGTCATTTATTTCTTATAAATGTGGTACAAAATTTGATCTTAAATACATTGTTAGTTTCAAAGTTTGGCTTTCGATATCGAAAACAAAGCTACCTTCGCCATGGTCAGGCCGTGGATGGGTGAAAAAAGCTCCTCCGTGCTTCGGAAGGCACGTTAAGCCGTTGATCCCGGTCGCTATTTGTGATCGATTCCACCCACCGACCCGAATTGGGCCAGCGTGGAGATGTAGTCGCTACTAAGTGAAGCGCGGGCTACGGCAGTGGACTGCTTTTGCGGTGCTTTCGCCTAGTCTCTGACTAGCCCTTAGGGGATAGTAGTCGTGATTATATTAGGTCCTTACCTATGAAATTGGTGTTTTGTATGGAGATTTTGGGGATGTTTGCATTATACATACTAACATTTTATCAGTTTTCTTCACAACGACAAATCCAGAGATAATAATATTTGGCATGTATCATTAGACAAGCTTTAGCAATATGTGTGTGAACACGCTTGATAAAAATTATTCATCGTTTTTATGTTAATGCAAATCAAATGATGTTTTCGGGAGGTAGTTAAAAATATTTGTCTTTGTGTCTTATTTTAACACAATTAAACTTACAAAAAATTATCAAATTAAATAACACGAGCTCGAGAAATATATGGTCTATTTTTAGAAGAGGCAACTATTTTATAAGAATGTTCTGAAACTTTATAGTTACGGACAAATTGCTAAGACAGAATAAAAACACCAATTTCATAGGTAAGGACCCAATATGTATGTGTGTATATATCGTCTCGCGCAGGCGTTCCCGGACCCGGACTACAAGCTGAACAAGTCAGCGCTGACGGCGCTGGTGCTGAGCGGGCGCAGCGACTCAGCGCTAACGTTCAGCGCTTTATGCCCCGCCACACCCGTCATGGTGGCCTGGCGAGACCTCAAGTGCCAGCTCACCGAACTGCGGTCGGTATACTAATAACTCTGTATTGCACATAAACAAAAAAAATACAGTATAAAAAGTATGCAAGGGAGGACTTATCTCTAATAGGGATATCTTCCAGTCAACCTGTCACAGGTGTGTGAGATTTCGTGTTGTGAGAGAAGCGACATCAGTGCACAAGATGAAACAGAAATATATGCAAACTTTTACATTACTAAACAAATAAAATGTTATATATAATTAAACAATGAACAAAAACAACAAAAACAAAAAGTCGATATACATTATCGACTTTTTGGTTGAAAGATTGGATTGAAAGATTGGTTCCTGTTGGTACCAATATCAAGAAAATGTTTATACACTCTACTAGTGGACTCTGGGAGCGGTTGCGAAACAGCTTACTTGTGACTTAATACGACTTAAGTGATTGAGATACAATGATATTGTTAAGTTCGCGGTTACTATGTTTTTTAAACATCCTACGGGAACTCTTTAATTTTCCGGAATCAAAAGTATCTAAGATGTTGGCCAGGGATATAAGGTATCATTATGCAAAATTTCATTGAAATCGGTCCAGTAATTTCGGAGATTAGCCCGTACAAATACACACAGATGGAGAAACAAAAAAAAAACATTTGATGGTATTTTCCCTCTTTTTACATCCCCCTGACTTGATATTAAGCCTTTTTTATGTACAGACATTCGACCTCTACAGTTTTATTATCTGTATAGATAAATCCAAATCGAAACGTAATGGATAGTTTTAAAATGTGAATATGATGAGGTAGGGAGTGAGTGTTGACTTGACGAGTGATAGGAGAGAGTGGAAGAAGGAATTGGGATCCCATATAAAATTGGAACAAATAAGAGAAAGACGTAGCATTAATTACAAACTTACTGTCTATATTGTTGTACCCAATAGTGTCCAAAGCTATTTTACTACTTCCAAAGCTTCCAAAGCTATTTTTTGCTTTTGGTAGTAAAAAATATTGACTAATACCTTTTGCTCGTGGTTTCGTCCGCGTAGAATAGTTACTTAAAGATAGTGTAATGGTATGTAGCCTAAAGCCTTCCTCAAAAAATAAGCTACTCAACACTAAAATATTTTTTCAAATTGGAACAGTAGCGTCAATTGGTGGAATTGAAAATTTACTCCTACTCTATTACTAGAAGCAAAGTTCATAGCGGCGTAAATTTGTCCTTCATTTTTCTGGCAGGCGTTATTTAAATTTATTACCATTCACCCGCATGGCACCCGTTCCCATGGGAATATCGGGATAAAAGGTAGCCTATGTCCTTTCTCAGGCTCTAGACTGTCTGTGTACCAAATTTCGGTTAAATTGGTTCAGTAGTTTTGACGTGAAAGCAAAACAGACAGAGTTACTTTCGCATTTATAATATTAGTATGGATAACGCCTGTAAGTTACATTCATATTCTATTTAAGTGGCCATATTATTAGGTGAAAAGCACTGGACGTTTCACTTTTCCCCTCTCCACACATTCGTTTCTCACACCATACAATTTATTGCTTCTTAGGTCCTTCTCTCACTCTGAAGTTCAGCAGTTCTTCATAAAAATTTAATTCTTATTTTTAGTGCAACGTGAAATATTGCTTTATCTTCCAGCATGTCCTGGCTCCGCACGGCGGCGCTGCGAGTGAACCAGAAGCTGGTGTGCGGGAACAACGCGCTGCTGGCCCTCACGCGGCTGGAGCTGGCCAGCAACCTGCTGCAGACGCTGCCCCAGGAGCTGTTCCGGCTGCCCAGCCTCAGGTACACTCAGTGTTGGAGCTGGCCAGCAACTTGCTGCAGATGATGCCCCAGGAGCTGTTCCGGCTGCCCAGCCTCAGGTACACTCAGTGCTGGAGCTGGCCAGCAACTTGCTGCAGATGATGCCCCAGGAGCTGTTCCGGCTGCCCAGCCTCAGGTACACTCAGTGCTGGAGCTGGCCAGCAACTTGCTGCAGACGCTGCCCCAGGATCAGGTACACTCAGTTGCTGACAGTTAATCGCTTTCTCGTTCATGCTTGTTATATCTCCGTAAGCGATTTTTTGTCTCTATTTTTTTGGCCGCCTACTTAAATACGTCTATGGCTGTAGCCATAAAAAGGAATAATAGGTACAGTCACGAGAATGAACATATGGACAAAAAACTACCTGAAATAGAAGCCATCTAATCTGGAAAAGTATACATGATCATGCTCGTGACTGTACCGCAGATCCAGTGTACGGGTGTACATTAAAACAGGGTAATATTTACTACAAATACTTTTAATAATGAGAACACTAAGTATAGACGTGCTAACATGGTTATAAAATGGAATATCTGTAAATGTGATGTTTAAGTGACGAAACGTGCTTACCCCCTCGGGGATATAGGCGTGATGATATTATGTTTTGTAATGTTTCTTCCCAGGTACTTAAACGTAGCCCAAAACAAGCTGGAACGTCTGCCCCGAACTGGCGACCCTCCAGACGAAGAGATGAAGCGAGGAAAGCGGCGAACCATCCAAGAAGTGTACACTGCGCCCGCACTGCAGGAGCTGTATCTACAGGTATTAATATACATGATCATGGTAAAGATAGGGTTTATTATACTCTGTGGCACAAAGCTAAGAACATTTAAAAATTGATATATATTTTTGTATGAAAGTAAAATGTGTCAAATTATCAAAATTCGTAGAACAAATGTTGTTATTATTGATGTTAGCTGCGCACTGCTCCGAGGTTGTTGATACATTCAAAATAACCCCGTATACGTGCTGGCTGGTGTTACCATTCTTCATTTGTATAGGAATTATGTGTCGATTTTTTGAAACATTTTATTCTAATACCTATGTAATAAAGCACACAATCCTTTATCACTCCAGGACAACCGCCTAGAAGAGCTCCCGCCAGAACTATTCCGTCTCCCTGCACTGCAGAGCCTGGACGTATCGAACAACAAGTTACGCGAACTGCCGCCGGCCCTGTGGTCCGCGCCCGCGCTCAAGGACCTGAATGCGGCCCTGAACTTGCTGAGGAGCCTGCCCGCGCCCGCGCAGGTCAGTGCGGACCTGGAACAGTCGAGTACAACAATATGTCTACACATTTTAGGGGTTTATTTACTTTTGATAAGAGTCATTTACTGTCAAAAGTGGTTTGGAGTCGACTGTACACACGATGGTGCTTCGAGCAAGATATAATTCTACTTTTTTTATTGTTGTTTTTACTGAAATTGTAAAGAAAATCTTTGACTAATATGTATTTCTCTGTTGTCAGGAGGAGCAGGAAAGCGAACTGAAGTCTCCGGGGGCGAATCCCGAGCAGGACACTCCTGCCGAGGTCAGTCACCTTGTAACGAGGCGCCATTGCTATATTAGCGACTCGTTGCTGTCATTGCGCTCTTCTCTGGCCATTTTTCTCTTGGTTTCCATTTTTAAATTTGCTGTCTGTCACTTTTTATTTGTTTTGTTCACGAAGGTCATTCTTACCAGAGTCAGCGTGTAGAGTTGACTCACCGCTAACAATTATTTAAATATATTTATAAAGTGCAGTTATAATAAGCTTATACTAAAAGTTACATCAACCCACAAGATTCTGTATCACCAGTTCCTGATAAATAACAAATTCTATAAGTCTCTTTAAGGCACTATTTTGTGCCTTTAATTCCTTAATATACAATACATAAGTGACGACCCAGCGCCTTTAATTTATCCCTGGCTTCACCCCGTCCCAACCTAGTATCATAAGCTGACATAATAAACAGCGACCTTATAGTAGTATATTTGCTTGAAAAGTTTATAAAACAATAAAGCAATTTACAGAAAATCCACAGCGACAGTACCATAGATTTGCGCGTTGTTTATGGTATCTTCATATTAAGTCAAAATCAAAAATCAAAAATAATTTTATTTCATAGGCCAAGTTCGGCACTTAAAATCGTCAACATTTAACATTATTATGCATTTTACAAATAAATAGTTTATTATGAATTATTTTAAAATTACAGTATTAAATTATACCATTGTATTAAACTTCATTACCGCGAGCGCTTGTAACAAGTACATCCACAGGACAGTACAGGTACTTCGTTGACTGTGGTTGTAATCGATACAAGCGGCCGGATTCCGAGAGTAAGGCTTTTCATGAGAAGAACCCGGCAAGAAACTCATGAACCACTTGTTTAAATAGCCAATCATAAAAAATTTTTAGTTGTTGGCTTCTCCCTTCTTGCACTTATATCTTTAAATACATACTACTTTGAGATAGTGTGTCGGTATATAGCCTATTGCCTTCCTCAATAACTACGCTATAAGATATTTTCAACACTGAAAGATATTTTCATGTTGGAACAGTGGCCTCGATTGGTGGAATTGAAAATTTACTCCTACTCTATTGTTAGAAGTAAAGCTCATAGTATGTATGTTTGTTGCAGAAGTCGTCGTCCCGCAGTCCGTCCATAGAGCGCAGCGAGAGCGAGTCCATAGACGCGGACGACGTGCCCGCCAGGATCACGGACAGATCTGGGAACGCTATGTTAGGATACCGCTTTTATATCATGCATAACATCCAACAGCTTAAAGCGGCGACCCAACTGTCAGTGCACCCTCAGGGGATAATTGTCGTGTTTAAATGTATGTATGTATAAAAATAAAGGATGAAAATAGTGGGGAATAAGTATCTTAAAGTTGTACCAACGATTTGAATCTTAATTACTAACCGTCTCTTTAATGGCATTTTCGTACGCTTTCACAGCATCTGCAGGGCTCGTAATTGAATTTTATCCTGACTTAATTTCGAATATTTTGCTGACAGTTTAAATAACACCCATAGGCTAGTGAAGAATAAATGTTTGCAGTTTTAAACTGTGTATGTTAAATATGTTTTATCTAAACTCACGTTATATTGTTCGAATTATGAATTCGGACTCGAACTCATAATGACATACTTTTTACCACAGGTAATAAAAACGAAAATTTAAAAATGGAATCTAACATAATGACCATTATGCAACAGGTCGGACTCGTTATGCAACACATATTTTTTTTTAAAACGCACAAACCTATGACAAATGTTTTCCAGAAAGCCAACAATTTTTTTGTTATATTTCGTTGTTTAATGAGTGTAGATAAAGTAGTGTATGTAACTACACATAACTCGGTATTAAAACACTCGTGTGGTTTTAAAAAACATGCCAAGGCTCATTTTTTTAAAACCACGCTCGTGTTTTAATAACCTATTAATAACGACCAGAAATGAGCACACAATGATATTTGAAGTCTTTATTTTATTTTCACAAACACTGTTTCCATTCGTTCACTTTCCGTAACTTAACAATCACTGACTAAAAGATTCCCCGAGTGTTCGCGCCATCGGTTATAAAGGAATCTGCTCCGCCATTTATAACCGGAAATACGACCACTTATATTATTAAATATGGTTTATTAATTAACAATATTGTTCGCCCATAATTATTTGTACATTCAAAATGATAATTTTATTATAATTTACAATTAATTAATTATTTCGAGGAACTACATCACAATAAAAGAACAACTCAACATTTAACCAAGCAGTCAAATCAAAATCAAATCAAAAATAATTTTATTTCATAGGCCAAGTTCGGCACTTAAAATCGTCAACATTTTACAATATTATGCATTTTACAAATAAATAGTTTATTATAAATTATTTTAAAATTACAGTATTAAATTATACCATTGTATTAAACTTCATTACCGCGAGCGCTTGTAACAAGTACATCCACAGGACAGTACAGGTACTGTTGACTGTGGTTGTAATCGATACAAGCGGCCGGATTCCGAGAGTAAGGCGTTTCATGAGAAGAACCCAGCAAGAAACTCATGTTACGAAGTCAACACATTATTATTATAAAGTTTGTTACACTATGTGTCAGTTACATAAAGTAGTATTGTCCGTGTCCCCAGTTGCACGGACGCCAAGCGCGCGCACCCGTGGCGGGGGGAGGTGGAGCCGGCGCCGGAGCCGGCGGCGGCGGAGGCGGAGGCGGCAGGCGCCGGCGGCAGGCTCGCGGCACTCAACCTGGCCCACAACCAGTTCACGTGCGTGCCGCCGGCGCTGGCGTGCCGCGCGCCCAACCTGACGCGGCTCAACATGGCGTACAACTCGCTCAGGTGTGCTGCCACCCTTATGACTGTTGCGTACACTTTACAATTTTATAGGACATTTTGTGTTTCTGAAAAACCGACGTATTCACGGCCGTAGTAACGAAAATTGCCATTGTAAATTTAATAATAGGTCTTTACCTATGAAATTGTCGTTTTGTATGGAGATTTTGGGGAATTCTGCATTTTCTATACTAAAATTTTTTCAGTTTTCTTCTCAACGACAAATCCGAAGATAACAATATTTAGCATGTATCATTAGACAAGCATTAGTAATATGTGTAATATCACACTTCATAAAAATTATTTATCCTTTTTAAGTGAATGCAAATAAAATGATGTATTCGGGAGGCACTTAAAAAGAGTTGTCTCCGTGTCCAATTTTAACACAATTAAACTTACAACAAATTATTATTTTAGGAATACTTTGTAATAGTTACAGACAAAATATATTTCAAAGACCCAATATGACAGTAAAAAATTTCATTCAATAAATTATTTTAATATTCTGTTAGTTTTTGAATTAAATTTGGTTATTATTCATAGGAGCAGTGGGCAGCTAACATTATGAATAACAACATTTGTTCAACGACTTTTAATAATTTGACACATTATACTTTCATACAAAACTTAATATAAATTTCTGAATGTTCTTAGTTCTTTGAGCTCCGCGCGCGCGAGCGTCGTATTCGTATTAAGGAAACATTGACTTAGTAATGTAACGACAGTACATTATAAACTTTAAAATCATTTTAATTAATGTATTGAGTGAAGGTTAAACTCGTAGAACAAATTTGTTTTTTTAAAATTAGCTGTTGCCCGCGATTTCGTCCGCGGTTACTGGTTTTTTAACTATCCCTCGGGAACTCTTTGATTTTCCTGAATAAAAAGTATCTAAGATGTTGACCACAGTATCGAGAGCGGTGGTGTGAATTAAGGGCCTATGTCCAGCAGTGGACGGGATTAGGCTGATAATAAATAATTTATTTCGTGAAGTACTTTGTATTTTTTAAATATATTTTCACGTTTATGCAATTCAATGAATTTTCAATCGTATTTCAAGCTCGTAAGGTTCCTTTTCCCAAAGGTCGATGTCGTACGTGACGTCATACCCGTCCGGCCTGCGGCAGCTGGACCTCAGCCACAACGAGATCACGTGCTGGCCCAGTCTACCACAGGTTAGTATACTATAGTATAGGACAATACAATTTTTATAAAAATTTTCGAGCTGTCACCCTGCTTGTCCCCTTGGGCTGACAGATCGAACAAAAAGGTTTGATTTGTCCCCTTTTAGCGATCAGGACTGTCCTGTCACCCCAAGGGCACAAAGCAGGGTGACATTTCGGAATTTATGATAGATTGGCAAGCGGACATGATGCTGAAGATCAGGAAGAAGAGAACACTCATAAGGAGAAAACTGGGACACCTGGGCTGAAAAAGAAGATATTGCCAAACGCTTGTCCACTATTGTGCTTTGGATGGGTGATCAAAACATTGCGATTTCGAACACCTCCGTGCTTCGGAATGCAATCGTTGGTCCCGGCCGCTATTCCAATCGTTTCTACCCATAAACCCGTATTGAGTCAGCGTGGTGGTGTTACGGCCCATACTCATGCCTCTCGCCATGTGAGAAGGCCTATGCTCAGGAGTGGGACGTATACAGGGTTCATCGTCAGCCTATGGCAGTCCACTGCTGGACGTAGGCCTCCCCAAATTCACGCCACGCCATATACAGGGTTATTGTTAATGAATCAACAACCCCCCAACTAAAGGCAGCTAACATCATCAATAACAACATTTGTTCTACGACTCTTGATAATTTGACACATTTTGCTTTCATACAAAAATATATATCAGTTTCTGAATGTTCTTAGCTCTGTGCGCATAACTCGCGAGCGTCGCGCGTGTCGCTTTTTCGCATGAACGGAACATAGACTTACTAATGTCAAGACAGTACAATAAAAGCTTGCAAAATTATTTTGAATTAATGTATTGAGTCATGCTAAACCTTTTATAACAAAATGTTGGTATTTAAGATGTTAGCTAGCCAGTCTTAAGAGTATATATAAGCTGAGGATCAGTAGTTGCGCGAGCTCTACACACGTCTACTGCCATTAAAGTATAGGTGTAGAATTGTATTGTATATGTGTGGTATGAGAATACTTCCACCCCAATTCCGCTCATGGGTGTCGTAAAAGCCGACTAAGAGACCTTGGTGCAAATCCATCTGTCGCCTTGAGGTCACCCAATGGTGGTGGGTAAACTACCAACAACAGCATTCCCAAGGAGGGTTGATGTCAGGCAGGCGGCCGGTCATAAAACAACAGCCAAATCCTTTTGCAATGTGTATCCGCAGGTGTCCCCCCTGGTGTCGGACGCGGAGGACCCGCTGCGCTGCTACTGCGCGTCCCCGCCCCGCGCCCGCGCCCGCCCCCGCCCCCGCCCCCGCCCCCGCTCCGGCGGCTCCGGCCGCGACCTGCTGCTGCGCGCCGCGTGCCCCGCGCGCCGCCGCCTGCGGCTGCATGCCCTGAGGACTCTGGTAGGTGTACTTCGAGCGGAATCATAAAAAAAAATTGGTCCTTGGAGCCGGATGTGGTAATATGGGAATCCGCTCTGTTGCTACTTTCAGTAGGGAAACACAGACAGATGGTGTGAGAGGAAGACCGAAGATGGATGGATTTGTGTATGGCGATATGACGTGGATCAATATTAGAATACAGAAGGTAAATTGCAACAGAATCTAGCTAAAATTCATGAAATATGATAGTTTAGACCTTCGACCCCTATTTTGTAAAGAACTCACTCCGCGCTAGTGCGCGTCAGGGCTTCGCCCAGACCACGGCCACTGCGGTGTTTTCCGCCAGGAGGCTGAGGGTAGTGAGGGTGCATGCCTTGAGGACTCTGGTTAGTATACTTCTACATTTCAATAATATAGGAGTCCAAGGAGCACTGTGTTCCTTAAGACCACATTTAGCCATGCAAAAATTGGGTTTCGTCAGATGAAAAATCGTGAAAGAGTAGTAACAAGTGGCTATCTCATCGCCTACACGATCACAGACCCAGTACCCAATACGCCCTTAGTCGCCTTTTACGACATGCTAGGCAAGAAAAGCAGTTGGTACATTCTTTTTGTGTCCCGGACCAACATGGGACCTATAATATATAACAGAAAATAACTAAAAATAACAAACACATAAAAATTTTGTCCTTCGAGCCGCATATTGTAAGGTAGAGGATCCCGCTGCTACTGCTGTTAGGAGTATTTAGAAAATAAAACGGTCCTAACAGGATAATGTAGAACGGTTCTCCCCTTTGCGAACTTCACAGTATGTGATTAGTTTAGTGATAAGGGAGAGTGAATGAAGCGAGAGAGAAAATAAGGTGAAACGGTCAACCCCTATGTAAGAGGAGCCGAAAGGGATGGGCCGTCCCACTCTTTTTAAGATGCTTTGAGTGCCCAATTTAACTGAATGTCTTGAAATGATAACGCACGATGTGCTTGTTACGGTCTTTATTAAACACTAAGGCCCGTATTACGGAACTAAACTTAAGCGTAGATCTCTGATTGAGCACTGTTAGAGAGGGATGGCGCTATTGATCCCACACAGCGCCATCCCTTTTTAACTGCGCTCAAGCAGAGATCTCTTAGTATAATATTATTGTGAGGGAGTGGACTGTAAATATGTCAATAAGGAGCCAATATTGGGAAAAAGTAGGGCCTGAAAAAGACTGTGACAAGTTCAAGAGCTGTAATAATAATAACGTCAAAAGAAACAATGTCAATAATAAATAATATCAAAAAGGTGTCCTGCACAATTAGAAAATGTTAATCACAATAATATTCTTTATCGCCGAAGTCGCATTTATTCTTCAAAGTAAATGTACGGGCTTACTCGTACACCCTCTATTATTATTGTAAAGCACCCATCGTGGTTCCTACTACTTGTCTAGGCTCTACCAATGCCCTCTCTCCAATAATCCATTAGTAATGTTTATGTGTAATCATGTTCTATCCAGATCCTGTCAAACAACCTCCTGACGCGCATCCAGCTGACGACCGACGACGACGGGTTGCTGGACGAGCCCACGACTACTGAGTCACCCGACGACGACTGGGTCAGTACCTTTATATGACCACACGTCGAGCAGCAGTTTATTTTACCTAGGCTTATTCTCTACCTGTTCCGTTACCATAATTCATAATGTATCGAAGGTTCATAAATTTAAGGTAGTAACAAAAACAGCAAAATTCACGGCTGTTATGTGCGCGGTATTTGTAAAAAATCGGTGCTTTTGCATTCGCGGGTAGCGAACCCGTCCCCCGCCACATACGCATCGAAAAGACAATCACTAGCAATTGCTTCTTAATCGTGTGAACACTTACATCTCTGATACCATCTTCGCGTCTGCTCGTGGAGTGTTAATCGTGGTGAAAGTTCATCGAGTGCAGCAGCAGTCCGAGGTACGTGCGTGCATGGTATTGTTGTTGCCTATATCAATTTGTGAACCTTCAAAATTCGTTGATCGGAGATCTTATTGTCTACCCTATGTAGTAGAAAGCCACTTATCATTTTGGTCAGTGCGAATACTACACTACCATTTTTAAACAACACACGTTTGCAAACTTTTATGATTTTCTGTCAGTGAACAGGAGGAGGAACTTTTATAGTATATAAATTGTGTTAAATTTGCAATGATTTTTTAATTTAAAAAAAAACGAGTGAACAGGAAGAAAAAAAATGTTGTGATAAAACAAGTAGAATTTTTAAATTTGTTTGCTTGTTTTCTTATGTTTTTGACGCGTCATAAGTGATGATTAAATAAATCATTTCATTTCATTACGTCACATGTAAAAAATCCATACTAATATTAAAAATGCGAAAGTAACTGTCTGTCTCGCTTTCACATAAAAACTACTGAACCAATTTAACCGAAATCTGGTACACAGATAGTCTAAAGCCTGAGAAATGATATACGTGTAATCCCGATATTGTAATGGGAAGGGGTGCCATGCGGGTGAATCTTAAAAATTTTTAATAACGCTCGGAAAAATGAAGGACAAATTTACGCCACTTCCTTCTAAGAACTCTTATGGCACACATGTTACTTACCATCTTTTGTTTATTGTTCTGTAATGATTATTTTATTGTTATGTGTAATATATAAGAAATTTGTATGTTATACCTATATTTGTTTGTAAGTATGTGTGTGTGTAATTATTGCAAATAAAGAGTAAGAGTTTATTGCAAACAACTTTGCTTCTGATAATAGAGTAGGAGTAAATTTTCAATTCCACCAGTTGAGGCTACTGTTCCAATTGGAAAAAATCTTTCAGTGTTGAATAGCCTATTTATTGAGGAAGGCAATAGGCTACATACCGTCACACTATCTCAAAGTAACCATTCTACGCGGCTGAAGTCGCGGGCAAAAGCTAGTATTAAAGTTATGTATGAACATCAGCATAGTCCTGAATGTTGCAAGGATAGAACGTAATGTCAACACAACCACGTGGTAACCTATCCTATGTCCTGGCGCAGGAGCGGTGTTCTGGCGCCAAGAGCCGTCTGGTGTTCCCGTGGCTGTCGATGCTGGACGTGTCGCACAACCTGCTGAAGGCGGTCCCTCCCGCCATACACGCGCTGCGCCACCTCGCCGTGCTCAACCTCAGCGGGAACAGAGGTACGCTACCCTAGACACTGCTTCACCACCACTTCTTCTTATCGATACGGGCGGCTTCAACTCGACGTCCAGTTTCCAGGATCACTCCAGCCATCCAAGCTCCGCCAGGAAGTCACCCAGCTCCATCACGTCGCTGATGTCCTCCCGGAGGGTACCCGGTGTGCCCAGGTACTCAGCCCGGTACTCTGCTACCCCGTCACATTCCACCATGACGTGGGAAGCTGTTTCTTCTGTCGCCATGCACGCCATAGCGGACTGTCCGTGATACCTATGTTGAAAAGATGTTTGTTAAAGAGGCTGTGTCCTGTGATTGCAGCTGTTACAAGCCGCGGCTAACATTTAACCATTAATTCCCTGGATAGGCGTGGCTCAACTCGTGGTAGTCTACCTGCAGTCGTCCAGGTTTCTCCGGTATTCATTGTGTAAGAATGATGTTTGCTGTTGGATTCTACCTTTAAACCAGCTCATGGGAATGGGTATGATCGGTTCCGGTCCCATGGGTGGCATCGCCGAGCCACCGGTTCACCACCACAGATATACATTTACATACATGACGCAAATGCATGTTCTGCGCGTGTTCGCAAACCCCGACCAAATGTCGGGGTTGGCCGCTGCTAATGGCTGCAAAAACTGAAAAAAAAAATGCTTCGTTGTGTGATAATTGGCGGAGGGGCATCGGCGGCATCGGTATCTTCAATCAGTCTGGATCTCCCGTCTCAAAATAACGGCTGTGACGTCACAGTAGACGTTAAGAAGTTGACACGCTTGGTTTCAATTCCAACCGTTATACTTGCGTTCTCTATGTAAATGTATGTCTGTGTTCACCACCATAAAGTTCAAAATAATTCATGCGTCATAGAACAGCGGGGTTGATTTTCCCCTGTAAAATCCAAAATTTGAATGTTAATGTCGTGTAATTTGGCCGTTGAAGAGTACACAAGGCTACAAAACCAAGTGCTCCATGACACCATTGCACCAATCAGTCGCCAGAACCATTGACGATGGAAAATTTCCACTTGGATAAAGTTGATTCAATAACCAGTCAATTGTAGGTTTGACAAAGCCACTAACGTATAAATAATGTTCGTATAAGTAAGGTACCTTAGACTTGGCACGACTTTGTCTAGATTTCATTACTTTATAGAGATAAACAAGCAGCTCCATCGAGACATGGCTAGTTTTTTACAGATTTTTTTTGGTGGGATTATGGTTACAGATTTAGGCAAGACGATGGTAGCTAGCCAGGTAAGCTTAGAAGCCCTGCCACCAACCGAACTGAACAGTTGGTTCCTTGAACTACCGCTTCTTATGTGTGTTCCTGTGTTTTTATCTCCCATCCCCTCTTCCGCAGACATAACGGACCTCCCCCCACAAATGGGTCTACTCACGCGGCTGTGGAACCTCAACGCCTCGGGGTGCTCCCTCCAGGAGCCTCTGGCGGGAGTGATGGCGGGAGCCAGGAGGAGTTCTGATGTGGTGGGGTATCTGAGAGCGGTGCTGACTGCCGCCAAGCCCTACCCCAGGATGCGGCTCATGCTGGTGGGGGGGCAGGTGAGTGGGGGACTGAAGGGAGGGAAACAGAGTGAGGTGGGGAGATGTGTGAGTAGGGAGGTAGTTACTTAGTTGGGTTAGGGGTTGTCGGGCTGGTAGAGAGCCACACTGAAGTATATATCTCTGCTCGACGGTAAGGGCGAATTCGACCAAATTACGTGTTTCTACACCAATAATTGCTGAAATTGCACTGGTCGAATCCGCTCTAATGGCGAAGTCCTGCGTACACAACCGATTTTTGGCCGTGTACGCATCTGACAGCCAAAGTATTTATGGTATTACGCAAATCGAAATTTGGTCGACTTTTAGAAAGAAATTATGCTATTTGCCTCTCACCGCCGCCAGTAGGGACAGATGAGTTTCTGGTGTTCAGTTTAGTTTGTTCCATAGTCCCTTATATGATTTTGTAGTATATTTATGGAGTATTACTATACAATTATGTGTATGTTGTTGTCAGGGCATCGGCAAGACGAGTCTACTGGAGTGCCTCCGCCAGGAGTCCGCTCCTCACCACAGGAAGAAGCCGACTGATGTGAGTACCTTAATTATGAAAACCCAAATTACAGTCGGCCGTTTTCACCACCTCCAAAAGAATAAAACAGAATTCCTATGACATTTTTTGTCTGAATCTGCCCTAGCACCGTAATGGTAGCTCTGGTGAAGTAAGTAGATCTTTAATTTATGTCGTTTCCCCAGCACTGGGCCAAGCGCATGGGAAACAAGAGTCCTCGCGGCAACCTGTCCACCGTCGGCGTGGACATCGGGCTCTGGCAGTACGAGAAGCATCGGGCCACGCGCGGACCCGTCACCTTCCGCACCTGGGACTTTGGGGGACAGCAGGAGTGAGTGGGGGGCACGGGGACGCGGGGGACACCGGCACTAGTGGGGGGACAGCAGCACGAGAAGCACCGCCTCTCTAAAGACTGTTCATATTATTACACCCTGATAAGTGTCACTATTCATGATAGTACATTGCGTGTTACACCATCGACCTAAATATTATTATAGTGCCTGACCCTGAAAAAGGTGTACTAAAGCATTCTGGGAGCTGCAGTGGTTAGTACGCTTCGGCTTTCGATATCGAAAACAGCTGGGCGTAGATGGGTGTTAAAACTTAGTGATCTCATACTCCTCACGCGTGTGCCTGTGCCCAGCAGTGGTCTATCGTTGAGACTGTTACTCAGAGTAAACAGAACTGGAGTAGCCATTAGTCAATTTCTCAAAAAATAATTTCTGCCATTTCTTGCGGGGGGTGAGGTTACCACTACACTCAAAGCCAGCCGTTTTTACAAATGCACACATGCATAATTCGATACACAAATTTAAATTTCACGCACACACACGCTTAAAATAGTCACGTGGGGTGTGCGTTTTGACAACGTCACAGCCGCACTCCCCACGAGACTAGCGTTCGAAATTTGAAATCGTAGAATTCTAAAACATGAAATAATGAAGTAAATAATCATGAAATCTTAAAAAATATAATTACAAATAAAAGGTGACACCATCTTTTAGCATACTCGATGTTTTCTATTTATTTTTTACAACAAAAAACAGCACAGGCAGGCATTTTTGCGGGAGCTCTGTTCGCCGCAACGTTTACAATGTTATGGCTGTCAAAATGGCGGCTCAACTAGTTTTATTAAACGTGCAAGCATCCGATGCTTGTGCATTTGGCAGAGGGGAATGTTAGACAAAGGCTACTCCAGTTCTGTTTACTCTGAGGACTGTTATCAGGTGTGCGTGCATGTGTGAGTCCATTGTAAGTGAGCGTGTGTGCGCAGGTACTACGCGACGCACCAGTACTTCCTGTCGCGGCGCTCGCTGTACCTCGTGGTGTGGCGCGCCACCGACGGCCGGCGCGGGCTGGCCGACGCGCTGGGCTGGCTCAGGTGCGGGACACCCCACACCCCCACACCCCCACACCCCCACACCCCCACACCCCCACACCCCCACACCCCCACACCCCCACACCCCCACACCCCCACACCCCCACACCCCCACACCCCCGGCTCCCACAATGACAGCGAGGCTAGACGATAGACGAATTGAGATGGAGATTTTGGGGAATTCTGCATTTTCCATACTAACATTTATTCAGTTTTCTTCACAACGACAAATCCAGAGATAATAATATTTGGCATGTATCATTAGACAAGCTTTAGTAATATATGTAATATCACACTTCGTAAAAATTATTTATCGTTTTTAAGTGAATGCAAATAAAATGATGTATTCGGGAGGCACTTAAAAGGAGTTGTCTCCGTGTTCAATTTTAATACAATTAAACTTACAACAAATTATCAAAAATCAAAAGAGCTCAAAAATATAGTCTTTTTTAGACGAGGTAATTATTTTTTAGGAATACTCTGAATATTAATAGTTATAGATAAAATACTAAGAGAGAAAAAACACAAATTTCATCGGTATAAGGACCCAATATTAGAGGATGTTTGAAAATAGCGCCAGTGACAGAAATGATATGGAGCAATAGGTTAGCGTGGTATGGACATGTGATGAGGAGGGATGAGTGTTACATTACAAGAAGGATGCTGAGCATGAATGCGGACGGACTTAGAGTGAGAGAAAGACCTAAGAAGCGATGGATTGAATGCGTGAAGAATGATAATAAAATAATATGAGAATAAAAGAAGTGGATGCTGAGCTGACGAGTGACAGAGGAGAATGGAAGAAGAAGACATGTTGTGCGGACGAAGAAGAGGAGTTGTTGCATTGTATGATGGCGAGTAGCTTCGCTCTTAACGCCTTGAGATAGAGTCTAAAGTGGAATGACGTGTTCCGCAGGTCCATCCAGGCGCGCGCGCCGGGCTCGCCCGTCGTCATGGTGGCCACGCACTACGACCAGGTCGCCAATGTGAGTTTATTTGTTATTATTTATGTTCAATTTAGTAGTAAGGGTTGCTTACAAATATTAGACTTCATTCATTTTAAAATGAATACATGTATTTTATGAGAAAGTTGTGATATTTTTATTGAATTGTAAAGAAGACATATTCCGATTAAGTATGAAATAAAATTTCCACCAATGCGCCATTGGTGGAAATTTTAAGGCACACACATCTCTGTGTGAAAGTGGTGGAAAATTTCATGAAAAGAGTAATGGCCTGCCATCAGAGCCGTGGGGGCCATTTGCCATTCGATGCTTAATCGGAATATGTCTTCTTTACAATTCAATAAAAATATCACAACTTTCTCATAAAATACGTGTTTTTATTTTAAAATGAAATAGTGCACTCTTACTGAGACACCCTTTATAATATTATAAATGCGAAAGTAACTCTGTTTGTCTGTCTTGCTTTCACGTCAAAACTACCGAACCGATTCAATTGAAATTTAGTACCTTTAATCCCGATATTCCCATGGGAACGGCACCCGTTCGGGGTGTAACCGTGGTTATCAATATCTGCTTGACCGAGTATTATGTGACATATTCCGTCAAAATGTAATTTCATTTCGAATATAAAAATTTCTCGGCATTGTAAATAATGACACGACAACGGAGATTTATCACCATGACAACAATTAATCAGACGACACTGACAGAAATGTTATTGTCATTATTTTAATAATTAGAGGTTTAGTTCAACTATTAACAATCAACATGTTGCTAATAACAGTTAGGAATGTAATGTAATGCAGTGTTAACAAACACACAAACACTTTTTATAAACTTTTATCGGCGTTAAATCAATATTCACACGAACGACGTCGCGGGCACGTCTTGGAATAAATCTCTGAGTTGAGTTGTTGAAAAATGGTCGTTATTCGTTGGTGTTAGAGCTCACTGCCGGAAGCAGAGAGCCCGTCGGCGCTGCAGCGGCTGATCCGCTCGCGCATCATGGCGGCGCCCGACGCCGACAAGCGCGGCCTGCCGAGGGTGCTCGACTCCATCGAGGTAACGTCTCACACTTATTTCCTTGCTTACTATTGGAAATAACTGAGTAAAATAATCACAGTGTGCACTGCAAGATATATATTTGAGAAGTAAACAAATGTACGTGTGACAGCATAATAGAGAATACAAAATACAAATAAATGTCATATCAAAAACTGCCAGGGTTTTATATTATTGTAGAAAAGAGTTTGGTCGGACACTTACATGTAATGGGGCCAAGTACATCCATCACCATTCTGTAAGTCCTACCAAAACTCCAAAAGCCAGGGCAGATGTTTCATACCGCTAGATAGAGTTGTTAAATATAAAACAACGCTTGGCTTCGGTCAACGAATGAATGAATCTTTATAATAGAGAAAAGGAGACGTTCACAAACACGTTTAACATTATCTATCGCTAGATGGCGCTAGTAGTAAACCTTAATTTTAACATTTACAACAAGAATCTTTGCAGTCCGAGCCGTTGAGGTTGAGGAGGTTGACTAAGGCGGTAACGACAGGCGCTTTTAGTATGAGAGCATGTCACTTGTTTTCTGAGGGGTGGGATCCGTCGACGCTATCTTGGGTGTACGCTTTTTTCATACAGAATCAATGATTTTGTATGAAAAAAGCGTCCACCTAATATAGCGAAACGATGTCACCCACATTGCCCTATGGCTATTACTATAATATAGTAATAAATAATAATAATAATTTAATTTATTTGCATTTGAAAATGGTTAAAGGGTAAGGGGAATATCATTTATTTGCACTTGACTGAGGTACACGTTACAAGTTGTTATATAACAATAAAGCTCCTTCAGCCGAAAACGGGGGCATGCAAATTGAAATACAATTATTATATTAGGCCTCACCTTTGAAATTGGTGTTTTGTAGGGAGATTTTGGGGATGTCTGCATTTTACATACTAACATTTTATCAGTTTTCTTTACAACGACAAATCCAGAGATAATAATATTTGACATGTATCATTAGACAAGCTTTAGCAATATGTGTGTGAACACGCTCGATAAAATTATTCATCGTTTTTATGTTAATGCAAATCAAATGATGTATTCGGGAGGCAGTTAAAAATAATTGTCTTTGTGTCTAATTTTAACACAATTAAACTTACAAAAAATTATCAAATTAAATAATACGAGCTCAAATATATGGTCTATTTTTTGAAGAGGCAATTATTTTATAAGAATGTTCTGAAACTTAATAGTAACGGACAAATTGCTAAGACAGAATAAAAACACCAATTTCATAGGTAAGGACCCAATATATTACACAAGGATTTCAATAGTTAAATAAATAGTTATAATATCCAATCACTAATTGTCAAATTACAATTTTTTTCATAGCATAATTAAACCTTAATTAAATATTTCAAGATGTCAAAATACGAATTGACAAATACTTTTGTGATCTGTCGATGAGATGGCATACAGTGTGCTATTGCCTCGTAGTCAAACGCTCAGATTCTTTGCCCCTTATAAATAATTCGTGAAGGTAGAAAATGTCTTTATTATTATTATATAATTAAAATTTAGATTGCTTATGGATGTGATGTGTCTACGTCGTGCGTACGTACGTCGTGATGGTATTATATATATTAGGTCCTTACCTATGAAATTGGTGTTTTGTGTGGAGATTTTGGGGAATTCTGCATTTTCCATACTAACATTTTTTCAGTTTTCTTCACAACGACAAATCCAAAAAAAAATATTTGGCATCTATCATTAGACAAGCTTTAGTACCTAATATGTGTAATATCACACTTCATAAAAATTATTTATCGTTTTTTAGTGAATGCAAATAAAATGATGTATTCGGGAGGCACTTAAAAAGAGTTGTCTCCGTGTCCAATTTTAACACAATTAAACTTACAACAAACTATCAAAACAAATCAAAAGAGCTCAAAAATATAGTCTTTTTTTAGACGAGGTAATTATTTTTTAGGAATACTCTGAATCTTAATAGTTACAGACAAGATACTAAGAGAAAAAAAAACACCAATTTCATAGGTAAGGACCCAATATAACATTGTATGTTGCAGGTGTCGTGCAGCACGCGCCACAATATCCGCACGCTGGCCGACATCATATACACGGTGGCGTTCAGCGTCAAGCCGCCAGGTATGTTTATAGGTGACACAAGTTCAAGGCCAATCAACATTGAGTGAGTAGCCTAATTTAGGTCAAGAAATTCTTAACCCGCAGATAATTAAGAGGAGCTCGGTGGCGTAGTGGTCAGTGCGCTTTGGCTTCGATCGAAAACAAAGCTACCTTCGCCATGGTCAGGCCGTGGATGGGTGACCAAGACTTTGTGATCTCGAGCTCCTCCGTGCTTCGGAAGGCACGTTAAGCCGTTGGTCCCGGTCGCATTTGTGACCGTTTCTACCCACCAACCCGCATTGGGCCAGCGTGGTGGTGTTACGGCCCATACTCCTCATGTGTTTCTCCATGAGGAAGGCCTGTCCCAGCAGTGGTACGTATATAGGCTGATGACGATGACGAATTAAGCTGTCATGTTATCGTATGTACTCAAATAAAATACTATAATACTCGTTTATGGAAAAGGGTCGTAATTAATTGGGCAGCCATTTTATTATTTGGTCAGCGGTCAAATAGGTCAGCGGAAAATTCATTTGGGCAGAAAACTAATATTTTGTCAGCAATACAATTATTTGGGCTGCAAAATAATTACTTGGTCATTAGAATAATTAATTGAGCTGCACAATAATTATTTGGGCAGCAATATATGATTTACTGGAAATGTATTTACTGGATCTAGGAAAAGGATCAATGATCAATTCCTAGGAAATGTATTCTGATAAATATTAGGTTAAGGTTATTTTTATAGCCCTTAAATCAATATTTGAGTCTTAGGTGGTGCTCAATAAGTTATTTTGCTGAAAAATTTGTAATATCTGCTGCCCACAAGTTGCAGCTCAATTAGTAATTTTGCTAAACAATCTTATTATTCTGCGACCAAAATTCGAATATATTGCTAACCTTAAAAATTTAATTTAACCGAAAATTTTAACCTGATTTATCTTAATATCGCACAACTGTCACGTTGGTTTGTATTAAAATAAAACCATTAGGCATGAAGTTGTTAATATGGTATGAGCGACAATTGATTTTCTATTCTCTCGTGTCAGACACATATTTTATTATTAACCTTAACATAATAATCCATACTAATATTATTAATTGCGAAATTAACACTTTCTGTCTCGTTTCACGTGAAAGCTACTAAACCAATTTAACCGAATTTGGTACACAGATAGTCTGGAGCCTGAGAAAGGACACAGGCTACCTATTATCCCCATATTCCCATGGCAACTGGTGCTATGCGGGTGAATGTTAAAAAATTTAAATAACGCCTCCCAGAAAAATTATAGTAGATTAGTAGCCAAGGGCTGTAAGGCATCAATTGCAGCCCGAGATATTTAGGCGCACGAGCGCAGCGAGGGCGCTTATAGTTCGAGGGTGCAATTGATGCTTACACCCGAGCTAACTACTCTGCTTTACATCTCGATTGTGAGGTAAGTGGAAAAAAGGCATTACAAGTATAAATAAATTTATTTTCAAGAACTAAATTTAGCTTCGCCGTTCGATATTCAAAATTGATGAAAATAGCGAAGCGACCTCTTTTGTCACAAGAATAAATAAATTTATTTTCAAGAACTAAATTTAGCTTCGCCGTTCGATATTCAAAATTGATGAAAATAGCGAAGCGACCTCTTTTGTCATTGGTCTGAATGCATGATGTCTAGTGCCAGTAACATGGTTAGATGTACGCGAACTTTTTGAAAGAGTTTTTTTTTTAATTACTTACCGCCCTAGGGCGTTTCTAGCTACATTATTAACCTAGGGCGGTAATTGATCACTTACAACCCGCATCTGGGGGTATTAAGGACCTACTTACCGAACATGAGAGATGTAAAGGACATTTACGCCACTATGAACTATGCTTCCAATAATAGTAGGGGTAAATTTTTAATTCCATCAAATGAGGGTACTGTTCCAATTTGAAAAAAAAATCAGTATTAATTGAGGAAGGCTATAGGCTGCATACCATCACACTATAAGTAAAGTCATGAGTCGCGGTCTAAAGCTAGTAATAATAATAAAATCGTTCATTTTTCCCACACAGTTAGTCTTACTTGCTTAAGGAGATACGGCATAATTAATATTACGTGTGTGGGAGACTGGTGCCAGAAAGAGGTTTTGAAAACAACCCATAATTACTTGTCACCAATGCCCCCAACACGAGTGTTAGGATAATTATAAAGTGGCTGTATATCTGATAGCTCCTGTGCCTAGATTATGTCTATGGCGTTGTATGGAATGAACTGTCAAAATGGCAGAGAGAGCGCGCCAAGAAAGGTTGGTTGTGGTGCTCTGATGAAAACACAGGCAAAAGGGTATGGTCGTGTGATTACGGAATACTGTTTATTACAACAGGAGTACTTGTACTAAATTAACTGTTACGGAGAATTGTGAATTGATGGAAAACGTATTGTTGTGATTATGGTGCAAATATTGGGTTCTTACCTAGGAAATTGGTGTTTTTTTTTCTCTTAGTATTTTGTCTGTAACTATTAAGATTCAGAGTATTCCTAAAAAATAATTACCTCGTCAAAAAATAGACTATATTTTTGAGCTCTTTTGATTTGTTTTGATAGTTTGTTGTAAGTTTAATTGTGTTAAAATTGGACACGGAGACAACTCTTTTTAAGTGCCTTGTTTGCATTCACTTAAAAACGATAAATATTTTGTATGAAGTGTGATATTACACATATTACTAAAGCTTGTCTAATGATAGATGCCAAATATTATTATCTTTGGATTTGTCGTTGTGAAGAAAACTGAAAAAATGTTAGTATGAAAAATGCAGGATTCCCCAAAATCTCCATACAAAACACCAATTTCATAGGAAAGGACCTAATAGAATTACTTTCTAACTAGATAACTTTGTGTTTCATTCAAACACTTACTAGACTATTACACGAGGATAACATAATAAGTACTTCTAAAGCGTAATACAATTGTAGAAGTCACGGATCTGTGGTAGTAACAAGTAACCCGCTGTCTCCCGCATCAGGCAGCAAGGAGCCGCTGCTGCAGCAGCTGGTGCCGGCGTCGTTCGTGGCGCTGGAGGAGTGCGTGACGTCACTGGGCCAGTCGCTGGCCGAGCCCGTCATGACCCGAGACCAGTACACCAAAGCGGTGAGAACAATACAATGCTATTACTTCGGTCCAGCGTGGTGGTGTTACGACCCATACTCTTCATGTGTTTCTCCACGAGGAGACTGAGAACGAGGACATTTAATTCAGCATACATACATATAGTCACGACTACTATCCCCTAAGGGTTAGTCAGAGACTAGGCAAAAGCACCGCAAAAGCAGTCCATTGCCATAGTCCGCGCTTCACCAGCAGTGACTGCACTCAGCGTGACAGGTGGTGAGCCCGTCGCCGCTATAAGCTATTGGACGTTGTGCAGTTCTAAGGCCATTAGTCGTCTTTACGACAAAAGGGCAGAGATGGGTTGGTAGTATTCTTTTAACGAGCCGCTACCACACGACTCACAAATTCGTACACACAATTATATACACAAATTCGTTACCAGCCTATTACGTGCCACTTACTGCTAAGCATAGGTCTTGCTACATTGAGAAATACATGGAGTATGGAGTATGGGCCGTAACACCACGCTGGCCCAATGCGGGTCGGTGGGTAGAAACGGTTGCAACCGCTACGGCTTAACATGCCTACCGAAGCATGGATTAGCTCCTCCGTAGTAAAAAAAAAATTAAATAATAAATAAAAAAAAAATTCGGACTTTATGGCTACTATAATTTTCTCCTCTGCACATACTTATTTTACAATATTTAAAATGTTCTAAATTCCTTTTGTTATTATGGCTGTTTAAAAAAGGCTAACTGTTGAGTTTCTTGCGGCACTTCTTCTCAACAGGCCATTCACGTCGAAGTGCTAGTAGGAAAAAATATATTGACGTGCAAAAGTATTTCATGTAAATCTAATTGCAGAATAAATGATTTCATTTCATTTCATTCCTTAAATTATGTTAGTATTTAATTTAATTTAATTCAATTTCGCTCATAGGCTTCCCTTACGCAGGTGCGCCAGTACATGCAGCAGCGGGGCTTGCGCGTGTTCCGCGACGCCGCGGAACTGCACCAGGCGACAATGTTCCTGCATGAGAACGGTAACGGGCTGCTTTGGGGATTAGTGGATCTGGGTTAATACTCTATTGATTGCAAAAGAATAAAAAAAAATAAGCACTACGAAATGCCAATGAGACGAGATAAAGAATATAAATAATATTTCGGAAGTACAAAAGAAGTTTTTACAAAATCAAAATCTAAAATAATTTTATTACATAGGCTTAGCTTGAACAACTAAATTCGCCAACAATCACGATTAAAAAAGTTCAATTTAAAGTTAATTACCGCGAGCGCTTTTAACAAGTACTTTGGCTGTGATTGTAATCGTATTCCGAGAGTAAGGCTTTTCATGATGAGGAATAAGAATTTTGCATGATGAGAACCCTGCAAGAAACTCATGAGCTACTTTTTTTAATAGCCATGATTGGATAACTGACGCCATTATTGGATATCACGCAATTATTTGTTTTTCACGAGTTATTAAATAATATAAGTAAATTGTTAAGTTAGTCTGTTATTTTCTTATCCTTTGGTGTTCTTTACTTATGTGTGTTATGTAATGGTGGAAGCTTTATTGATTTTATTATTGATAAATAAATAAATAAATATCTTCAAACATTCACACCTATCAACTAGCCCCATTTTAAGCAACTAATGCTGCTTGTGTTACGGACACTAGATAACGGATAAATAAATATACATATAAATATTCAGTATGTAATACAGAATATATAATATATTCATCACCCAAACATTTGCCCCCACTGGGGATCGAACCCAGAACCTCTCGAGATGGTGACGCCTTGAGACCGGCGTACAGACCACTCGACCACGGAGGTCGTCAAGTACTGTATTTTAAGATTAGTTAAAGTAATATTAAATTGTGTAATATTATATGTTTTCCAAATATTCAGTGAATAAATAAATGTGTGTAATCAACTGTGCCAACAGAATAAAAGAGGCTTAAGGTGTCTAATAACGTCCCTGAATAAGTCTGTATTAAATTAAACTAAATGTTCTCGAAAACCAATAAGATATTTCGCTCCAATTTGAAAAATAAAACTACCATGTTCTGTACTAAAATCTAAAGTTAATTCATTGAATTTTATCTTTTTTTGTTTTAACTCTGTTTTTACATTTAATTTTTTTGGGCACTGACAGCTCAATTGTTTTAATATCAAAAAGTATTTATGCTAATATTTCCCTTAAATCAGAAGCAATATCGGGGCAGTAATGGTGGGAATAAATACTACTGCTCCGATGTTGTAAGATTGAGACTACAGGCTGAAATTGAAACCATACGGCAAAATGTTACAGGAAATTTTAAACGTTATAATAATCGGTATAATAACAATTAAAGTTGTAATGAAACATTATGTAAGAAAATACAATAACGCAATTATTAATTGCAGCTGTCGCGCTGTGTTATTGAATGAAAAACCTTTACATTTGTAAACATAAGTGTGTATGGAATTTAATGTAATATTTTTCTTATATAAATTTTACATGTAATTTTTTATGGTTTTAATATGTATATTTACCAGTTTCGAGTAAAGCAACTAAAAATTTAGATTTTTTTTACAACTAAAATTTTTTTTTCTGGCTCACAAATATAATTCTTAATAGCACTAGAACCCCCCCATTAAAATTTGTCAATTATTTTCGATCTCAACCTGTAGATGATAAGACCAGCTCTAATTGATTTTTTATTCAACATGTTGTCACTTCCTGTTTTATTCCTGTATATTTAACTGTAATTATCAGATAATTCACCAGCAGTACTCGCCACCAGGTGTCCTCCTGCACTACGACGACGCGACTCTCAAAGACCTGTACTTCGTCCAGCCGCAGTGGCTGTGCGACGTATTAGCGCACGTCATCACCGTTAGAGAGATCAACCCTTTTGCGTCCAACGGTATGCATAAGATTTTGTTGTACATTTGTTATTGTAACACAATGGAATATCAATTGTGTCTCGTCTAAAACAGACTTTGTGTCAGTCCAGAGGTTAACATAAGTGATTTTTTTAAAACACCTTAGGGTGAAAAAAACCTTCTTTTATTAGAAAATATCAGTATTTTAATGATATGATAGTCTGTATTAGGGGTGTACTATAAAGTTTGATTCTTTATAAGTAATGATTTTGGACAAAAACACAAGACTTTTTCAGTAGTGGACCCAATATCGAACCTTGACGGACGCCAAATAATTTTGGAGCTTCTATAATTGAGTTCAGCGTATCTTTTTTTTTTTTTTTTTAATTTATTCTTAGGACCACAAACAAGTTTACAATACAATATCTTATAATAGTAAATTACATAAATAAGTCACTGTAAGCTCAACATCGTTGGTCTCATATAAAATAAACCATATAAAGTGATATCCTAGATAATTTAACAATGATAGGAACAAAATATGACGTTATTCTCCAAAACAAGATTAGTACTTAATTTTTTATTTTTAAAACTTTTTATGTGTGCAAAAACCAGGGAAGGACAAAGTTCTATGTTCAAAAACCAAGTAATCTGTAAGCTATAGTGTATTATTGTTACACTACTATGTAATAAGTATAAGTGTGTGTGCAGGTGTATGGAAGTGTGTATTGTTTTCATTTTTTTTTTTTTGCTGTGTGTCGGCTAACTTCGTGTTGTGTATGTAAGTATTTATGATGCGCGAGAAAAACGTATCTATTAACTACGTAATAATTATATTAAACAACGTTTTTGTATACCAGTACCTAATTATGATAAAAGAAAGAAAAAAGAGAAAGAGAGAGAACATGGTCAATCATTTGACTGAGACATGGAACTGATCGAGAGGATATTTATAACTTTCCTCCTAAATGATTGTGAACTGTTTGCGTAAATATCTATTGTATTAAACCGTTTGTTATATGTCTCTCTCTCATATCTTTGAGTTACATTAGACGCGTAGTAGGTACATTAATTAATGCTTATAGTAAAAGCCTTTGACAAAGTGCTCAAAAAAGACAAGGTTTGATCATGGATCCCTGAGGGACGCCTAAGAAATATAAACGCCTTTTTAATTTGATAAATTTATAATTTTGTCGTTGTTTTTACATAATGTAGCCTTCATTAGAAGCACGCTGTAACATTATTCTTAAATACAATTAGTCTACTTTGTCGAAGGCTTTCGATATATCACAATCAATCAATATTTGAAAAGAAATTGAAAATAATGATTTGCTCTAGATATCGCGAAAAGTAGTGTAGTTCGAGACGCTATTGCCGTTATATTGATGAAGTTATAAATTGGCAGAAGACTCGGGGCAATAAGTAAATTATCAATATGTATTCAGGTATAATGCGCGTGGAGGAAGTGTCTCTGGTCCTGAAGGCGGTGGGGCCGAGTACTGCGTTGGCGCTACTGCACAAGTTCGAGCTGGCGCTGGCGTGGGAGCAGCGCCTGCTGCTGGTGCCGTGGCTGCTGCCCCCGCTGCCGCCGTCGCAGCCGCAGGTACTGCTGCTGGTGCCGTGGCTGCTGCCGCCGCTGCCGCCGTCGCAGCCGCAGGTACTGCTGCTGGTGCCGTGGCTGCTGCCGCCGCTGCCGCCGTCGCAGCCGCAGGTACTGCTGCTGGTGCCGTGGCTGCTGCCGCCGCTGCCGCCGTCGCAGCCGCAGGTACTGCTGCTGGTGCCGTGGTTGCTGCCGCCGCTGCCGCCGTCGCAGCTGCAGGTACTGCTGCTGGTGCCGTGGCTGCTGCCGCCGCTGCCGCCGTCGCAGCCGCAGGTACTGCTGCTGGTGCCGTGGTTGCTGCCGCCGCTGCCGCCGTCGCAGCTGCAGGTACTGCTGCTGGTGCCGTGGCTGCTGCCGCCGCTGCCGCCGTCGCAGCCGCAGGTACTGCTGCTGGTGCCGTGGCTGCTGCCGCCGCTGCCGCCGTCGCAGCCGCAGGTACTGCTGCTGGTGCCGTGGCTGCTGCCGCCGCTGCCGCCGTCGCAGCCGCAGGTACTGCTGCTGGTGCCGTGGCTGCTGCCGCCGCTGCCGCCGTCGCAGCCGCAGGTACTGCTGCTGGTGCCGTGGCTGCTGCCGCCGCTGCCGCCGTCGCAGCCGCAGGTACTGCTGCTGGTGCCGTGGCTGCTGCCGCCGCTGCCGCCGTCGCAGCCGCAGGTACTGCTGCTCCTGCTGCCGTGACTGCTGCACAGTCACTTGGTGCAGCGTAAGACAAATCCTTGGAAGAAACTAATGTCAAGCTGTGGGTTAATCACAGCTAAATGGTGATGACGATGATGAAGTACTCCGTGGTCGAGTGGTCTGTATCCCGGTCTCAAGGCGTCGCCATCTCGAGAGGTTCTGGGTTCAACCCCCGGTGGGGGCAGATGTTTGTGTGATGAATGCAGGCATTTGTTCTCCGGTCTTGGATGTTTATATAATAATATGTATTGTATACATTCTGAATATTTATATGTATATATATTTATCCGTCATCTAGTGTCCGTTACACAAGGAGCATTAGTTGCTTAATATGGGTCTAGTTCATAGGTGTGAATGTTAAATATTTATATTTAATGATGTGATTGAATTGAAAGAAGTGAGTATTTTACCATAGAAAGGGGATGAAAAGTAGAGTGTATAATACTAGAGCAAATTATTTTTAACCTCGGGTGATTTACTTTGAATCCCTCACTGCGCTCAGGATTCTATTCTAGAGTCATTCGCTTCGCTCGTGCTTCAAACTTGCGCCCTCGCCGTAAATACGGGTATACAACTTGACTCCCTTGTAATACAATCTACTATCTATAGTATTATTATATATATAACTCAAAGGTGACTGATTGACACAGTGATCTATCAACGCACAGCCCAAACCACTGGACGGATCGGGCTGAAATTTGGCATGCAGGTAGATTTTATAAGTAGGCATCCGCTAAGAAAGGATTTTGATAAATTCTACCCCTAAGGGGATAAAGAAGGTTATGAAAGTTTGTAAAAATCTTCTTAGATTTTCGACTGATTGACCTGAAATTAAAGATGGGGGCTTACTATGATGATGAAGACGTTCGCTTAAATAGAGCAAAAGCTAGTTCCATTATAAGCGTGGTACGAGTATAATAATATTTGTGCCGCAGCTGGTGCTGCAGGCGCGCGGCACGACGCGGCGCGCGTGGGCGGCGGGCGCGGCGCCGCAGCTGCCCGGCGCTGAGGGGGGGGACCTCCCAGGGGGGGAGGCCGAGGGGGAAGGTAACGGCTCGCATGTGATGTGATGGCGGCTACAGACTCACGCCGAGAACCCCGAGACCACCCGAGAAGCGTGAATGTGATCACTTTCTTGCCGTCTCGTTCTCGCGTTTGCCTTTTCTCCGATCGGTGTCGGTATTTTTGCCCGCTTCAAAGGGTTTCTCGGGCGAGAAAAGAGAACCGTATCACATTCTTGTTCGGTCTCATTCAGTGCGGCCGTGGCATTGATTGGGTATTGTTGTGTACATTTCTGGATAAAATAAATATCATTTACTGTTTACCATTTCTAATTGTAGTATTCACAAGATTATAATATGCTAATGCACACAAAACCATTGCCGCTGCACTATAGTCCATTCCGGATAACGATCGAGAACGCGAATGAGAAGGTCGTATGAGTGTAGTTGCCTTCTCGGTTCTCGCGCAATTCCTCGGCAAGACTTCTCGCGTGAATCTGTAGCCGTTATAATAAAGCTCGTTGACCGTGACGTGGCTGACGAAAATAGAGACGGTTAAGCTATAGTTTGCTATATCTCGCCTTTTCCCCCAGTGGTGGTGTCCGTCCGCCCCGGGCGCCCGCTCCGTCGCTTGGTACTACTGTCGTACATACCCTGCGGCTTCTGGCCGCGGCTGGCGGCGCGATTATTGGCCGATACCACGCTGTCGTCGCTGGCGGCGAAGCTCTATGTGGTGCCTAACGAGGTTAGTTTGAATATTATCATTTACAGATCTTTAGTTCATAGGCATTGTGCGGTAGCGGCTCATGGAAAGAATACTACCGACCCATCTTTTTCCCTTGGGTTTCCTAAAAGAGTGGACTATGGCAGTGGATGGCTTTTGCGGTGCTTTTGCCTAGTCTCTCACTAACCCGTCGGGGATAATAAATGGATTATATGTATGTATGTAATTTATAGGCTGTTATTATGTTAAAAAAAATATTCTCATATGGATCAGTAGTGAGGGGTGAATGACTATGTGCCTCGGATATTTTTGTACATAGGAAGTAGCTGTTATGCAATCAGTATATCAGGGGATGTCTGAAAGTTGCACCAGTGACAGAAAAGCGGTTGTCGTGGTATGGTCACATTTTGAGAAGAGAAAATGAACATGTGATATGAAGAGTTATGAATATGAGAGTGGATGGAAATATAGGGATAGGACCGAAGAAGAGATGGATCGATTGTGTGAATGAGGATATGGCGTGGGATATAGGAGAATGGAAGAGGAAGTCACGTTGCGCCAACCCCTAATGAAATTGAGAAAACGGCAGGCAAATGATGATAGGAAGAAGCTTTATACGGAGAGGAGTACCGAAGAATATTTCCTTCGAACGCCTATCAACTTACCAACCTGACTGTAGAGTAATAGCCGGCGCGAAAGCCAACACCTTTTTTTTATATTTACAAGCCAAAAATATTTCATTTCATATGCATTTCGTCTTCTTACCCACGCGATTTATTTATTTATTATAGGGTTACCAACGTGAGTTACAGCACATCAAACCTAACTAAACTGTACAAGTTTGCTTATTTACTGCACTTACAATTATTGGTAAACCACAGCTTGCTTAATTCTTCTTCTTCTTCTTTATCCTGCCCTGTTCCCAATCCTATTTGGGGTCGGCGCAACATGTCTTCCTCTTCCACTCTCCTCTATCACTCGTCAAGTCAAAACTCACTGCCATCCTCATCACATCATCATTCAAACAATCCATCCATCTTCTGCCAGCCAAGCAAGTCCAGCTTGCTTAATTAATAAACAGTAACAAGTATATAATTATAATTAAAAATATATAATATAGAAAAACAATATCTGAAATTGAGGGTATGCCATATGCAGTGCATCCACGCATTTAAGTACTTTAATAAATTTAGAAAGACTTTCATGCGATTATAAAGTAAGTTTTGGGCCCCTTAAGATTTTTGTACGGCTAAATGTGAGTTATTAGGTTTTCTGAAATATTAATCTGAATATGGTGCTTGTTACAATTATGATTGCTGAGCAATACAGGTGAAACTCAATCTCCGGCCATATTGTCACTTACCGTTAGACGAAGGCCGAAAACTTGTCCGTCATTTATAAAAAATAAAGTCTTATATGTTATTTATAGCTGGAAGTAGAAGAATGCGTGATGCGTGCTTTAGGCTCCGGCTGGGGCTGGGCTCTGTGGCGGACGGGTCTCAAACTGTGCAGCGGAGACTTAGTGCTGCTGACGCTGAGGGAGTTACCTGCTAGGGCAGACCCTATACTGCAGCCCGACCTGCCTCCGGACCTGTACTGCGGGCTGAGGTGAGCCCCGCGACTATTCTCAGTTCGCTTGTGTTGGATATAGCTCACATAGAGCCCCTGAGGGAGTACACATAGTATTTATATCGATGACATTATTGGGAGCATTGTACATTCATCACAAATTAGATCTAAAAATTACCTTAACCTGCCTCCGGACCTGTATTGCGGGTAGAGGTGAGCCGCTCGGATAACATTAGCTCTCTTGTGTTTACTATAGGACAAATAGAGTCCGATATAGGGCTGTGTTAATATTGATGGCATTATTATTGGCAGTATATACGAATTCTTTTTTGTTCTATAATATGTATATGTAATACTACCAACCCGCATCTTCCCTTGGATGTCGTAATTGTGACTAATGGACTTAGAACTGCACAACATCCAATAGCGTTAGTGGCGACGGGCTCCCCACCTGTCACGCTGAGCACGTACAGTCACTGCTTAGTGAAGTGCGGACTATGGCAGTGGACTGATTCTGCAGTGCCTTTACCTAGTCTCTGGCAAACCTTTGTATGGTTTTTATTTGATTATTGTGCGCCAGGACAAAGTTTTTCAGTTTTTCTCAATTAAAAGTTTTCATAGACAATAAATGGCATCTTTCCTTAAATTGATGAATTGACTGTAGGCAGTAAATTTGATTAAATGAGTACTGTCCTACGGCACAAGATGGGCCCCGCAATCTATCCAGACCTTCCTACGTCCGATTTAGGGTCGTATATATGGTAATGATGTAATTAGGTAGTGACATAGACGACTTGATGGTTAGGTTCCAGGTGTGGGGCGAGGGCGCGTGGTCGGCGCTGGAGGGCGGCGGCGGCGCGCGCGTGGAGCTGCTGCTGCCCGCGCCCTCCGCCACGCTGCGGCGCCGGGACCGCGCGCCGCTGGCCCGCTGCCAGGTCAGTGCCCGGCGCCAGGTCGGGCTTAGGAAACATAGCTTCTGCAGTCACAGTAGGGAGAAGAGGGGCTGCTGTTGTTGCAGTAATAGGGGGCAAGAGAAAGCAGACCTAGTACACTGCTACGTTAGAAGGGAGAGATCGAGCTACTACTGCCGATATGTCCTACAACCCTGATTCCTTTAAAACAGGCATTAGCTGACATGGTGATGATGGTGACTTATATAACGAATTGTTAGCTTAACTAAACAGGGCCCAAGTCTATTGAGTCGAGCTGCTAATGATAAAACACACTTCTAGGCTGAGGGCCTGCCAATTATTAACTTCTATACTCAGATGAGCTTAGAAATAAATCATCCAATTCTCATTTTATGACAAAATATCAATCAACGACATTATGCCATATACAGAGCATAACCCTGGAGCCTAACCCCGAGGTGCTGGCCAAGGTGTTGGTGCTGGTGACGGATCACATGGATCTACTTTTAGAAGACTGGTACCCTTCGCTCGGTGAGTGTTCAGTGAAAACTAGACTCTATTGCCTGCACTTTTGATATTGTATTCGCTTGAACTCTAACTGTAATAATTTTATGAATCAAAGGAATTTTTACCAGTCGTATTCCAGCATGTTCTGTTCCGGTATATCTCGGATAGTCAGTCATAAATCATGATCTAAAATTTATAGGCAGTTAGTTACATTTCATGTTTGCCTAGAACCGTCCACTGGACATAGTCCTCCCACGCGTACCTACAACACTATTTGACGACCTCCGTGGTCGAGTGGTCAGTACGCCGGTCTCAAGGCGTCGCCATCTCGAGAGGTTCTGGGTTCGATCCCCGGTGGGGGCAAACGTTTGGGTGATGAATTCAGGCATTCGTTCTCCAGTCTTGGATGTTTTTTTATATATTCAGAATATTGCTATGTATTTATCTATTAAATATATTTATACGTCACCTAGTGTCTGTAACACAAGCAGCATTAGTTGCTTAAAATGGGGCTAGTAGATAGGTGTGAATGTCTGAAGAGTATTGAGTGAGGCAGGCACCCGCTTCGTGCACACGTCGGAGGGGCGGTGCCTCATCAGCCGGCTGGTGCCGTGCCCGCTGTGCCTGCGCGACCTGGAGCAGCGGGATCTCGACCATGACAACGTCGAGCAGGTAACGCGCCGTACACGAGGAACAGGCTGATGCCAATAGTTGATTAAATTAACTCATCTTTATATTTTTTTTTTTTTAATATAGCTCTGCGCGCATATAGCCAATGACTATCAATTGTGATATTTATGATAAGTATAAAGTTAGGGAAACCAAGGATGGATTACAACAATCATAGGAACGGTAAAAAAAGGTAATGGCTTGGTTTGGATATGTTATACATGCATAAATAATACAATGTAATATATAATAATACGGTAATTTATAACTTAATGATATTAAATTCTATAAATACAGCTAATATTTCATAAATGACTGGATTGCAAGTATAAAGTAAACACGATACGGAAGTTGGAAAAGGAACAGGTATCAAAAGGAGTTGTGACATGAAATCATAGCGATCATACTGTGGACATGAGAAAAATATATGGTTAACATCCCCGTACTCACCACAAGAACACATGGGATTTGGATTAATTTTTAATTTAAACAAATATGCTGGAGTACAAACATGATCAAGCCGCAGTCTGCTTATGATAGAAGTTGTTATTTTGGTTAATTTTATTTTACTGAACCAAGGTTTACGGGGTATTGACTCCTGCACCAGACGATAATACTTCCCTTTCGAACTATCAGCGACCCAGAGCCGATGCCAAGCCTCGTTTAGATACCGTTTTGGCAGAGAGACCAAGTCATGGGAATAATTCATAAGTGGAAAAATATCACCGTCGTGAACCGCTTCATTAGCCAACTGCCAAGCCAATTTCCCGAGATTCCCACATGACTGGGAATCCAAGCAAAAATTACTGAAAATACCTTAAGCCCACATTGTAATAAACGATCCCGAATATCAAACGTTAATGAACATTGCTTATGTGATTTAAAAGGGAATCTTGTTACCGACTGAATGGCGCTGAGAGAATCACAAAAAATTACTGTCTTTGCCAATTTCATGAGAAGAATGTACTCTAAAGCTTTATAAAGACCATAACATTCCCCTGTATAAACACTGGTTTCCGGTAGTAGTTTTATTTTTTGAACAATCTCAAATTGTGAATGGTATACCCCAACACCTACACAGCTATCATCATTGTGTTTAGAGGCATCCGCATAAATGTAATGACAATCTGAAAAATGTTTCGTAAGAATTTTGTGAAATTCGGAAGTTTGATTTTGATTATTTTTAATGATACCTAAGTTGTATTCTATTTGTTGACTTATTATAAGGGAACTATAGTCATGTTCATATAAAGGCAGACGATTGCTTTGATGGGTAGGGGCATTAAGGCTTTGATACTTTGTAAAGCTTTTGATGAGGCAAGGAACATCTTTATGAGCCCAATAGCTCGAGGAGGCGACCTCTCCCACAAGTTGTTCTACTTTACTTAATAACGGGTGATTCTTGTTTTGGATGAAGCGGAAAAAAAATCTATCGCACAAATATTGTCTCCTAAGGAGTAGTGGTGGTTCACAGCATTCGACCTGTAAGCAGTTAATGGGACTGGATTTCATTGCCCCTGTTATTTATTTATTTATTTATTTCCACATACAAATTAAAATACATTGCAGAATTTTCTTTTTCCCCACTTGAAAACCTTTACCTTTACCTTGAAACCGTTATAAGCCTTAAGGCCATAGATTGGATGGTATCAAGTTTCTTAAAAACTGCAACATTACCAGGAGGCAAGAAATATGTTCCATAATCTAGCAGGCTTCAAATTAGAGCGTTATAGAGAAGTCTCATAGTGAAAGGATGAGCACCTCACCATACCCGTGAGAGACATCTTAAGATGTTCAAACTTTTTTCCCACCGCATTATCACATTTTCGCAATGGGGAACTCCGGTCAATTTTGAGTCCAATATTACCCCCCCAAAAATTTTGCATGATCCTTAACTGGAATGGGCAATTCACCGTACATAATATTAATTGTTGGTGGCATTCTTTTTCTAGAAAACAAAACTACATTGCTTTTGGATGGCGATAATTCTAAGCCGTTATTATCCAACCACGTTTTTAATACGCCCAGCCCGGTAGTCAGTGATGCACTGATAGCGCTTACAGAGTGGCCATAAACATATAAGAGCAAGTCGTCCGTGTACTGCAATACATTTGCATGTCTTACCAGACACGATTCTAAATCATTTGCGTAAATGTTGTATAATATTGGACTTAAAACTGAACCTTGTGGTAAGCCCTTCCAAACTGTCCTTCAAAGAGTGACATTTTCATCCGCACCTACGTATTTATTAAATCTTTGCGCTAGGAGATTAACAATAAAATTCACTAAAACGATTGGTATATTTAAATGTTCCATTTTATTTTTAAGAACCGATATATTTACATTATCATATGCTGCAGATATATCTAGGAACGTATCGGCTGAATGTTCGTTTCTTGAAAACGCAATTCTGATATCTGTGGTAAGGATCGCTAAACTGTCAAAAGTACATCGACCTTTTCTGAACCCATATTGACTGTTAGCTAATAAGTTGTTGTGCTCTAGAAACCACTCTAAACGATTTTTTACCAGGTGCTCTGCTATTTTTGCTATTACAGAAGCAAGTGCGATGGGACGATAAGATGAAGGATCAGACTTCTGTTTATTGGGCTTTAGAAAAAATAGTAAAGTTTGAGTTTTCCATGATAATGGAATGTTACCTGTAAATATAACCGTATTAATTAACGAAAGATAATAAAACAGACAATCTTTATTTAGATTGGACAAAAAGGAATAGGGTATACCATCATCCCCAGGAGCAGAATCTTTAACAATTGAAAGCACACTTTGTAATTCTGCCAATGTAAAAGGAGAGTTTAAATCAAATGGATTATCATTGACTCTTGCCGGCAATATCAGCATAGTAGATAAATAAAATGAAGTATACTCTTCGGGGACAGATGCCAAGACATCAGAACACTCTGATACATTGGACTCTATGATTTCAGGATGTTCTGACAACTTCTCCCCAACTTTATTTTTGTATGTGTTCCAGTCAGCAAGTGATAATTTGTATTTCATTCTTGGCTGCCTTACGGACTTTGCAGGTTTTAAAGAAGGGAATTTTATTAATAATGGATAATGATCGCTGCCATAAGTAGATTCAGTTGGAGACCAGTATAAACATGAAGCAAGGTCAAATGTGCAAATTGACAGGTCAGGTGCACTTACATTTTCTCTAGGACCTGTGATACGTGTTGGTGCACCAGCATTTAATATACATAAATTATGGTTGTCTATCAACTGTAGTAACTGATCCCCATAGCAATCAGAGGAAGTAAAGCCCCAAGTCACATGATGGGAGTTGAAATCTCCCAAACATAGAAAGGGTTTTGGTAGAAAATTAAACAATTGATTAAGGTCACTTAAAATTTGATTATTAGGGCGCGAAAAGTAAATAGAAACATAACAAATATTATTTACAATAGCAGCAACGGCAGAAATGTTACTGCTTAAAAGAAAGAAGAGGTAAAAGAGAGAAAGAGAAGTTTCTTTTGATGAGTAAGGCTACTCCACCATACCCATCAGGCCGATCAGCCCTTAAACAAGAGAAACCAGGAATTTTAAAAATAAATTCCTGTTTAAGCCATGTCTCTTGAAGACAGACTATAAAAAGATCATATTTATTGATTAAATTAATCAATTCATGTTTTTTACTTATAAGACTGCGACAATTCCACTGAATTACTGTGTTCTTGTGATCCATTATTATTTGAAATTTGGTATAACGCATTAATGACTGCTGCAACGTAGGACGGTGATACAGTGTTTGATTGGGATAACAATTGTGTTAGTGTGCTTATTATATCTGTTTTTGTTACTGGTTGATTATTATGAGTATTATTGATTAAAATTGGTTTAGAAGGAGGCAATGCAGGATCTTTAATAATCTCTGCATGTAAAAACTTATCATACCCCTTAGAGAAACTAGGTATATTTAATGAAGGCTTAAGAAAGACATTTTTTTTATAAGATTGAGATGCATTATTTGATGAGGATTGCTTAGAAGATGGTAATTGAGTTGTTTTGGAACTGGAGTTTTTGTTATTGATCACTGTGTCAGCATAAGATTGTTTGGCAATTGGAGGATGAAGCTTAATAGCCTCCATATAAGAGAAACAACTTTTGCTCATTGTTTCTTTTATTGCTTTCTGCCTACTATACTCTAAGCATTTTTTATTTATAGCTTGATGATAACCCTTGCACATACAACACCAATAATGTTCCTCATCTATGTCGCAACTGTCACCTGAATGACCCTGACCACATTTTTATAGCATCTAGGTGTAGAGCAGCATTGATTCTTAACATGGTCATATCTATAACAATTGCAGCACTGTATTGTGGGATAGATATATAAACTAACTGGTAAAGAATAAAAGCACATATACACTCTTGTAGGTAATATTTGTCCATCAAGAGTTACAACAATGGTACCAGTGTTTTCAAATTCAAAATTATCATTTTTGGCTACTTTTCTTTTAAATCTGCGTACTTTAATAATTGGACCACAGCCTATGGGAACACTTATACTAGAAATAATGTCTTCATCCGTCCAATCCACAGGGACTCCCCTAACAACTCCCATTCGGGTAATGCTAAATGTTGGAATAAATACTTTAAAATTCTCAGTAGATAAAAGTGTGTTTGTTAAGAAAAAAAAATTAGAAAAAGACAAACTAAGGCGATTGTGTCCAATGCGTTTGAGGCTACCATTTACAACTCCTTTGATATTTTTTTTTTTTTCAAGAAACGGCCAAAGGTGGTGACGGGATGTAGAATGGTTGAGTCATTGGGTCCCACAGGTTCCCTTTGGACGTGGACAGTATATGGAACTGCATCAGTAGGCTGATAAGCAACTCGACCAATCCGAGACAATGATACATCCCCATTTAAGTTTGTATTATTATTAGGTTTTTTGATGCAAATTAGTAACTACATGTTCCTGATGGTGAGTACGAGATTCCGATGTACTAAAATCAAAATCAAAAAAATCAAAATCAAAAGCATTTATTCAGTTTAGATGCGTCTTAGCGCATGCTTATGAATGTCATAAACATTTTACAATATTTCGTGAAAAAGAAAAATTACGCCATCCGTTCACAAAACTACCAGGAGGCCTTGTTCTGAGAAGAACGGGCAAGAAACTCAGCAAGTTTCTACCCTCCCTTTACATAGCAACATTTAAAAAATGTCATAAACTACAACGTCATTGAAGTTTAAAAATAAAAAGATAGATATCTAATTTGAGTAATATTCTGCAGTTTACCACATTTTTCATTACAAACATGTACGGTGATAGTCTAAATTATAATCTAAAAAATAGTATCTACATTACAATTATTGCCACGCATTTTTGTCTTCTAGGTAATCATTAACGGTATAGTAACCTTTAGACATTAATTTAGTTTTAATATATGTCTTGAATCTGTGCAAAGGCAATTCGACAATTTCACTAGGGATCTTGTTAAAGTAGCGTATACTAAGGCCCACAAATGAACTATTGATTTTCTGCAGCCTGTAGGACGGCAAAAGAAGCTTTCCCTTATTTCGTGTATTCCTATTGTGAATGTCACTGTTCTTTAAAAGAGAATTAATATTACTTCTCACAAAAATACTAATAATGTTATCATATTTACCACAATTACAGTCACTAGAGTTAAAACCTTTTGAACCGTGTCGCTTCTTTTTCTTGTTGCATTTGCTGCACACGCGGGAAATTTGTTTCCGCTTCAAAGTTTCCCCTTTTTCTGGTTGAGAACAGTCCGTATCCATGGAGGACTCCAAGGCTTCCACCAGGATATCGATAGAAGATTGGTTTTTTGTACATTTTTGAGATCCTGAAGGAAAAGTTCCCCCAGGATCTTTGGGCGGGTCGCCCATATCAAAGTAAAAGAAAAAGACTTACCTACAAGCTGCTATTTATCACTATAAATATATATAAATACGAATAATAAATATAATAATGTATGTAATAAATAACACTAAATATCAATTCTTTACCATTAAATTAAACAAACTAGAAAAATTAAAACAAGAAACGCGTCCACTCCTATCAAAGTTTCCCGCTCTTTTTTCTTCTAATTCATCTTTACTATGTGTATTTTTTTGGGAGTTTTTGGCGGCATTGGACTATGGCGGACGTGATTTTTATTTCGATGATTGTAATATTGTTTCGGATTGGATTGTTACGTAAAATCAGTTTAGTTTTGTGTAATAAGTGTCTGTGATGATGAGCAATGTGGAGGTTCATTGAAATGCGTCGAGTGGTGTGAAAAAGGATGCATTTTTGTCGTGGTAATTCACTTCATCGAAGTAGCACAACAGTGTCTACCATTGAGATTGAGATCATTTGGTGCCAAACTCTCCCAAGACGCATTTTAGCGTATTATTCTGGCATTTCAATGCAAATACTGAAGACATAAAAATACCCCGGATATGGCTTTATGGGCTAAGATTCCTTCGCCTTCCGTATATGGGAGAATTTCACAAAAAAATAAGGTGTTGAACGTCTATCATATCAGGTTTAAGTGATCAATCATCAATTGTTGCCCAATTTGTTACTTTTGCATTTTTTAATAAATATTCAGTACTACCTGTTGCCCGCGACTGCGTCCGCGGTTACTGGGTTTTTAACTATCCCACGGGAACCCTTTAATTTTCCGGAAAGAAAGGTTTTTAAGATGTTGATAGGGATATAAGGTATCACCATGCAAAATTTCATTGAAATCGGTCCAGCCATTGCGGAGATTAGCCCGTACAAACAGAGAAACAAAACATAAATTTTTTTTTTTTCTATTTTCCCTTTTTTTATATCTCCAGACATGATTTCAAGCATTTTTTTTATATGTACAGACATTCCCTCTACAGTTTTATAATATGTATAGATAATTTCTTTTAAAGAGACATAATCAATGGATCCTGAAGGCAAAAAATATATATGAATAATGTGTCAATATGTGTTTCCATTAGGAGTTGGGTCGCCTTGAACTGGGTTCACCCGCAGCGAGACTGTCGCAAGGCTCCCGGGCTTCAGACGGAGACAGCGGCGTGGGGCCCGACTCTGCTGGTGAGACACGCTTACTTATATGAAGCTAACGTGATAAGAGGGGCGCATTGGCGTAGTGGGTACGCTTTGGCTTGCGATCGAAAACAAAGCTACCTACACCGTGGTCTGGCAGTGGATGGGTGACCAAAGCTTTGCGATCTCGAACTGGCTATCGCTTTTAGCTATAAGGCCGCCTGTGTCGCATTGTATTATTTTACTACATTTCTGTGTTTTTATAAGTATCTATCCTCTCTGCTTTGGAAGGCACTATTACAACCGGTTCTACCCACCAACCCGCATTGGGCCAGCCTGGTGGTGTTACGGCCCATGCTGCTCATGTGTTTCTCCATGAGGAAGGCCTGTTATTCAACAGTACAAAAGTACATACTGGGTGTTTCCCCGCAGCGTCATCCCGCATGGGGTCGGTGGAAGGCGCTCTCTCCTCTGCGGACCCCCCCTTCGGGGCGGAGGGCCCGGTGGCGTGCGCGTGGCCGCTGGAGGAGTGCGTGCTGGCGGCCTGCACCGGGTCGAGCCTGGCGTGCGTCACGCATGGCCGACTGCCGCTGAGGGACCTGGCGCCAGACGCGGTAAGCATATTGATCTTTTTTATGTAGGGAACGTAGATAGTCATTTATGAAACTGGTACATAATGAGGGGTATTATACACGATTGTGAGTCTAAAAGCATCACACGATTGTGTTAAACCTAGTTATGTGCAGTTTCACTACTTAAATATAAAAAATAAAAGATATATAGAATATATCAAATAAAAGATTTATTTATTTTTATTTATTTATTTAGTTTATTTAATACTTCTATCATTACAGGCATGCCTAATACGATAGTGTATCCATATATAAAAATACATATTTTAAAAAACTATTATATAAATTTAACATTACCAATTGAATTACATAATCTTAAACAATTTAATTAGATAATAAATACATTTCATATTCAATTAATAATATATAAAATTAATAATTAATAAGCAAACAATACTATTTCCATTCCATGCAATTATTTTAAATTCACTAAATTTACAATTTAATTTTAATAATGATCATTCTATAATGATCATCATTTATATGTGATTACATTTAAAGCCGTTTTAGTGAATTCACTCAAGAAGAAGATAGAGATTGATACAATTTATTTATTTGTTATTGTTAGCGTTGACATTTTGTATATTACAATTAAAGTACTCCTTAGCATACTTGGAGCACAGCGACGAACATTTAAAATTTTCCGACAATTAAAAAAAAATGCCAATGCTATTTTCTGAGAACGAAGTAGCATTTTTATTTATTTTCCACGCTAAAAAGTTTCAATAACATTTATCGTATAATTTTCTTGACTTTGCTGGTAGTAGATTAACACTGACTGCTGCAGTCTCTAAAATGTCGGGCGGCGTTAAATTTCCTTCACTTTCACTATCAGACATTTTAATAAACAATAATAGTTATCCAGCGAAACACAGCAACGAATTGCAAGGAACCGTATTATGTCGCCGAAATTCTCGGTATCACCGCGCATGCGCCGAAGCGCGCGCAGCCACAGATAAAATTGAAATAGTGCTACACGAATTCAACTATTGAGTTAGACGACCTCCGTGGTCGAGTGGTCCGTACGCCGGTCTCGAGGCGTCCCCATCTCGAGAGGTTCTGGGTTCGATCCCCGGTGGGGGCAGACGTCTGTGTGATGATTACAGGCATTCATTCTCCAGTGTTGGATGTTTACATATGTATGATATAAAATCTGAATACTTATATGTATCTATTGAATATATTTATCCGTCATTTATTATCCGTAATAAAGCATTGGTTGCTTAAAATGGGGCTAGTTGATAGAAGTGTATGTCTGAAGATATTTATTTATTGAACTATAAGCACGGATCAAAAAGATCGGCCTAATTCGGGTGTCGGACATGATAATGTAGCTACCGAGTGTGGTGCAGCTGTTGCTCGACGTGGAGGAGGAGCGGCGCGCGCGCTGGGAGGAGGTGACGCGCACGGAGGTGGTGGGGCGCGGCGCGTTCGGCACCGTGGTGGCGGGCGCGTGGCGCGGCCAGCCCGTGGCCGCCAAGCTGCTGCAGCCGCGCGCGCCGCCGCCCGCCAGCGCGCGCAGCGCCCGCCACGCCTACAAGGTACGCGGGCACCGTGGTGGCGGGCGCGTGGCGCGGCCAGCCCGTGGCCGCCAAGCTGCTGCAGCCGCGCGCGCCGCCGCCCGCCAGCGCGCGCAGCGCCCGCCACGCCTACAAGGTACGCGGGCACCGTGGTGGCGGGCGCGTGGCGCGGCCAGCCCGTGGCCGCCAAGCTGCTGCAGCCGCGCGCGCCGCCGCCCGCCAGCGCGCGCAGCGCCCGCCACGCCTACAAGGTACGCGGGCACCGTGGTGGCGGGCGCGTGGCGCGGCCAGCCCGTGGCCGCCAAGCTGCTGCAGCCGCGCGCGCCGCCGCCCGCCAGCGCGCGCAGCGCCCGCCACGCCTACAAGGTACGCGGGCACCGGCAGCGTCGGCGTGCAGCCAGGGCCGCTAGCACCCGCCGACCTGTCACCGAACATGCCGTGCTACGCTTATATGGTTTAAAATAAGAACATTTCATTCATATACCCAAAACTTATTACTGGCTCCAGAAGAGATCCCTGTGGAACACCAGTGCACTCTGTCGAAAGCTTTAATGAAAGCAATTTGAGTTTTTTTTAAGGTTTGTGTAGTTTCTTTAGTGTAAAATCTGGTTGTCGTTGCTTTATATAAAGTATCTAGAAACGCAAGACAGTTTCGTAAATTTTCGATTATCATTTAAGATATGTCTATTACTTACAATTGTGCCAGCGTAAGTCAAGGTCCTACAGTCTGAATGTCTGAGGATATTTATTTATTTATTAATGTGAGAATTAAACAGTGTAAGGGATCACTATCAAGGAAGTATTTGCTGTTCCCTTGCAGAGTCATATTTTGCTTTTATAACGTCTTCGCAATAATCAACTTGGAATTTTTTTTATTACAAAAACAGAATTTGAATTTTACAGAGTATTCTCAAGATATCGTTGAATATAAGGAAACTCCTTGTATATTTGAGGGCGTAGATTATATAGTTGTATAATCTGTCGCCAGGCGGCCCAATCCCGCTGGGACCGCGCGCCGGCAGCGGGGGCGGCGCGCGCCTACTGCGGGCTGCGGCAGGAGCTGGGCGTGCTGCTGGTGCTGCGCCACGCGCACGTGCTGCCGCTGCGCGCCGCGTGCTGCGCGCCGCTGGCGCTGCTGCTGGCGCGCGCGCCCAGGGTACGTGCTGCTGCGGCAGGAGCTGGGCGTGCTGCTGGTGCTGCGCCACGCGCACGTGCTGCCGCTGCGCGCCGCGTGCTGCGCGCCGCTGGCGCTGCTGCTGGCGCGCGCGCCCAGGGTACGTGCTGCTGCGGCAGGAGCTGGGCGTGCTGCTGGTGCTGCGCCACGCGCACGTGCTGCCGCTGCGCGCCGCGTGCTGCGCGCCGCTGGCGCTGCTGCTGGCGCGCGCGCCCAGGGTACGTGCTGCTGCGGCAGGAGCTGGGCGTGCTGCTGGTGCTGCGCCACGCGCACGTGCTGCCGCTGCGCGCCGCGTGCTGCGCGCCGCTGGCGCTGCTGCTGGCGCGCGCGCCCAGGGTACGTGCTGCTGCGGCAGGAGCTGGGCGTGCTGCTGTTGTTTGTAGTTGGTCCTCAGAGCCCGACCGAGAACATTTTATACTGACACTGCTATAAATATAAGATATGGATTAATCCTTTATTTTATGACGCTCTTGATGTTCTTGGGAGAGCCTAGAATCGAAAGATTCAAGCGTCTACTCGAATTACTATATGTATGCACCAATGTTCCTTACGCAGTTCAACAACTTCTAGTCGGACTACTACTGATACAGGATGCTTTTGGTCCTTCGAGCGGGATCCCCACATAAACTACAACAAGACACTTTTGTCTCTCTTCCTCGCTGGACTGCGTCCTTCGCGAATATTTCGGTTGCGGAGACCGTCGATGATTAACAACATTATGGTCCTTCGAGCCGGATGGTCGAATATCTGGTGTCGGTCCCTCGAGCTAGATCTCTACTGGTAGTAGTAGTGACGTGCCTGTTCCGCAGGGCGCGCTGGACGGCGTGCTGCGCGCGTACAGCGCGGGCGGCGCGCGCGTGGGCGCGCGGGTGGCGCGCGCGCTGGCGCTGCAGGTGGCGCGCGCGCTGGAGTACCTGCACGCCGCGCGCGTGCTGTACCGCGACCTGAAGGTGCCCGCGTGTAGCTTATGTAGATGACCTGTGCGTGGCTGCTGGCGCTGCAGGTGGCGCGCGCGCTGGAGTACCTGCACGCCGCGCGCGTGCTGTACCGCGACCTGAAGGTGCCCGCGTGTAGCTTAGGTAGATGACCTGTGCGTGGCTGCTGGCGCTGCAGGTGGCGCGCGCTGTACCGCGACCTGAAGGTGCCCGCGTGTAGCTTATGTAGATGACCTGTGCGTGGCTGCTGGCGCTGCAGGTGGCGCGCGCGCTGGAGTACCTGCACGCCGCGCGCGTGCTGTACCGCGACCTGAAGGTGCCCGCGTGTAGCTTATGTAGATGACCTGTGCGTGGCTGCTGGCGCTGCAGGTGGCGCGCGCGCTGGAGTACCTGCACGCCGCGCGCGTGCTGTACCGCGACCTGAAGGTGCCCGCGTGTAGCTTATGTAGATGACCTGTGCGTGGCTGCTGGCGCTGCAGGTGGCGCGCGCGCTGGAGTACCTGCACGCCGCGCGCGTGCTGTACCGCGACCTGAAGGTGCCCGCGTGTAGCTTATGTAGATGACCTGTGCGTAGGGAATCAGCCCCTGATTTACAGTGAAATCTTAACATTTCAACATAATGCAGTGCTTGTGGATGGCGACGAGTTATTTCGTTTAAAGTTACCGGTAGTTATTATATAACTTACACTCTTCTATTATTCCGGTTAGTGATAGATTATATTGGGTAAGTTTTAAAATTGGTCGCACTTATATTGTTTCTAATTTTGTTTAGGCATGTTTATTATGTATGTGTGCGTGTTTGAGTGCTTAATTTTTACAAGCCAATCAGAGATAGCTCTTTTGCATCGTGATGAGGTTAACTGGTGATGAGACAGGATTTGTATGTTAATATTATTATTTGTAATGTTGCAGTCAAAACTCTTTAACCAGTCAAAAGTACTTTTGACTGAACAGATTGGTCGAAATTACTCCTGACTGAAGGTGTTCAAGAGCAAAAGTGCATATTGAATGGTCTATAGTAAAGTTAGTTCCGAAAGTCATCAAGAGATGGCGCTGCGCGGTGTTGCATCGCGCTAACGTTTACGCGCGATGCAATGCCTAAGTAATGAGAGATTACGAGGGCGGCACTGAAAATTTCGGGAATCAAGGAAGTTACTCAACATTACTATTTAAAAATGTATTTATTGCTTTTCGAAGGATTCTCCGCGAAATTTGACCCATTTTTCCATACGATGGAACCAATCATTGAAGCAACCATTCCATTCGGAAGTTGGGGTCTCCAAAATGGCCGTTTTGTAGACGTCCACAGCTTCTTCAGGTGATAAAAATCTCTGTCCACGCAATTTATTCTTTATTTTAGGGAAAGTATAGAAATCATTAGGGCTTAGGTCGGGGCTGTACGGCGGATGGTCTAATAATTATATGTTTTCTTGCTCTAAAAACTCTTTTGTTCTGTGCGCGGTGTGAGAACTCGCATTGTCGTGATGGAGGATGATGCGGCGGTTGCAGTTCTCTTTACGGAGTTCAGAAACGACCTGTGGCAAACAAATGCTAGCATACAATTCTGCATTAACCTTTCTTTGTCCCTCAAGAGGAATAGTCTTAACATGGTCGGTTTTGGAGACAAACGTGGCCAACTTTTTTTTGCAACACTCCGTGAACGAACAATTTTTGTTGGCTATAACTTATTTTCGAACACCCAAACTCATGACTGGTTTTTTGTTTCGGGTTCGTACGCGTATATCCAGGATTCGTCACCTGATACGATGTTGTATACAGCATTTGAGGATCCTGCGTGGAATCTTTCGAGAGTTCTGACGCACCAAGGAACGCGGGCCGCTTTTTGCTCTTCACAGAGCGAATGCGGTATCCATCGGGAAAACAACTTTTTTCATGCAAGATTATTTGTATTTGACTCATGCCAATGTCTAAAGTTGCCTGAATTTCGCGGTATGTCACATGTCGATCTTCCTCAATCAACTCACGTACAGCATCAACGTTTTCTTGGGTGACTGCAGTTTTTGGACGACCTTGACGGGGATCATCACTGAGCTTGACACGACAACGTTGAAATTCAGCAAACCAGCGATAAATTGTGGTTTTGGATGGGTCTTTATCACCAAATGCAGAAATCATCCGGTCAATACACTGTTTTTGTGTTAAACCACTTCGAAAGTCGTAATTAATCATCGCTCTTGAATTTTCTCGAGTCAATTCCATTTTCTCAACGACTAAACAAGTTTGACAAATCCTTGTGACAAGACCGAGAATCTTTTTTTAAATAAATAAAAGGGTATTCGATTTTTAAAACCAAGGAGCTTTCAATTAAAAATATTTTAATATGACAGGAACAGTGGAAATATTCCATTCCCGATTATTTTAGTGCAGCCCTCGTATATTAATAAATTGTTTCTGAATTTAGAACAATTTCTTATGAAACCCCATTAGTACAGAGTAACCACTCCAGTAGAGACCATAAATTGGTCCAACCAGAAGGTTATTTTTTAAAGTCCTTAAAATATTGTTTTTAAGGGTCATAAAAAATAACCTTAACCTAACGCAAAATTATGAATATAGTCATAACGCGTGCGTGACTGCGTTTCTAACCATTACTTTTCAGTCAAAAGTACTTTTGACTAGTTAAAGGGTTTTGACTGCAACATATATATCCAATTTCGTACTAGTTGAAAGTTAATGATTATGTTTTATTTTCAACTCTAAAAGCGTTTGATTTTAGTTCATAATAGTCCAATTAACAATAGGCAAGTGTATATTGTGTTCGCAGTCCGAGAACGTCTTGGTGTGGGCGATGCCGCGGCCGGAGGAGGCGCTCGCCGCCGAGATCAGCCCCGAGCCCATAGACGTGCACGTGAAGCTGGGCGACTACGGTACTGTATCACATCTAACACTATTTTTTTTTTTGTGTTGTAAAATTCTCTTTTTTTTTTTTGTAAAATTCCCCCATGTAGGGAAGGCAAAGGGAACGGAGCCCATACAGCCAGGTCTTCAGTATATATTTCTTCAGTAGTTTGCATTGAAATGCTAGTGTAATGCATTTCAATGCATCTTGGGAGAGTTTGGCGTCAAACGATCGATGGCAGACACTGTGGTGCTACTTGGATGAGGTGGATTACCACGATAAAAACTCATCACTTTTCACACCACTTGACGCTTATTTCGATAATCCTCCACATTGCACATCATCACAGACAGTTATTACACAAAACTACACTGATTTTACGTAACAATATCCACTCCGAAACAATATTATAATTATCGAAATAAAAATCACGTCCGCCATTAGTCAAATGCCGCCAAAAACTCCTGTAAAATTCTCCCATTAAGGGAAGGCAAAGGGAACGAAGCCCATACAGCCAAGTCTTCGGTATTTTTGTCTTCAGTATTTGCATTAAAATGCAAGTGTAATAATAGTATAATAAGTTTGACGCCAAACAATCGATGGCAGACGCTGTTGTGTTACTTCGATGAAGTGGATTACCACGATAAAAATCACATCGTTTTTCACACCATTTGACGCTTATTTCAATGATCCTGTACGGTCTAGCCCGCACGTGTCACGTGTATCTGCCTAGCGACATGAGTTCAATGCTCTTAATATTGATATTGAACGTCAGTATAACATGTATTAGGTATTTAAATAACTTGCATTGATTTATATAGTTAGTATCTATTTACGTGTAATACTTTAAACTACAAATAAAGAGAGGATTTTACATACTGTGACTTTACTTCAAGATACTCACCAACTATCTACTACCACCAAGAAGAATCTCTACCTATCTCTACAGCACCTACATTTACAACTTTACAGCAACATCATCAAGATAAGGTTTACATTGTGGTGTGGTCAACTAAGCGCTGCATTGTACAGATCCTCCACATTGCTAATCATTATTGACACTTATTACTCAAAACTACACTGATTTTACGCAACAAGATCCACTCCGAAACAATATTACAATCACTGAAATAAAAATCACGTCCGCCATAGTTGAATGGCGCCAAAAAGCCTTATCTATTTTCTTAAACATGCCCGGAAATATTGTCATTACTTTTGAACAAAGAACACGTGAAGTATCATATTTACGTGGACTGAAAAATCAAAATCACTTCCCGGCGCGTTCTTTGAATTTGGAACGAAGAGCGCGCTGGCAATGTTGTATGAAACGGTGTGCTGATTGAATTTAGAACTCTTTCATCTATCGTACACATTGCGTTCTCGGGCTGTATTGCCACATATGCGTTTACCTTTCAGCACAAACTGTAAAATAAAATAAAAAAAATGGCGGTAAAACGGAGTTCGTTGTTATTTGGTTAAAAAAATTAAATTTATTATGTAAAAGGTCCTTTTTTATTTCCTTGCATTTTTTAAAGAAAAGCACAAAATTATTATATGCCTCAACCGAAATGGCAATTGCTTGTTTCGGCTCGGCCTTCAAACTCATACTCGACCTGCATTGCCTATTTCGCTGCCTGTGCTTTAATTTGCTATAATGTATTATTTCAAATGGCTTACCAACTAAATACATACTGGAACATTTTAATGAGTACGTTTATATATAATTGCATTGTTGCATTTTATTTTTTTACTATATTTTTGTGTTTTTATTAGTTGCAATAGAGAATTTATCTTTCTATCTAAAATTATTATAAGTATGTATCTAAATTCCTAAATTAACAATGTAAACCACAAAATAGCAAGGAAGTGTCAGTTATTATAATGTAAAATTTATTATAAATACAAGTAAAGAGCGTTTTTGAACTCTCCTTTACTGGGAGAAAACACATCTATGTCGTTTTTGTGGAAAACTTCATTATATTAGGAACGGCAACGTGTGACCCCTCCGGTGCAAATGTTCATGGGCGACGGTAATCACTTCCCAGTAGGAGATCCGTCTGCTCGATTGCCCCCTATTAATATAAAAATAATTGCAGGCATCAGCCGCCTGGCGCCGCCGTCGAGCGGCACCAAGGGGTTCGGCGGCACCGAGGGGTTCATGGCGCCCGAGATCATGCGCTACAACGGCGAGGAGGAGTACAACGAGAAGGTGACACGCGCTGCACTCTCACTGCAGTTGTCAGTCTTATTGGGACGGGATAGAGTCTATTTTCAATGTGAAATGTGTCAATTTATGATTGTGTCGTGATAAATGGGATCGGGATTGCTTTATGTGTCTTCCGAAGCACGGAGGAGTTCGAGATCACAAAGTTTTGGCCACCCATCCAAGGCCTGATATCGAAAGCCAAAGCGTACTAACTACTGCCTCACCGAGCTCTTCATTGTAAGGTTCATTATGTATTTTTATTAAAATTGTTATGTAATCGGGATATGTTTGTAGGTTTTAATGAGATACTTAATTGAACCACCTCCTGTCACGTGAGCACACGTGCATTCTCCGACTTACCCGTAGGGGATAATAGTCGTGATTCTATGTACGTATCATTAGATATAGTTTAGACTAATGTAATAATCCCTAATATCATTTCACGTAACGATTTTCGGCGTAATGTACAGTCGATTAGGTACGACGACGAGCGACTATGCGCGCGAGCCGAGCGAGCGTGTCACGGAAGCGCTAGAATCGATTTTTTAAATTGATAATTATGCCTTAAAATTTTTGTGAATAGTTTATTATGCTTAAACATGATTATGCTATTTGTAATTTTTCTTTTAATTTTATTTTATATTATGCTTAAAAATATTACGCAAATAGATAGTGAATATTTTGTTTGTTCTCTGCGTTAGGTGGACTGCTTCTCTTACGGCATGGTGGTGTACGAGGTGGTGTCGCTGCGGCAACCGTTCGAGGGCCACGAGGCGGTGAAGGAGGCCGTGCTGGAGGGGACGAGGCCCACGCTCACCACGCGGGTGAGAGGGGGACGGGGAGATACCACACTATGTGCGAGAGGGATAGAGAGACTGGTTGCTGTCATTGCAAGCGTTCGAAAGTCATGGAGCAGTAAAAGAGGTCATGTTAGAGGGGACGAGGCCTACGGTCACTACACGGGCATGTGCGAGGGGGACGGGGAGATACCACAGTATGTGTGAGAGGGATGGAGAGACTAGTTGCTATCATTGCAAGCGTTCGAAGGTCATGGATGGACGACATGGACGACGATTTGACGACCTCCGTGGTCGAGTGGTCTGTATGCCGGTCTCAAGGCGGTCTCGAGAGGTTCTGGGTTCGATCCCCGGTGGGGGCAAATGGTTGGGTGATGAATTTTCAAGCATTTGTTCTCCAGTCTTGGATGTTTATATTTATTTATATAATTTATATATATTCAGGATATTTATATGTATTTATCTATTAAATATATTTATCCGTCATCTAGCGTCCGTAACACAAGCAGCATTAGTTGCTTAAAATGAGGCTAGTTGATAGGTGTGAATGTTTGAAGATATTTATTTATTCGTAATATCACAATGGAGCAGTCAAAGAGGTCAAGTTAGAGGGGACGAGGCCTACGCTCACTACACGGGTATGTGCGAGGGGGACGGGGAGATACCATACTATGTGCGAGAGGGATGAAGAGACTGGTTGCTGTCATTACAAGCGTTCGAAGGTCTTGAAGTAGTCAAGAGGCTGTGTTGGAGTGGACGAGGCCCACGCTCACTACGTGGCTATGTGCGAGGGGGACGTGGAGATACCACAGTATGTGTGAGAGGGATGGAGAAACTGGTTGGTGTTATAAAAGTCATAAAGCAGACAAAGAGGTCATGTTAGAGGGGACGAGGCCCACGCTTAGTACGCGGGTATGTGCGAGAGAGACGAGTACACACTATGGCATGTGTGAGAGGATGTAGAGACGAACGATCAGTATCATTACAATCGCTCGAAGGTCAATGTTGGGACCTGGGAGTAGTAAAAGAGATGTTGGCTATTAAACGACCGGTTTATTACCAAGTTACTAAAGCGCCTAGACCACGCGATTTAAGATTAAGTAAGATTGTCCGAGTCTGAATATCGCGCGATCGAGCGTGCGCGACCGCTCTTATTTATTTATTAGGTACACCAACAGCTCACATGTTTAACAAGGTAATAAATACACCGGTTCGGGGTTTCTGTCAAATGTGTGGGCCAATTACAGGTGAACACAACTCTTATGGACAGAACATCGTAAATATTTGTAATAACACAAAACAAGATATAACTTTCAGGGAATGAAAAATTTTGCAATCATTAATAACATTTTCACCTTTTACTCAGCACAGTAGAAACCTATTTTTTAAATTGACCAAAAGAGCCAGAGAAAGCATCCACATTATAACTGATCTCATTATAAAATAAAAAAATCAAAATGAAAATTTATTCAGTTTAGATGCGTCTTAGCGCATGCTTATGAATGTCATAAACATTTTACAATATTTCGTGAAAGAGAAAAACGGATGAGGAGAGAGGAAGAGAAGAACGGATGGCGTAGCCATCCGTTCTTCTCAGGAGGCCTTGCTCTGAGACGAGTTGTTCTATAGGAAGAACACAGCCGCCGCAGCGGTGCGTTCAGACCAACATTGCGAGAGTGAGAGGTTTTTTTTTTGTTTTTTACATACGACAGGTGAGCTCTTGACCTGCATCTCACCTGATGGTAAGTGACGATAAGGCCGACAATATGGAACAGTTTTACTGTCTTAATATCGCGTGGTGTAATAAGAGTTTTATGCATGTTACTCTAATCGTATAGCATGCGTGAGAGGGACGGACAGACTGACTCCCCCCTCCCCCAGGAGCTGTGGTACCCGTGCAACCTGCTGGAGAGCATGCGGCGCTGCTGGAGCGGGCGGCCGGAGCTGCGGCCGTCGGCGGCGGCGCTCGTGTCGGCGGCGGCGGCGCCCGAGTACGGCGCGCTGGCCGACGCCGCGCTCGTGGCCGGCGCCGGCGCAGCCAGCGGCGCTACGGCGGCGCCGCTGGCCGCGCCCTACGCTCCAGGTACCGTCGGCGGCGGCGCTCGTGTCGGCGGCGGCGGCGCCCGAGTACGGCGCGCTGGCCGACGCCGCGCTCGTGGCCGGCGCCGGCGCAGCCAGCGGCGCTACGGCGGCGCCGCTGGCCGCGCCCTACGCTCCAGGTACCGTCGGTGAAGAATGTACAGCTAGACTACCGAGGCTCCCGGAGAGTACTGGCCGCTACTTCAACAGACTGCTTTTTCTTAAACGTGCGCGGAAATATTGTCCTTACTTTTGAATAAAGAGCACGCGAAGTATCATAAACGGTGTGCTGTTTGAATTTAGAACTCTTTCATCTATCGTACACGTTGCGTTCTCGGGCTGTATAGCCGCAGATGCGTTTACCTTTCAGCACAAACTGTAAAAAAAGAAATAGCGATACCTATTTCGCTGCCTTTAGCAATAATGTACAATTATCCAAACTATATTGGTGGTAGGGTGTTAGGACTATTGAGAGTGAGATTATTAGATTGTAAAAGTAACATGAGTTATTACATCCCGGCAGAGGGCGGCGGCGGGTGGGAGGTGTGGTGCGGCGGGGGCGCGGGCCGCGCGCACGCGCTGTGCGCCTCGCGCTCGCGCTTCGGCCGCCAGCACACGCTCGCGCTCGCCGCAGGTCTGCCTCTCTCGCATATTCACATACAAGCCTATATGACCGTCCATTATACCATGACCTACAGACATTGATTCATCCCTTCTCGTTAGTCGCTGTCGCAATTTCATACTTCCTCTGACATCATTTTTGATCTTGACCTCACACATAACCAGGTATCGCAAAAAATTGCGTCATTACTCGTCGTAGTGTGGATACGACTCCAAAATTATTAAAAACTAATTTATCACATAATTAACCTATGTCGAAACAACCATAGCACAACGTGCCGTGATCACGACTCACGACATGACATGATTGACTAATAGCCGGTTTCTGAATTGAGTATTCTAGAAAAAATCAGCTGAGTTTTTCTCAAATATTTGACAAGAACTTAAGTTTTCTTCGTTTCACACGACGGAATGATATTTTCTCAAACCACTCTTATCTAAGTATTACTCAATCCGTACTTATAAATTTCTTGAGAAAACTCGAACGTTCCATTTCATGTATAAAAACCGATATTTATCGATAAAATACTATTATATTAAATAATCCGATAATTCATCTATAACATTTATTGCATGAGTCAATTTATATAAATTATTTTAAAATAACACGTCATACTTAAAATTTGACGTTATTTATACAGTTATACAGTCAATATTGTTGGGGTTTGAAATATTGAGCAGTGCATTGAATACCATTACGAAAAACGAAACGGATATTGTATTTATATATGTGAAACGTCAAAAAAGCGAGTGAACTTCTGTCTGTTAATTTGTTTGAAATTCAAAATAGATAGTGATAAAAAAAAGATCTCCCAATTATACCGCAGATGAACAGGAACCACTGTTGGTGTTTGTGGCAAAGTAAGTACCCATTAGCTTTTTATTGTGTAAATATCCTATCCATCCAGGCTATGATTGCACACAAACAAACGTAATCACGATTGATAGTGAACCTAATAAATATATGTTTATTTCAGATACAAGAATATCATAGAAAATAAAAGAACAGGAGCTTCTTACATCCAAAAAAATGGATGCGTGGGCGGTCATCACGCAACAATATAACAGCATTTTCACGACTGGCCCGGGAGATGAAGCTATGCTGAAACACTTTTATAATAACGTAAAGCATCGTGCCCGGAAGGTAGCTGCCAGAGAAAATAAAGAGATATCTTTCGGAGCCTGAAACCAACAATGTTGAAAAACTTTTGTTTTTAAAGTTTTATCATGCAAGTCCATAGGTACTAGGTATTTCAATAAAAGTAACGCAATATTTATTATAATCTAATATAAATACAATACTTATTTAAAATTTACATATACTAAAGAAATATACAAACATTGAAAACTCAAGAAGAAATGTTCTTTGTCATCAGACAAATATCAGCCTCTATGCGGATTTAAATCCTGGACCTCTGATTTATGAGCCAGGGCAACCTACCACTGGACCAGATGTCTGTCTAGTTGAATGCTTTAATTTTATTTGGTTTTTAACTTAATAACTAAAAGGAGGAATAATCCCAGTAGTGTAATCATGGTACTTGTTGATAATCATTTTCAATTTACAGGTGAATCAAATTAACTCAATATGGAATTGCACCTTTGAACATCTCGGGCTGCAATTAATGCCTTACAGCCCTTGTCTACTAATCTACTATTATTGAAATACCTAGTACCTATGGACTTGGCGTGATGACCACCCACGCATCCTTTTTTTTACATTTTGTGGTGACCTGCTGTTGCTGCTGTCTGTAGGTAGTTTTTACTAAATACTTTGATGTATGTACTAAAATAAAAACGTGAAAATAAAATGTTATTTTTATTTATGGAGAAACACATGAGGAATATGGGTCGTAACACCACCACGCTGGCCCAATGTGGGTTGGTGGGTAGAAACGGTCACAAATGCGACCGAGACCAACGGCTCAACGTGCCTTCCGAAGCACGGAAGAGCTCGAGATTACGTCTAGGTCACCCATCCACGGCCTGACCATGGCGATGGTAGCTTTGTTTTCGATCGAAGCCAAAGCGCACTGACCATTACGCCACCGAGCTCCGAATTTAGATCAATTAATTTGAAAAATAATTTTGTACAGCAAAATTTTGGGCATGTTCACTTGGTGGTGTTATTTCAACCTGATTTCCTTCTATGAGTTCATCTTCCACCACATAGTCTTCCAGGTCAAGAGTCATGTTATGTAGAACAACACATGCCACAATTACGTTTAGAACTTTTTGTAGTTTCAATTGCATTCCGGAATATAGACATGGGAACCTTCTTTTTAAAACTCCGAAGTACCTTTCAATTGTGTTTCTGTGAGTAATTTGGGCCTTATTATAGGCTTCTTGCGATGCAGTGGCAGGGTTTAGGAATGGTATCAATAAATACCTAAGACATGGATATCCACTATCTCCTAAAACGAGATATGAACCAAATCTCCCACTTTCAAAATGGGCAGCAAGTGGGGAGTCGTTCCAAATAGTAGTGTCATGAACAGAACCTGACCATCGAGCAATAACACTTCTAATTTTTAAATTGGCGTCACAGATAGCTGGCACGTTCACAGAAAAATAGCTCGGCTCTATTTCCTCCCGGAGAATTAATTTTCATGTGCGTGCAGTCTACAGCTCCAATGACCCTTGGGAATCCAGCTAAGTAGTTACAAAGAAATGAGGGTTACAAAGAAATCTGTCCGACTTCCAATAAGTTGTCGCCTCCGTGGGCGCCTAATTATACGGGGCTCTTCCATGGAAGACAATGAAGATTCGTCACTAGACATTTTTAATAATAAATTAGGACGAGTATGTTTAAATTAAAGATAATTGTTTTTGAGGTTAACGTAGGTAAGTACTTAAGCACAAATTGAGTAGTGTAATTTGAGTACTTAAAAAATGACACAAATTTTCTTTGATGAGAGAGATTTGAGAACTGTCAAACGCTTCAAGAAACGCAAAATTCTATTTGAGCATGACTTAAAAGCTGCTAATCTCAAATTTAAGAATGCTCACGATAAAATACTCAAAATGTACTTAAGCATATTGTAGAAACAAAAATTCGTTTGATTAATACTTAAGTAGAGAATGAGACGTTCTCAACTATAAATTCTCAATACAGAAACCGGCCCTATAAATAAATTTTTAAGCTATTGCATAGCTTCTATCGCGGGCCTTGAGCGCGGGGACCGAATCCAGAAATTCCGTAACGAAAAAACCTCACGCTCCGTAACGAAAAAACCTCACGCGGAGTGGGGACACTCCGATGAGCAAGGAGGTGTGGCTTTATGGATTAGAGAGTGATATATACCTACCTATATTATATGAGCCTCCATAGATAGTTTGTAACTCTATTCCTTTTTACATTGTGATTGATTGACGTTGTCTAATTAAATATGAAGTACAAATAAGACGTGCTTATTATTTGAATATTAATATTTAATAGAGAGAAAGATTTAGAGAGAGGGAGAGAGAGATTTAGAGAGAGAGAGAGATTTAGAGAGAGAGAGAGAGATTTAGAGAGAGAGAGAGATACTGACGTATGTTTTTCATACAAATTGACTTTCATAACATAACTAAAAAAGTCACGAGTTTTACAATACTAGGGGTGGTGACGTGAAATAAAAGGGGTGCTGATGGTAAGTGACGAATTACGTAAATATGTACATGTCAGAATTTTATTATTTTAATCTTTAGATGTTTTAGTTCAACTATTAATAGTCAATATTTCCCTACATAAGAGGTACGAATGTTAAATTAAGCATTTTGTAAAAAAACAATAAATAAAATTATAAGTTGATACAAAATGCTATGCAATAGCTTTACCGCGGCAGTCCACGAGTGCCACATGTCTTTTTTTTAATAATAAATTATTTATTTCCATAACATAATACAATCTTTAATATATGCCGTGGCCAGAATCTCCCAGGAAGCATGTAAAATGCTTGTATTGGGAGATACTGCTCCTCCCATGAATCAATTTAAAAGTACAATGCTACGAAATTAATAATTAGGATTGTGTGAGGTGCTGTGAAGAGTAATGTGTATGCGTGTGTGTATATGTATGTAGTGTGTGCAAAGGAGTTGTTGTATTGTGTGAATTTAATTTATGGTATATGATCTTCATGCGTCCAAATAATTGGTGTTTGATATTAATGTTCATATTTAAACAATAAGCCTTCTATATCACAGTACCCTATTAAATTTTAATATTAAATTTTAAGTAAGAAATTAATTACATGATGAATTTTTCGGATTCATTTTGGAGTCATATCCACATTCTGACGAGTAACGGCGGAAAATTTTGCGATCCCTGCACATAATAAACAAATGTAGTATGTATTTCTACTTCGTTTAAAGTACGCGTTAGAAATGATGTTTGAAAATTATGTTCACCATTGAGATCATACTTCAAATAATAGGTGTTTACGTATGAAATGGCTGTTTTAAGCTATTGCATAGCTTCTATCGCGGGCCTTGAGCGCGGGGACCGAATCCAGAAATTCCGTAACGAAAAAACCTCACGCTCCCCACTCCGATGCGCAAGGAGGTGTGGCTTGAAGGCCGTGTATCGTCTAACGTCGTTTCAGTTCGGCAGTCTTCGACACGGCGTTGTGTGCGTGCTTTAACAGTGTAACTTTTCAATTCAAGTAACACTTTTTAAAAGTGTAACTTGAATTAATATCAAAGAAAAAGAAATACTGCATGAATAAAATAAATAAATAAAATTATAATTGCATAAGTTGATACAAAATGCTATGCAATAGCTTTACCGCGGCAGTCCCCGAGTGCCACACGTCTTTTTTTTTCTCTCTTAGAATTCTGTCTAAAACTATTAAGTTTCAGAATATTCTTATAAAATAATTACCTCCACTAAAAAAAGACCATATTTTTGAGCTCTTTTGATTTGTTTTTATAATTTGTTGTAAGTTTAATTGCTTTACAATTAAAAAGGAAGATAACCCTTTTTAAGTGGCTCCCGAATAAATCATTTGATTTGCATTCACTTAAAAACGATAAATAATTTTTATGAAGTGTGATATCACACATATTGCTAAATCTGAAAAAATGGTTAGTATGAAAAATGCTGACTTCCTCAAAATCTCCATACAAAACGGCAATTTCAGAGGTAAACACCTATTATTTACGTTTACTTTAAAAATAAACTGAGTATTGAGGATCAAAACCTGATTTTGTCATTTTTGACAACTTTTTTTTTAATTCTCCCATGTTGGGAAGGCAAAAGGAACAAAGCCCATACAGCCAAGGTGTCAGTATTTATTTCTTCCGTAGTTTGCATTGAAATGCTAGTGTATTGCATTTCAATGCATCTTGGGAGAGTTTGGCGACAAACGATCGATGGCAAACACTGTGGTGCTACTTGGATGGGGTGGATTACCACGATAAAAAACTCATCACTTTTCACACAACTTGACGCTTATTTCGATAATCCTCCACATTGCACATCATCACAGACACTTATTACACAAAACTACACTGATTTTACGTAACAATATCCACTCCGATACAATATTACAATTATCGAAATAAAAATCCCGTCCGTTATTAGTCAAATGCCGCCAAACTCCCACTTTTTTTTTGACAGCTTAGAGTCAAAATGCAAAAAAGTGGAGCATAGACTCAGAGTAAACAGAACTGGAGTAGCCATTAGTCAATTTCTCAAACATTTTTTTCTGCCATTTCTTGCGGGGGGTGAGGTTACCACTACACTCAAAGCCAGCCGTTTTTACAAATGCACACATGCATAATTCGACACACAAATTTAAATTTTACGCACACACACGCTTAAAATAGTCTCGTGGGGTGTGCGTTTTGACAACGTCACAGCCCCACTCCCCACGAGACTAGCGCTCGAAATTTGAAATCGTAGAATTCTAAAACATGAAATAATGAAGTAAATAATCATGAAATCTTAAAAATTATAATTACAAATAAAAGGTGACACCATCTTTTAACATACTCGATGTTTTCTATTTATTTTTACAACAAAAAACAGCACAGGCAGGCATTTTTGCGGGAGCTCTGTTCGCCGCAACGTTTACAATGTTATGGCTGTCAAAATGGCGGCTCAACTAGTTTTATTAAACTTGCAAGCATCCGATGCTTGTGCATTTGGCAGAGGGGAATGTTAGACAAAGGCTACTCCAGTTTTGTTTACTCTGAGAGCATAGACAAGAGTGTACTATAATGCCAACGTCCCCACAGACGAGGACGGCAACGCGGCGCGCGTGACGGCGCTGTGCCGCGCGGGCGGCCGCCTGTGGCTCGGCGACAGCGGCGGCCGCGTCTCCGTCTACTCGTGAGTCACTTCATTTTGTGTTGGAAAATTCTCACATGCAGGCCAATGGGAACGAAGCCCACACAGCCAAGTCTTCGGTATTTTAATGTCTTAAGTAGTTGCATTGAAATGCAAGTGTTATGCATTTCAATACATCTTGGGAGAGTTTGGCGTCAAACGATCGATGGTAGACGCTGTGGTGTTACTTCGATGAGGTGGATTACCACGATAAGAATCCCATCGTTTTTCACACCACTTCACGATTATTTCAATGATCCTCCACATTGCTCGTCATTATTGACACTTGTTACACAAAGATACACTGATTTTACGCAACAAGATCAACTCCGAAACAATATTACAATCACTGAAATAAAAATCACGTCCGCCATAGTTGAATGGCGCCAATAACTCCTGTAAAATTCTCCCATGCAGGGAAGGCAAAGGGAACGAAGCCCATACAGCCATGTCTACGGTTTTTTGATGTCTTTGCATATTAAGTATTTGCATTGAACTGCAAGTGTAATGCATTTCAGTGAATTTTGGGAGAGTTTGGCGTCAAACGATCGATGGCAGACACTAAGGTTGTGTTCCTTGATGATCCCATTTGATGAGTTATTACATACTTTTAATTTAAAGTACTGCCATATTTCATCGAAACACTAAGATGTCACGTAATTAATAATTATAAGATTAAAAATGACATTTACATCTCTCATGTTCGGTAAGTAGGCCCTTAATACCCCCAGATGCGGGTTGTAAGTGATCAATTACCGCCCTAGGTTAATAATGTGGCTAGAAACGCCCTAGGGCGGTAAGTAATAAAAAAAAAAACTCTTTCAAAAAGTTCGCGTACATCTAACCATCTTACTGGCACTAGACATCTTGAAAATAAATTTATTTATTCTTGTAATGCCTTTTTTTCCATTTACCTCACAATCGAGATGTAAAGCAGAGTAGTTAGCTCGGGTGTAAGCATCAATTGCACCCTCGAACTATAAGCGCCCTCGCTGCGCTCGTGCGCCTAAATATCTCGGGCTGCAATTGATGCCTTACAGCCCTTGGCTACTAATCTACTATTCAGTCGTGTTACATCATCACCGCTCTCTCCCCGAAGGGGTAGGCGGAGGTTTCGCCATTCATGTAATGTAACGTGGAGGAGAGTCCACGCAAGGCGAGCGCAGCATCACCAAAGTCGGTGGTGGAGTGACTGGTCTGGTGTTGCAGCTGGGCGACGTGCGCGGCGCAGTGGAGCGTGCGCGTGAGCAGCTGCGTGGGCGGCGCGGCGGCGGCCGTCACAGCGCTGCAGCCGCTGCCGGGCACCGCGCGCGTGGCGCTGGCGCTGGCGTGCGGCAGGTGACGTCACACGCGGCGGCGGCAGGTGACGTCACACGCGGCGGCGGCGGCCGTGGCGGCGCTGGCAGTGACGTCACCACCCACACCTACTATCACACGTCCCTCGCAAACACGTGATAAATACGTTTTAAGCCGTCGCCTGCTTATAAGAAACTAACTTTTGGCCGCGACTTCGTCCGCGTAGAATAGTCGCTTTGAGATAGTGTGATGGTTAGTAGCCTATAGTCGTCCTCGATAAATAGACTATTCGACACAAAATTTTACTCCATACCTATATTCCAAACACCAATTTCATAGGTAAGGACCTAATATATACCGGTAGCTTTGACATGGACATGGACAAAAAGGGCATGAAGGTCGTGACTGTACCGTACCCTCCCGATCTGTCCCCAGGCTGTTCCTGGTGTCGTCGCTGCGACCCGAGGCGGAAGGCAGCTTCGTGCTGACAGAGCTGGGCACCGCCACGCTGCTCAACTGCCTCACCGTCGTCGCCACACCCACCGGGTAACCCGACGGGTTTTTTATTTATTAATGATAGTTGCCCGCGACTTCGCCCGCGGTTACTATAATGTTTTAACTATCCCACAGGAACCCTTTAATTTTCTCTCAGAGTCTCAGCCCGATCGGCTTAAAATTTACAAAGTTTCATACAAACTTTCATCCCCTATTTTATCCCCTTGGGGGTAGATTAATGAAAATCCTTCCTTAGCGGATGCCTACTTATAAAATCTACCTGCATGCCAAATTTCAGCCCGATCCGTCCAGTGGTTTGGGCTGTGCGTTGATAGATCACTGTGTCAGTCAGACACCTTTAAGTTATATATGGATAGCTGACTTTTGAATTATCTATATATAGTATGATTTTATAATTATCACACGGGAATCCTTTAATTTTCCGCAATAAAAAGTATCTAAGATGTTGAACAGGGATATAAGGAATCACCATGCAAAATTTCATTGAAATCGGTTCAGCCATTCAGAGATTCGCTTGTACAAACAGACAGAGAAACAAAAAAAAATAAAAAATCATTTTTTGCTATTTTCCCTCTTTTATACGTCCCCCCCGCTTGGTTTTAAGCATTTTTCTCTATGTACAGACATTCGACCTGCACAGTATCTAAATGTACAATGTTTTAAGATAAAACAAGGCATGCTTACCAAAAAATTGAACGAAACAGGATGCAGTTAAATGGGAGTGTAATTGATAATCATACATTTATATTGGTTCCTTACCTATGAAATTGGTGTTTTTATTCTGTCTTAGCAATTTGTCCGTAACTATTAAGTTTCAGAACATTCTTATAAAATAGTTGCCTCTTCTAAAATCATGGACTGGATTTAACCTTTAGACCCGCCATTATCATGAATTTGAAAGAAAACAATTCAGACAACTAGCTGGGGTGCGGGGGGTGTGGTAAAAGCTCGGAAGTGATACGATAGATTCCGAAACATTTCGATCTCCATGGCTACGTCGCGCGTAGAAAGGACCTTATGCGTCGAGCTATCGATATCGATAAATAATTTTGCATTTCATAAAAAATCAATTATATAATCAATTTTTCCCTGTAACTTTTATTTTAAATGTAATATTAAATGACCTGGTGACGAATAAAAATATTTAAACTGTACACTAAAAATTGAGCCTCAGCGGGTATATTTTCATTGAAAAAAGTCCACATAAGAGATGTACGTGATACTTTGTCTTGCAGTGCAAAGCATTCTAGAACTACGAAGAAGTAGACGGAAGTTAGCTACGCGTTAGGCAAAATATGATAGGTATTTTATCAACGTGTCAATCGTACGGATTAAAGTGGTGATTTTTCCACGTTATTTTTTTTATATTTTACAGGATGCTGGGATTTTTATATGTACAGTCGGCAGCAATTAGATAGCGACATCCAAGGCTGTCAAATATTTAGATACAGCCAAAGTGGTCAAAAATATCGATACACCCGAAACGCTAATATAGATAGAGACATTTCATTCGTCTAAAGTAAAGGAACGCGCATGTCACCAATTATATCGGCTCTACCAGGGCGCCACTTATATGACGACAGCCAAATCACCATATGTAACTAAGCAACATCCTCGCTATAAACTTCGGTACAACTGCAAAATTACACCCTAAGTAATGAAGCATAGAGCTCTAAATAGATTACTAGCTGGGAAGTTACTACGATGACAGTTATCTAAGATAGGCGTCTATATTTTTTTTCCTTTTTTTTGTAAAATTTTCCCATGTAGGGAAGGCAAAGGGAACGGAGCCCATACAGCCAAGTCTTCAGTATATATTTCTTCAGTAGTTTGTTTCATTTCAATGCATCTTGGGAGAGTTTGACGTCAAACAATCGATGGCAGATAAAAAACTCATCACTTTTCACACCACTTGACGCTTATTTCGATAATCCTCCACATTGCACATCATCACAGACACTTATTACACAAAACTACACTGATTTTACGTAACAATATCCACTCCGTACAATATTACAATCATCGAAATAAAAATCTCGTCCGCCATAGTTGAATGCCGCCAAAAACTCCTTTTTTTTTCCTCTAAAACTTTTTAGATAACTTTCTGTGCCATTTCGTGCGTGACGTTATTGCCATGTGTTTGTTTGTAGTTCAATAAATTCGAATAATATCTCAAATTATTAAGGCAAATGGCTTTGAGCGTTTGGCGTAATCGAAATTGAGCGACAGCGACATTTATTCAAAACTTGAGGTGCGTCGCAAAGCACATTGCACCGTAGCGCACATGTTTTGATAGATGACGGCTAGTGTTTATCACAAAGTAATTCATCGACAGAGAAAACTTAAGGTTTGAAATAAATTAAAATGTACGATTGATAGTTCGTAAATGAAATAACCTGATAGTAATGGGATCGCCTCAATTCATGTATACAGTTTCCAGCATGTCAGACGATCCAAAATCAAATCAAGTTTTCTCAATTGATTTCTAAATCAATGTTTTGTGTAAGAATTGAGTTCATTATTGATCGATAAATTATTTTGTGGTAGTCTGATGTGCTCTTATCCGTACAAAAATTTGATTATACAGTCAGAACTAGAAGAACACGGAAGAACATGTACAAAAAGCAACACTCTTAACTGCCCGTTCAAGACGCAACAGACGGAAAGATAGAAAGAGATGACATTATTTTTCTCATGACAAAAACTAAAGTTTTCATGACATAATATGTGTGTGTGATGTGTGTCTCTTGGCGCCAGAGAACTGTCACTGCTTGAAGCAGAGTCTTGACATGCCTGATGACGTGCTTTCAGTTGTTGCCGCTCTTCAAAAACAAAGAACAACGGCAACGTCGCATGCTTTTGGATAAAATGATAAAATTTAATTTTACTTATCCTGCATCCATAGACTGATTAAGGTATAGATGCAGCAAGCAAATTATAATAAATATTGTTTACACTTGCATTATAAAAAAATATTTTGAACATTATATCACTCAAATTAAATATAATCAGGTCTGGATATTAAAGTAACAAATAAACAATAAATAAATCAAAATAACGTACAAATAATGCTATTTTTTAATAATTTTATTTTTTTATTTGTCCTTATCGAGACTCGGACTCAAAATCTTTTTTGATTATGTTAGTAGGATCACTGCCAACTCGACCTCATTATGTTGTATGTGCTTTGCCCTTATACCACCACGTATATGATTGGCTCTATTCCTAAAACTGTTTTATTATTTCTGTTATTTAAAACACCGGCCAGCGGCTCGAGGTCGGCCTCCGGTATGGTGGCGGTGGGATCTGATAGCATAAATTAAATTCAAATAAATAGTCAATGAAGTAATAAATTTCCATACATTCGATATATTCAATTCTACTCGATTTTGATATCTGTGACACCGTGTCTTTTTCTGTTCATAAACCTCGGTGTTCGAAATACAAAGATTAGAAAGGTTTTAAGGTTCAAAATATGTCTTGCTTTTAAATTTCAAGATAACGAAAGTGAAGAAAGTAAAAATTAAAGTAAAATTAAATATAGCTGCTATTATTCTTTTGCTATAATGTTTTAGCGCAAAGCGTGTAAATAATTTATTCGCCATCGCCAGTGTGAGTAAATGTTAAATAAAAAAACCAACCCTATTTTGTAGCAATATATAATTAGGTATAAACTTTAAAATCCAATACAATTTTCAATAAGAATATATTATTACCACTTCAATGTTCAAACATTGTTGTTTTCCGGCGATTAAAAGAAAGATAGCCAGTTCCTCAGTTGGCGAGGCAAAATTTATAATATTGAAGACAAAAGGCGATTCTTTCTTCTTTGTGCTGTTGTGTAAGTGGCAATTTTCGGGCTGGTATGTGATGGTGTAGGCCACCTTCATTAAGCCTACGCCACAGTTTGTTTGTTTATTTTGTATAAGATTTTTGTATTATTATAAATAAATAAATAAATAAAATAAATATCTGCAATAAAATACTAAAATTTAAAATTCATCAAATTTTAAACGCGTCAAACATTCACGGTACTGAACCGCTGAATCGTGATTGCGGTGGAAGGTATCTTGAAAGTGGATGGCTATATTGGTGGCGTCCTCTACCTCCGTAGTCACCCGAGCTCTTGCCCCGCGAGAGCGGTATCGAAGAGCCTAGTCACCACCTTAATCGAACCGCTTGATTCGCTCGCTTACCGACCTTCTTTGCAAATAGAAACGGCTGGTGTCTACAAACTTTATTCCTGTGTAAGGAAAACTGTTTTGGGTGATGCAAAATTTACTTACATGAATATCTAACTGCCGCGAGATTTCCACAACTCCTTTAGCCGTAAAGTGACAATTCTGATCCTCTCAAAGTAAGATATGCAGACCGGCATTTTTTTTAGAAATTAAATTAAATGAAAAGAAAAAACTAGAACAAACCGATAAAACCAATAATACCAATCGAGCAACCGGAACAATTTGACAATGATTGTTTTGACATTACTATAAAGAGAGATTTTTGATCAAAATGAGAGAACTTTTTGATGCGAAACTCATTAGGGTCTTAGAAAAAATATTAGTTTCAGTTATTATGGTTCAATTCAAAACTTTGTAACGTTACACACACACCTACAATAAAAATTACATTTATGAAGACGTCATACATCTATTCTCACTTTATTATAAAAAAGTTGGTAGTTACGTGACAGTTCAGAGTGTTGCTTTTTGTACAATAGGCTAGTTGATTTTTTTATTTTGTCTTTTTTTATTGTGCCCCAAATGATTAATTACTGTTAGGGTCCTAACTAAGGGACGCTGAATGATAAGCAGTGGACTGTATAAAACTGGTATAATCAATAAATCAATAATTAAAGAAACAATAGTCGTCCGCGATCTATATTGAAGTCGTGGCAGACCGGTCGTTGGTTTGAATCGTCGTGCGGCTCTCGGCCGCTCCCGACAGTCGAATGCTCCCGAACAATTACTGATAGCCATCACCATAAAAAATAATACCATTTTTTTCTGAAACCTATAACACAATAAATTTTAAATTATAAATTACGTTTTTGGCTACATGTCAATAACGCCTTCGGTCCTGATGGTCTACGGCACAGAGCCGTAGCGTCACGATTATTGTAAACAATTCAAAAGGCATGCGTGACATAGCCGACAGTTATGCTTGATTGGTTGCGACTGGCGTTTGACGGGTTTTGACCATGCGTATTATCTATTGTGGTTTTACTGAAACATGAACCTAAAATATACACTTACTAGTTGGTATGTGTAATTTCTTTGGCGTGGATAAATATAAAAGTAGTCTGTAGTCCATACCAAGTTTGATTTTAAAGTGTCGTTTTTTATCGTAAAAAGTAACGTACATCCACACACAAATATTGTCCAACTACCTTTCCCTTCATTTATTTCGTGTGAGTTTAAATAAAAAATAGCCTGTAAGTATAAGCTATCTCCGTACTTAATTTCATCCAAATCCACCCAGCCATTTAAGTATGAAGATTTAACATAGCAATATAACTGCCTTCGTGGTCTAGTGGTTTAGGCGTGCATCTAGTAACATTGTCAGGAAAAACTTATCCAATCTAAATTAAATCTTATTATCTGCTCAATAACGTTCATTTTATTTATGTGTAACGATATATTTGACCACTTTGGGTGCTTGGTTACTATTGACGCTTAGCTCATCGCTATAATAATGGCGGCTAGCGTGCATCTATGTATTTGACAAAACGGTGTATCGATATATTTGGACAGGCTGGGTGCACTCATTAATTTGACCACTTAGGCTGTATAGATGTTATTGACCACTTTGACTGTATTTAAATTTTTGACAGCCTTAGATGTCGCTATCTAATTGCTGCCGACTGTACCTAAATATCACAAAACAATTAATAAAGGTTTATAAGAAATAAAAACCATCTGACAACATAACAATATTTTATTCAATATAACACTTTATTAAATTACAATAAATAAGTAAGTAGGAATATTGTAAATTACATAATATGCCCTAGTATTAGCGTCATCAAATCAAATCGAAATCAAGATTGTTTAAAAATCAGAACGCGGTATGGTTCGAATGGGTATATCGGTGAGTTTTAGTGATTAGGTACGGTCTGTAAATAGTGAGTGACTGACCAAGATTTGATTTGTTTTTATTTAATAATGAACTTAAATACGAAAATCAAATCTTTCACAAAGATTCTGAGATACTGAGCTTCGATCAAAGGTAATGATCACTCAAGAGTATAGCGACGTTCATGAAAGTTGTGCAGCACCTACACCTACATAAACGTAAATCATATTCTCTCGCGATGCGAGCATTTGCATTGATATTAAACTGATATTCTAATAAATATAAATAAATTCTTTATTTATCTCCAATAATACAATAACTATAAAAAACATGATTGGGGTCTCCTATTAAGCTTGTGTCGCCTGTGCCAGGAGCCCCGCTCTACTACATTGATTTACATACAGATAAAAGAAACGTAAGTAAAACAAAGAAAAATTAAATTACATTATTAGATTTGTATGTGTGTGTGTGTAATGTGTGTAAAGATCTTTTTATTAAGCTTTTTGTGTTTAATATTGTATACATTTTTTTATAATTAATTTAAATTTTTACTGTAGTATTAACAAATGAATAAATATAAGAAAATAATTTTCTGGAATTTATTCGCCGCAAAAAAGCTTTTTTCAAAACATAAAAACTTTAATATTAATACCAAAATTCGATCTAAGAAATGCTAAAAATCAAAGATACATTGTATTTACTTACAATTCGCATAAAAACAGCGTCGGTACTGCATTTTTTATAAGTCGCCGCCTGTTGTAAATTTTTTTGAGTCCATGAGGCTATATTTTGATGGAAACCAATTTTCTCTATTTACAGCGTTTATCCACTTCTCTTTCTCGTCTTTTGGAAATCTATAGGAGAAATCTATTTTATTAGGTATAGGTTACTGTAATATGTATCGACTATATAAATACACCGCTCTAATCATTGTTATCACCGATAGTGAGAGATGGACATACACGTAATCAGCAAGAGTAAAAAGGACGGGGAGGAGCACGTGACGGACCTGTCCAGTTTATGTTGAAATTTGACAATTATTTTGAAAATCAAAATAATTGTTTAAAATATTTTTGAAAAATTGTGTAACAAGACTTACCGATGAAAACTAATATTGTTTGTTGATAGATTACAAGTTTTACTATTGATTCTGCACAAATTTACGGCACAATAGGTCATGATGCTGTATATTAAAAGTGATTTATGTTTTAAATCTTAACCTCGATTCGGTTCTTGGTTTTGGTCGACACTGACACTGAAAAATCTGTCATGTAAATGTATAAGTTGAAAACAACTTATGTTTGGTTTGAGTTGAGTCGCCTTGTATGACACGTCTATAGGAGGCTATGTGGTCGCTGTCTAAAATAGACCATATATTTGAGCTCGTATTATTTAATTTGATAATTTTTTGTAAGTTTAATTGTGTTACAATGAGACACAAAGACAATTATTTTTTCATCCCACCACCTCGGAAAGTGTAATTTTGCGCTTCGAAATCTGGCTGGAAAATTCTATTTTATTCGCTTGAGCGGCAAAGTAGATTTGAATTTAGAACATCACATATAATGAGTACTCAATATAATTGTAAATTCAAAACGTCATTAAACCTATTTAATGTAACCTCTATGGTGCCAAATTTATGATTAGAACTTTTTAAATTGTGAAAAAATATTTTGTCATTATAAATTGTTTTCTTTTTCATTTTGTCATTTCCTCGCTGAGGTGGGATGAAAAGTTACGTATTGCACTCGAGTGGAAAGATTTTTCACCTTGTGCTCGTTTGTTTCCCTCGCTGACGCTCAGGATTCTAATTTAGAATCACTCGCTGCGCTCGTGATTCAACTTAAGAATCCTTCGCTTGCTCGGTCATCCAAATCGAGCACGCGGTTAAAAAGGAACTTTCCACTCTTGTATAATAAATAACTATTAACTGCCTCCCGAATACATCATTTGATTTGCATTAACATAAAAACGATGAATAATTTTTATCAAGCGTGTTCACACACATATTGCTAAAGCTTGTCTAATGATACATGCCAATATTATTATCTCTGGATTTGTCGTTGTGAAGAAAACTGATAAAATGTTAGTATGTAAAATGCAGACATCCTCAAAATCTCCATACAAAACACCAATTTCATAGGTAAGGACCTGTTATTATTACAACTCGTTGTTCCAGTATGGAGCTGTGGGCCGGCGGAGACAGCCTGCGAGTGTTCACGCTGGGGGGCGGAGGGGGGGTGAGCGGCGCGGAGGACGCGGAGGCGAGCGGAGTCGTCACGCTGCTGGCGGCGGAGTATACCAGCCCCCACGTGCTGGGCCACTGCGGGGACGGTGAGTCACTAGCTGTAGGGGAGTTACAAATAGACTTAAAGATAAATGTTTTTTTAGTATCAAGATTATTTGTTAGACTGTGATACCGTGTATGCATAATGTGAATACGTACCAAAGTTATATTGGTTGTATATATATATATATATTATAGATATTTATATATTGACATTAATTTCTAATTTGTAAATTGATAGGTATGATGATAATTATTGATAGTAAATTTCTATTTTAAATTGTAACGATATACTTAAAACTAAAATCTGTGTATAAAATTGAATAATTATTTGACTAATAATTTATTGATTTTTAATTTGTAAACTGACATGTGTAAGTGGGTATTGTAATTTTCTATCTTAATCATATTCTTAAATTAGAATATGTGTATAAAACTTGAATTTGTAATTTTAGTATTACAGTATTACAGTATTATAAGAAATTATAGATTTTTAGTACTCTTATAATATAGATTGAATACATCGAACTAAAGTATAAACATTATTATAAGACCTGGTGTAAAATTATATATATGTAGTAGCTACGTCGTAGCGCGATACGATTTCTAGTAACCAAGAAATGGTTGATCAGCGAAAAGTACGATAGTGAATAATAACATTGGAGTCAAATTGATACTAGACCTACTGGCTACAGCAATTAGGAATATTGAAGATTAGCAAACCTGAATCACGATGGCAGAGTTTCTAAGACAGATTAATATATATACAAGTTCCGACGAATAACAGTCGGACCGCGGTCCCCGAGCGTATGCCTGGCTCGGCGGGAGATCTTCCCTTTACGCTGAGGGTTGAAGGATTTCTTTTCTGGTCTTCCTCTCATAGGTCAATCCACGTCTCTACTCATTCTCCATAGAAACCTTCTCAGTTATTTCTATTATGTTAGTGATATTATATTCGTCCCCGCAGGGTCTGTGGTATACCTGTGGGCGGCCGGCAGCAGGTCTCCCAGCGCGCGGCTGGATGTCAGCAAGCTGGCGCCGTGCTCCGAGAGTCTGAGGTCCTTGGACGACCTGCCCGCGCAGCCTTGCACGGTTGGTGCTAGTAGGGGGGAGCGGGAATGGGGGGGTCTTTAGAAAGAGAAAATAATGTATAATGTATGTGGACTAATTCGAAAACAATTCTGAATGGAAAACCATTTTATTTGAAATTGCAAGTTTAACAAAGTTTAACAATATATATCAATTGTTAAGGGCATCCTTCATCCGTTCTCAGAGTGCTGTCCTCAGGTGCTATCATCCCAATCTCTTTCTGTGTTCAAGCGTATATTGATTCTGTAATGCTTGTTCGCAACAACTTAATGCCGCGTCAATACGCTTACCAAACCCCAACAAATAGTAAATAGTAATAAATAGTTAGTTAGAGTAGATGGAGAGTCTGCCGTGGTTTATGATTTGTTGTACAGTTTGCAAACGCAGACCTTCCACATGATACAGACTATAGAAGCTTTAGAAGAGAATAGAACCTTTTTCTCCCCCTTTACTAAGAGTCCCCCCAGGTGACGGCGCTGTGTGTGTGCGAGGGCCGCGTGCTGGTGGGGTCGTCGCTGGGCGTGCTGCTGGCGGCCGACCTGCCGACCCTGCGGCCGCTGACCGTCTTCAGGCCCTACGAGCGCGATGTGAGTGCTGATTTACGATATTTTGTTAACAGACAAGACACATGAGGAGTATGGGCCGTAACACCACCACGCTGGCCCAATGCGGATTGGTGGCAATAGCGATCGGGACCAGCGGCTTAACGTGCCTTCCGAAGCACGGAGGAGCTCGAGATCACAAAGTTTTGGTCACCGATCCACGGTCTGACCGTGACGAAAGTAGCATCGTTTTCGAGCGCAGCCGAGCACATCTTATGTTTTGTAATTAGACAAATAGAGCCACTCCCAAAAATTATGCAAGTAATTATAAATTCACGTTTTATCATTGATATGATTACTATAAAATTAAATTACATTGTTTGACGACCTCCGTGGTCGAGTTGTCTGTATGCCGGTCTCAAGGCGTCGCTATCTCGAGAGGTTCTCGGTTCGATCCCCGGTGGGGGCAAATGTTTGGGTTATGAATTTTCAGGCATTTCTTTAGTCTTGGATGTTAGTATATATTTATATTTATTCAGGATATTTATATGTATTTATCTATGAAATATAATTATTATTCGTCATCAAGTGTAACACAAGCAGCATAAGTTGCTTCAAGGTTAGTTGATAGGTGAGAATGTTTGAAGATATTTATTATTGTTATTGTTTATATTATTTATTGTGTGTATGTTATAAATCCCGTGTTGGTCCGGGACGCAAAAAGAATGTGCCAACTGCTTTTCTCGCCTAGCATGTCGTAAGGCGACTAAGGGCGTATTGGGTACTGGGTCTGTGATTGTGTAGGCGATGAGCTAGCCACTTGTTACTATTCTCTCGATTTTTTATCTGACCAAACCCAATTTGTGTATGGCTAAATGTGGTCTTAAGGAACACGGTGCTCCTTGGAGTCTGCCGACCTCTTCGGGGATTGCAGGCGTGATTGTATGTATGTATGTTATAGATCACGTGTATAGTGCCGCTGCCGGGGCACGAGGAGGCGCCGGGCCCCGCGATGGTGGCCACGATGGGCGTCAACTACCGCCCGCTGATGCAGAGGTTCGCGCCCCTCGACAACCAGGTGAGGGCGGAACAACGGACTGATACCTGTGTGGATTCTATGGCTTTGTGACGGGGTGAAGCCGGGGATAATTAAAATTCAGTTGGGTCGTCACTTAAGTATCGTATATTATAATGAAGATTTAAGGCACAACTGAAACAATTATATAAAAAAAGGTAAATTACACTGAACACAAAACAATTTCACATTTAACACTAAATATATTATAAAAAGGGTAGGGCTACTTACAATAGTGCCTTAGAGAAACATATAGTCTTTGTTATAAATTAGGAACTGATAATGTGGTTTGTTGTAACTTTGTCTCAGCTTATAAAAATTGATTCACTTTATAAATATATTACAATTATTGTTAGAAGGGAGTCAACCGCTCTACGCACTGACTCTCGTAAGAATGAGCCAAAGAGTATACAATAACTACGTAAGAAGAGACGGGACTTCCATAGAGAGAAATTAAACCAAAGAAATGTCAAAACGGGGTTACCTAAAAGTAGCCAACCTAAGAAATGTTAAGCAGAGTTCTGCCAACCTAAAGAAAAAAATAGAGATGTGCCACCAGCTATTCAAAATTTTATCGATATCGACGAACGCATCGACCTGCGCTTTATTTAATATAAAACAATAATTTTAATTTTTATATTGATACACTATACCTCGTTTTTTAACTTTAAAGTACTGAATCAAGCAATTACATTTTAGTAAATAAATTATCAAGGCTAAATATATTCTATAGGCAGTACTGCTTATTAAAAAAACGGAGTATGCGTTCACTTTGATATTATTTTATAAAAAAATCATAAAGTCAAAATTTCTTTATTCATTTAGGTACAATTTGCACATTTATGAAAGTCAAATTTAATGCCATCGGTTCAAGAGTCTACCAGAAGACAATAACATGGTTTTCAGTGCCTTAAGAGTTAATATTGTCAAATATTTTTAGTTTCTGTTGCACTGTTTTTAACCTATGTTTGTATTTTGTTATTTTATGAATAAGTTACTTTTTTCTAGGTCTTAACTTCATGTTACATCTTTTAGAATCAGGCTTGGGTCTTCGCTTCCTTACAACTGAAATGTAATAAATTTATATGATTTAATAACTATATTAATTACCAATAATAAATATTTTATTTAAGATGTTAACTAGCCTTGCAAAGCCGTAACTCTTTTCTCGCCTCAACTTCTTTCGATTCATCTTTATCAGAAATAATGCTCGAAACATCTGTAAAGAATTTTTTTTTATTTATTTATTTAAATCATATTGTTAAGTAGGTATTGCTTTGATAACATAGAATGAACAAGTTATTATGTAAAATTACCAATACTTTGCTAAAGTTTATAGCTAACCTTGTAACTCTGCTTTCTCATCTCAACTTTTCTTGATTCAGCGTACTTCTAATTTCTCATCTGGAAGTGGTTTAGCATTGAGTCGTATTGATGGAACAGCACTTTTCTTTAGCTGAGTTCTTTTTTTTAAATCCTTGTCAGTGAAATGCTATTCAGAAACAAATTTTAACTGGTGGAGTTTCTCAACGAGTATATACGCTAGATCTTCTTTTCCTGTCATCTTCATCTTTACAACTAAAATTAAAAGTATCGATATCGTTTTTTCATGTGATCAAAACACCTCTATTTTTGTAGAGGTTGTTGTTTTGAATTAAATTAATAATATTACATCCAAATGCATCTTTAAATGTACATACGAGTATTAAATTGATAATCAACTTCTCATGCTCATCATACCGATGCTCCTCTAGGGGAAAGCGAGCCATAAAAAACCGCTTTGTGTCGTTTATTCGTGCAGATTTTAAACCACAATTTCACATTTTTTAAACTTCAGTTCACCTTAACAGAAGTTTATGAAACACTCTTTCAGAAGCCAATTTGCAACAACTTTTAATGCCGATCAACACAAATTAATAATAACTTGATTAATTACTTTACGACCATTGCGCTGACAGATGAATGACTTGACATTGACTTTTCATAAAAGAATGAGAAAGGTTGAAGAATAGAATGAGTCAGATATAGTCGCCACTAAAATTTACCCCCGTTTCATATATCGTTTTCTTTGTATGAAGTTGCGACAGACTGGAATGAGCTTCGAGAACAAAACAAATAAAAAGAGACAGACAGCAAATTTTAAATCGGAAACCAAGAGAAAAATGGCCAGAGAAGAGCGCAATGACAGCAACGAGGCGCTAATATAGCTATAGCGCCTCGATACAGCTTTACGACTTACTATAACAGTTAGCTTAGCGATACGGTACGGTACGGTTTTATAATCGTCATTTTTTCATGACAGCAAATCGCATACAATCGGCATAGCATCTAATATATACAATTTAATTATAATTCGTCTTGTCGTCGTGGTAGCGACTCATTAAAAGAATACTACCAACCCATCTTCCCTTGGTGTCGTAAATAGCCAATAGCTTATAGCGGCGACGGGCTCATCACCTGTCACGCTGAGTGCAGTCACTGCTGGTGACGCGCGGACTATGGCAGTGGACTGCTTTAGCGGTGCTTTTGCCTAGTCTCTGACTAACCCTTAGGAGATAACAGTCGTGATTATATGTATGTATGTAATTATAATTCTAATTGAGTACGCCAATAACCCGCGACTACATCGCTACTACTTAACGTTAACTACAACAAACAGTTTAACTTGGGTGCTCTTCTTCGGCGTATTCCAACAACTATAGTGTACGAGCTGAAGTGGCTCGTAGAATATGATTGGCTATTTAATAAAGTGGCGCATGAGTGTGTTGCCGGATTCTTCTCATGAAAAGCCTCACTTACCACAGTCAGAGCGTTGTGGATGTACTTGCTGCAAGCGCTCGCGGTAATGAACTTTACTAGTAGACTTTTTATCATTATTTATCTACACTTGTGTTATAATGTACGAATTATGAACTCAGACTCGAACCCATAACGACATACTTTTTAACACAGATGATAAAAACGAAAATTTAAAAATGGAAACTGTAACAATGACCATTATGCAACACTTATTTTTCTTAAAAACGCACAAAACTATGGCAAATGTTTTCCAGACAGCCAACAATAAATAAAATAAATATTTTTTTTTGTTTTATTTCTTTGTAGATAAAGTAGATAAAGAGTGTAGATAAAGTAGTGTGATACTAGCGTGTGACTTTAAAAAACCACGCTCATGTTTTAATAACCTATATTATGTGACAGTTACAATAACTACTATATATATATATATATATATATATATATATATGTGTAAATTAAATTATTTTTATTTTGATGTGTGAGGATAAATCCACTAACAAGGTAGCTTCATTAGTAGCGAAATCTGATGGTCTATTTTTCATCGCACATCAGGTTAGCTGCGTCGCATTGCTCTGGTAAAAGCAGCAAATCGGAAATTAAAACAATGTGCCAGATTGGTAGAAGAAAGCACAAAACATCCAAATGAAATAATCAGCGGCGAGTATCCTATGGATTACAAAGGATATTGAGGATCCCTCCATCAATAATGAGAATATCTCAAAAATAGTTTTACCAGACCAGGAATATAAAAAAACTTCGCCATATTGCGGAAGATTTATGCAACTAATTTATTTTAACGGCAACATTATTTTATCCGTCAATTTCATTTTGAAATGTCAAATGTCACGTATTTTACGTAAATTCAGTATAATTCAATCATACGCCGTACAGTGGACTACATTATGCCTTGTATCTTTTAAGCTTGACATTGGCAAAGTCGTCAATTAAAGAGACTGAGCCATCCTATCACAAAAATTGAATTCAGTATAAATCATTTAATTTTCATTGTTTTTGTACACCTTAATATGCTTAGGATGTTAAAATTTGCTATTATTTTCATGGAAAAATATGATTGTGGAATTTTTTTAAAAGTAATATTGATGTTGCAATAACAAGAATCTTTCTGGCGCCCTCAGGGAAGACATTTTTTATTTTTCTTATACTCAGGCTATACTCTAAAATCATTGGTACAAGCCAGAATTGAACGCACCGCCTCTTCACGAGCAGTCCCAGCTCGGCTATTGTCTACTATAATACATGAAATAACCTTTTTTTTTCAGGAAAATGCCTTCAACGGCGTGTACTGCCTCCTGTGGAGCGCGCACCATTGGCTGCCGGACTAACTTTACACATTTTCAGTCACATAATTGTTATCACCCCAATTATTGTACTTAGTTAGTCCAAATGAGTCTACCAAGAGAAAGGTTCATAAAGCAGTAATATGAATACTTGTATGTATATAACATCTGTTATTTTTTATCCTTAAACAAAAATATTTTCTCAAATGGTTTTTTTACAGAAATAGCCTCGACCTATTGTAATCATTTTTTTCGTAATGCTGTTTATTGTGTACAATAAATAAATTAAAATTAAACGTACCCTAGGCGGAGCTTGTGCGTCTCAAAAATGACAGATGTGACGCGCTGGTGTGACAGGTGTAAACTTAAATCAAAAACTCAGAAGGTTGCGTGTTCAGATCACGTCGGGGTCACCAACTTTAATCTTGATTTTTTTGATATTACGATATACAATAATGTTTAAAAAATAAGTCAACAGAGTTTGCACTCCTACAAAACCTCACCAAAAAAGTTTCCAAATGTTTGGAAAGTTTTCCTTACTGATATATCGATATGTTATCAAGTTTCGAAACAAAATTTGTTCATAATCCTGTGTATTTTCCCGCCCTCGGCTTTATACAGCCATTTAGACTAACCATGTCTTCTACAATTTATTTATTTCGTCTTACAATGCTTAAGTCATATGTTGAACAGATCAAAGTATTCAAATATAAACCTTAAATAGTAGACATAGATTTCAGTATCGTAAATGCATTTTACTTTTTATACTATATGAATGAGGAAGAATTTTGTACTGTAAGTACTATTATTATATAGTGATATGTCTTAAATTATTTTTTCGATTTGTATAAGCGTTTGACTGCATATATTTTTTAAGAATAATCTTTTAATTATGAATTTAATACTAGTTTTTATTTCCAGTTGAATCCATTCTTATCTCTTTGATCTTATCTCGCTCTCTTTTTAGATCTCCATTTATTTAAACAGTTGAGTAAAGAATTATATTGTGAGTAATATTGTGAGGTCTTTTTTTAACACCCGACGCTAAAAGAGGGGTGCTATAAGTGTTGTGTGCGTGTGTGTGTGTGTCTGTCTGTGCCATCGTAGCTCCAAATTATGGCCCGTGACACCACCACAGGTAGCCTACTCATTGCCATATTTACTATGTCGTTTCTCACAATATAATTATTTTTTTATATAGTTTAGGTAGGTGTCGATTATCAGATTTTTATAAGCTTAATATAGACTTATATAGTTTTAAGAATGCGGTGTCCTGTTCTGAATATATGAAGAGAAAGAGAGGTGTAATATCTCAAATATGCCTTTAAGTGCATGTAATGCTTAGAGAATTTTAAATGTTATTTACATTGTAATCTTATATAACCTACGTAATTCTCGATTAGCCTAAATTCTCATTTTGTTAAATATTCAATATGCCACCTGCAAAATATTCTTGATATTTTCCAGTTTCCAATTTGTCAGAATCACGGCGTCCCTTGTCAATTTGACAAATTCACGATAAACTTTAACTTGTGTTATTTTTTTCATGTTAATCTTGTTCCAATTTATAAATTCTTGCTTAATTTGATCATTTAAGACCATATTGAATGCTAGCAATAAGGTTACAATGTGAATAACTAGGATTATATATTAAATTTAAATATACTAATTATTGTGTATATGTTAACTGAACTGTTCTAGCATGCCCAGCCAAACAAGATATGATAAAATAATAAAAGAGTCTCTTAAAACGCGCTTTCAAAAAGTGTTTCAGTGGCTATGCTAGACTTACAGAAGTATGTTAGGTATTGATCGCTGTGTTTATTTTTAATACGCTGACATTTATCTGTCCTGTCCATTTATATTTGATATGATTTTTACGTAAATGACTTTTTGTTTAAGACTTTTAAATTGATGATATTATATTACATTGAAATTGAATAAATAAATTAAATATACTAAGGCCCGATTTTTCAATCCTCAGATAAAATTATCCGCCATTTAAAACTATCACTGTCACTTTCTAAAGTCATAAAAAGAAAAGGGACAGAGCTAACATTTGACTGACAGATAGTTTTATCTGAGGATTGAAAAATCGGACCTAATTATAGTATAAATGTTAACCGAACTGTTAGTCTAGCATGACCAAGGAACCTAACATAACTAGATAATAATAATATGATAAAATTACAAAACATAAAAGGAACTTTCAAAAATAAGTATAGTATTGTCGCCATCTTGAATTTTTCTGATTATGTATTTTAGTAGTCCTACTTCATAGCGATATATTATTCTATCAAATTGTGTTTCTTCAATGGTTATGCTAGACTTACAGAAGTATAGATATTATCAATTGAACAAAATAGATCGCTGTGTTTATTTTTAATACGCTGACATTTTTATGTCCATATAAACAGGATTATTTTTAATGAATCGACAACCTAGCAATACCAGATAGCTAACATCATAAATAACAACATTTGTTCTACGACTTTTGATAATTTGACACATTTTACTTTCATACAAAAATAATAGTACATTATTGCAAAGGCAGCTAAATAGAGTATGAGTTTAATGACCGAGCCGCCGCCGTCGAGGACGTCAATGATGCGAGACAGGCAATTGCCATTTCGGCAGAGGCATATATGGTGCTTTTTTTAAAAAAATGCAAGGAAAGAAAAAAGAGCCTTTTACCAAAAAAAAACAGCTCCGTTTTACCGCCAATTTTTTTTTTTTTTTTTTTTTTGTAAAATTCTCCCATAGGGAAGGCAAAGGGAACGAAGCCCATACAGCCATGTCTGCAATATATATATCTTCAATAGTTTGCATAGAAATGCTAGTGTAATGCATTTCAATGCATCTTGGGAGAGTTTGGCGTCAAACGATCGATGGCAGACACTGTGGTGCTACTTGGATGAGGTGGATTACCACGATAAAAAACTCATCACTTTTCACACCACTTGACGTTTATTTCGATAATCCTCCACATTGCACAACATCACAGACACTTATTACACAAAACTACACTGATTTTACGTAACAATATCCACTCCGTACAATATTACAATCATCGAAATAAAAATCACGTCCGCCATAGTTGAATGCCGCCAAAAACTCTTCTTTTTTTATTTTACAGTTTGTGCCGAAAGGTAAACGCATCTGTGGCTATACAGCCCGAGAACGCAATGTGTACGATAGATGAAAGAGTTCTAAATTCAATCAGCACACCGTTCATACAGCATTGCCGGCGCGCTCTTCGTTCCAAATTCAAAGAACGCGCCGGGAAGTGATTTTGGTTTTTCAGTCCACGTAAATATGATACTTCGCGTGTTCTTTATTCAAAAGTAAGGACAATATTTCCGGGCATGTTTAAGAAAATATCAATTTCTGAATGTACCCAGCTGTTTGCGCGCGCGTCCTTTTCGTATGAACGGAACATAGACTTTCTAATGTCACGACAGTACATTATAAGCTTGTTTAATCATTTTTAAGTAATGTATTGAGTTGTGGTAAAATTCGTAGAACAAATGTTGTTATTTATGACGTTAGCTACCCAGTCTTGCCAGGTTGTTGATTCATTAAAAATCACCTTGTATTTTTTGTGCAAATTATTTACAATAAGTAATTTTAATTTGGAGCTTATGAAGTATAATGTATTTGTTTATATACGACTTGTGTTTTGTGAAAATAAAATAGTAAGTTTAAACGCGTAGAACAAATCATTGTGCAACGATTGTTGTAATTTCGACTTACTTTCGATCGAAATACAGTTTAATTTTACTAGTGTCATATTTAACCACATCCGTGGTTGAGTGGTTTGTTCACTCGAAGACAGCATTTTTTTATCGCGTTTAAAAAACAGCTTTGATTCATTGTAATAAGGTTTATTTTTACGCTTAAACGTTATAAAAAATGCTCTTTCCGAGCCGGTCTGTGTGGAGGACGCTTAAAATGTCGCAATCTCATGGTCCTGGAATCGAAAACCAGTGAGGGCCATGATCCGTGATGAGTTTAAACATTTTTTCCCGTCATTATGAATGAAAATAAGAAATAGTACTAAAACACAAAACGTGTATAAACATATTACATTTATACCATAGCTTATTTTCGCGTGTTGTGAGTTCATTCTGTGAGTTGGCTGTCTCGAGCGAACCATTACCAAAGATGTCTATTGAATATAATTACATATTTACAGCTAACAATGACTTTTATATTTTAAACATCCTTTAAATCCCCCCCATACACCGACATATCTAGACGGCATGAATTACCTAGACTAAGGAGCTACATTCTAAACTTTGATGTCCTCAGCCTATAGAATAGAATAAAAATATACGTCCCACTGCTGGGCACAGGCCTTCCTCATGGAGAAACGCATGAGTATAGGCCGTAACACCACCACGCTGGCCCAATGCGGGTGGGTGGGCAGAAACAGTTGCAATAGCGATCGGGACCAACGGCTTGACGTGCCTTCCGAAGCACGGAGGAGCTTGAGATCACGAAGTTATAGTTACCCAGTTAAGGTCTGATCACGGCGAAGGTAGCTTTGTTTCGACGTCGAAAGCCAAAGCGTACTGACCATTACACCACCGAGTTCCTCAAAAACTTTGATGGTGGTTATACAAATATGTTGTTCTTCTTATGAGTTTTGATTTTTTTAGATCTGATCGTTGAGTTTTCAGTGCAAACTTCTAAAGATACATACATCAATATGAAAGTGGCTCCCCAATCAAAACAATCCAACAACACCCAATAGACAGCTTTGCGACTGTCGAGAGCTAATAGCTATGGCTATTTTTGTATACTCTATGTCACTGGCATTCAACTATGGTGGACGTGATTTTTATTTCAATGATTGTAATATTGTTCACCTCATCCAAGTAGCATCACAGTGTCTGCCATAGACTGTTTAACGCCAAACTCTCCCAAGACGCATTGAAATGTATGACACTTGCATTTCAATGCAAATGAAGACTTAATACTACTAAAGACTAGACCACACACAATGTATACGACTGAAGGACTCTGTATCCATGGTCATGAACAATAAAAAAAAAATCTGTGCGACGCCCTGTGTGTCGTTGGAGAATAAATAAAACAAGTTTGTTTTAATTTGTGCTTTTATTTAAGACTACCTGATATATTACACCCTGTCTGTAATAGAAGCGATTCTGCTATTGTCGTTAATTAATAAGAACGACAAAAGCAACTCGCCAGGGTCCAATTATTGAATGGGTCACCTGAAATTTGAGAACTCGAGTTTTGTTTGACTTCAAAAATGGGCCCTTTTGGCTGTTGGTCCCAGTTGTTAATGCAACTGAATGCCTCATTAGTAAGTAGGTAGTTCTAATTATAAGCCTAATTATAATACCGAAAAACATTTTATTGCTCAGATTTAAATCACACATAATATGAAAATCACAAATGGTAAAATCTCCGCATAAACAGTATATAAACACATAAAATACAATCACCAGAGTCGCCCATCTTTTCCCTTGTGTCGTAAATGGCGACTAATGGACTTAGAACTGCACAACGTCCAATAGCTTATAGCGGCGACGGGCTCACCACCTGTCACGCTGAGTGCAGTCACTGCTGGTGAAGCGCGGACTATGGCAGTGGACTAACCCTTAGGGGATGATAGTCGTGCCCATATGTGTGTATAAAAATAATCACGCCTTTTTGCCAGGTTGTAAACAAAAATACAGATATTCACTACGATCCCGGCTCACATCCTTCGCTAGTAATATCTACCTAGGTAGGTTTTTGCATTTTGCAACATGCGCACTTACCTTAGTGTCCAGCTTTTTTTTTTTTGACGCTGTGGAAATGCTTTACGCAGAAACGCCCATCGGGGGAATGGGCGAATACTGTGAGACTCTCCCCCTGGGACGAAACCAGGGGGCATACTCACTAAAACCACAGCGACTCTCCTATCCGCGGAGTGGAGAGGAGACCGGGACCCAAGGTTTACCCAGTCAGCCTCCCCGGCGGAGCCCCCCTAGGTGGGGGGGCGCGGCATCACCCCTCCCGGCGCTGGGAGGGAGCGTGACGATAGCCAAGAGAGTTGAGCCATCGCCGCCCGGCAGTGGAGGCGCCGTGTGCAATGCCGACGACGAAGCCCCCGCTCCGTCAGCCGGCCGGCTGCCTCCACGAAGAGGAACCTTAGTGTCCAGCTGCCTTATCTTCTTGTAACCTCCCGAGGAACCTAGGACTATGTGGCAGCATTTCTCAGCACAGCATTCACAACATTCCGTAATACGTTCTTCTGAAAATAGTTCCTTTTCTACTTAAAAACGAGGGCGATAAAAATGAAATTACAGACGAATTTAGTACGCACAAACGAACTTTCTAAATGGTCAGTTACCTACAGGCCGAGTCTCTGACTAACTCTTAGGGGATAATAGTCGTGATTATTGTATGTATGTTTGTCATAATGACATTCTCAAGAGTGGTCGAGTGGTCTGTACGCCGACCTCAAGGCCGTCGCCATCTCGAGAGGTTCTGGGTTCGATCCCCGGTGGAGGCAAATGTTTGTGTGATGAACACGGGTGTTTGTTCTCCAGGCTAGGATGTTTATATTCTATATATTTTCATGTATTTTTAAATACCATCTATTATCCGTACAAGCAGCATTAGTTGCTTAAATTGGGGCTAGACGATACCTGTGAATTTCTGAAGATTAAATTTATTATTATTCTCAACAAACAGGTGATCGAGTCCCACACTCATTAGTTACCGCCAAGCCAGTGTTAGGTAAGCTCTGTAAAGATTTTGTGTCTGTAAACAAAAAAACGTCCAGCATGCAGCACTAGCACGTAAATTTAAATGGCTAACTGTATGTCTGTCTGTTTGTATTAAAAATATTTAGATAGGACGCTATAATAATTTTGCTTACTGGACTTTAATTAGAAGTCATGTCCGAAACCTAGCTGTACAAATATTAAAAGAATAAAAACATGTCAGCGAACTGATAACCGTGATCCACCCACCTAGTACATTAAATTCAAAGTAACGCGTCTTTAATAACACCAAATGACCTCATCTCGAAGTTAAAATTCTTGTGGAGTTTATATCAATTTGGTAATTCTTGCGTGTTACCGCTAATAAGTTATTATGTAACGTCGTATTACAATGATATACCTTAATATTTGTTATACATTGCTGTTTTTATTCATCAGTTGTAAATTACACATTAACTTAACCAGCAATGTACAACAACATTATGTTTTTATATCACTACGAAGTGTGTCACGGTACAGGTACAAAGCGACCGGTTCCGTGTCGTGTATAGAGGCGGGAAAAGTATGTTTGGAATGTAAAGGATCGGTCGCATATAGGTCCGAAATGTTCTTGATATGCCATAATAAAAAGAAGCTTATTATAGCGTTATATTAATTCATATGCTTTGCTTTGATGCCCTTTTCCTCCTAGAGTGGAAAAAGGGGCAAGAAAAAGAAGAAGATTAATTGATATGCTATATAATACGTAACAATAGGCTAGTTGACCCTTTACCTTATTGGGCCCCAAACGACATTACTGTTAACCATCACCATAAAAATAATATAATTTTTATTCTTCATCTCTCCTGACGGTAAGGGATGATAAGGCCGAAGGTGGTAGCGAGCTTCACTTGTATACCTCAACAACTGAAGAAATAGCTATCTTACCTCTGATTGCCGGAACACAACAATTATAACATTGTTAATATGGTGACAGATTTATGTGAGACTTGGTAGCTAGTGATGCGGGCCCAGTAGCCCTACCACCAACCAAACCGGGTAGAAAACTTCTGCCTTAGTGCAAGGAGATGGTATTTTATATTAATGTGTTATTTGTTTTCATTCATTGTACCCATGTAAGTTAAATAAAATAAAATAAAATACATAAATAGGTAAACGGATAAAATTACTTCCAGGAAATCCTACGACGAATACTAGATGCTTATGAACTATAACTTAATATGAATTCTTCCAACCATAAAAGAGCTGCAATACGGAAGAAAACAAGTAGTGACAACTCCCTGTGGATAAGATAAATGCACATTCACTTCGTAGCTTTTCTTGGATGCAGCTTCTCGCGCAGCGGCGCGGTCAGACACACTTGCATGAAGGTGAGGAGCGGTGTAGCGGATGAAAGACTTTTACACGTATGGTAAAACTTATAGTGCTCGTAACGTATGCGACCGTTATATTTACAACTGAGAAACCATGGAGGGACTGAAGGGTCCATTTTCAGTGCATGCGTTTAAGCAATTCAGTGTGCATTGTGGGTACGATGTAAACATTGGGGAGGTATTAATGACTACGTTACTTTACGCTTTTGTGTAATAAATGCAAACCACTAAAACTCATCATAAAGTGTTTAAAGATTTGAGAGCTTTGAACCGCACGCAGTATTATACGCAGTAATACGCATTTAATACGCATTTTTCAGGATTTTTTTTATAAAATAGCTAATAGCAGCTACATAACATTGTTAAAATTTATAACGCTATTAGTGTAAGCTAACGAGCACTTAAGTGCTTGTTTCGGACAGCTCACCTATTGGACGCGTGTGATTATGACGTGAACGTCTTGAAAGAAACCGAACTGTCAAACTTGCAACTTTCTGTAACTTGAAACGCCGACTTGTTTTTTGTTTAAAATCATTATTTTTCATTATAAAACTGTTACAAAGTGTTTTGTGTAATGTTTATGTGATGCCGTTGACTTGTTATATGTGGTGATTGATACAATTTGGTGTGAAATAGTGATATGTTTTGTGTGCAGTGTTACGATTTGTGATACTGAAGCGAATTTGGTTGTTTTGGAGGTCGAAGAATAACATTTGCCCGGTCTAAGGTAAGTGCCAGTCGCTTTTGGTACATTTCTTAACTTAGAAAACCTAAAAATTTGCATGTTTATCATGTGAAGTGGAACTGTAACTACGGAGATCGAAATGAAAGTTTCCTTCGATATTTTCACTCGGTGTAAATCGAACACCGTAGTAAATTGATCTGTATGGTCTACATTTACAACTCTGTGTGTTCTCTGCGTGCTAATGCGAAGATTTGCCTTATAATTGCGGTTTTCTATACAAACGCTATCACTTGGTACAAAGTGGCAAAAATTATATTTCGATATTATTTGGATCCAACTTTTAAGGAACTAAATTCATGTGTATGCTAGAAACTATATGTAACTAGTCTATGGTCAGAAAACCAGACACTATAGAAGCATCTATCGTTTTCTAACACCAGTTATTGAGACATTAAAATGCCTTGTTCATAAAGAGATAGATTAAAAAAAGAAAAAGAAAGAAAGGAAAAGGAAGAAATATATTAAAATTTTTTACTGAAAGTAGATGCCACTATTCCGTCTTATCACAATTTTTTTTTGAGATTTTATTAATGGCAAATAGGATGATTCAAAACAGGCGGAAACTGGACGCCGAAACCACCCGTATCGATAAGAAGATAAGATGGCTAATAGTTATAATTAGCCTAGGAGACCAGACCAATCGATCAATTGTGGATCGATGACAATGTATGGAGTGTAAAATAGATTATTCACGTTGATTGATAGATTCTACCATACAATTAATAAATTCTACCATACAATGGTGCTATTGATTGGCGATTATTCAATTGGTCTTGTAAACCCCTTACAAACGTTTGTAGGATAAAGGAATTTCTTCAGTTAGGTATATATATATATATTTTACCATGTCAAAATAAGCCATATCGCATTTGGACTTGCCATGTTTAACAAAAGTTTGAATAATAATCTATAGATTTCTTTGTTCCTGTCTTATCAATGTTAGTATTGTTAAAATAAATTGTTGTAAATGGCCTACATGCCTTATCAGAAAGCTCTAAAGGCTACCAACTAATAAAAAAAAAATACTAATGACGACTAATGGACTTAGAACTGCACAACATCCAATAGCTTATAGCGGCGATGGGCTCACCACCTGTCTCGTGGATTATGGCAATGGACTGCTTTTACGTCGCCTAGTCTCTGACTAACCCTTTGGGGATAATAATATATCTTTTCATGAAGCTGAGACCACTCAGAGCACTCCAACCCTTTGGAATCTTTTGTGCTTCATCTTCCCTAATCATCCCTCACTACAATGTTATTTTATCATTCTCATCTATATACGTCCAACTGCTAGGCACAGGCCTTCCTCATGGAGAAGCAACGCTGACCCAATGCGGATTTGTGAGGTATTCCTCAAGGCGCACCTATATTTAACTTTGATGGGGATAGTAACTGAATAATCAGCTATCTAAATTTTTTTTTTGAGATTTTGTAATTAATCTGTGAGCTGAGAGATGAGGGGGAGGGGACAAACGGGACGGCTCACCTGATGGTAAGTGATTACCGCCGCCCATAGACATTTCCAACACCGGAGGTGCGTTGCTGTAGATGCGTTGCCGCCCTTAAGGAGGGAATTCGGGACCACAAATTTTTGGTCACCATTCCACGGCCTGACCATGGCGACGGTGTGCTTTATTTTCGTTTCAAAACCCAAAGCGTTCTAACGCCAACAAGCTCCTTATGCTATTTTATACTACTCTCCATAAAGTCGAAAGTATAATTTTGAATATTAGCCAATGCTAGGTATTGGAGTGGTTTTTATTGGTAAGTTTTTTTATTTATAGTATGACATGTGTTTGCCTCCAAGTCTGCGCCAAAATGTCCTTCTATGTAAACAACCTTGACCGTACCTGACCTTGTGTTCCGCAAATGATGTTGATATTAATATTTTATTAGAAATCTGAATCCAAAATTATATTTTGTCAAAATCCTTTAAAGGAATTTAGAGATGCATTTTGCAATATTTTTAAATATTAATGTCCCCCTCCCGCCCGCCAGAAACCCGCGTGTTCTTTCGTGTCAGATTTCCGCGCACATTTCCGCGACAGTACGCATCTCCGCACAGCTTCTGTAGATACACTCGAACTGAAAAACATCTCTTCTCGCCTCCTCTGGACTTCTCACATCTCCGCTTTGGTAGAGTCCGGGCCTAAATCTATAATCAATATAATATAGTATAAACGTGTCTTCTACATAATAGGTCGAATAAATACAATGAAGGACCCATTCTCAAGCCCGTGTTATCTCACAGATAGCAAGTTAATCATAAGTTAATGAACACAGTAATTGCCATTGAAGGTAGGAGCCGTTATCTGTGTGACCTCTTTGTGTTGAATAATATGTACTTAAGAGATATTAATGGAATGTATAATAACAGAACGTATTTCACGAATTATTAGGGCTTCCACGAAGTGGACCGAGCGGGCAGCGCAGGACTGATAGTCGTGAAGATCCTTGTGGGAAGCCCATGCCCAGCATTTCGTCTTTAGGCTGATCAAAGTCAATAATTAGGTATATCTTTTGAAAATAAACTTGTAATGACATGAAAATGTGACGTGTGGGTGGAGATGTAAATAAAATCACGAGATGTCGTCACTTATTGTATATTTAACATATTTAAGAAAGTTATTTGAAACTGTTGAACATTTATCGTTATAGTTTATTAACTTAAAATATATTATAATTTTATTATCAACACTTAATTTTTATAATATTTTTATAATTTATTGGCGTCGAGACAACCGCTCAGACGCTGGCTCTGAAAGGAATCAAAGAGAGAGACAGATGGTTAGTTTAAATTTTATTATCAACACTTAATTTTTTTAATATTTTTATAATTTATTGGCGTCGAGACAACCGCTCAGACGGAATTAAAGAGAGAGACAGATGGTTAGTTTAAAAACAGAAAAAGAGCAATAACAACAAAGAAAAGTCGCTAATACTGATATAGCGCCTCGTTGCCGCAAACTCTAAAACTACAAACGCACAAGCGTGTAGACGCGTCCCAAGTGCTTTAAATATCAAACCATCGCAAACTCTATCCACTCATTTGAAGTTTCTACGGCTTGTTGAGGTTTGGCAAGCGTGTGGACGAGGCATAAGCTTTGGCGTGCTAAGCCTTCCGTGGCACTCCCGAGAACCGCATCTAGGCCTCGTCTCACCGCCGTCTGAGGAACCTGTTTGCGCATAACAGTACAATCTCGTTATCATACGTTACGGCGTAAACTTGAATGGAAACATGCGGTCAGTTATCAGTCATATTATTACACATAATTCAGCGCATATGCTGAGTATGTAGTAGAAATAAATGACTCGGACTGCACAGATTATATTAAGTGGTATATGACATCTCCCCGAAGGCAGAGGCAGATATGTTAGGTCCCCATGTAACAGGTGGCGAGCCTGTTGCCATGCACCGGGCACAATGTGAGGCAAGCGATATTCACAATGAACTGTACATAAGTTTTATTTAAACTCAGTGGTAATGGCGGTGGGATCGAACCCGCGTTCCCCGCGGCCTCTTGGACGAGTAGTGCCCCGTCCGTCCCAACTCGGCTATCGCTGCGGCTGTATTTTCTGTATAGTTCAAAATTATATAATAGGATACATAACACATTACATATATACACTTAGCAGATAGGAAATACAAGCCTAAACTATTGCTTACCTTCTGACTTTGTCGTATTTGAATACTGAAAATCTTCATAAATAAATGTATATTATGATATCTACTTAATATTAATTTATAGAAAAGAAACCAAAGAAACAGAATAAATACATACATATAATCACGACTATTATCCCCTAAGGGTTTGTCGGAGACTAGGCAAAAGCATCGCGAAAGCAGCCCACGGCCATAGTCCGCGCTTCACCAGCAGTGACTGCACTCAGCGTGACAGGTGGTGAGCCCGTCGCCGCTATAAGCTATTGGATGTTGTGCAGCTCTAAGTCCATTAGTCGCCTTTACGACACCCAAGAAGAGATGGGTTGGTAGTATTCTTTTAATGAGCCGCTACCAAACGACACACATATTTTAATTTATATAACACATTAAAATAAATTATTATAGTACAATGCCTACAATGTAAATACACGGATACAACCGTAAATATGTATACCTAATTATTTATATGGCTAAGTATAAGTTAGTAAGTACATACGTACTACACATCACACACACACTTTCTTCTTCTTCTTCTGTCTGTCAGAATATGTGACTTCTCTGTTCTTAGACCCACTTGCAGGAAAGTGAAAACGAGCTATTTTGCTATGGTCAAAATCGAGATTTAAACTACGTTTAAAATGTCCTGCAAGTGGTCATTAGTGACAAGAATAGAGAAAGGAATGCTCAAATGGTTTGGTCAACCACTGACCCCATTTTGAACCCATTTACCCCGTCCTCAGCCTATATACGTCCCACTGTTGGGCACAGGCCTTCATTATTGGGAAACACATGAGAAGTATGGGCCGTAACACCACCACGCTGGTCCAGTACGGGTTGGTGGGTACCTCAATTACCCATTTTTCATAAACGATATCGTTTATCGAAAATCGAAAGGCTTGTGGTAGGGGGCAAGAATGCCATCGACCTTCGATTAGGTAACTGTAGGACAAGTGCTTATTCGTCGAGGAAAGTGAAGCTTATTTAAATGGGCAATAGGTTTATAATAGATTAGAAGCCACTTAGATTATAGCATCATTAAATATGTTTACTTGAGACCTATAGTGCCAAGAGTTCGATAATCAAGTAACATCACATCTATAAATAAATCTTTAGACATTCACACCTATCAACTAGCCCCATTTTAAGCAACTAAAGCTGCTTGTGTTACGGATACTAGATGTCAGATATATATATTAATAGATGAATACATATAAATATTCAGATAATATACAATACTTATATAAACATCTAAGACTGGAGAACAAATGCATGGTTTCATCACACACACATCTGCCCCCACCGGGGATCACCCCAGAACCTCTCGAGATAGCGACCACGGAGGTCTTCCAATGTCTTTACACGGCTCTTTTAAAGGACACACGACTGCGATAAGATTATTGAAGGCACCTTGAATAATGGGACGTAGTGTAATAATGGGCCTTCCTAGTGTAATAATGGGCCTTCCTAGTGTAATAATGGGCCTTCCTAGTGTAATAATGGGCCATCCTAGTGTAATAATGGGCCTTCCTAGTGTAATAAGGGGCCTTCCTAGTGTAATAATGGGCCTTCCTCATGGAAACAAACACAATATGCGGTGTATGGGACAAGGGGACGTCATCATTATTTATTTACGCGAGCAATATATAATTGCATTCGTGCTATTGAATTTATTAGGTCCTTACCTATGAAATTGGTGTTTTGTATGGAGATTTTGGGGATGTCTGCATTTTATATACTAACATTTTATCAGTTTTCTTCACAACGACAAATCCAGAGATAATAATATTTGGCATGTATCATTAGACAAGCTTTAGCAATATGTGTGTGAACACGCTTGATTAAAATTATTCATCGTTTTTATGTTAATGCAAATCAAATGATGTATTCGGGAGGCAGTTAAAAATAATTGTCTTTGTGTCTAATTTTAACACAATTAAACTTACAAAAAATTATCAAATTAAATAATACGAGCTTAAATATATGGTCTATTTTTAGAAGAGGCAATTATTTTATAAGAATGATCTGAAACTTAATAGTTACGGACAAATTGCTAAGACAGAATAAAAACACCAATTTCATACGTAAGGACCCAATATAATGATTATCCACATAATCTAATGGACTAGCAATAATCTAACAGATTAGCTCTTGGCCTTTATCTCACCTGATGGTAAGTGACGATAAGACCGAAGGTGGAAGCGCGCTTCACCTGTAATCCTCAACAACTGGAACTGGCTATCTTACCTCTGATTGCCGGAATGCAATAATTGCTTATAACATTGTATTTTGGCGACAAATTTCGGTTTTCTCACCTTGGCTGTAGCTGCCACGCTCGGAAAAATTAAATTTAATACGCAATTATTTCAAAAAAAGGACAGTTCTTATAGTACATTCAATAAGTTTTAGGTTACACCAAGTAAAACATTTTGCTGGTGAAGGTGTTTGACGACTTTCAAGCCATATCAAAATACCTATACTTTTTACTATAAGTGTGGATTCATGTGTATAAGTTATTTGCTTGCCGCATTGTATTTCATGGCGTTATTTTCTACGCCTGACGCCATGTGCACCTCTAGAGGCACGTACGGAGATAGGGTTGGCAAAGCGGAAAATAATGTAAACTTTACAAAATACTAGCTTTGCCCGCGACTTAGTCCGCGTGGAATAGTAGTGCTAAAGGTGAAGTTATATAGCCTATAGCCTTCCGCAGTAAATGAGCTATCTAACACTGAAAGAAGTTTTCAAATCGGACAATTGATTACTGAGATAAGCGCGTTCAACCAAAAATAGCGTCGCCATCTCGAGAGGTTCTACGTTCGATCCCCGGTGGGGGCAAATGTTTGGGTGATGAATTTTCAGGCATTTGTTCTCCAGTCTTGGATGTTTATTTAAATTTATATATCTAGGATATTTATGTGTATTTATCTATTAAATATATTTATCCGTCACCTAGTGTCCGTAACACAAGGAGCATAAATTGCTTACAATGGGGCTAGTTGATAGGTGTAATGGTTTAAAGATATTTATTTTTTATTATTATTTATTAGTATAAATTTACATGATTCAAATTCGTATACTTGCGGCACGACTGCTGATGTTGAAGGCCGGTGGGTTATCCCTTGACCACTACCCAAGCTTTGCTGCTGTGCCTATAACTTTCTCTCTGCGACTTCATTTACCGCAGGAACACAGCACTATATTCATAACATAATAGTGTTGTTTACCTGTGATTTTCTGTAAGATGGAGAAGCTACTCCCAGGATCCGGCGGGAATCTTATGTCAAATACAATACATTTCCCAATTGTCTACTATATCTCCTAGTTTACTGGTCTCTGTGTTTGCCGATGGAAATTGTTGAAACTTCGACCTGAAAGTGCCCGTAGAAAGTTTTTTTTTAAATTTATTTAATAACTTCTCACATACAATTATCATTACAGGAATATATCTACGATAAACGATAAGTAGGGAACTAAAAATAACAATTAAAAACAATCTACTTGTAACGAATAACGTGCAATGTAATTTTCGTGAATTCACTCAGACTACATGAAAATAAATCTAATAATTCTGCGACCGAGTTATGCGTGTGCAGGGAACGCGTTAGCGGTGCCTCCTTCAGGAGGTTGGTCCGGCCGCGTGGCACTGCCACCTAAAGTTGAAAGTTGCAAGTTGCATTGTTACCGAGTTCTGAACTATTCCCAAGGTTTATGCCCGAGAACTAGTCCGGAAAAGCCTCAAAATTGAGTTGCAATAATACAACTGGACAAACAAAGAGACAAACAAGATAGTGAGTTCAGAAAAACCTGGTAAAATAAAATATAGTTTCAATTTCGCTCCTGGATTATAAATGCAGGTTCTTCGCAAAATCGCCTAAGTTTCCCTCAGTGCCAACCCTAGACGAGAGGCATTTACTCACGGAATAGCTATTAGAACAGAATCAAGGCGGCGATTTGGTTTCATTTGAGCGTTTGCGCAGCTTTCTGATTGCTCAGTCTACATGGCTTCTTTGTTTTTACTTAAAACGGGTAACTACTTAGAAGGTAACACACGATCCGCGAAAATAATGGCGAAGAGAAATAACAAAATTAAAATGGCTCGAAGTATGTCTGCGTGATCGAATCAGAAACTAGGAGTTAAACCGGAGACCTAAGGTCACCAATCCACAGAATTGCAGGCCGGAAGTGGTAGTGGGCTCACATTGCTTGTGGCAGTACGGCTGTTGGAGCTGAAAGATTCTCGAATAGCGGCCACGTATTGGGAGGCGCAACGTGGAAAGATCCACATGGGCGACATACTAGTCACATGACTGATCGTCTTCTAGATCCTTGGATAGACCTATGTTCAGCAATGGCCGTCTCTCGGCTATGCTGGGAACATACTTACATGAAACATATTTTCGTTATATATTTTTAAAATATTAATACATGTCACTAAAAAGGATAGTTATTTGGCATTTGCCATTTTGAAATAGTCATCTAAATGCACATATTATTCTGTGTGCAGAGTTCATTGACATCAGTGACGAGATGACAGCAAATATAGCAAGTGGTCGTATAAAATCCGCTCCGTATGGTAACCTGCTTTGTCCGATGCGCAGACGCATCATTGACGATTTCTTTGTATGAAAGCGGCTCTATGAGCCTATTATTATAGCGGCTTTAAGCGCAGTTTTCTAAAGAGTTTTCCTTCCTTATCTAAGCCTTTTTCTTGCCCTTGCGTGGGAGTGACCTGGGGTCCGCCCGACCTATTTAAACATTAGGTTCGGGTTGGCGCCAAAAAGAGGATTTCCGGGTATATTCGGGGAGTCTACCCAAAGCCGAGCCAACGAACAGTTTGTGAATTGCTTTTGAGTATTTTTCACATTAAGACAAATACTCATGTCACGGTTCTAAAACCGTCTTACAACCGTTTTCGATACTTAAAAAAAATTAAATAAATTGAAAAAAAATTGAATAAATAAATAATAATTGAAATAAATTGTGTATACTCTACCCAATTTCCTTTTATTTATCTTTTTTGCTCTCTCGGGTCGTCCTACCCACGGCCAGAGCGTGTCACTCATTATGTACAAATAGCAACACTCTTAACTGCCCATGTCACGTGACCACCAACTTTTGTAAGAAAGTGCAGTGATCCTGTATCCTGGGATGTAAGGGGCGAACTACGGGATGTAAGGGGCGAACTACCATCTTTCGCCCCAAGCCAACCTCACCTGCACGCGGTGCATCCTGCTGACTGACGAACGAGGCTCTGGCGTACCGACCGATGGCGGTATAACCTTCCGAACCAAAGGCGCAGCTAAATGTAGCAGGCCGGTGACGGGCAGCAGCGTCACCGGTGCGAGAGCTACGCCCTGCGATCGCCAACCCGCCTGCCCAGCGTGGCGATTAAGGGCATAACCTCCAAATGTTAAACCGACATAAGCCACGGCCCCCAGTTCCCGGCGGCCCCGCTATTCCTGGCCATGGTGGCGGCCACGGTAACGGCGGGGCGGGGGGTGCTAAGAATCTCCGGGTTACGGAAGGCCACCATAACCGACTACTCCTGGCGACGTACAACGGACGCACGCTACGGCTAGACTCTCATCTGGCAGAACTCGAGGTGGAACTTGGGAAAATTAGGTGGCATATCCTAGGGTTATGTGAAGTCCGAAGAGAGGGGGAGGACACCATAACTCTTCCATCTGGCCATCTAATGTACTTCCGTGAGGGAGACCGACAATCCCAAGGTGGCGTTGGGTTTTTGGTTAACAAGTCCATTTGTGACAACGTTGTGGAAATATCCAGTGTGTCGAGCAGGGTAGCGTACCTAATTGTCAAGCTCACCGAGAGGTATAGCCTCAAGGTGGTGCAAGTGTACGCACCGACCTCGGCACACTCGGACGAAGATGTGGAGGTTATGTTTGATGACATATCGACGGCCCTCCACTCCACTACTAAGACCCACTACAGCGTTGTTATGGGGGACTTTAACGCTAAAGTGGGAGTACAGAATAGCAGCGAATCGGTAGTAGGATCTCATGGATTTGGACGTAGAAACCATAGGGGGCAAATGCTCGTCAACTTCCTCGAGCGGGAGGGGCTGTTCTTGATGAACTCTTTCTTTAAGAAGCAGCCCCAAAGGAAATGGACGTGGCAAAGCCCGGACACTATGACGAAAAATGAGATCGACTTCATCATGACGGACAAGAAGCACATATTCAGAGATGTCTCCGTGATCAACAGATTTAATACGGGTAGCGATCACAGACTTGTCCGAGGCTCTCTGAATATCAACTTTAAGGCTGAACGCGTCCGTCTGATGAGGTCAAGACTCCGACCTACCTTGCTCCAAACCATGATTGGATCCGAAACATTTCAGTCAAACCTGGAGAACCGATTTGCTGCCGTGGAAACCACAATAGACGTAAACCAAAACCTTAAAAATATAACTCGAGTCCTCAGGGAAGAAGGCAATAGATTTTGTGAAATGCAGCGTAAGGGCAGGAAGTCAAAACTTTCGGAAATGACATTGGGGCTGATGAAGGAACGACGTGAAAATCCACCCGTCACTTCGGAAGGAAAGCGCGCTCTAAACCAAGAGATCAGGAAGCTCGTACGACGCGACCTCCGGTGCCACAATACTTTTCTGATTGAGAAAGCAATTGAGCAAAACCGGGGGTCGAAAGTATTCGTACAATCTCTTGGAAGAAGCCACCTGACGAAGCTGACCACAGAAAGAGGAGAAGTCGTTGTTTCAAAGCCGGCAGTCCTTTCCGAAGTCGAAGACTTCTATAGCCGACTCTACGCCTCGCACGCATCTAGACCTAAACCCGAAAATGAGGACCCTAGAGCAATGTTAACACGCCACTACACTGAAGACCTGCCAGAAATCAGCATTGATGAAATCGAGTTGGCTCTTAAACAGTTGAAAAATGGAAAAGCCCCTGGAGAGGATGGCATTACAACAGAGCTACTTAAAGCTGGAGGCAAACCCGTACTGAGGGAGCTCCAAAAGCTTTTCAATGCTGTCCTATTCGAAGGGAGAACTCCGGAGGCGTGGTGTAGGAGTGTGGTCGTCCTGTTCTTCAAAAAGGGAGACAAGACTCGGCTGAAGAACTATCGACCCATTTCCCTTCTAAGCCACGTCTATAAGCTGTTTTCAAGAGTCATCACGAACCGCCTTGCGCGAAGACTCGATGAATTTCAAACACCGGAACAGGCTGGATTTCGGAGCGGATACGGCACCATAGACCACATCCACACAGTGCGGCAGATTATACAGAAGACCGAAGAGTATAATCAGCCCCTGTGTCTAGCATTCGTGGACTATGAGAAGGCCTTCGACTCGATTGAGATCTGGTCTGTTTTGGAGTCCCTGCAGCGATGCCAAGTAGATTGGCGATACGTCCAAGTGATGAGATGTCTCTACGAAGCTGCCACTATGTCCGTCCAAGTACAAAATCAGCAAACAAAATGTATACCATTGCATCGAGGTGTAAGGCAAGGGGACGTAATCTCCCCGAAATTGTTTACAAATGCAATGGAGGACATGTTTAAGACGCTGCACTGGAAAGGGCGAGGCATCAACATTAATGGCGAATACATATCTCACTTGAGATTTGCGGACGACATCGTTCTCATGGCAGAAACGCTGCAGGACCTACAAAAAATGCTAAATGACCTGGATAACTCTTCTGGACGCATCGGCCTACGGATGAACTTGGATAAAACCAAGGTCATGTTCAATGAGCATGTACTACCGGAACCGATTGCAGTACACGGTGTCGCTCTCGAAGTTGTTCAAAAATACGTGTACCTCGGGCAGACATTGCAGTTAGGTAGAAACAACTTCGAGGACGAGGTGAACAGAAGAATCCAGTTGGGTTGGGCAGCATTTAGGAAATTACATCGAGTATTCTCATCGTCGATCCCACAATGCCTAAAGACGAAAGTCTTCAATCAGTGCGTCCTACCCGTTATGACATACGGAGCCGAAACGTGGACACTGACGGTACGGCTGGTCCACAAGCTTAAAGTCGCTCAGCGAGCTATGGAAAGGGCTATGCTCGGAGTTTCTCTTAGGGATAAAATCAGAAATGAGGTGATCCGACAGAGAACCAAAGTTGTCGACATAGCCTACCGAATAAGCAAGCTGAAGTGGCAATGGGCTGGCCACATTAGCCGCAGAACCGACAACCGTTGGGGTAAACGAGTTCTGGAGTGGAGACCGCGCCTCGGCAAGCGTAGTGTAGGGCGCCCTCAGGCCAGGTGGAGTGACGATTTGCGCAAGGTGGCTGGCAGGAGCTGGATGCGAGAAGCCGAAAATAGATCGAAGTGGCGTGAATTTGGGGAGGCCTACGTCCAGCAGTGGACTGCCATAGGCTGACGACGACGACGCAGTGATCCTAACTACGATCATAGAGGGTTCCGGGCTGGAGTCCCGGTAAAGACAAACGTTTGTTGCGACAACAATTTTTTTATTGGTCACATGATTGGTATGTTTAGATTTAGATTTATTTATTTCATTTTCACACAATTACATGATAAGGGATTTTAAAATGCAATTAGAAAAAAAAATCGTCAAATGTACAATGAATGATCTTTAAATATTTAATTTAAACAATGTATTTAATAAAATAAAATTCATAATAATTTAAACAATGTCAAATATAGTCTATGGTATAATAGATTTCATCGAATTGTCATAATAGAATTAAAATTTAAATGGTCCCGATAATAATAAAAATTTATTACATAGTGTAAAGTCAAAAAATAAAATATGTATATACCTATTTACAGTTTTCAATTTATTCACAATCTCTCGGCTAGCTGAATAATGGGTAACAAACAATACATAATATTATTATTTACAAGAAATATTTATTAATATTTAATATGTATGTCATATGTATGTATTATGTATCTATGTATTTATTTAAACGCACTGACGAGCTATTAAAGCTCACCAGGAGTAACCTGAGCATAATGATTAGGACTTTGACTGGTCATTGCAAGTTAAACAGACACCTTTACCACATGAAGCTAAAGCACACTGACACTTGCAGATTCTGCGAACAAGAGCGTGAAACACCTCTTGTGCTACTGTGAACAGCTGATTCACAAAAGAAGCAGACACCTGGGGAAACACACCCTTGATCCAGAAGAAATAAAAACAATCCAAACTGGGAACGTCTTATCATTCTAAGACAGTGCCCAGTTGATGGAGCTACTGTGGGCCTTAAATAGAACTTACATAGAAGACACAATAGATCTTATTAGGTCGCAGTGATGCGAAACAGCCCCGACTACCGCAAATAATAATATTAATATTTAATGCGGTATCTACACCTTTTAAGGTGTATGGAGGCATATTGAAAATTTGAAATTTAATCTTATATCATCATAAATAAGCGACGTTGTCGTTGATCTTGTTTTGGAAGAAAGGCAACAACTGAAAGCATGTCAAGCCAAAGATATTTTGGCCTTAGAAACTTTATGTTTTGTCGTGAAGTTGTCATGCGAGAAATAAGAGTTCTGATGAAAATAACAGTTAAATAATTTTTTAACAATTATTTTGCCCGAAAATCTCATATTTTTGAAGATTCAGGTGAGATGCTGGATGAATATCGACAGTTCTGATTAGCATCTCACAAGTTTCGAATAGTTCTTGCTATGTACAATGCATTTCCAAAGAGTTCTGACGAGAACAACAGTTAAATAATTTTTGAACAATTATTTTGCCCGAAAATCTCATATTTTTGAAGATTCAGGTGAGATGCTGGATGAATATCGACAGTTCTGATTAGCATCTCACAAGTTTCGAATAGTTCTTGCTATGTACAATGCATTTCCAAAGAGTTCTGACGAGAACAACAGTTAAATAATTTTTGAACAATTATTTTGCCCGAAAATCTCATATTTTTGAAGATTCAGGTGAGATCTGAAGAGAACTTCAGAACTGTTTGGAAATGCATTGCACATACCAAGAACTATTCGAAACGTGTGAGATGCTAATCAGAACTGTCGATATTCATCCAGCATCTCACCTGAACCTTCAAAAATATGAGATATTCATACAAAAAAAAATGTTTTTAAAAGAACTTTTGACAGTAGATGCCTATCACCTAGAACTCCTCGGATTTAACCTTACCCGTCATCCTTTTAACGGAATATGATGAGATGCAGCGACATAAGTTTGGAAGTTAGCATCTCATTTTTTAAATTTGTTTTTTAGTATGAAATTCGCCGGAACTATTGTTGAAACCTATCAAGAACTGTAGAACTATATGAAAATACTATATGGATGAAAATGAATACTAAGTTTTTTAATGAGATGCTAACATTTGATATGCCAACTTCACATACGTTATGAGTTCACACAGTGGTATATTCGACAGACAGATAGACAGTAAACAAAGTAATGACATAAAAACAATCAAACTATTGAACATATATGTCATATCAAAACTAGCCAGGGTGGAATATATTCAAAAGTGCCTCTAAAAATAGGTTTGGTCTAACAATTTCGAAAACAAAGCTACCTTCGCCATGGTCAGGCTGTGGATGGGTGACCAAAAGTTTGTGATCTCGAACTCTTCCGTGTTTCGGAAGGCACGTTAAGCATCCAACTCGCATTGGGCCAACGTGGTGGTGTTACGGCCCATACTCCTCATGTGTTTGTTTCAATGAGGAAGGCCTGTCCCCAGCAATAGAAAGAACGTATATTTTCCTTGACCTATTTAGGTATATAGTATTTTAATTCTGTTATAATTTTCCTATAACTACAGCACGTGGCTTCTTATTACTGTTCTAATGAGTTATTTAGAGGTAAATAACATTGTTAGTTTAAATGTTAAGGAAACAGGAAGTGATTATGTGGATGCTTGAACTCAGACAGAAATATGATACAATATATATAAATAAAACAAACTGTGTAAAATGTTGAATAGTAATATTATTAACCGCCTCTCTGGCTTAGTGTTTGACACCGTGTGTAGAGCGCGGTCCGGGGTTCAATTCACGGGCGCAGGGGTTTTTCTGCTCGGTTTGGTTGGTGGTAGGGCTTCTAAGGCCGCCTGGGTAGCTACCACCGTCTTACCAAAATTTGACTGTGAGTCAATAAAGTCGAGTTAGTTATAATTAATGCTCTTTCATCTATCCATCTTTACTTAGGTCTTGCACCCTGCATTACCATCCTCATATCATCACGCCTCTTTCCCCGAAGGGGTAGGCGGAGGTGCTAAACACCCACATTTCGCCGGATATGTTACGTCCTGTTGCCATGCACCGGGCACAATGTGAGGCAAGCGATATTCTTTTATACATAAGTTTTATTCAAACTCAGTGTTGGCGGCGGTGGGATCGAACCCGCGGTTCCCGCGGCTGAGCGAACGAGTAGTGCCCCGTCTGTCCTAATTCTGCTACCGCTGCCTTCACATTCTTAGGCCCGTATTACAGAACCAAACTCAAGCGTAGATCTCTGCTTGAGCACTGTTAGAGAGGGATGGCGCTATTGATCCCACACAGCGCCATCCCTTTTTAACTGCGCTCAAGCAGAGATCTACGCTTGAGTTTGGTTCTGTAATACGGGCCTTAGACAGTTATAAATCGAAATCACAAACATCATATCAATTTCGCCATTCTTGAGTTGTTTTATTGGGTCCTTCCTTATGAAATTGGTGTTTTTTCTCTCTCTTAGTATTTTGTCTGTAACTATTAAGATTCAGAGTATTCCTAAAAATAATTACCTCGTCTAAAAATAGACTATATTTTTGAGCTCTTTGGATTTGTTTTGATAATTTGTTGTAAATTTAATTGTGTTAAAATTGGACACGGAGACAACTCTTTTTAAGTGCCTCCCGAATACATCATTTTATTTGCATTCACTTAAAAACGATAAATAATTTTTATGAAGTGTGATATAACACATATTACTAAAGCTTGTCTAATGATAGATGCCAAATATTATTTATGATTTGTCGTTGTGAAGAAAACTGAAAAAGTTTTAGTATGGAAAATGCAGAATTCCCCAAAATCTCCATACAAAACACCAATTTCATAGGTAAGGACCTAATATTATAACTAACTCAACTTTTTCTGACACACTCTATATTTTTTTGGTTTTTTTCTTAACTTCTTTTGGTGCAGATTTGAAATAAAGTGTTTATTATTATAAATGATGATGAACTGTCTTAAAAAAAAACAATATGCATAAAAATTTTACTGTAACATTCTTATCCGATGACTTACAGTAAAAAAAATGCTGATAAAAACTGAGAAGTATTTGAACGAGTCTTATACACATTTTATGAGTAATTCACTAACATTTACAATTACAACTAATCTTTACGATGCATATTTCAGTTACTTATGAGATCATTCAAACAACCTTAGTTTTGCAGTCAAGTTATGGTATTTTAATCACTCCGCATTCGTACTTAAGGCTTCTAATATGGTTTGAAAACATTTGTAGAGGCATGCAAAGTTATTCCTTCGTTTGCTTTGCAGAATTCAACTTTATTTGTTAACAAAAAGGGTGTTTTAACCGCAGATACGTTTGGGAGGCTAGTGACGCAACGCTAACCGTTTTGTTTCTTTTTCAAAATGGTTGTTTTTTTTTGGGTTCTTTATTAGGAACAATAGGGCGAAGGCGAGTGTGACAAAGGGGCTTTAAGGTCTGCGGGAGATTGTTCGCAGGCCTTCTGAAAACTTGTCACTTTACGGAGGTCATTATTTTGACTTTAATTCGTTAGCGATTTTTTTTTTGCACCACACTTGTTCTCTACTTCATTTAGGATTGGTTGCAAAAAAAAACAAAATGGTAGCATTTTTTTTTTTCTTCGGCACCCTTAAAATAAGAAATCAATGCAATTGTCCTCAGCCTATATACGTCCTACTGCTGGGCATAGGCCTTCCTCATGGAGAAACACACGAGGAGTATGGGCCGTAACACCACCACGCGGGCCCAATGCGGGTTGGTGGGTAGAAACAGTCGCAATAGCGACCGGGACCAACGGCTTAACGTACCTTCCGAAGCACGGAGGAGCTCTAGATCGCAAAGTTTTGGTCACCCATCCACGGCCTGTCCATGGCGAAGGTAGCTTTGTTTTAAATCGAAAGCCAAAGCATACTAACCACTACGCCACCTAGCTCCTCATCCTCATCAATGCAATATCCAAAATTTTGCCTTTTAAGTTTCAATAATAGCTCAGGGAATTGAAAGAAAAGAAATATAGCTCTCCTTTTTAGTAGGTATTGCATATTGCTGCAGAACTGATGGACGCTGGCAAGGGTCCTTGAATAGCATCCAGATAATCTTCTAAATGAAAAGGTAAAGATAAACAGATGCCCTGGTGATGGTCAGAGCAACTATCGCTGTAGAGCTCCTTGGAGGAGGTCTGTCTATGAGCGCCTCTATGATGGTAATGACGTAAACATCAATGTCAATTGAAAACTTTGATAATCAAACTATGTATAGTGTGGAGTTAGTCAAGTCATGAGTCAGTGTGACACAGGAAGCACCTCAGATATGGTGACTGGCCCTTGTGTGTGATAATTGACTTTGATTTACACGTCTACGAACGCGTAATTAGTAATAGGTTTCTTATACTCACAATATCGCTTGCCTCACAGTGTGCCCGGTTTTTCATTAGTGAATGGATGGATTAATTTCCCTCTTCTGAAAAACATTTTTTTCAAACCAGCGGATCTTTTCGTGATGGTGTGGCTCATAATATTGGGTCCTTAACTATGAAATTGGTGATTTATTCTGTCTTAGCAATTTGTCCGTAAGCATTAAGTTTCAGAATATTCGTATAAAATAATTGCCTCTTCTAAAAATAGACCATATATTTGAGCTCGTATTATTTAATTTGATAATTTTTTGTAAGTTTAATTGTGTTAAAATTAGACACAAAGACAATTATTATTAACTGCCTCCCGAATACATCATTTGATTTGCATTAACATAAAAACGATGAATAGTTTTTATCAAGCGTGTTCACACACATATTGCTAAAGCTTGTCTGATGATACATGCCAAATATTATTATCTCTGGATTTGTCGTTGTGAAGAAAACTGATAAAATGTTAGTATGTAAAATGCAGACATCCCCAAAATCTCCATACAAAACACCAATTTCATAGGTAAGGACCTAATAAATGCAATAGCACGAATGCAATTATATATTGCTCGCGTAAATAAATAATGATGACGTCCCCTTGTCCCATACTACGAATATTGTGTTTGTTTCCATGATGACGTCCCCATTATAACACTAGGAAGGCCCATTATTACACTAGGAAGGCCCATTATTACACTACGTCCCATTATTCAAGGTGCCTTCAATAATATTATCGCAGTCTTGTGTCTTATCAAAACACCAATATCATAGGTAAGGACCTAATATTTGTGATATATGTCAGATTTTTTAAACGCACATCCAGAGGCCTTCGTGTAAGTTTTTTAATATAAAATACGTTACTATTGTAGTTGCGTTAAGAGCTCAATTTGTATGGGAAACTTAGTATGCGTTACGTTCCGCGAGAGGCGCTATTCACGTTTCCTATACAATTTGGACTCTTAACGCAACTACAATAGTATCGTATTTTAAACTCAAAAACTTACACTAAAGCCTCAGAGCAGGGGCAGGGCAATTCGCTTAGCTCCGTCCTTCAACATTGGTGCCATCAAAATGGGCGCCAAGAGATTTTTCATGGGCCTGCTAGTGTTAGTTGGCTAGGTTGTCGCTACTTTCGCTGCGTCCTTCGCCCAGCTATATGTAAATGTCACCGTAAAATTGTAAATACATCAGATTATAATCTATCTCGCGAGATTGTGAACTGTCGAAAACTTGTAAACTGTAACATATTGCTTACAATTTAACGCATTATTCTTCGGTAGATTTCAATCTATCGAAGTAAAACGTCAAATTGTGAATTGGAACGTACCTCGCGCGCTGATTGGTTGAACGACATGCCCGCGCCGCCATATTCGTTTGTTAATTAATTTGTTGATGAGTGATCATAAATTGATTTCATGTTGAAAATAACTCACAGCTTTAGAATTAGTTATACTCGTATGAAATTATTATGGAAGTAAAATAAATGTGTGATTAACCAAAGAAGTGAAGTTTGAATGATAAATAAGTCAGTGTTAGTCACCGAATATAGTCTAAATTACTACATTTTCCGTGTTTTAATATTTATTGTGCGCGTGAACCTGTACAACCACCGTGTTGTCAGGGTACCAGCACAACGTCGAGTGTACTTAGGTATGAACCATAAAAACAAAAAAACCCAGTACAAACAGGTTTATTGGATAGCTTATTCTTTACAATCTTTCCTTGCCCTATATCTCACATAAATGAAACACCGTTAGCGCGATGAAAGAGCATGCAGCGCCATCTCTTGACGTCACACGGAACTAATTTTTACAAAGACAGAAATAGTTATACAAACCTATGTGATGTTATTTGATAACATTTACAATGTCGGATATTGAGTCTGTCCATCAACAAAACTCAGAAATATCAGCAATTGTTAATCAGGATGAATTTACCATAGAGTAACAAGACTATTACAGCGGGCATAATGAAAATAGTAAAAAAATACAATGGACAAATCAAAGAATAATTTTTTATAACAGAACAATTTGTTAAGTTTTGGAAGACATGAAATATGTTTTCGTTTTGTTTTTTTATTTTGATTTTATTTTGTGATCATTTTTTTCTAAGAGAAAATTTATTATTTTTCATTTTCAATTTGTGTTTATGGCGAAAATTTTGTTACGGGTCTGATTTTTTTTTGATACAATTTTTTCTTATTATGTGATGAATGATTACTGATTACCTACTTAATAATAAATAAATACTTGCAGACTGAGACCTGTGTTTTATTCATAGCTCTATGAACACAGAACGGTCTACTGTAAGGCCGACCAATCAGGGCCTTCGGATAGTTGACAATTTGACTATTACAATCTGACGAATAATAATACGTTAAATTGTAATCAGCATGTTGCGGTTCACAATCCTTCGACAGTTTACAATCTTTTGTTACAGTTTACATAAGGTTCTTAGACAGTTTACAAGGATCACAAATACTTACATACCGGTCATAAGATGTTATGTCACATTACTCTGTAATACATTTGGCTGTGTTTATTTTTAAACACGAAGACAGAAAATTAAGACCCGCTAGTCTACTCCTGAACGTAATCCCGATCGATCGACATTGCGATTGTGATGTTCCTTACTCTTCAGTTGCGACACTAGCGGCATAAAGGGATTCAAATTGTGCAGATATTGACTGTCATAAATGACATTGAGTTTTGTTAAACTCGGTACCCTCAGACCGCCTCTCTCGTCTTGATATTTTGAGATATTGGATTATTACAGAGTTTTAATTGAGATTGCGTTCAAGAGTAGGCTAGCAAGTACTTTCAAAAAATACAGACCCTTCCGTGAATACTATTAGCAAACAAAGTTACGCGAAAGTTCGCTCGCGAGCCATGCGTTGGTGGCGCGTTCGTGGACGTGTCAATATTGAACTTTGACTCTTATGACCGAATGATGCATGAATGCGACAGATGAGCTCAGTCTGTATTAATAGTGTTCGATTCTATGAAACCTTCCGGCTAAAGAGCTGGACCACATGCAATTGTCGACGTGGGGAAAACGGCACTGCTTGCGCACAGCTTGTGCAACTGCCAGTCTCCGGGGTATTTTCAGTTTATTATAAATATCGATGAGTCGTGTGGTAGCAGCTCTTAAAAGAATACTACCAACCCATCTCTTCCCTTGGGTGTCGTAAAAGGCGACTAACGGACTTAGAACTGCACAACCATCCAATAGCTTATAGCGGCGACGGGCTCACCACCTGTCACGCTGAGCACAGCAGTCTATGCTAGGTGAAGCGCGGACTATGGCAGTGGACTGCTTTTGCGGTGCGTTTGCCTAGTCTCTGACTAACCCTTAGGGGATAATAGTCGTGATTATATGTTTGTAAATACCGTTTTCCTCAAACCAGCGGTAGCCGAGTTAGGACGGACCGGGCATTACTCGTTCGAGAGCTAGCGGGACTCGCGGGTTCGATCACACCGCAACTCTGAAATTGAATAAAACTTTCGTGCGGTTAATTGTAAATATCGCTTCCCTTACATTATGCCGGGTGCATGACATCAAGCTCGCTACATTTTACTAGTGGAACTAACATATTTGGCGAAAAGTGGCTGTTTGGCGAAACAGGATATAAGTATGTGTCAGCTTATTTTCCATATTTTCTGTGTGTCTCTTGATTTCTTTGGCTTTTTTCACTTTAGGTGTGGTGCAAAATGTCTTCTAACAATGTACACTGTCACTCGTTAGTTCAGCATCAATATCATTCTTTTCTAATATTTAATTGTGTCACATCTAAGTTTAACTCTAACATATTTAAGTGAAGGTTCTGTTCACTTATTCACATTAATTAGTTATATGAATAGTATTCTTAGTAGAATTAGTAATTAGTCATCGAATCGGAAACAGCTGTGGAAACAATTTAGAAGACTTTGCGGTGCTGTATTGGTGATGGATGGACATACTGAACGAAATTAGAGTATTATACTTAACTACTACTGGTTGGTATTTTTGATGACGACCTCCGTGGTCGAGTGGTCTGTTCTAGGCGTCGCCATCTCGAGAGGTCCTGGGTTTGATCCCCAGTGGAAGGCAAGTGTTTCAGTGATGAATTTTCAGACATTTGTTCTCCAGTCTTGGATGTTTATATTAAATATTTATATGTGTTTATCCATCACATATATTTGTCCGTCATCTAGTATCCGTAACACAAGCAGCATTTAGTTGCTTAAAATGGGATTAGTTGATAGGTGTGAATGTCTGAGGATATTTATTTATTTACCAAGCGCTTGGCGATAGGCGTTTGTGGGATTCACCCAGAGTCTGATCTTAACAACCCTGAACATCAAAACTTCCCGATGGTGTAGGCGTAAGCCTGACACGAAGAGGTCCCGAAAAAACAATGAAAAGAAAATTAACTAAAATTGGAAGTGAATGAAGAAACGAGAAGAGAGGAGCTCGGTGGCGTAGTGGTTAGAATGCTTTGGCTTTCGATGTTGAAAAAAAACAAAGGTACCTTCGCCGTGGTCTGGCCTTGGATGGGTGACCAAAACTGTGCTTCTGAAGGCAGTTAAGCCGTTGGTCGCTATTGCAACCGTCTCTACCAACCAACCCGCATTGGACCAGCGTGTCGGTGAAACGGCCCATACTCCTCATGTGTTTCTTCATGAGGAAGGCCTGTGCCCAGCAGTGGGACTCTCATGACACTATATCTTTGACTTAGCTAGCAGTTCAAATCCACACCGGCCCCCATACTTTGTTTACCCAAACTATTGTTATGTTAATTGTTACACGCTTGTCAACATTGACCTTGATTAAACAGTGTTACACATACGGATTTCAAGGTTTTGTCATAGAAATATTTTGAAAGAAAGAAAGAAAGAAATAAACTTTATTAAGAACCATGATACACTGAATATAATACCATCCAATAGCTTTGGGGGCTTTTCTATATTGGAAAATAAGCTACCTGCGTCGTGGTTGGTCTTTGGATGGGTGACCAACACTTTGTGATGTCAAGAACGTTCGTCCATCATTTTAAAGAACCGTAACATACATTATATAATAATGTATGTTTGCTTATAATTACATAAACATATCTCCATACCGGGATTCGAACCCGAGACTTCTTAATGACAGTCAGGGTGATTGATCACTCAACAAAGCGAGCCGATAGAAATGTTATTTTTGATAAACGCACGCTTAACGATCTCCGGATATAGCGTTTAGTGAAGCGACCTGTCATGACTTCATGATGGATGGATGGTGCGCCATTTTGATGCAATTTCCCTAATCCATAACATATAATCACGGCTATATATCCCCGAAGGGTTAGGCAGAGTTACACACCTATGGATTTCCATAGCAATGGAGACCTCATATTAACGCCCTATCGGGAAGACTCAGTTCTGCTGCTTTTGCTGTAAAAAAGATTAGATTATTGTCTGATGTTAAAACAGCGAGACTTGTATATTTTAGCTACTTTCATAGTGTTATGTCGTACGGTTTGCTGTTATGGGGCACAGCAGCTGATATTCACGATATTTTCGTATTACAAAAAAGAGCAATACGTTTTATTTATAAATTAAAACCACGCGATTCCCTTCGGGAATTATTTAAAGAAATAAATATTTTGACAGTTGCGTCCCAATATGTGTATGAGAATATTATGTACGTTTTTAAAAACTTTAATACATTTTTAAAATGCAGTGACTATCACAATTTAAACACAAGACATAGGAATAGGCTTGCCGTTCCAGGTTTCAGACTTCATAAAGCTAGTCACTCATTCATGGGCAAATGCATACAAATCTATAACAAAATTCCACATCATCTGACTGAACTGCCATTGCACAAGTTTAAACCGTATATTAAGAAAATCCTCATGAAAAAGGCATATTATAAAGTACAGGATTATATAGATGATAGGAATGTGTGGACACACGTTTTAGTTTATGGCCACTGTAAAGTGTGAGACACTAGTATATGTATCATTGGATTGGTCAAAGTAGCCATCATCAAATGTAAAAATACCATTATAAAGAGACCTATCCACATGCTTTGCCTCTTGCCTGTGGAGTCTCCGTTATTCAACAGTCATTGTTTTTCAATAGATTTAGTTGTATTCTGAAAGGCCTAATGCCCTTTGGGGGGGTGAATGTTTATAATTACGATCCTACGGAGTTTAAAAAAGTCTGGTTTTTTCGGCGACCATCATAGAGTTTGGGGTTTTTTCATACAATCCTTTTTATAATTAAATCAGTCGTCGTGCTCAGCCTATATACGTCCCACTGCTGGGCACAGGCCTTGGAGAAACACGTGAGGAGTATTTTGAACACCACCACGCTGGCCCAATGCGGGTTGGTGGGTAGGAACGGTCGCAATAGCGACCGGGACCAATGGCAAAACGTGCCTTCCGAACCACTGAAGAGTTCAAGATCACAAAGTTTTGGTCATCCATCCAAGGCCTGACCATGGCGAAGGTAGCTTGGTATTCGATATCGAAAGCCAAAGCGTATTACCCATACGCCACCGAGCTCCTCTTAGTACATTTCATTGGGGCGAGTAGAGTATACGTCTTAGCACGTATACTAACCCCCCATAGCACCCCACGCATAGCACGTCTTAGCACCTCCGTGGTCGAGTGGTCTGTACGCCGGTCTCAAGGCGCCGCCATCTCGAGAGGTCCTGGGTTCGATCCCCAGTGAAGGCAAGTGCTTGGGTGATGAATTTTCAGACATTTGTTCTCCCGTCTTGGATATTCATTATATATGTATAATATTATATATATTCTGAATAATTATGTGTATTTATCTATTAAATATATTTGTCCGTCATCTAGTATCCGTAACACAAGCAGCATTTAGTTGCTTAAAATGGGACTAGTTGATAGGTGTGAATGTCCGAGGATATATATATAGGGCTTTACTCTAGATACATATTACAATATCTATAGTTCGGCACTCTTATCGTCTAAACGACATCTTCCATAAATAGCAGCATTCGTCAAATCACCAAAACACTGCGCCCGAGTGGTCCGCACGTGGTGGCGTGCAGATGTGCGCGTATGGCTCGGATTTAAATATTCAGTTGGAAGGGACCCGTATATTATTGCTAGTTTATATCGTTTAGTTTCTCTACACAGGGGCTCGCTATAATAACAATGTTCTAATCATTGTCGTGTTCCGGCAATCAGAGGTAAGATAGCCAGTTCCTCATTGTTGAGGATTACAGGTGAAGCTCGCTTCCACCTTCGGCCTTATCGTGACTTACCATCAGGGGAGATGAAGGCCAAGAGCTTACCTGTCATATGTAGAAAAAAATTTACATTAAAAATCTATTTACGTCGTTCGTCGCTACCAGCCTCGCTACATGGAGAAACACGTGAGTATGACCGTAACACCACCACGGTGGTCCAAATTGATGGGTTTAAATAATGGCCACCGCGACCAACGGCTTAACTTGCCTTCCGAAGCACGGAGGAACTCGAGATCACAATTTTTTGGTCACCCATCCAAAGAGTGACTATGGCGAGAGTACATAGAAAGCCAAAGCATACAAACCACCACGCCAAGCGCCACCGAGCTGTTCACGTTCACGTTGTTATAATAAAATAACCTAAATGTTTAAACAAGGCCAGTATCTAAGTAAGAAAAGACACTACAAGATTTCAACCTTTCCTGGTTGAAATCTTGTAGTTTCTTTCCCGTTGTTTTCTTTTATTCACGAATTTCGTTTATCAGAAAAAGACTTAGATATGCAAATCAACAGCTATTTTCCGTTTTGATAGATAAGACAGGCAGTGAATGTAGAAAAAAAGAAAAATCTTCTGAAGAATGTGAGTAATTTTGACACATTGCCAACATTCGTGATCCCTGAAGGGGTTGTCAGCATACTATATGTTTACCTTTGTTGATGTTTGCCGACGTGTAACCTACCTAAATCCCTCTTACCATAATAAATAAATTGGTCGCCACAATAATGTTATAAGCATTGTTGTGTTCCGGCAATCAGAGGTAAGATAGCCAGTTCCTCAGTTGTTGAGGGTTGTTGAGGATAATGACGTAGTTTATGAAATTTTTAAATGATGCCAATGTAAAGGGAGGTCCATAAGTTTCTAAACTTGCTGAGTTTCTTGCCCGTTCTTTAGTCCTGGTAGTTTGGGAACGGATGGCGTAGTTTTTCTCTTTCACGAAATATTGTGAAATGTTTATGACATTCATAAGCATGCGCTAAGACGCATCTAAACTGAATAAACGCTTTTGTTTTTTTTGAATTACAGGTGAAGCTCGCTTCCCTTTTTGGCCTTATCGTCACTTACCATCAGGTGAAGGCCAAGAGCTTACATGTCATATGTTAAAAAACGTTGAATATAAATAAAAAATGGAAAATAATAAAAAAAACATCTGCAATTCCCTCCGAACCTACCTAACCCTAAATCGCCGCATTATCTCCGGAAGCACGCTATCCGTGCGCGCGTCAGTTCGCGCATAGCACCCGCACCGCGCATACGTCTGCGTTCTTCCTCCGCTGTGTGTACGCGCGAAAACCAGTGCTTTTCAAACATTTGGAAGCAGTGTTGTGCAGTGATTTTAACGTGGTGTTTTGGTTTTCGAGTATTTGAATGTGCTCGCGGTGAGGCATCGGCGTGTGACGGATATACATGCGTGGTTCAGCTTTCTACTTGATTTTATCTCGGTTTATTTGATAACATCGAAAGAAATACCCCAAGTATATCCATGAAAAAATCATTTTCATTAGTGTACAAATTAGCTGAAAACTAAAGAAAAAATTGCAAAAAATTTACAATAATATGTGTATTTTTTTAAAGTACCTAATATTGTCTATTACTCACTTCTATAATCAAACTTTAATAGGACGATTTCGTGTTATAGATATTAAAAATGATAACATAGGCGTGGTTAAAAAGGAAATATTTGAGAATCGCTAATTTCTACCCAATGTTGACTATCCCCAGTTAAGCAGCTTATAAACTTACGATACTAGATGAGGAATAAATACACATATAAATACTCATAATTTACATGTAACATCCAAGACGGGATACCACATGCCTGTGTTTACGTAACACATTTGGCTCGACCGAGATTCGAACCCGAACCCTACGTCTCCCAGACGCAGGTAGGGTGACACCCCTCGCTTAAAAATACATCTTCATGAATTTGTATAAAACTAGTTCAAACTACAATTAAATATTACAAAATTAACATAGCTTCGGAAAAAATAAACATGTTACAAGGGCCCGAACATGTTTTATCATACAATATTTTTATGGAAATATATAACATAACAGACGAAACGATATATAAACACTGTTGCTCACCCCTTCGGGGATGTAAGCGTGATACTAATGAAAGGAACTCGAGGGCATAGTGGTTGGTTAGTACGATTTTGCTTGCGATATCGAAAACAAAGCTACCTTCGCCATGGCCAGGCCGTGGATGGGTAACCAAACTATGTAATGTCTCTGATCAGGACTCGAAGCCGGAACCTCAACCGTCAATAGGATTCGATATTTATAAACCGGAACTCAAAACTGTGTATGTTTGCGATCGCCGTGGTCGAGTGGTCCGTATGCCGGCCTCAAGCCATCTCGAGAGGTTCTGGGATCGATCCCCGGTTCTCCAGTCTTGGATGTTTATATATATCAATATATATTCAGGATATTTATATATATTTATCTTTTAAATATATTCATCCGTCATCTGGTGTCCGTAACACAAGCAGCATTAGTTGCTTAAAATGGGGCTAGTTGATAGGTGTGAATGTCTGAAGACATTTATTATTTATGAGTTAGAATGTTCGTGTATCAGACTGTATCGCATCATGCGAAAGTGCTTCGTAAAATTCGGTGCAGTCATCATTATAATAACGTTTTTCATATATATTATCAGGCTAATTGTTTCAGTGTTATAGTATGAAATAGGTATATTATTTTATTACTCATACATTATGTTGTAGTGAAATTAAAAACTAAGCAACGTTTGCTGCGGTTGCTCCAATGATGGATGACCAAAACTCTCTATTATATCGCGTAGGTTGCTATAATCAATGATAGCAAAATCTTTGGCTATAATAGTCTCATGCTCATTTTTAATCCTCGTCGCCACTTTAATAACTTAATTCAGGTAATTAAAATAATGTTCGTGCAATCCATAATATAATTTATTTCATAAACAAGAAACTGACATACATCAAAGTTCTGACACGTGAATATAAAAAGTAAAGAGGTCACAACACACCTATCAATCCTCATTTGATTAGCTGATGTGTTTATATTGGAAGGTTTGTGTCCAGTCCAGCAACGGGCCGCTAACACTTACACAATACATACCTACATTATTTTAATCATCATCACAATTTCAAAAACTCATTATCAGAAGTATTAGGTATTTTTAATTGTTGATTGTCCACGTTCCCGTCTCTTTTGCACTAACACGTTAAACGAGACATGTTTCAAATATTAGGTCCTTACTTATGTAATTGGTGTTTTGTATGGAGATTTTGGGGAAATCTGCATTTTCCATACAAACTTTTTTTCAGTTTTCTTCACAACGACAAATCCAAAGATAATAATATTTGGCTTCTATCATTAGACAAGCGTTAGTAATATGTGTAATATCACACTTCATAAAAATTATTTATCGTTTTTAAGTGAATGCAAATAAAATGATGTATTCGGGAGGCACTTAAAAAGAGTTGTCTCCATGTCCAATTTTAACACAATTAAACTTACAACAAATTATAAAAACAAATCAAAAGAGCTCAAAAATATAGTCTATTTTTAGACGAGGTAATTATTTTTTAGGAATACTCTGAATCTTAATAGTTACAGACAAAATACTAAGAGAGAAAAAAAACACTAATTTCATAGGTAAGGACCCAATAACAAAATATCACCCAATCTTATCATGCATGTATGGTTAAGGTATCTCGAGACTTTATCTTAAGATAGGGGTTGACGTCATGTACGGCATGTAATAACCTACGATGGCTTGTAGTCGACAATCGTGTCAATAATTCTAACTATATAAAGATCTATACGTTATTTATTTACAGGATAATCTGGCTAACAGACATACAGACCGCCTGGATCGTGAGTGGTTATTATAGTCCAGGGTATAGACCAGGGATTCCCAACATTAGACCCCTTTTTGGAATGAACTTATATCTCAGAAGCCCGTTGCGAACTCACTTCATTAAAAGTCTTTTCATTTCATACAAAAATTTACCTATTTCAAAACTTTATGATTATTAATATAACGACTATATGTATTGTAGGTTAAAAGTAATAAACGTAGGATTTAACCTACAAATCGATAAATGATCTCTACGTTACTGCGAAGTATTACTCATAAGAACCGATGACTTCATTTAGTAACTATTATTTGTGTGATTTGACATGCATTACTAGAGGTTTCCAAAATGGTCCTTCCAGACCCCCATTACAAATTATTTTGTTAAAATCAACTGCGGATATTTCTTAATTTTATTTATTCTCTTAATAATTAATTTATAGATACAATTATCATAACTCTAAACTAAATTCTCGAAACGGGAAACAAAGCTATTGATTCTTAATGTAACAGAATAATTACTTTTTTATACACCGGGCATAAATCAAGCGCAATTCATAATAATAGTAAACTAGACCTCTAAGCACGAAAGGTTTATCTCTAGAAATAAATAATTGAAGAATCATATAATTTTTTAAATTAATAACAGAACTAGCGCCATATCTGATCCATATTCAAGCTATCGTTAAGCTGCTTAACGATAAATCGAATTAAAAAGAAACCTATAATACCACCTGCCTTGCAAAAAAGTAAAGTACAATTTCCGCGCCAATCCCATTGTGTCTATGTCATAATTCGAATCTGTAATTCAAATTATGTGGTCTCCCATCGCACCGGCCGGTTGACTGCCAATTATTTAAAGTTCGTTTTACCATTCGAGGCGTGACCTTGGCTCGGCGAGACCGGTTATGGTTGTGATAAGCGGTATTAGCTAAGAAACTGTGTTAAACCAAATATTTCTGGCCTTTAATATCCGGTGCCGATTTGGCGATGGAATTTAAGTGAAACTATTGTTATTTAAGTTTGCTTTGGTGTTATTAATATAATTAACATAACTTTTAAAACCAGTGATAGCTGATTATGCATACAGTGGAGACTTGAGAACTTAATAAATAATAAACATAACCTATCTAAGTTTTTGTTGTTTTATGGGTTGGCAAACTGCATTACAATAAAACATTTGAAGGAATTTAATGGTTTCAACTTCGACAGAGGCCACATAGCATTTTGCCAACTTGTCACATTGTATGTAAAGTTACACTATTCAATACCTTCACTGTTTCCTGACCCTTCAAGCTAGAACACAGCAGGCTACTGCTATGCATCACAAACAGACCAGATAGAAGTTCTTTCAGACTACTGTACTAGCCTCCTCCGCGAGTTTACCTCTCTTAAAATTCCTGAACTGGCCTAACCACTTTCTTACCCGAAAATGCCACCTACCACTCGTGGTTTTTAAATTCCAATTCAGAGCCACGCCAGGGCGGGTCCAACGGTTGCTTGCTCCACGCTGATACAAAAACACCAGCGTACCGTGAACGTTCAATATTAGTTTTTATCCTCATTACTCATCTGTGAGGTCATGCTGTACGAATTTGCATCATTACCTGTGCCGCATAGCTGTGAAGGATGAACGTTTTACAATTGTTGTACGCCGTGATTTTAGCTAGATAGCGCAGATTTCCTACAAGTCCTTTATATCAGATTGGGTTATTTGCCACACTTGCTATGAATCCTACAGAATGACTACACTCATATTTCACACCAAGTATAGCGGAATTATTAGTTTAATGAAACCTTATCAATTTCACGTTTCTGTCTTATGTAGAATCAGTTGAATTTGATGTCCAAAGTAGAATCTGTCAAATGTCGACTAAACATTTTTTTGCCACAGGCTCGCGTCATTAGATTGCTTTGATTCATAGAATAACAATGAAAAGACAAACTAAAATAAACGAAATGACGGAGAGACCCGTGTGCCTCGGTTTCTGGGCTTGTGCGCACCACCACGAACTAAAGACAATCGAAAACCTGTCCAATATCATCTTTATCTTGAGCTAAAAAATCGTAAGAAGCTTTTAATATCTAGTTATATTCCACCTATCTATTATTTACGTATACTAGTAATAAGATAACCTTGACTTATAATAAAAAGGTAATCGAATATCAGCGTATGTAATCGTAACATGGCGCCGAACGAACACCAGTAAAGTTCGTTCACCCCACGTTCGGCAAACACAAAAGTCCGCAATATGACCGTTTTACAGAACCAAGTGGATTAATTAACTGTTCTTAGGAACATGACCTTGGATTTTTATTAGGGCCAGAGAGAAGAATGCTACGTATGTATGTGGATGACATTCTTTTTATACGCAGAGAAAATGTAGTGTATCATGTAGTGATAGCCGACTGGGAAAATAATGGCACTAATCGCATGAGGTCGGTTCAATTACAATGTGACCATAACCAATGACTGAAAATAAATAACACGACAATACAGTTGTCTACAGTTAACTTAATTGATGGTTTTATAGGCGGTCTAATGTTGACGAAGTGATTGTTTCTCAAAGTTTTAGATATAGGTTTGCTTTCCTTCCCTTCGTGTTTATACATATATTTTAAGTTACAGCTTTAACAATGCATCAGTGAAAACTACCGTGTACGAATGTTGAGTTACAAATTTCTAAAAACTTGTTTGTACTAAAGAACCCCCATTAATGTAATGTTTTTACCAGAGAATTGGTACTCGTACGTATCTGTTGAGTACTGTGACTTTTCATTTGGTCTCCTGTTGAAAACGCACGAGGTTGTCTCTGTATTCCATGTATTTTGGGCAACTCAACTTCAGTTACATATATACATAAAATCACGAATATTATTCCCTAAGGGTTAGTCAGAGGCAAAAGCACCGCAAAAGCAGTCCCTTGCCACAGCCCGCGCCTCACCAAGCAGCGACTACACTAAGCTTGACAAGTGGTGAGCCAGCCACTAAGCTATTACATGTTTGTGTAGTTTTAAGTCCATTATTCGCCTTTTACGACACCCAAGGGAAGAGATGGGTTGGTAGTATTTTTTTAATGAGCCGCTACACATCGGCTTGTTACAATTTTATAGAAATGTATACAACTTTATGTTGTACATCGTCTAGCATACTGACACCAGATTAAGGTTAGATGATAGATGTGTGTGTAACAACATATTGTATTATTCGTTTAGTATGCCGCGCTCGCGCTGACCACAATCGCATTTTTTGGCGCGTAACAGCTGTCCTTAATCCATAAACAACTTATACAACGTTTTTAAACCGGTTCCCGTTTAGGCAAATGAATAACCTTTGTCGTAGTTTGCGTCAGTTCAAAATTCTTGTTTACTTTTATATTTAAAAGCAATTTGATTAGAATAAAAGTCTCCACAATGTTAGTGTAAGCAGATTTTTCGCTTTGTATGTGGATGACTTCATTTTTGCGTCAAAAACTGCCGTCGCATTGACTGACATGTTAATTTGCATTGTAATATTCCGAGATTTCTCATTTTAATAGTTCGTGTTAATTTTAAACACATTCATTTTTGCGAGTAAGTTTGAATTTTGTACCGTGCTCTAGTTACACGTCTTGGATTGTATGTTATTATTCCCCGTGTATTCGATCGAACGACGGTCCTGAATACTTGATAAATAGTATACATTCATCTACCGTCATTTCATTACATTAGTTCCCAAAGTGGTCCAGGTGGACCCCTAGGGGCCACGGGATACTCGACGGGGGTCTTCTTGTCTTCACATCTTCACATTTTTCTCGAGTTTTGGGAATGTGGTAGAAATGTAGCTGCAGGGCTCCACCGGAACCAGATATTTTGAAAGTGGTCTATGAGAAAAATTAGTCTGGGAAACTCTACATTACAATTTTCATACCTTTTGGCGATTTTGGGCACTTTTACCTGGCTCTACTCAATAACACCCTTGATTGAGAAATGTTTGCATAAGTCTTCCTCACCCCATATTTCCGCTCACTATATTATTATCTGTAAGCTATTTTACATATAAGTGCCTTACATTGCACTTTTAAATAGGTGGGAATGTAATAATCTATTAATTATAAACACTCGATTACTCATATACACACTAAGATGCTACGTTTTTCTTAACCTTAAAACATCTCTAACGTAATGTTTCAACAGATTTTCAATCTTATCATGATTTGCGTAAAGTGCAAATTGTACTAAAAACTTTTAAATATACTATTAACATCAACCAAGTGGTTCTTTCGTTACTGTTGCATTTTTCGGTGGGGCCCGATACCGGGTACTTCTATCGCTTATTATCAATACAAACAGATAAGGAGTGTTCCACGCCCATGTCGGTTTAACTGCCCGGTATTTTAGTTAAAAACATTTTTTTTAATATCTGTTAGGTACATGTATAGGGGTAATAAAACCTATTATCGCCTGATGATAAAAATAATAATAAATGAATTATTAAGCTATGGTCCCTTGTCTTATAGGACGTAAATCTCTTTTGAACATTAGGTCTGGGTCTCGCCCTCTACAAATTCCCCGATATACCCAAGCCAAACTCAAATTCAAATAACAAATCGTATAATCACAAAGGTTTATCGAAACTTTACGAGTTATTTAACAAATTCGTTTATACCGACAATTTTTTGCGTGTTCACTACCGAGAAACCTTGTCAAGAAAGATTTCTCTGAAACATACTATGTTTATAACCCTTTGCAGTTATAAACATAATAATAATATAGTGAACTTAATTGATGCACCAGTCAGTGGCAACAGCTATTGATAATAAACGCTATTGTATTTAAGTTATCTAAGCTTAGTGATACGCGTGTAATGAGCCGGTCATGTTTTGCACGATTTAACAGTTTTTTTTTCAATCGGTTGTGAAACTCCAATATTGACGTTTGTCTATTACGTTCCACTGTGGCGCACCAGCTAATAAAGTAAACACACCTTTTTATGTATAAGATTATAAGATTTGGGGAAAACGGGCATGTGGCTCATCTGATGGTAAGTGATCCCTGTAATCCATTTTCCGGGGTTATAGACATCTATAGGAAGAGCTGCAGATGCTTTGCCGACCCTTAAGGAGGGAATACGCTCTCCTTTTTAAATTGTGAACATCTTCTTGCTCTTTTCCCACTCTAGGTGGGGTCGGCACAACATGTCTTCTTCTTCCATTTTAATCTCTCACTTGTCAGCTCAGTATCTACTTCTGTTATGCTCATATCATTATTCACGCATCCATCCATCGCTTCTTTGGTCTTCCTCTCACTCTGGGTCCGTCCACATCATTTTTAAATTGTGAACATATCGGTCTATAAATACTTCTGTTGAGTTTAAGATTGGACAGTGATTCTTTTATTTATTTACTAGCCTTCTCCGTGGCTTCGCTCGCGTTAAGAAGTGTCATTATTAATTAGGTAACTTTCATCCCCTTAGGGTTGGAATTTATCAAAATCCTTTCTTAGGGGATGCCTACGTCATAGTAGCTTTATGCATGCAAAGTAGTATGCATAGTAGCTTTATGCATCAGCCCGATCGGTTTCATACAAACTTTCATGTCCCATTTTATCCCTTTGGGGGTAGAATTAATCAAAATCCTTTCTTAGCGGATGCCTAAGTCATAACATCTGCCTGCATGCCAAATTTCAGCCCGATCCGTCCAGTGGTTTGGGCTGTGCGTTGATAGATCACTATGTCAGTCAGTCACCTTTGAGATATATATAGATTTATTTAAACATCAAATAGGGGTATTTTTAAAATATTTCAGATATTCAGTATCGGTTTACCTACAAATATAGCATCACTATAGCAGTTGATAACAGTTTGGGAAGCTTAGACTTACACACTTTGGATGTCACTTGTTAGCTTGAGAACTAGGTCTGTACCTATGTGCAGTCTTTGACACTACGTGAGAATGAGAAAGCAGGTTATTCTTTCTCACTTCACAAATTAAACTTTGAAAATAAAATAAAGTAAGTAACTATCGTATTTGTTAAAAATGTAATTAGAGTTAAATTGTTACAGTTACAAAGTAATTGTTTTAATTAAGACAGTTAAACTTACGGTAATTTCTCTTCTGCGTAATAAAAGTTTCAATGTAAAAATCCTACATCAAGTCAAATAGTTTATTAGTTTATTATTACATATTTTTAATGGTATTGTCTTGGTGAATTACAAAACCACAAAGTTAAAATATGAATGACTAGTTAGAATCTTATGAATGATGTTTTTTGCATGACTAGTTAGATAAGAATCTAAATATTGGGTCCTTACCTATGAAATTGGTGTTTTGTATGGAGATTTTGGGGATGTCTGCATTTTACATACTAACATTTTATCAGTTTTCTTCACAACGACAAATCCAGAGATAATAATATTTGGCATGTATCATTAGACAAGCTTTAGCAATATGTGTGTGAACACGCTTGATAAAAATTATTCATCGTTTTTATGTTAATGCAAATCAAATGATGTATTCAGGAGGCAGTTAAAAATAATTGTCTTTGTGTCTAATTTTAACACAATTAAACTTACAAAAAATTATCAAATTAAATAATACAAGCTCAAATATATGGTCTATTTTTAGAAGAGGCAATTATTTTATAAGAATGTTCTGAAACTTAATAGTTACGGACAAATTGCTAACACAGAATAAAAACACCAATTTCATAGGTAAGGACCCAATATTTTAAACATTGATCATCATCTCTCTTCTTTTGCTCATCTCTTTCCCACTCTCTAAGGTCGAAACTAGTCGACAGTCGGCACAATAATTTTAAGTCTTCGTCTTCGGTTGTCACGCTTGCTACTGTCACTCGTCAGCTCTGCCACTTTTTTCTTTTCATAGCAATTCACACATTCAATCCAAGGTTTAATGTTAAGTAATATCTCCAAAATTAACAGTGTTAAATAAGCAATATTCCTAAAAAGTTCTAAAGTGTTATTGAATCTCAGGGTTACTAAGAACAGTTAGTACAGGGTAGAGCCGTTTTTCGTCTTAATCTTTATGAATATTAATATTTTAATATTTAAATACTTGAATGTCGTTATGGTGGGACCCTATGGGATTCCTTCAAGCTTAATTTAAATTTTATAATCATTTACACGAAAGACTCGACGTGGTAGTGGATTTAATATTGAAAATTAAGCAACATTCAATATGGTCGGATCTTTCTAGTTGCATGTTTTATTAAAAAATCCTCTTTACTTCTACGCATAGTTAGTGATGCATACGCATAGGTAATAATTGATGCAGGAACAGTTATTTCATACGATTAGCATGTGAGCTGTGACCGACCGGCGCGTGCTACGCTCGCTGCTCTGACCGGCGCTCGCGCATTCTACCGTGGGCAAGTGCTGTGCATCTAAAGGCAGTTATCGATGAAGTCGCCTAGGCAAACATATAAATCCTGATGACACAACCATCTTTTTTATGAGGAGATACCTTTTGTCTATGTGGAAGGCGTGTGTGAGGTTTTCTTAGTGCCTTGTCACAGCGACAGTGACAGGGACTCTACTTAAATTAAAAAAAAAACAATTCAAGATTCAAAAACGTTTATATTTAGTTTAGATGCGTCTTAGCGCATGCTTATGAATGTCAAAGACTAACAAAATTTCGTGAAAAAAAAACTACGCCATCCGTTCACAATACTACCAGGAGACCATGTTCTGAGAACGAGCAAGAAATTCAGCAAGTTTCTATGAATTTGGTTGGCATGGTTGGCATATGAATTTGGCATAATTTTGTTTGGCGTAATATAACTTAAGAATATTTTCTTTCGGCACAAAATTTATTTCGCGTAATAATAATTTAGAATAATGTAATTATTCATAATATTATTTATGTTTATGGCATAAAATAAAGTCGATCGGGAACGACGACGAGCGAAGCGAGGAGTGTTAGGTAGAACTGTGCCCTTAACCACAGAATCGTTTTTTTTTATTGATAATTATTTCTAAAATTGTATGCGAATAGTTAATTATGCCTTAAGATGGTTATGCCATTTGTAAATTTAGTAAATAATTATGCATAAAATTTTATGCCAAAATCAATTATGCGTAAGTATAATTAGTGCAGATTCTATTATTATACAAGTTGCATAGCTAATTTCTGTGCCAATCTTACATTTCTTACATAGAAGTGCCGCATAGAAGTGAACCGAGCTTCCCCCATTAGTAACTTTACTTTAAACTGCAGATTCTGAAATTCTTTACCGGTATGCGTGTTCCTTCCGCCGTGAAAAGGCATCTTACAGGCTAGCAAGGTGGAGGTGCCTTGGCCTGTTTTTCATTTTGCTGCCTTAGATTCCTTGGCGTGTGGAGTCATCTACCTTACCATTAGGTAGAGTTGAGTCCTTTGCTGAAGTCTTTAAAAAAAATAAACTATGAGAATCTATCGACTATCGATATATTGCTTAGAAAACATGCCTATAAAATGCTTGTGACACATGGTCCTTAATTATGCGCGGGTCGTTAGCGCGGTAATTAATGCGATACTATGCTCCCGTTATGTTGAGCTACGGACATCCTTATACCAGTTTTAATATATGCAGCAGATGCGTTGCCAAACAAAAATGCGCTTTAAACTATTAACCCAATGATAAAATTAAGATGTCGCGTCTGCCGATCGGATCAAAGTTGTCGTGCAATGCGAATTCGGCGCTTAAGTGGTTTTAACACCTGAGGCTCAATATTGAAAACTAAGCACAAATAGCCTTGGTTGGACCATGGATGGGCGACAACTTTGTATTTGATACTGACGATCCGTAAAATTCCCAGGCCCTTGTGTAATACCATTTGCAAAATGTTTTTGGCGGCATTTATTGTTGGCGTACGTGAGTCTTATGTCAATGAGTATAAGTTGTTTCGAAGCGGATCTTGTGCCATCAAATCCGTGTTGTCATGTGTATGTGTAACAAGTGTCTGTTGAGCAATGTGTGAAAGACGATGGGACATTTATCGTGGTATTGTTGAGCTCGGTGGCGTAGTGGTTACACGCAAAACAAAGCTACCTTCGCCATGGTCAGGCCGTTGATGTTCAAATATCCTCTCGAGCATTCACAATAACAAAAGAAGAGAAACGTAAAAATAAACCTTATTACAATGATGCAAAGCACTGTTTTCAAACGTTGTAAAAAGCTCTCCTCTTCGAACCGGTCTGTTTTCAAGTAAAGAGAACTAAGAGAGTTAAGACAGAGGTGAGTTGTGACAAGGACTGTGACGCGGTGGACCGATGGTTAGAAGGAAACTCCAAAACTGACGTCACTATTTTTTTAAACCAATTTACCGATTTTTTTTTTACCTATTTGTATTAAAGACCTATTTTTGTGTAAACTTAAGTATGTGTCTAATGTAATAATTAAAAATTGTAATGTGATTTTATTTAAATATTTTACGCCCGAAAACGGCAATCTGTTGATACGAATTTTAAATGTAACACCCATTGTACACAGAATGACAATAAATTTTTATCTTATCTTATCTTATCTTTTATTTACGTATTAAGGCACAACTGGAACAATTATATAAAAGGGTAAATTTCACAAAATACACAAAAACAAATTCACTTTTAAAACTAAAACATTATAAAAGGTAGGGCTACTTACAATAGTGCCGTATAAACTTATGGACTTTATAAATTAGACGGAACTGAGAACTTGTGAGAATCGAGAATCTTGTGATTTTGTAACTTATTTAGGATAAGCTTATAACTCGATTAACACAATATAAAATAATATTTTAAATTAATCTCGGTGATTCAACCGCTCTACACGCTGACTCTTGTAAGAATGAATTTCGAAAACAAAACAATTAAAAACAGACACAGTAAATATAAAAACGGAAACCTAGAGAAAAATTGCCATAGAGGTGCGCAATGACAGCAAAGAGTCGCTAATATAGCTATAGCGCCTCGTTACAGGACAATTTCTCCCGAACTATAGTGAACAAACTGGCAATAAAGATCGTTAGTTTCTCGATAGACCCACTAAACTAACGAACTTTGTTACCAGCCCTCACTATCATAGGAAGTAATCGTTCTTGTCACAACATACCTCTGTCACAACTGTCCTAGGTCTCCCCTGTTTCTCCTAGTTAGACGTAAGACTGATGACGATTACACCGATTAATTAAATTACACAAATCGTATGATTAATGCATACAGCGCCATGCACAATGGACAAGCATGTAGCAGCGAAAGTCGGATGCGCTGGGAATACGTGCATGGATGAAAGCAGAGAAATCGGGCCGAAGAAATTGCCGTTTTAAAAACTTTTACACGTGCTCTGTAGGTGATATTGCTCTGTGTATTTTTTATGTAACAATTTATGAGCTTTTGGCGGCGATTTCACAATGGCGGACGTGATTTTTTTTTTACATATGACAGGTAAGCTCTTGACCTTCATCTCACCTGATGGTAAGTGACGATAAGGCCGAAGGTGAAAGCGAGCTTCACCTGTAATCCTCAACAACTGAGGAACTGGCTATCTTACCTCTGCTTGCCGGAACACAACAATGCTTAAAACATCGTTATTATGGCGACAAATTTAGGTAAGACGGTGATAGCTAGCCAGGCGAGCTTAGAAGCCCTTCCACCAACCAAACCGAGCAGAAAAACTTCTGCCCCCATGGGAATCGAACCCGGACCTCCCGATCAACACCCGGTGGTGTGAACCACCAGACCAGAGAGGCGGTTAAATTATTCTATCTTGTTTCGGAGTAGATATTGTTACGACCGGCATACAGACTACTCGACCACGGAGGTCGTCAAATAATAAGTGTCTATAATGATGAGCAATGTGGAGGATTATTGAAATAAGCGTCCAGTGGTGTGAAAAATGTAAAGTTCTTTATCGTGGTAATCCACCTCATCGAAGTAGCACCACAGTGTCTACCATCGATTATTTAGGGCAGAGGTTCCCAGACTTGTTTTCTCATAGACCTCTTTCAAAATTTATCTGGTTCCGGTGGACCCCCTGCAGTTACATTTCTACCATATTCCCAAGACTTGACAAATATGTGAAGATGTGAAGACAACAAGACCCCCGTCGAGTCTCCCGTGGACCCCTAGGGGTCCACCTGGACTTTGGGAACTAATGATTTAGGGCCTAACTCTCCCAAGATGCATTGAGATGTATTACACTTGCATGTCGATGCAAATTCCGAAGACATAATTTCGAAAGACATGGCTGTATGGGATTAGTTCCCTATGCCGTCCGTTTATAGAAAGAATTTTACCAAAACAAGTAACATTATATCAGGGAGTTTTTGGCGGCATTTGACTAATGGCGGACGTGATTTTTATTTCGATAATTGTAATATTGTTTCGGAGTGGATATTGTTACGTAAAGTCAGTGTAGTTTTGTGTAATAAGTGTCTGTGATGATGTGCAATGTGGAGGATTATTGAAATAAGCATCAAGTGGTGTGAAAAGTGATGAGTTTTTTATCGTGGTAATCCACCTCATCCAAGTAGCACCACAGTGTCTGCCATGGACCATTTGACGCCAAACTCTGCCAAGATGCATTGAAATGCATTACACTAGCATTTCAATGCAAATACTGAAGAAATATACACTGAAGACTTGGCTGTATGGGCTTCGTTCGCTTTGCCTTCCCTACATGGGATAATTTTACAACAACATTATATCAGAAGACTACTACGCGAATTTCGTGTTGTAAGTAGGTTTCCATACTTACGCCGTATATACTCGTATATTATATAACTATCATTAAGCATTTAATACAAGAGTGTAAGCTGCTTATTTTAAGCCTTAATCGAATTGTCGTCTTACGTAAATATATGATCTTTTTAAATTAAATAAAAAAACACGTCTAAAATAAAATTGATATCATAAGCGTGTGAGTCAGCTTAACTCATTGTGGCTACAGTTATTTTTCTAAAAATCTATGAAATGTATATTAATATTTTTCCAGATTGTCGAAAATAAATAAATATATAGCTTTTCTACTTTTAATTGAATGAATATGAGCATAAATAAAAGTTCAGTAACAGTAGTAAAACACTCGCTAATAAAAATACTCGCCGAGGCTCGTATTTCAGAAACACGCCCGTGTTTAAATATCCTGTATTTAGCTTAAATTACGTAAACCACTAATTTTAATATGAGCTACTATTTTTTTACCTCTAAAACAGAGTATGAACTTTCGTAAAGTATTCCGAACACGCCAATGCCCAATAATTTAACAATTTCTACTCTAAACAGATTAGTTCATCGTCTCATTAAAATTCCAGCGGATAACCAAAGATTAGTGTAAAGTTAGGGGAGTGTAAAGTGTGAGAAGTGAAAAGTGGGGGAAGTGTAAAGTGTATAAATGAAGTGACCAGAGATGCAGCGGCAACTGAGCAACGTCAGTTACCACTCCTACCAGGAGTACCAGCCTTCGAGGCGATATGGTAATTTTTTTTAAAATGTGGTATAAGCTACTCTTCGAATTGATGAATTCGATCTAATTCCGCGCCACACGGAGGTTGGGACACCAATAATGCATAAGGCCCGGCGCAAATTATCGGCATCGGCACGGCTCAGGATTTTAGGTGATAAATAGCATTATACATTAACTTCATGGCAATAAAGTAGAAATTTCCATGATATATGGGTGTAGGAACAAAAATGCCGCCTTGGGTATGCTTGAGGCTGCTGCGTCGGCAGCCTTGAGAATGCTTCGGGATACTTCGGCATCCTTCGGTACGCCGTCGCCGCGCCAAGGCAACACTCGGGGGTAGTCTGGACGGTACGACATGCTTAAGGACGCTTCGTAATCCCTAAGGACGTTGCAGCATGCCAAGGCATAGTTGCCGACAGTGTGTGCGTGCATATATGGATGCCGAAGGATTCCTTTCCTTGCCGATGCTGATAATGTAACGACCGAGTCCTGCGTACACGCCGATTTTTGGCCGATACTTTAATCTGTAAAAATTATATTTACGTTTATTTTCGGCAAACAATGCTAAGTTTATTTTATATCTTTTACTTTACTTCTTTATTTGGAACATATTTTGCGAAATCAACGGAATTACATTCTTTCAAATGCAATCGGCATGTGCAGTGATAGCATTCTCTAATATATTAATCCCTTTAACCGCTTTAATGTGAGTAAATATACGTGCATCATCAAGATTATGATAGGTTTTGGAAAATAATGATTTGATAACATTACTTATTGATATTGACCTACTATTGTTAACACAGATATACATTTATATAGATGACGCTAATGCATGTACTGTGCGTGTCCGTAAACTCCGTCAAAACGTCGGGGTTAGCCGCTGGCTGCAAAAACCAAACAAAATGCCTCGTGTGATAATTGGCGAAGGGGCATCGTTATCTTTCCATCAGTTCGGATCGTCCATCTGTAAATTACGGATGGACGTCACAGTCGACGTTAAATTGTTGACACGCTTGGTTTCAATACAAATCGTGATACATGCGTTTATTGTAAATGTTAATGTATATCTGTGATTGTAAACATTGTACAAGTTTCCAATCAATGGCAATCCTCATAACTTTTTTTGTGGAAAGGTAAATTGAGGATCTCGGTGGCGTAGTGGTTCGTACGGTTTGACTTTCGATCGAAATCAAATCTGCTTTCGTCATGGTCAGGCCGCGGATGGGTGACCAAATATTTGTGATCTCGAGCTCCTCCGTGCTTCGGAAGGTACCTTAAGACGTTTCTACCCACCAACCGGCACTGGGCCAGCGTTGTCGTACCTCAGCCACCCTCATCTTGTCGGCCAGTATAGAGCCTTTTCACATCTCCGGACCAAAGTTACAATTTGTACTTATGCAACTCGAATTTACTCTCATTAGGTCCCCTAATTCTCAATTATTAAAAAAAGTCACACCATCTTTATATTTATCACTTTTTATTGCGGTGAATCAGATCACATGGTTTTCGAATCGGCAGTGCGAGTAATAGAACTTCGATAGTCGCCATATTTGATCGACAAAAGCATCCGTCCCTTTCTCTCTAGAGTTATATGTCAAATTTATCGAACTTTTCGACAATTCATTAGACGACCTCCGTGGTCGAGTGGTCTGTACGCCGGTCTCAAGGCGTCGCCATCTCGAGAGGTCATGGGTTCGATCCCCAGTGGAGGGTGATGAATTTTCAGACATTTGTTCTTGGATGTTTATATATATTCAGGATATTTATATGTATTTATCTATTAAATATATTTGTCTGTCATCTAGTATTCGTAAGCAGCAGCATTTAGTTGCTTAAAATGGGACTAGTTGATAGGTGCCAATGTCTGAGGAATATTTATTTATTTATTTAATTAATTACTGTCGATCTTAGATGTCAAATTTGGCCTACCGAAAGTTCTATGCTCGTAGCGCGTAGCAGACAATAAGGGGGCAGGAGGTTTAACTTTGAGAAGGTATTAAGGAGAGAGGGAACGTTTATCTCTCCCTGTCTATTCCTGACAATATCAACTCGTGTGTAGGTATTTTACTGCGTCGACGCATGTGTCGTACCAACAGTTTTCGTACTAACCGGCAGTATTTCTATACAATGGCAATTTTAGAATTTGCGCGTATAGCGAATTTTAGCTTTCCGTGCGTTAGTAGGTATCGCATATTGTACTACATTTTATGACGACGACGCCATTGCTCTTATTGCGTCAAGATTGAGTCTTAAGTCGATTGATTGATGATTTACGCTCCCTCGTGAATAGGCTAGTTGACTCATATCAAAAGTAATGAAAATAATGCTTAATTCACTTAATATTTAGTACAAATGTCCGAAATACACCAAGTTCAAAAAATATTAAAAAGGGATTGTGGCAGAAATTCAATTTAAACAAGTTTTAATTTTCGCGAACGCTATCCACCATGTTTGTGAAATTACTAAAGTGACGCGTCATTAAACAATAACGACGCATGTTCAAAATCCGTCAAACGCCCATCGCAAGCAATCAAGCATGTCTGTCGGCTGTGTCAGCCTGTGTTACGCATGCGAATTGAATTTACCAAAATCGTGACGTTACGGCACAGATAATTCTTAGACCGTCATGGCCGAAGGCGTTTTTGACAGTTAAGCTAAAACGCAATTTAAAATTTATTGTGTTAAAGGCTTAAAAAATTCTATTATTTTTTATGGTATGGCTAACAGTAATGGATCATTTAGGGCCCAATAAAAAAAGGGTCTACTAATCTATTTTAATAATATCTGTAAGTAGGTACATTTAGAAGGAAATCTGAAGGTTGTGATTCCCCTGAGGGCACAATACACCTGATTCTACCTTATATGGCTTGTTCAATATACTAACGTCGTGGTGTTTCACAGGGCCGCAGTATGAGCCCGGCGGGTACGCGAGCGCAGTGCAGCAGCGTACCAACATGACGCAGCGCGAGGACGCGCTCAAGTTCGAGCAGGGCCGCATCAAGGCGCTGCAGGAGGAGCGCCTGCACATACAGAAGAAGACCTTCACGAAATGGATCAACTCGTTCTTACAGAAGGTAACTTACACTACCAGAGCCAGGGCCGCATCAAGGCAGCAGCGTACCAATATGACGCAGCGCGAGGACGCAGGTTCGAGCAGGGCCGCATCAAGGCGCTGCAGGAGGAGCGCCTGCACATACAGAAGAAGACCTTCACGAAATGGATCAACTCGTTCTTACAGAAGGTAACTTACACTACCAGAGCCAGGGCCGCACCAAGGCGCTGCAGAAGAAGCGCCTACAAATACAGCAGTGACTTTTAACCAAATGGATCCACTCCTTCCTGCAGAAGGTAATAACTTACACACGCATCATCATGCCCCTTTCCTGTTCCCAAGTTAGTGTTCAGGGGTGGATTAGGGCTCTGCAGATGCGCATGCACGTCTAGAAGAGGGTCTTTACCAAATGAATCAAGTAAGTTAGTAAGATACTTGTACTATACAATCCAAATTTTCCATGTCTTCTTTTTCCATCCTCCTCTAACATTCGTATTTCATAATCCGTTTAAAATTCAGTAGTTCCACGAAAGCGTAACAATTAACTCACTTTCTGTATGTAACGTTATTTATTTTATTCCACAAGTGTTGAAAGTTACGATTATAGTTACAGTTCTAGTTGAGCCATACATTCTGTTACATAAAAAATTCTTAAGACTTTTATTATTTAGTTATGGAACTGGCTTATTATGTTAGAAAGTTCTTTTTTCCTTTATTGCACATGTTTTAATGACCGGCTCCACAGATATACATTTACATATATGACGCAATATACTACGCGTGTTCGAAAACCCCGACTAAACGTCCGGGTTGGCCGTTAACTACCTATGGTTGCAAAAACTAAAAAAATGCTTCATTGTGTGATAATTAGCAGAGGGGCGTCGGCTGCATCGGTATCTTTCAATCATTCTGGATCTCCCGTCTCAAAAATTACAGTAGTCGTTAAAAAATTGACACGCTTTGTTTCAATACAAATCGTTATATTGGGTCCTTACCTATGAAATTGGTGTTTTTTTTCTCTCAGTATTTTGTCTGTAGCTATTAAGATTCTGAGTATTCCTAAAAAATAATTACCTCGTCTAAAAATAGACTATATTTTTGAGCTCTTTTGATTTGTTTTGATAATTTATTGTAAGTTTAATTGTGTTAAAATTGGACACGGAGACAACTCTTTTTAAGTGCCTCCCGAATACATCATTTTATTTGCATTCACTTAAAAACGATAAATAATTTTTATGAAGTGTGATATTACACATATTACTAAAGCTTGTCTAATGATAGATGCCAAATATCTATCATTAGACAAGCTTTAGCCAAAGGCATTAGCCAAATCTTTGGATTTATCGCTGTGAAGAAAACTGAAAAATTTTAGTATGGAAAATGCAGAATTCCCCAAAATTTCCATACAAAACACCAATTTCATAGGTAAGGACCTAATACTTGCGTTATCTATGTTAATGTATATATTTGTGACCGGCCCACTACGACCTGAGATAATATCATCATCATCAACCCACATTACTCCCCTATTAGTCCTAGACCTTTCCCTAATATGCGATATTCTTGTCTTCGCTTCGTCTTGTCACATCCAGCATCTGGCCACCAGCGTTTCGCTACATCTTGCCACATAGCGTTCGCCGCGTCGCAGTTCCCTCAAGAACTTAGATAAGATAAGATAATATATCATTTATTGTTATTCTGTGTACAAAAAGTCTTACAAAAATTAATAGATCAAAACAGATTTGTAAAAATCCCAACAGTTATCTGTTCCTCTGTAGAAATGGCCTGCCTGTTGACACTTTAACTTGCTAATTCAGTGCGCTTTGTCGGTTATTATTCTAACAGGTGGCTGACTGATGTTTTTCGATAGAGAAACAAGGTTGAATGAAACCAACCGAAGATAATCTCAAAAAATACCAATCCGATTTGAAAAATTATCTCAGTTTTTGATAGCCTATGTATTGAGGAAAGCTATAGGCTATATAATATCACGCTAAGACTAAAGTCAACTATTCCACGTGGACTTAGTCGCGGGCAAAGGCTTGTATATTATTCTTTGTTTCTCTGTCGGATAACATCGTTACGGATTTTACCTTCAAAGAGACACCAAGTATTGCACGCTCCCAGTGATGACATTTTATATTAAGTTGTTATTCTGATGATGTCATTTTTTTCTCACATTTGTGAGTCAGAGGTGAAATATAACGTGAGAGACGTGACCGTGTTGCTTAGGTCATTTGGTCAATATTATTGTATTTAATTTACGCCAATATTGAAAATACATTCGAGCTGGTTTACTGTTTTGGTGACAGTGCTCTTATGTCCTGTACATCCTGTTGGGTGATGATAAATAGATAACTCATTATTGTGTACACACGTAAATTCGTACATGTTTATGATTACGCTTAAAGGGAGGATGGCACCCTTGCAGAGTTTCTTGCCTGTATCTTCTCTAGACAAGGCCTCCAATTGGTTTTTTTTTTCTCTCTTAGTATTTTGTCTGTAACTATTAAGATTCAGAGTATTACTAAAAAATAATTACCATTATTAAATTAGACTATATTTTTGAGCTCTTTTGATTTGTTTTGATAATTTGTTGTAAGTTTAATTGTGTTAAAATTGGACACGGAGACAACTCTTTTTAAGTGCCTCCCGAATACATCATTTTATTTGCATTCACTTAAAAACGATAAATAATTTTTATGAAGTGTGATATTACACATATAACTAAAGCTTGTCTAATGATACATGCCAAATATTATTATCTTTGGATTTGTCGTTGTGAAGAAAACAGAAAAAAATTTAGTATGGAAAATGCAGAATTCCCCAAAATCTCCATACAGAACACGAATTTCATAGGTAAGGACCTAATATTTTGAAAACAGAGAATGAGCATGTAACGAGAAGAGTTGTGAATATGAGGGTGGACGGTAATGCAGGGAGAGGAAGACCGAAGAAGAGATGGATAGATTGTTTTAATGAGGACCTGGATAGGATGGGAGTGAATGTTGATTTGGCGTGGGATAGAGAAGAGTGGAGGAGAAAGACTCGTTGCGCCGACCCCAAATGTAATTGGAAAAGCTCTGGCAAATGATGATGACGAGGCAAGCGAGCAGACGGATCACCTAATGTTGAGCAATTGCCACCGCTCTCGGACAACACCCAAGGTGTCACGAGTGCGTGGACAGCGTTTTAAGTGAGATCCTTTTCTCTGTTCAGCGAATCTAAAAAGGCCGAGTTTCGCAATATTGCTAGAAGTAATTCAATTCCAGAATTGTTGGCAGATCCTTAGCAATTCCACAAAATTTGGTAAAATGGTCGCTCAAGTTCTTGAAAACATAAAAGACTGAATTCCAAGATGAAGCTAGAGAGTAACTTTTCATAATTCTGCTTGTTGACGTTCATGCAATTCTTGATTTGTGGTCTATTTTACAAATCTGTCAAATCAATGAATTATTGTATATGAATTGCTTTCGATTAATATCATGAATTGTTGGCCAAGTGGCCATTTTACGATTTTGTGTATAAATCATATTATGAATCCAATAGGAATTGCGAAACTCGGCCGTTTTAGATTCCCTGGTCTCTACGACCATTTTCAAACCACAATTCCACATCATGTACAGTCTTTCCCCAGCCATGCTTCTCAAAGCTCTCATTCCTATCGCATTTATTCTACTTCTCATTATGAATTTGGTGCTTAAAAAATCTAAATTGTCGCGACCGATTGCGAAATCAACGGTACCTATTAGTCGTGTATTAGTCATATAAAATTAATTCAAATAAACATTACACTTTAAAATTAATCATTGCTAAATATACCGCAATATCAACATGTAGGGCGATAACGACATTGATTATGTCAATGTTATTCAGGAACCAAACAAATTATCTCGGTGGCGTGAGGAGCTCGGTGGCGTAGTGGTCAGTGCGCTTTGGCTTCGATCGAAAACAAAGCTACCTTCGACATGGTCAGGCCGTGGATGGGTGACCAAGACTTTGTGATCTCGAGCTCCACCGTGCTTCGGAAGGCACGTTAAGCCGTTGGTCCCGGTCGCATTTGTGACCGTTTCTACCCACTAACCCGCATTGGGCCAGCGTGGTTGTGTTACGGCCCATACTCCTCATGTGTTTCTCCATGAGGAAGGCCTGTCCCAGCAGTGGGACGTATATAGGCTGATGTCGTAAACAAATTATAGGTATATCTATAGTAATGTTGATACCTATAATGATTTTTTATTGTAGGGGAAAAGGACATGGACATAAAACTTCATACCTAATCATAGACCCTTTATGGCTCCCTTCAATTCGTCTACATTTGCCTTATCTCGTGTATCCTCTCCACTTTTATAGCGAACAAGCGACAAAAATGTAGATGGAGGTTCCAATGTTAGCGACAAGCAGTCCTACGGCCTCTTTCCTCTTGGCTAAATAAACCTCCAAATTCTTGTGACCTGTTCATAATTCCTTATATTAAAACAAATGTATTTTACATCTCTCATGTTCGGTAAGTAGGTCCTTAATACCCCCAGATGCGGGTTGTAAGTGATCAATTACCGCCCTAGGTTAATAATGTAGCTAGAAACGCCCTAGGGCGGTAAGTAATTAAAAAAAAAACTCTTTCAAAAAGTTCGCGTACATCTAACCATCTTACTGGCACTAGACATCATGCATTCAGCCCAATGACAAAAGAGGTCGCTTCGCTATTTTCATCAATTTTGAATATCGAACGGCGAAGCTAAATTTAGTTCTTGGAAATAAATTTATTTATTCTTGTAATGGCTTTTTTTCCACTTACCTCACAATCGAGATGTAAAGCAGAGTAGTTAGCTCGTCCTTGAGCACCAGATCATTTTTTAAGAACGTCTAGCATGTGACAGACGTCATTGCATATAAGCAATACATACTCATATTATAAATGCGAAAGTTACGCTGTCTGTCTCGCTTTCACGTCAAAACTACTGAACCAATTTTACCGAAATGGTACACAGATAGAGCCTGAGAAAGGACATAGGGTACCTTTTATCCCGATATTCCCATGGGAACGAGTGCCATGCGGGTGAATGTTAAAAAATTTAAATAACGCCTCTCGGAAAAATGAAGGACAAATTTACGCCACTATGAACTTTGCTTCCAACAATAGAGTAGGAGTAAATTTTCGATTCCACCAATTAAGGCTACTGTTCCAATTTGAAAAAAAATTTCAGTGTTGAATAGCCTATTTATTGAGGAGGGCTATAGGCTACATACCGTCACACTATCTCAAAGTGACTATTCTACGCGGACGAAGTCGTGGGCAAAAGCTAGTCCCATATAATGTAAAGGAGCCCTCAACCTCTGTATTGAATAAGGGAAGTAGCAGCCATTTAATTATTTGGTCAGCAACAAAAAACCCAGCCGAAAAATCATTTGGGCAGCAAACAAATATTTTGTCAGCAAAATAATTATTTGGTCAGCAGAATAATTAAATTGGGCAGGAAAATAATTAGTTGAACTGCAAAATAATTATTTTGACAGCAATATATATGTTGCCGGAAAGGTATAAAATCTAGGAAAATGAAGAAGAAGAGAAGAAGAAGAAGCATAAAGGATAAATTCCTAGGTAATGTATTCTGATAGATGTTAGGTTAGGTTTATTTTTTTCATGATGTTTATAAACAATAATTAAAACATATATAAAACAATATCGCAGCAGAGAAAACATTTGAGTTGCTGACCAATTTAGAAATATTAGCTGACCATAAGTTGCTGACTAATTTAGAAATATTTTACTGCCCATAATCTGGTGACCAATTAGTTATTTTAGCTGACCAATTGTATTGTTTTGCTGACCAAAATTCGAATATTTTGCTGACCGTTTAAAAAACACCCATTGAATTATACCCAACAGGGTCCATTATGTACTTAATGCGCTCGTAACCTTTTGAATAAAACATTATCTTCTCCCTCCCCAGGCCCGCATGGAGGTGGAAGACCTGTTCGAAGACCTGGCAGACGGGCGGCGCCTCCTCAAGCTGCTGGAGATCATCAGCGGGGAGCGCCTGCCGCGGCCCAACTCCGGCCGCATGAGGGTCCACAAGATCGAGAACGTCAACAAAAGCCTCAGCTTCTTGCACACCAAGGTGAGGACCTGTTCTAAACCAGGTCGAAGTTAAAATAATAAATTAGTGTGAGTGGAAATATTATTGTATTTGACGACCTCCGTGGTCGAGTGGTCTGTATGCCGGTCGAAGAACTTCAGGCATTTGTTCTCCAGTCTTGGATGTTTATATATATTCAGGATATCTATATGTATTTATCTATTAAATATATTTATCCGTCATCTAGTGTCTGTAACACAAGCAGCATTAGTTGCTTGTGTTACAGTCATTGTGAATGTTTGAAGATATTTATTTATTGTATACAACCAATCAGCGCGCGTAGTGAAGGAATAAACCAATCAATGCATTCAGTCACACGCTATTCATAATTTGATGATTGGATTACGATAGGTTTTCTAATGGAAAAGAGAACGTTAAATTGTGAGTACAGTCGAGTTCATAAATATGCAGATTTGACAGGTGACCGTCTCTATTCCCTTCCAATAAGAGTCATTTCTAAACGAAAGAAACATTCAACGGCGACTTATATCATTCTTGAACTGAGACGTCTGAGAACAACATAAATATACGATATCAACGTCTCTTTCCCCGAAGGGGTAAGCAGAAGTGTTAACCCACATTTGGTATAAAATATTAAAAAACGCTGCGGTAGCCGAGTTGGGACTGACGGGGAACTACTCGTTCGCTTCGAGTTTGAATAAAACTTATGTACAGTTTATTGTGAATATCGCTTGCCACACATTTTGCGAGGAGCTTGGTGGCGTAGTGGTCAGTGCGCTTTGGCTTCGATCGAAAACAAAGCTACCTTCGCGATGGTCAGGCCGTAGATTGGTCACCCACCAAGACTTTGTGATCTCGAGCTCCTCCGTGCTTCGGAAGGCACGTTAAGCCGTTGGTCCCGGTCGCATTTGAGACCGTTTCTACCCACCAACCCGCATTGGGCCAGCGTGGTGGTGTTACGGCCCATACTCCTCATGTGTTTCTCCATGAGGAAGGCCTGTCCCAGCAGTGGGACGTATATAGGCTGAGGACACATTGTGCCCGGCGCATGGCAACAGGCTGACCACTGACCACCCACGTGGGGATATCTGGCGAAACGTGGGTGTTTAACACCTCTGCCTACCCCTTCGGGGAAAAAGGCGTGATCTTATGTTAAGTCCTCCTGTAACAGATGACGAAAAGTAGCCCTGTTGTATGAGAACTCACTCCAACCAATCATTACTCGCAATAACCAGAAAATCGATGCATTTTCTTGATAAAAGATAAAATTCTCCTTCCTAATCTACAATTATCTTTTACGGATTTAAATATACTTTTTGTATTATTCATATCTTTGTAGGAATCGATATTTGATAATGTGACGTAGTTGGTGACGGACGTTGTCGGAGGTAATCTCAGGATCGTTCAGTAGATCATTTGAAAAATTCTATCACTGTTGTGACGCTACACTATCCCCAAGTGACATAGGTTATATAATATTTTGAAAAAGTATTTTTTAAATACGTAGATAGGTATTGGTGTCCGAAGCCGAGCGGACTACTAGTACTTTATAAGATAATGTAATGTGATTAAACCTTAATGGGTTTAATCCATACTAATATTATAAATGGAAAAGTAACTCTGTCTGTCTGTCTTGCTTTCACGTCAAAACTACTGAACCGATTCAATTGAAATTTGGTACACAGATAGTCTAGAGGCTGAGAATGGTCATTCCCATGGGAACGAGTACCGCGCGGGTGTAGCCGTGGTTATCAATATCTGCTCGACCGAGTATTATGTGACATATTCCGTCAAAATTTAATTTCATTAAGAATTTTAAATTTTTTTGGCATTTTAAAATAATGACACGACAACAGACAAAGATTTATCACAATGACAACAATTAATCACATGACACTGACGAGAAATGTTATTTTCATTATTTTAATAATTAGAGGTTTTTTCAACTATTAACACTCAACATTTTGCTAATAAGAGGTAGGAATGTAATGTTGAGCACTTAGTGAAAAACAATGCAGTGTTGACAAACACACAAAAACCTTTTGTAAACTTTTATCGGCGTTAAATCAATAGCCACGCGAACGACGTCGCGGGCACAGCTAGTAATAAATACTTTAGTTTGGTTACAGCACACACAAAGAAAATTGAATAGACCGGTAAAATAAAAAACTTAAAAAATAAAAAGACATATTAAATTCATAGGCTGGTTGGGAGATTAGAACGGTCGAAATTCGAGAGCGGTGGCGTGCATTAGGGGAGGGCTATGTCCAGCACACGGAGCGGCTTTTTGTCTTCTAAATAATCTTCACACAAGAACATCTCTCCAAGATCGATGCATTCTTGATGCGCTTTTTAAACGCGCTAAATGGTAGTTCAAGTTGTGATAGGAATCTTGTTGTAGTATGCCTGTATGTACAGTCGAGTCCTAAACATGTAATTATAACATGAAAACATGTATTTTAGAGGTGATAATCTTTATATCGGGTGCGCATTGTCTTACATAACTTTTCAACGCATAACATCGGAAGTTCGAAAATATTTCTCATACTCGTACCATTTAAAATTAAGTATTATAAACTATAATCATTGAAATTCATAACTTTCACTAATCATACACTTTATTTTTACTAATATTTGTTTTCATAATTATATTATACCTACATGTAATAAAACTGTAGAGGTCAAATGTCTGTACATAGAAAAAAATGCTTAAAATCAAGTCAGGTTACTATGGTTTTTAAACTATCCCACAAGAACCCTTTAATTTTCCGGGTTAAAAAGTATCTTAGATGTTGACCAGGGATATAAGGTATCACCATGCAAAATTGTATTAAAATCGGTCCAGCCATTTCGGAGATTAGCCCGTCATTCGTCATCAGCCTATATACGTCTCACTGTTGGGACAGCCCTTCCTGATGGAGAAACACATGAGGAGTATGGGCCGTAACATCACCACGCTGGCCCAATGCGGGTTGGTGAATAGAAACGGTCACAAATGCGACCGGGACCAACGGCTTAACGTGCCTTCCGAAGCACGGAGGAGCTCGAGATCACAAAGTCTTGGTCACCCATCCACGGCCTGACCATGGCGAAGGTAGCTTTGTTTTCGATCGAAGCCAAAGCGCACTGACCACTACGCCACCGAGCACCTCACTACGCCTCCGAGCACCTCGTAGAAACAGACAGACAGACATTAGCCCGTACAAACAGACAAAGAAAAAAATATTTTTTTTTTGGTATTATCCCTTTTTTTACATCCCCGGTAAATTTAAAAACAGAAACAAAGAGAAAATGGCCAGAGAAGAGCACAGTAACAGCAAAGAGTCGCTAATACTGATATGGCGCCTCGTTTCAGTAGGACGTTTCTCGTTTCAGTTGTAGATTGAGGACAGGCAAAGCGTATTTTTTCTGACCATTCCTCACAAATACACGAGGTGCGTAACCTTTGTCGCCGTCGAAGCCCTACGATGCGGACTACTACGGTTTCACTGCGACTTAACGATTCTGTTATCAATTTTTTGTCGTTTAAATATTTATTTTATTTCGATTCTTAATGTTACTAAATGATATCAATAGTATGTAAAACGTCTTTTCCCCTAAACTTGGTTTTTAGTCAACTTTTCATTACATATCCTAAGGGTTAGTCAGCGACTAGGCAAAAGCAGTCCACTGCTATAGTCCGCGCTTCACCAGCAGTGACTGCACTCAAAGTGATAGGTGGTGAGCCCGTCGCCGCTATAAGCTATTGGATGTTGTGCAATTCTAAGTCCTTTAGTCGCCTTTTACTACACCTAAAGGAAGAGATGGGTTGATAGTATTCTTGAATGAGCCGCTACCACACGACTCATTCTCATTCATAATTTATACAACTAGGGTGGCAAACAAGCATACGGCCCACACAGATGGGCAGTGGTCACCGTAGCCTATGGACGCCTGCAACACCGAGGGCATCACCAGCGCGTTGCCGACCCTTAAAAAACCTTTTCACGCCCTTTTTGAAGGACTCCATGCTGTAGTCTCTTGGGAAAGCCTCACCAGGGAGTTCATTCCACAGCCTAAGCGTACGAGGAAGGAAATGGGATAGGATGGGATGGGATAAAATATCCCAAAAAATTAAGTAAAACATTCTGGCTTATAACATTTAATGGGCCATTATGACCCTAAAGACCTAAAGACTAATTTATTTCAAACTTTATAACTGTAATATGTTTTGAGAGGTCAGTCGAATATACCAACGTGTGAATGTACCCCCAGGTGCGACTCGAGTCCATCGGCGCCGAGGACATCGTGGACGGCAACCCGCGCCTGATCCTCGGCCTCATCTGGACCATCATCCTGCGCTTCCAGATCCAGGAGATCGAGATTGATGTGGTGAGTACATACTGGTACACACAGGTGGCTTTTCCAGCTTCTCTGGATTCTTAGGAAAGCCGAGAATGTTTCCTCAAGCCTGTAGTGCCACCACTAGACACAGATCATAAAAGCACATCTAGACTAATGTTATAAAGAGGTAAAGTTTGTGACGAAAGAGATAAGTCCTCCTTTGCATACTTTTGATTATTATGACCTGTATTTATGTTTATTGGTGCAATAAAGAGTTTAATATAACATTTTGAATTATTTAAGAGACCTGCAAATTTGTTAGAAACAATCTTAGACTGTTTCATAGGGCAGGTGATTTTTACCCTCGTTGTTCAAGAAACCCAAACAGATTAGTGCTTAAAACAGCGCCTAGAACCTTTATACATGAGAAACTGTCTAAATATGTGTATTAAACTTTACAATAAGGTTCCAAATGTATTAAAGGATCTAAATACTCAACTTTTTTACAGGAAATTACATAAGTGGCTCCTTGAAAAGAACTTTTATAACGTAAATGAGCTTGTTAGTTAATTGGATGTTATTAATTATTGTACCTAAGTATTAGCTGCTGCTTGTATGCTGCTGTCATTAATAAATTAATGTATTACTTTTACATGCCATAGATTTGGCGAAACATGTCGATCTAATTAATGTCAATATAGCTTATATCACCATCATTTTATGTACCGTGTTTCATGTAAATAAACTATTATTATTATTAATTCGGACATTCTATTCGAAAAATATCGCGAGATAAAAATTGTAGTGTTGGAAAACCTATACTAATACGAGTGCTTTGTATGTCTCCAAAACTACCAGCCCTCGTAGCATTAACACCGCACTAAGATAAATATCGGGTTTTCATCACATTCAACTGTCAAAGTACTACGGAATTAGACAATCAGGCGTGATTAAAATCTGGCCTATGTCTACACGAGGAGTATGGGCCGTAACACCACGCTGGTCCACTGCGGGTTGGTGGGTAGAAACAGTTGTAATAGCGTCCGGGACTAATAGCTTAACGTGCCTTCCGAGGCACGGAAGAGTCCGGAATCACAAAGTTTTGGTTAACCATCCTAGGCCTGACCATGGCGAAGGTAGCTTTGTTTTCGATATCGAAAGCCAAAACGTAGACCACTACACCACCGAGCGCCTCGAGCTCCTCGCTGAGTATGTATGAAGACTGTAATGACTACTAATGACAGTAGTTTATGCCAAAGATATATGTATAATTCGGGAGGAAGGAGTAAAAAATTAAAGAACAAACGAATTGTAGTTGACTCCCTTGGATAGAGCCATCAAAATATAAGATGGAATAAACGCATGTGTGTTTTAACCGCCTCTCTGGTCTAGTGGTTCACACCACCGGGTGTTGATCGGGAGGTCCGGGTTCGATTCCCCATAGCGGCAGAAGTTTTTCTGCTCGGTTTGGTTGGTGGTAGGGCTTCTAAGCCCGCCTGGCTAGCTACCACCGTCTTACTTAAATTTGTCGCCGTAATAACGATGTCTAAGCATTGTTGTGTTCCGGCAATCAGAGGTAAGACAGCCGCCAGTTCCTCAGTTGTTGAGGATTACAGGTGAAGTTCGCTTCCACCTTCCGCCTAATCGTCACATACCATCAGGTGAGATGAAGGCCAAGAGCATACCTGTCATATGTAAAAAAAAATGTGTGTATGTAGAGATGTATGTGGAGTGTGGAGACGTGGATCCTGTTATTGTTTATAGTATAAAATTTTATTTGTTTCCAGGACGAAGAAAATGTATCATCAGAGAAGAAGTCAGCCAAGGATGCGCTACTCCTGTGGTGCCAACGCAAGACCAACGGCTACCACGGCGTGCACATTCACAACTTCACCGACTCGTGGCGCTCGGGGCTCGGGTTCAACGCCCTCATCCACGCGCACAGGTACACCATCACACATCACGCGTGATATGTGATGTATCACAGCCAGGCTAGGGATCCTTTTTTGGCATAATGTTTTTTACCCATAATATACTTTGGCATAATATAACTAGCACAATATTTATTTCTCATATTTATAATTTAGACTAATATTAGGTCCTTACCTATGAAATTGCCGTTGTTTTCTCTCTTAGTATATTGTCTGTAACTTTTAAGTTTCAGAGTATTCTTAAAAAATATTTACCTTCTCTAAAAAAAGACCATATTTTTGAGCTCTTTTGATTTGTTTTGATAATTTGTTGTAAGTTTAATGATGTTGAAATTGGACACGAAGTCAACTCTTTTTAAGTGCCTCTCGAATACATCATTTTATTTACATTCACATAAAAACGATAAATATTTTTTATGAAGTGTGATATTACACATATTGCTTAAGCTTGTCTTATGATACATGCCAAATATTATTAACTTTGGATTTGTCGTTGTGAAGAAAACTGTCACGGCGGCCACATACTAAGACTGAAAACTTTGGCGCTTCTAAATCTAATCGCCCCTCTTCACATTCGGCGAATGTTTAAATGTTCGTCAGTATTCTTTTTTTTTCAAATTATTCATTGAGAGTCGGCAGAAGCTAAGGGACTTAAGGAATTTTTATGGGAAATAAACATTACGCTTCTGACGTCACTCATTTAAACATTCGCCGAATGTGAAGTGGGCCATTAAGTAAATTCATGTATTTCTAAACGCAGGTCACTCCCCTACTTACTACCCTTCATCATATTCACATAAACCATCAATTTTTTCTTAGCTCCTTCTTCCGTGAATCTACGTTCAAGCCCATATGGTTTTATTGATTACGTGTTGTTGAAAGCTAGACTTATCTTAATTCATGTCAACGTGACTGTTCTTAAGCTACCCATAATGAGGACATTTCATAAAAGCTAAGCTATTCTATTTTTTGGGGCCATCCATAATAGGCTAATTGACCCTTTTTTTATTGGGCCCCAAATGATTAATTACCGATAGCTATCACCATAAAGAATAATACATTATTTTCTGAAGCCTATAACACAATAAATTTTAAATTATTAAATTACGTTTTTGCTTATATGACAGTAACGCCTTCGGTCCTGATGCTCTATGAATTATCTGTGCCGTAGCGTCACGATTATTGTAAACAATTCAATACGCATGCGTGACATAGCCGACAGTTATGCTTGATTGGTTGCGACTGGCGTTTGGCGGATTTTGACCATGCGTAGTAATTATTTACATAAAGCGTTACTCAACTAATTTCGTGAACATGGTGGATAGCGTTTTTGGCAGACGAAAATAAAGTAAAAATAAAACATATTTAAATTGAATTTCTACAGCAATCCCTTATTTATATTTATCGAATCCCTTATTTATATTGGTATATGGTATATTTCGGACCCTTGTACTAAATACTACATTATTTTCATTACTTTTGATATGAGTCAACTAGGCTATTTCATGCTTGTTTGACCTCTTCCCCGTGCATTAGTGATGTCACATTTTACATCTAGAAGTTATTGAAGATCCGAAATTAGTTTTATTTAATTTTTTTATGTGACGGCACGAAATAAGACCTGTCCCACCCCCTTGTCACACTATGTCACATTTTATCGATCCCCTCCCACTCTCATTAGGTGTGTGTGACGTAATTTATGGATCGCACCTTTCCTTAATATTGGGTCCTTACCTATGAAATTGGTGTTTTTATTCTGTCTTAGCAATTTGTCCGTAACTATTAAGTTTCAGAACATTCTTATAAAATAATTGCCTGTTCTAAAAATAGACCATATATTTGAGCTCGTATAATTTTTTGTAAGTTTCATTGTGTTAAAATTAGACACAAAGACAATTATTTTTAACTGCCTCCGGAATACATCATTTGATTTGCATTAACATAAAAACGATGAATAATTTTCATGTTCACACACATATTGCTAAAGCTTGTCTAATGATACATCCCAAATATTATTATCTCTGGATTTGTCGTTGTGAAGAAAACTGATAAAATGTTAGTATGTAAAATGCAGACATCCCCAAAATCTCCATACAAAACACCAATTTCATAGGTAAGGACCTAATATTATCCTTCATCTATTCTGGTCTCGTCACATTCTCGTATCTATCATACACATTTTAAACGGTAATTCATTGTCTGTTGCATCGAAAAATCAAATATTAATCATGTACCAAATCAAGCTCACCATATTCATGAAACAACATACCCTAAAATTTTTTTTATTTATATAGACACATAAGGGTACGCCTTTTTCCCACAGGGGAAGGCAGGGAAACGTTTGCCTAGGTCTTCCTCGTCCCGTATCTCCACTCACACCCGATTCATATATATCCTTTTGGTCAATCTATTTTCATCCATCCTTTCCACATGTCCAAACCATCTCAGCATTACTTTCTCTATTCTTGTCACTGCGTCCTTCATTTACTCTAGAACATACATACATACAATCACGCCTGTGATCCCCGAAGGGGTAGGCAGAGTCCAAGGAGCACTGTGTTCCTTAAGGCCACATTTAGCCCTACAAAAATTGAGTTTGGTCAGATGAAAAATCGTGAAAGAGTAGTAACAAGTGGCTAGCTCATCGCCTACACAATCACAGACCCAGTACCCAATACGCCATTAGTCGCCTTACGACATGCTAGGCAAGACAAGCAGTTGGTACATTATTTTTGTGTCCCGGACCAACACGAGACTAGAATAAAGCATATAATCCTCTTCCAGGCCGGACCTGTTCCGCTGGTCGGAGGTGCCGGCCGCAGACCACGTGGAGACCCTCAACCACGCCTTCGACGTGGCGCACAACCATCTCGGCATACCCCGGCTGCTGGATGCTGAGGGTAAGGGATTCATATACAGGATGAAATTAAATTCATCGACAACCTCACTCAGGAGAAGCTCGGTGGCGTAGTGATTAGTACGCTTTGGCTTTAGGTATTGAAAACAAAGCTACCTTCGCCATGGTCAGGCTGTGGATGGGTGACCAAATTTTTGTGATGTCGAACTCCTTCGTGCTTTGGAAGGCACGTTAAGCCGTTGGTCCCGGTCGCTATAGCAACCGTTACTACGCACCGACCCGCATTAGGGCCAGCTTGGTGGTGTTACGGCCCATACTCTTCATATGTTTCTCCATGAGGAAGGCTTGTGCCATAAACAGCAATATTGTATCATAACATACTAATAAAAAATGATTTTCCAAGCAAGGAAATTTTATGGTCATGCGAGGTTGTTGATCAATAAAATTCAATTCTGTAATTCAAGTCTGTTTTATTGAGATAATAAAAAAAAAATTCAAGTCTGTTCGTACACGCACAAATTAGAACACATATATATCATCACGCCTCTTTCCCCGAAGGGGTAGGCAGAGGTGTTAAACACCCATATTTCGCCAGATATGTTAGGTCCCCATGTAACAGGTGGCGAGCCTGTTGCCATGCACCGGGCACAATGTGAGGCAAGCGATATTCACTGTACATTAATTATATTGAAACTCAATGTTTCCCGCGGCACATATTCTAAAACGGAAAGAATAATATTTAAATAATGCTGTTGCCCGCGACTTAGTCCGCGGCTACTATGGTTTTTTAACTATCCCACGGGAACCCTTTAACTTTCTGGAATAAAAAGTATCTAGATTGTTGACCAGGGATATAAGGTATCACCATGCAAAATTTCATTGAAATCGGTCCAGCCATTGCGGAGATTAGCCCGTACTAACAGACAAAAAATAAAAAATAATATTTTTTTGTACTTTCCCTCTTTTCATTATTACTTTTAGCGCATATTTGCATGTCAAAAATAACGGGCAGGAAAATCGGGAAATATTTACACAACATTTGCATCTTAACAAATGTTATGTCGTTGTTAGTGTTTGTGTGCTTGTATGTGTGAGAGGCTTGGCTACTTCCTTTAGGTTTCCTATTGTCAGGTCTTTAAATAAAATTGACTGAACTAATATTTTAGACTTATTTTACTGGTCTATTTATAGTACATAAAGTATTTCTTAAAATAATAGTAGTAATGCGAATTTGCGAATGGGGCTCAGAGTAAACAGAACTGGAGTAGCCTTTGTCAAACATTCCCCTCTGCCAAATGCACAAGCATCGGATGCTTGCACGTTTAATAAAACTAGTTGAGCCGCCATTTTGACAGCCATAACATTGTAAACGTTGCGGCGAACAGAGCTCCCGCCAAAATGCCTGCCTGTGCTGTTTTTTGTTGTAAAAATAAATAGAAACATCGAGTATGCTAAAAGATGGTGTCACCTTTTATTTGTAATTATAATTTTTAAGATTTCATGATTATTTACTTCATTATTTCATGTTTTAGAATTCTACGATTTCAAATTTCGAACGCTAGTCTCGTGGGGAGTGCGGCTGTGACGTTGTCAAAACGCACACCCCACGTGACTATTTTAAGCGTGTGTGTGCGTGAAATTTAAATTTGTGTGTCGAATTATGCATGTGTGCATTTGTAAAAACGGTAAAAGTTATTGTTTATGTGTGCTGGCTTTGAGTGTAGTGGTAACCTCACCCCCCGCAAGAAATGGCAGAAATTTTTTTGAGAAATTGACTAATGGCTACTCCAGTTCTGTTTACTCTGAGGAATGGGGGTCCGGCGGGCGGTTGCAGCGCCTTATATAGGCCACGATCAGTGCGCCGTTGCATCGATCTTGCTTCGAAATATCGCACCGGCGCGTGTGGTGTCCCGGCCTTCCGACAGGTGGCGTTAACAGTCGCCATTTTTTATTTCTGACAGTTAAAATGATTTGATATTTCAGACGTGGACACGAGCCGGCCTGACGAGAAGTCCGTGATGACGTACGTGGCCAGCTACTACCACACGTTCGCGCGCATGAAGAACGAGCAGAAGAGCGGACGCAGGATCGCCAATGTAAGACTGATATTTTTTTTTTACATATGACAGGTAAGCTCTTGGCCTTCATCTCACCTGTCGCTGAGGTTTTGTGATAGAGTGGATAGCTTATAATTTAAATCACATTAGTTTCACTGAAGAAGCTGTTAGCTTCCTGATAGTCAATGAATACATATTTAAATATTTAAAACAAAAGATCTATGGGATATATCAACAGACCTTTTAAAAATAATAATAAATGAAATATCACCTCATTTAGCATATATATTCAATAAATGTATTGATGAAGGACAGTTCCCTGATTTGATGAAACATAGTAAAATCATTCCACTATTTAAAGCAGGCGATAAGAGTGATCCATCAAACTTCCGACCAATTTCTATTCTACCTGCACTTAGTAAAATCTTTGAAAAAATTATATTTAATCAGTTGCTATTACATTTTAACGTAAGCAAATTATTACATGAAAAGCAATTTGGTTTCACTAAAAATAGATGTACTACGGATGCGGGCGTCGCACTCATCAAACATATATTTGACGCATGGGAGAACAAGCAAGATGCAATAGGTATTTTCTGCGATCTTTCAAAAGCGTTTGATTGTGTGGATCACCAAATTTTGTTAGTAAAATTGAAACATTATGGAGCTTCGGAAACTGCTATACGCCTTATACAATCATATCTTACGGATCGAATACAAAAAGTTAACATAAATGGTACTAATTCTTCCGGCGCGCCTCTGCATATGGGAGTGCCCCAGGGCTCTATATTGGGCCCCTTATTATTCTTAATATATATTAATGACTTGCCTTACTTTGCTAAAGACCTTTGTGAGATAGTTTTGTTTGCTGATGACACTTCTTTGATTTTCAAAACTGACAGACACAATAACGTATCTGACGAAGTAAACAATGCTCTCTCGCAAGTCTTGCATTGGTTCAATATTAATAACCTTGCACTTAATTCTAAGAAAACAAAATGTATTAAATTTTGTATGCCTAACGTAAAGCAGATCGATACTCAAATTTGTATAAAGGAGGAACGGATAGAAATAATTAAGTCTACCACTTTTCTTGGAATTACTGTGGACTCTAAACTGCAATGGGGTCCACATATTACGACTCTAGCAGGAAGACTAAGTTCAGCTGCGCATGCAGTTAGAAAAATAAGGCAGCTCACTGATGTTGAAACGGCGAGATTAGTTTATTTTAGCTATTTTCACAGCGTAATGTCGTATGGTCTACTGTTGTGGGGCTCCGCTGCTGACATTCAGACTATCTTTGTACTTCAAAAGAGAGCCATTCGTGCCATATACAACCTTAGACCACGTGACTCGCTCAAGGAATTATTTAGGGAAATAGATATATTAACTGTGGCGTCTCAATACATCTTTGATTGTATTATGTATGTACGTAAACACTATGATACTTTCCTTAAAAATTCTGACTGCCATAGCCTTAACACCAGAAATAAGCATAAGCTCGCCGTTCCAAGCCTCAGACTTCACAAGACTGTTAAATGTTTTATAGGAATCAGCATAAGAATGTATAATAGGCTGCCACAAAGTTTTATTGACTTGCCCCTGCATAAATTTAAATCCACCGTTAAAAGCTGTTTAATGAAAAAGGGGTATTATAAGATAGAAGATTATTTTACAGATAAAAATTCGTGGCTACTATAATTTGCTCCTCTGCACATACTTATTTTACAATATTTAAAATGTTCTATATTCCTTTTGTTATTATGGCTGTTTAAAAAAGGCTAACTGTTGAGTTTCTTGCGGCACTTCTTCTCAACAGGCCATTCACGTCGAAGTGCTAGTAGGAAAAAAAATATTGACGTGCAAAAGTATTTCATGTAAATCTAATTGCAGAATAAATGATTTCATTTCATTTCATTTCATTTCATTTCATTTCATTTCATTTCATTTCATTTCATTTCAAAAATATTTTTCATTGGGGCTCGTTAAAGACTACTACCAACCCATCTCTTCCCTTGGGTGTCGTATAAAGCGACTAATGGACTTAGAACTGCACAACGTCAAAAGCTTCTGGCGGCGACGGGCTCACCACCTGTCACGCTGAGTGCAGTCACGGCTGGTGAAGCGCGGAATATGGCAATGGACTGCTTTTGCGGGACTTTTGCCTAGTCTCTGACTAACCCTTAGGGGATAATAGTCCTTGTGTGTTTTCTTGTGTGAGTTCTCATAAGCTTGTGCCTACAAGCACAAGCTTATGAGAACTTTTTTTTTACATATGACAGGTAAGCTCTTGGCCTTCATCTCACCTGATAGTAAGTGACGATAAGGTCGAAGGTGGAAGCGCGCTTCACCTGTAATCCTCGACAACTGAGCAACTGGCTATCTTTCCTCTGATTGCCGGAACACAACAATGCTATCATTGTTATTATGGTGACAGATTTAGGGAAGACGGTGGTAGCTAGTCAGGCGGGCTTAGCCCTACCACCAACCAAACCGAGCAGAAAAACCCCTGTCCCCATTGGGAACGAACCCCGGACCTCCCTCTACCTCTACACCCGGTGGTGTCAACCACTAGACCAGAGAGGCGGTTAAAAATATAAGTTAAAAATTTACTCACATATTATAGATAAGATTATTTATAGTAATAGAGCCTGTATTTGTAAGTTACATTTCTAATTCTATTCCCAATATTTCAGCCCGATAGCTAGTCCGGTGCCTCAAAATGAGATACAGAAGTCCACCCGGACAAACATAGAGACAAACAAGAAAGTGAGTTATTAAAAACGTGGTAACAGTCTAATATCTCGTTCCCAACAGATAATCGGCCAGATGATGGACTGCGACGACCGCAAGGCGGAGTATAGCCGCCTCGTCACCACTCTGCTGGAGTGGATACGGATGAAGATCGCGGAGCTGGACGGCAGGGACTTGCCCAACTCGCTTGACGGCATCCAGCGCCTGCTGCTGGCCTTCAAGCAGTACAGGACTGTGGAGAAGCCACCCAAGTAAGTGCTTACCAGTCAACTGGACTGGTAGGGTGTATTCAAGTTTTCGTACCAGTCAACTGGACTGGTAAGGGGCTGTTCAAGTTTACTTACTACTCCATTGGATACGTAGAAACCCATTCAAGTATGCTTCCCAGTCCAGTGAAATGGTAAGAAACTATATTAGTCGGTTTACCAGTCCAGTGTCTCTGTAAGGGAATCATCTGCGTAAGATTTTGTTGTATGAGAGCGCCTTAGGGTCAGTTCATCGAGGATTCAAGCGCCACTAAAACATATGTTTTTTCAATATCAACCGCCTACAAGTAGCTACAAATGACTGGTGTTGACCATTAGCCAATCGGCGCTCAGCATCTCATCCGCAATCGGCGGCGCCGATTGGCTCTCCAGTCGCATTCCGTCTTCCTCATTGGTGCAAGCCCATGCGCAGCTATTGGCAGCTATCACCTCCACGTAACGGTCACGCCCACTCAACACCAAAGAAATATGCCGCTACTTATACCCTGAGCTCTGACTCCATACTCCTCCTATATTCTTTTCTCACACAAACTCCATTCAAAAACCTATCTCATTCTTCTTAGATACAAAGAGCGCTCCGAGATCGAAGCTCTGTACTTCGACATCAACACCATGCAGAAGAGCTTGACGGGCGAACCCTGGGCACCTTTGGAAGGTCAGCTACCACAGGATCTGGAGAAGGCCTGGCAGAAGCTGGAACAGGTATAGATACAGTATCTTGACAGAATAAAATAAATAAATATCCTCAGACATTCACACCTATCAACTAGCCCCATTTTAAGCAACTAAAGCCGCTTGTGTTACGGATACTAGATGACGGATAAATATATTAGGTCCTTACCTATGAAATTGGTGTTTTGTATGGAGATTTTGGGGATGTTTGCATTTTACATACTAACATTTTATCAGTTTTCTTCACAACGACAAATCCAGAGATAATAATATTTGGCATGTATCATTAGACAAGCTTTAGCAATATGTGTGTGAACACGCTTGATAAAAATTATTCATCGTTTTTATGTTAATGCAAATCAAATGATGTATTCGGGAGGCAGTTAAAAATAATTGTCTTTGTGTCTAATTTTAACACAATTAACCTTACAACAAATTATCAAAACAAATCAAAAGAGCTCAAAAATATAGTCTTTTTTTAGACGAGGTAATTATTTTTTAGGAATACTCTGAATCTTAATAGTTACATACAAAATTCTAAGAGAGAAAAAAAACACTGATTTCATAGGTAAGGACTCAATATATTTAATAGTACGTACGTAGTAATATATTTAATGTATTTATTGTGTAGTAGTTATATTTAATATATACGTGTATATATTCAGAAAATATACAATACACAATTATGGAGTCGTGTGGTAGCAGCTCTTCAAAGAATACTACCAACCCATCTCTTCCCTTGGGTGTCGTAAAAGGCGACTAATGGAATTAGAACTGCACAACATCCAATAGATTATAGCGGCAACAGGCTCACCGCCTGTCACGCTGAGTGCAGTCACTGCTTGGTGAAGCGGTGTACTTAGGATTTGTCAGATAATAAGAATTGAGTAACTAGTCGCTATCACATAAGTCAATTTAATTTTTTAATGTCACCTGTTACGTATCTCGTCGTCTTATCTTTCTTTTATATTTTCCCAGGCGGAGCATGCCCGAGAGATCGCCCTCCGCACCGAGCTGTTGCGGCAGCAGCGGCTCGAGCAACTCAACTACAAGTTCAACACCAAGGTAATTTTTTTTTATAGCATTCCGCTCAGCATTTGCCACGAACCACTGGACGATGTGCTATCCGGCCGCCCGCGACGCTGGTTTTCAGCGGCGTATGAGTTTTTTATCGTGGTATCCACCTCATCCAAGTAGCACCACAGTGTCTACCATAGATAGTTTGACGCCAAACTCTCCCAAGATGCATATTCATATCTATTAAAGATAGGCATAACAATGTTATTGTTCACAATTATAACCACAGCGCCATCCCGTGAGCCTCATCCAAACTACCACACATTACGCACCGAAGATCACGCTGCTGCTGCATCGACGGCGAGCAACAAGTTTCGGCCGACATTCGCAAGAGGTCCCTTCGGTGCCCCTATATAAAAGCCGTAGCGCACACAATGCCCTCTCTTCTTGAATTCGAATTGTAAAAACTTAAATTTAAAGTAAAGATTCACAAAAGTCTATATTAATTATTTTTTTCATTATCCAAACACAAGTACCAAACGAAAACAGTTATTAAAACTAATATACATTGGTATGCAGATGAATAATGTAAACTAGAATTTATTAAACTCTTCTTTTTGGTTTAGGGTCCCAAATCTATATGTCGGAACCTGAAAAAGCCAGTTGATTCCATTAATACTTATGCCCTAATAAGTTTGACCGGTTTCGAAAGGTACTCAAAATGATGGACTGTATACAATGTATTGAAAATATTCGTATATTAGCTGTTGCCCGCGACTTAGTCCGCGGTTACTGGGTTTTCAACTATCCCACGGGAATCCTTTAATTTTCTGGAATAAAGTATCTTAGATGTTGACCAGGTATATAAGGTATCACCATGCAAAATTTCAATGAAATCGGTCCAGCCATTTCGGAGATTGACCTTGACTCTTTGTGTTGTTTTGGTAAAGTGCAAGCTGTATGCACATTTATTTGGACTACAGCTTAGTATCTGTTGTTTAAATTAAGTTCATAATTATGTATTGACTGTAGTCTGTCTGTATACCGTAAATAAATAAATTCATAATATGTAAATTACGAAACTGAATCAATTATTTGACTTCCAATTTGTAGAGGGTTTTCTAAAAACGGTCTAGGTCAGGTGGCAGCACTGTAGCGTCAGGTCCATGAGCTGCCAAAACACACACGCGGATTGTCTTCTCGCGGATTCTTACTTTCGGAATCCGCTTGTGTCGATTACAACCACACTCAAAGCGCTGTGGATGTACTTGCTGCAAGCGATCGCGGTAATGAACTTTAGAGAAATGTAATACTGTTGATTTATTTTATGAGATAAATATGTCAAATGTCGACGATTTGAAGTGCCAAGCTTGGCCTATTAAATAAAATCTAAATATATATAACTCAAAGGTGATTTACTGACATAGTGATCTATCAACGCACAGCCCAAACCACTGGACGGATCTTGCTGATTATTTGGCATGCAGGTAATTGTTATGACGTAGGCATCCGCTAAAGAACGAATTCTATCCCAATAAGATCAAATAGGGGATGAAAGTTTGTATGATCGGTTTAACTTTGTAAATTTAAACCGATGGGGCTGAATAATTAAAGAGTTCTCGTGGGATAATTAAAAAAACCATATTCGTAAACCATAAAGTCGTGGGCAACAGCTAGTTATTTTTTAATTAAGTAATTTTCAATACAAAACCTTCGAGCATAGATGTAGAATCGTAGGACTTTTTGCTATCTGACAGCTGTAGGGCCTGGCGCTTACGTAGCGCCATCTAGTGGCAGAAAACGTAAAGATTCTAATTGAGTTGTTTTATTTCCTTAGTAGTTGTAGATATTGCAATTCGCGAAGGCGATAAAATCATTCGACTTAATACTCTAAGGCGTTAAGAGCCAAGATACTCGCCATGATAAACTCGCCATGCAACAACTATAGTTGGTAAGTTCCCGTCTGTATTGACTATATTACACATATATTTGTCGTCCCAACAGTCAGTGCTCCGCAAAGGCTACCTGAAGGAGATGATCCAGGTGCTGTCGGACCCTCGCTACGGGTCCAACCTGGCGCAGGTGGACGCCACGGTCAAGAAGCACGAGGCTATCTCCGCTGATATATTGGCCAGGTAACTGGTGTTTTGATGAACAACATTTTTCAGATCAGTTCTCAGTTCTTTATTGCATTCATCAATAGCTCTTAGATCTTTGTGAATAATTTTTACTATTTTATTAACAACGAATTGTTAGATGTTGTATATTCTTCTTTTTCCTGCTCTGTTCCCAATTCTATTTGGGGTCGGCGCAACATGTCTTCTTCTTCCACTCTCCTCTATTACTCGTCAAGTCAACACTCACGCCCATCCTCATCAAATCATCATTCACACAATCCATCCATCTTTTCTTTGGTCTTCCTCTCCCCACGCACCCATCCACCCATCCATTTCAAGTCCATAACTTTCCTGGTGACATGATCATTCTCCTTCCTCATTACAAGCCCATACCAAGAAAGTCTTTTTTCTCTCAGTTTATCAGCAATCGGGGCAACTTTCAGACTTCCCCTAATGTAATAATTCCTAACTCTATTCATTCTCGTCACACCACACATCCACTTCAACGTTCGCATTTCAGCCACATGCAATCTTTGTTTATCAATCCACTTTACAGGCCAACATTCCGATCCATACATGACGACAAGTCTTATTATAGATTCATAAATTTTTCCCTTCAGCCTTAGGGCAACACGGGGGTCACTAGCAGTTCCCGTAACCTGCCGCTATTTCATCCTCATCATATAATCATAAATTATAAAAAGAAAATAAAATATGTTCACTATGTTCCTTTCCCAGAACGGAGCGTTTCGAAGACCTCTCAGCGATGGCAGCAGAGTTAGTCCGCGAACAATACCACGGCGCAGAAGCGGTCTCTCGCACAGAACAAGCGGTGCTGCAGCGCTGGAGGGAACTGCTGGAGCTGCTGGAACGACACAGAGCGTCGTTAGGCTTACTCGCGAGACTGATGGCGCTGCTGCGAGAGGCCGATACCGTGCGGCATGCACTGCTTGAGATGCAGGTGAGTGAGACAAATGCGTGCTGGTGACGTGCTGGACGTGCTGGTGACGTGTCGGGCGTGACTGACGTGCTAGACTTGTAGGTGTCCAGAATAGAACAAGCAGAGATGATGAAGATTCTATAAAAAAGTAGTTAGTTTTCAGTTTCGTTTTATTATTTTTAAGGCACTGTTTTTAGCATTAAGGAATTAAATAATAATGTAAATTTAATTTTAATTTTTATTGATCTCAATGTGTGATTCAAAATAATTATGAAACTATATGAAATTTAAGTTGTAGTTTAAGATGACTCGCAAATTTTTATTTGAATTATGCATACTTTATTATGTAATGTAACTTTGTTATTTTATTATGTACTTATGCCATAATTTTTTTCGGAAATCGTCTACTGTTCCTCACAGGACAGGCTTAGCCTATTTTGAGGACAGGGTAAAGATTTTGTCATTTTTATATTTCTTTCTTTCTAGATAATTTTTGGACACAAAAGTTAACTGGTGTTGAGATTCTGGTAAACATCTCAGCGGAACAATCAACCAACATAAATTTATTGACTGTACATTCCTTTTTTACGATTGATATTAACATCCCCCCTTTCCCCCAGACCCAGTTCCAGTCAGAAGAGGTGGGTCGTCACCTAGTGGACGTGGAGCGTCTACTGCAAGCGCATGCGCTGCAGGAATTGCAGTTGGGTGCTGTGGATGACACTATCAGGTTGGCATAGTTTACTAATTACTTATCAAAAGTAATGGAAATAATGTTTTATTTACATAGTATTTAGTGCAAGGGTCCAAAATATACCAAGTTCGATAAATATAAATAAGGGATTGCTGTAAAATTTAAGCATGTTTTATTTTTACTTTTTTTTCATCTGCCAAAAACGCTATCCGCCATGTTCGTGAAATTGGTGAAGTAACGCGTCATGTAAACAATTACTACGCATGGTCAAAATCCGTCAAACGCCAGTCGCAACCAATCAAGCATGTCTGTCGACTGTGTCAACCAGTGTCACGCGTGCGTATTGAATTGTTTACTAAAATCGTGACCCTACTTGCGCTGATTTCAACATGCTCAAAATAAACATAAAAAGAATGAATTTTATAACCTATTCGTATTGTTTCAGACGCCTGGTGCGTCAAGGAGCGGCGGCAGAAGGCCCGGCGCAGCCGCAGCAGCAGCTGGCGAAGCAATTGGCGCAGCTGGAAGACGCATATGACAGGTACGACTTATACAATACGCCCCACTGCCGGGCACAGGCCCTCCTCATGGAGAAACACATGAGGATTATAGACCGTAACACCACGCTGGCCCAATGCGGATTGGTGGATAGAAACATGCCTTCCGGCGTACGGAGGGGTTCGAGATCATAATTTTTTGGTTTCCCATCAATGACCATGGTGAAAATAGCTTTGTTTTAAAAAAAATAGTGTGCACTGGAGTGAAAGTACTTGGAACAAAGAAAATTGGAAATACCCTTTGAAAAAACAATGAATGATGTCGGTTATGCTATACATACCATAGCCCGACCAGGAAAATAAAAAACCTCCCATATTGCGGAAAATTGATGGAAGTAATTTATTTTAACGGCAACAGTCATTTAGCCGTCAATTTTATATTTAAATAAAAAAAAATATTTATTTCAGGCAACACAAACCCATATCATTATACACTTTTTAAGTAAAAAATATTTGCAAGTATATATAAAATAAATTCAAATTAAAACTAAATACAAAAGCATTTCAGAATAAATGAAATGTCAACTGTCACGAATTTTGCCTAAACTTTAAATTTTTTTTCTTTTAATTCTGTTTTTACTTTTTTCTAATCTATACATATAATCAAACTGTAGAGGTTGAATGTCTGTACATAGAAAAAAATGCTTTAAACTAAACTCTTTACATCAGGGGGATGTAAAGAGGGAAAATATCAAAAAATTATGTTTTTTATTTTTCTGTCTGTTTGTACGGGCTAATCTCCAAAATGGCTGGACCGATTTCAATAAAATTTTGCATGGTGATGCCTTATATCCCTGGTCAACATCTTAGATGCTTTATATTCCGGAAAATTAAAGAGTTTCCATGGGATAGTTAAAAAAACATTTGCATACACCAAAATTTGCATATGCAACCTTTTGTAAGAATAGCCTCTCAACTCAAGCGGTCGGGAGGGCCTATGGCCAATTAGCCATACAAACAGTCATCCACTGTCCGCGCATCCTTCCACACGTAGGCGTCTAGGCCCAATTGCACGATCGAGAGTTAGCGCCTAACCCAGGGTTTGTCTATATATTTGCCCCAGGGTTAAGTGCTAACTCTCGATCGCGCAATTGGGCCTTAGTACGCAATAGTATTAATATGATCAGTGCATGTTTTTTGAATAACATAGCGATGTGTTATTAAATAAATTGATAAACATACAACTAAGTACCTACATATGAACTTGACTTGAGGGACTATTCGTAACGCTCAACTACTGGACAAAAAAAATACAAATATACCTACATTTATTTTATAATTTCTCATGTAAGTGACCGCCATGTTTTAAATGAGAAATAAACGGTCTTTAAACCTAAACATAGTAACCGTTGACGAACAACGGGTAACAGCTGTGTAACATAATATGAAAAATTTCAGCTTGGTGGCGGCGGCAAAAGACCGTAAAGCCAGACTTGAAGACGCGAGAAACCTCTACCAGTTTTTAGAAGACCATGACGAGGAGGAAGGTGAGTCTTTGATTTTATTGATGGTAGTATTAGAAAGAGGCAATGTGTGCATACATGTTAACGACCTCCGTGGTCGAGTGATCTGAATGCCGGTCTCAAGGCGTCGCCATCTCGAGAGGTTCCGGGTTCGATCCCCGGTGGGGACAAATGTTTGGGTGATGAATTTTCAAGCATTTGTTCTCCAGTCTTGGATGTTTATATACATTTATATATATTCAGGATATTTATATGTATTTATCTATTAAATATATTTATCCGTCATCTAGTATCCGTAACACAAGCAGCATTAGTTGCTTAAAACGGGGCTAGTTGAGAGGTGTGAATGTTTGAAGATATTTATTTATATTTATGTTAGGGGTAATCTCCAGTACAGTGGAGTACAAAAATATGTATCCAAATTTTAGAGGCGACAATCTTTATTTCCTTCTAATACGAGTCATTAACTGTCAAAAGTGGTTACATATTTTTGGAATCGACTGTACCTGCTACTGATGATTACTTCCTGCGGGGTAATCGTAAATATAAAAGATTTTCTGAAACAAAATACTTTTATTTATGAAGACGAAATGACTGTGTTTTGCAATGTTTGAAGGAACTGTTAATGTTACTGTTAATCTTAGATCCCAAGATATAATCATAATAGAGTCAATACGTTTTATTCTAATTCTATGGGTTCTAAAACTTCAATTCAATATATACCACAAAACTTAATAATCTCCTGATAGAAAACTGTTTTAAAATCATTTCCGCAATTTAATTTAATATATATTTTAATATTTGGTAAAATTTTAATTTAATAAGATATTATTTTAGTTTTGATTTAATTCTATTTTAATGCCCTCCATACATTTGCTATACCCATTGTCTGGGTCATTAGTTTGTAAGTACTTAAGGCGAAGGGATAGGCAAATATTCATAAATGAGGTGTTCTTGGTACAGTAGTCTGGCAAAAATACAGCACAAGGGATGATCAGATTAATTGATGTTATGACATATATCATAAACTTGTTCGTGACGGTCCAAAATACTAGTAATTATTTATAGCAACATATGGAGAGCATTCAATTTATCATAATCTATTGAAATTTCTTTTACACTTTTTTCTTTTAACGACTTTTCTGTTTATTATCAAACTCAGTTTACATATCCGTTACATTAATACCTAGTCTCCGACGGTGAGTTTTTTTAGAAAAGACCACAAATTTATTAATTGCATTGATTTTCCTAGTAGCGCCTACTAAAATATTATAGTTGCATAATTGTACATTTGCTGGCAAAATTTCGTAGGCGCTTTTGCAAAGAAATGACATCGTTGCTAAGGAACGGTTAATTATTAAACATTCTATCTGCATCTTATTTGGCTAGATCAAAATATTGATAATATTCTAGAGTAAGTACCACCCTCTTTAATTACCTGGCCTATCCTCGTCATAATGTAAATAATTGTACCTACAGATCTGTGTGCAACAACAATCGGGTTACCAAAAATTACTTCTCACCACTAAAATGCACAGAGTAGTGGCCGATACAGAATCTACGCAGGAAAGATTGTTTTATTAATAGAAATGGGTTTCTCTAATGTTTTCTTTAGGCGTATTCTCTGCAATCTCTGCAATTGTGAAATTGTCACATAATTTAGTTTTAAAATAAACGAAGAATGATGATACATTTTTACCACGTTTTTCTTAGTTTGCTTTCTTGTCCGTGGAGATCAAATCTGGCGATCGATTTTCGAAATTTTACATTATTTAAAAATATATATAAAAAAGGTTTAAATAAATACTATATAAGAAAGACTTTTAAAAAAACACTTTTTTCTAATTTAAAATTGTATACATTTCCCCATAAATGCACAGGCCCAGCAACTTTCTTTTGCTTCTAGTATTTAAATTAAGGCATTCATTAGTTTTTCTTAAATGTGTGGTTATGTTTATAAACGTATACAATCTTTTCAAAGATGTATTGGGAGGCAACAGTTAATATATCAATTTTCTTGGATAACTCTCTGAGTGAGTCTCGTGGCTTAAGTTTGTAAATGGCTCGTACAGCTTTTCATATTCTCAATATCAGCTTTTGACCCCCATAGCAACAAGTCATACGACATCACACTTTGAAAATAACTTATGTAGACAAGTCTTGCCGTTTCAACGTCAGACAAGAGTCTGACTATTTTACTGCAAAGGCAGCGGATCTATGTCTTTCTGACAAGGTCAGTATGTGTGGATTTCACTGTAGGCGTAAATCTATCGTTATGCCTAGAAATGATAATAATACAATAATTCATATAGTTTAGCCACAGTGTCTGTTATTTAATTTAATTAGAATTTCACCGTTACAAAATGCTCTTTATTTGCTTATTGATATGAATCCTTATCAAAATAAATAACCTATTCGGTTCGATACCTTTATATAAGTTTTGAATTATTTAATTCTGACAGTCCGATCGATAGTTCTCGTGATTTTAAAAATGTATACCTATGTCCCAACCGGCCTGCGCATACATGCTGACGTCACACGATGTTTCACGCTCGGAAGCGGAACTAAGACTTTTAGATAACTCTATAATCAAAAATACTGATTCGTTTTGAATGAAACAAAACTAGTATTCATACAACCTTTACTGTAAAAAAATGTATTTACTTGAGACGTCATATTATTTAAGATTTTTATCAGTAAACATTTGTGTTTTTATTGACAAAAAATGAAAACAATTTCAGACAAAACATAATATAATGTTAATTTTTTTCAGTTCTGATCCTACTTGCACAAACAATTACAGTAATGACCATACAAAAAAAGAAGAGACACTAAAAATCTTTAAAAAGAAAACACATTTCAGAGACAGATTACATTATCTAAAAGACAAAAAAGAGTCGCGTGGAGTTGTACATGTTTTTCTGGTTATGACTGTATAATCAAATTTTTGTACGGATAAGCAGCACATCAGACTACCAGAAAATAATTTATCGATAGACAATGAACTCTTTTCTTTTTTAACGAAACATTGAGTTGGAAATAAATTGAGAAAACTTGATTTGATTTTGGATTGTCTGACATGCTGGAAACTGTATACATAATCTAAGGAATCCATTACTATCAGGTTATTTCATTTACGAAATATCAATCGTACATTTTAATTTTTAATAAACCTTTAGTTTTCTCTGTCGATGAAATTACTCTGTGATAAACACTAGCCGTCATCTTTGCGACGAACCTCAAGTTTTCAATAGATGTCGCTGTCGCTTAATTTCGATTACGCCAAACGCTCAAAGTCATTTGCCTTACCTTTCGCCTTAAGTAGCTTTAAGACCAAAATGTTCACTTCATCCATACAAATATTATAAATATCAAAGTAACTCTGTATGTCTCGCTTTCACGTCAAAACTACTGAACCAATGTAACCGAAATTTGCTGCCTTTTATCCCGACGTTCCTATGGGAACGGGTGCCATGCGGGTGAATGTTAAAAAAATTTAATAAAGGCGTTATTTGAAAAAATGAATTACAAATTTACGCCACTATGAACCTTGCTTCTAATAATAGAATAGGAGTAAATTTTCAATTCCACCAATTGATTCTACTGTTCCATTTTGAAAAAGTCTTTCAGTGTTGAATAGCCTATTTATTGAGGAAGGCTATAGGCTACATACTCACACTATCTCAAAGTAACTATTCTACGCGGACGAAGTCGATGATGGATATGAATATATTGGGTCCTTACCTATGAAATTGGTGTTTTTCTTCTCTCTTAGTATTTTGTTCGTAACTATTAAGTTTCAGAGTATTCTTAAAAAATAATTACCTCCTCTAAAAATAGACCATATTTTCGAACTCTTTTGATTTGTTTTGATAATTCTTTGTAAGTTTTATTGTGTTAAAATTGGACACAGAGACAACTCCTCCTCCAACTCCTTTTCAGTGCCTTCCGAATACATAATTTGATTTGCATTCACATTAAAAAGATAAATAATTTTTAAGAAGTGTGATATCACACATATAGCTAGAGCTTGACTAATGATACATGCCAAATATTATTATCTTTGGATTTGTCGTTGTGAAGAAAACTAATAAAATGTTAGTATGGAAAATGCAGAGTTCCCCAAAATCTCCATACAAAACGCCAATTTCATAGGTAAGGACCTAATTCTTATCACCGTTGCAGGCTGGGTGACGGAGAAGCAGCGCATCTGCCGCACGGAGGTCGCGGCGAAGGACTTGCGGGGAGTCCTGGCGCTCAAGCAGAAGCTGGCGGCGCTCCAGCACGAGCTGCGCGCCCGGGACCACGTGGCGGCCCGGCACCGGGCCAAGGGCCAGAGGTGACGCATCATTAGCTTTACTTCAAATAAACTAATTTATATAAATATATATAAACAGCCAAGACTGGAGAACAAATGCCTTAAAATTCATCACCCAAACATTTGCCCCCACTGGGGATCGAACCCAGAACCTCTCGAGATGGCGACGCCTTGAGACCGGCGTACAGACCACTCGACCACGGAGGTCGTCAATCAAATAAATACCATTGATAGAAAATGACACTTAAACTCCCACAATCACTTCCAAAAAAAAGAACAGAATACTACAAACCCATCTCTTCCCTTGGGTGTCGTAAAAGGCGACTAATGGACGTAGAACTGCACTATCCAATAGATTATAGCGGCGACGGGCTCACCACCTGTCACGCTGAGTGCAGTCACTGCTGGTGAAGCGCGGACTATGGCAGTGGACTGCTTTTGCGGTGCTTTTGCCTAATCTCTGACTAACCCTTAGGATAAGTCATGATTATATGTATGTATGTAGGAGTATGTGTAGGTTTCCTATATATAAATTAATACCATTCATAGAAAATGACAAAATAATAAAACTTCCACAATCACTTCACACAACGGATCTCATTGATGCGTTTTGATCTTCAGTAAATCTCAGACTTATAATACCAATGTATTCTATAGAAAAAGTCAAAACTTATTTTGGTTTACAATAAAGTTGATACTTGAGTACATCCACGTTTTATAATGATTTATGAGTGATACAAGTATTGCTTTATTTTTGCTTATCCATATTTCCACAATAATATTGTAAATACGAAAGTAACTCTGTCTCGCTTTCACGTCAAAACTACTGAACCGATTCAATTGAATTTTGGTACACAGATAGTCTAGAGCCTGAGAAAGGACATAGCTACTTTTTATCTCGATATTCCCATGGGAACGGGCACCGCGCGAGTGTAACCGTGGTGATCAATATCTGCTCGACCGAGTATTATGTGACATATTCCGTCAAAATGTAATTTCATATCGAATTTTAAAATTTCTCGACCTTGTAAAATTATGACACGACAACGGAGATTTATCACCATGACAACAATTAATCAGATGACACTGACAAGAAATGTTATTGTCATTATTTTAATAATTAGAGGTTTTAGTTCAACTATTGTTGAAGCGAGTTTCTGTCATGGTGTTCTGACAATTTAATTTTATTACCTTTTTGATGTTTTCATTTCCCAATTGTTTTTAGATGTACTAATAGATGGCGTTAAGCATCTTTAAATCGCGCTAATGAGATTGTGCATAAAATAATACATAGCTTTAGTACTTTGATATTAAATTTGCCTCCGTTCTGAGTGTAGAGTTTTATTTCACTCCGGGATTTTGATCCGATATTGTTCATGGTCCTTCGAGCCGGATGACGGTTTTTGAGTGAAAGAGCGCCAAAAGTAGTAGTGGTGTGTGTGCCGCTTTGTTGCTGTAATACAAGAAGTGCAATCAAGTAGAAATTCTGGAAAGGAAAAGGAAAACTAGCAGGAAAAGTGATAAGTACCTAGTGCAAGAAATCGTGAGTACATTTGAGTGTTATTAGTAGTGTCAAGGACTTAGAAAATATTATCAAGAAATTGCGAAGATAATATTCTCTTGGGACTTAGAAAAATTCGCGAAATTTTGAAGAGACGGGGAATCCATGCCGGTTTTCTGACAGATGTCAAAAAGACTTAGAATAATTTGAAGCAGAATTTTACGGACTTAGCAAATTTTGAAAATTTTCACCATAGAGATTGGTTACGACCTACGTCAACTTTTACTTTGAAAAATATTACTTGTTTGTCGTTACAATGGAAGGAGATCTACGTGTGTTGAATGATTTAAAGTCGCAAATAGATAAAGGATATACTAATTTTAAGAAGTCTCCCAAAGAGAGAATGAATGCAAATTATATTAAAGCAAGATTAGACATTCTAGACAAGCAGTATACTAACTTCGTTGATAAACATGAGAGATTAATAAGCGTTTACAGCACAAAGGAATTGGATACATCGAGCTACATTAAGGACGAGATTTTCGAAATGGTTTTTGAAACGTATTTAGGTTATAAGGTAGATCTTCAAAATGCAATGCCGAAAAATGAGTCTGTGTTAAATAATTGCAATGTTTCATCTGACAGTCCTAGAGAGTCGATTTTGAAATTGCCACAAATCAAGTTACCAACCTTTAGCGGCAAGTACGTTGAATGGTCATCGTTTCGTGATTTATTTGTTTCACTGGTCCACAATAATCAGTCTCTGGATGAAGTTCAAAGGCTTCATTATTTAAAAACGCAACTGTCAGGTGAAGCAGAACAACTCGTTAGGCATATACCTATAACTCTTAATAATTACGAAAAATGTTGGAATATGTTACAGGAACGATACAATAATAAGAGATTTATTTCAAATTGCATTCTTAAGCGTCTTTTTAGCCAACGTACTATGTTACACGAGTCATCCAATGCCCTTAAGGAGCTGTTAGATACAACAACCGATTGCTTGCACGAGTTGTCTAATTTAGGTATTGATGTAAGCTCCTGGGACGTTATTGTTATTTACATAGTAAGTATGAAGTTGGACGCTGAATCGCGGAAGCAGTGGGAATTGCAGGTCAGTAAAGATTGCAACGATTTACCTACCATTAAACAATTTAAAGATTTACTTGTAACTAGATTCCGCGCATTACAGTTTGTCGAACCAAAATTTAAACCCAGAGTCTCGTCTAGTACAGTTTCACACACAAATGCCTTACACTCTACTACTACTACTAATTACAATATTACCTGCCCACATTGTTCGGAAGAACATAGGTTGTCCAATTGCAAGAAATTTGCAATGGAGGATGTTGATCGACGTCGTAGTATAGTACGCGACTTAGGTTTATGCTTCAACTGCCTCGGGTACAATCACTCGAACAAAGTATGTCGCTATTTCACCAAATGCCGTGTATGTAACCGCAAACATCATTCCCTATTGCATCCCAAGAACGGTTCTGATACAGCAGGGGTCACTGCATCAGCTGTCATAAACGATGAAGCTGAAGCTGTATCAGAGAGCGGGGCCACTACACATATAGCCGCCCATTTTTCTTCAGGAACTGTTGCTCGACAGGTTTTATTAGCCACAGCCCTTATCAAGGCTGAGTCGAAAGATGGGTCGTTCCAAATTTTGAGAGCACTTCTGGATCAAGGATCGCAGGCGTCATTCATCTCTGAAGCTGCAGTGCAACTACTACGGCTTCCGAAGATACCTACTAAAAGTACCATATCTGGTTTAGGTGGAGCGAAAAGTGGCCTTACCTCCAAATACTCGGTAATGCTCAATATACAGTCACTTTACGACTCCTCATTCACTTTTCAGGTTAGAGCATATGTACTTGGAACTTTATGTTCGGTTCTGCCTGAAAAGAAATTCACTTTGGTAGGTCGGCCTGAGATTAATAGCATTCCATTAGCAGATCCGAAGTATAATACCCCTAGCAAAATTGACGTTTTGTTAGGCGCAACTACTTACTGTCATATCTTAAAGCAAGGCTTAATGAAGGGCCCCAAAGGCACTCCAATTGCCCAGGATACTTACCTTGGTTGGGTCATTTCTGGTGGGTTGGAAGAGCTGCATAATATTCATCAGAATATTGTAAATATGCATGTGCAGGTTGTTGAATACGATTTGAAAATACGGCAAATAGAACCGGAACCATGCAAAAAACGGTTACCTCAAGAAAAGCAAGCCTGTCAAGACTGTTATGCAGCAATCACAAAGAGAGATGAGACTGATCGAGATGAGCGGCATCTTCCACTTTGTTATTGCGATCCTCCTTGTAAGTATATAGGTTCCAAAATTATTGCTGTCAAGCGACTGCAAGGCCTTGACAGTAGTTTGTTCAGTCGCCCTAAATTAAAACAACAATACTCTACAGTTATAAGTAGAAACATGGCACTTGGATGTATGGAGAATATAAAAAATTATATTGACAGTCTCAATACTAATGCAGAAAATTTGCCTCATTATGCAGTGGTCAGGGAGGAACTAATCACTACCAAACTAAGTGTGGTTTTCAATACATCGCGTAAGGGTGACAATGATGTCTCTTTAAACGATACCTTAGTGGTAGGCCCTAAACTGCGGGCAGATTTGCGACGTATAGTTTGGAGGGGAGATCCTCATGCTGAAATTGCAAACTATCGTCTGTTGACAGTTACTTTTAATACTTCTTGTGCTCCAGCAGTCAAGTCATTGCAGCAAGTTGTTTGTGTTGAAGGCCTTAAAAATCCATTGGCTGATAAAGGGATCAAGGTCTACCATTACGAAGTTAGAATAGAATGCGTCACTGAGAAAAAAGCGATTTACGTTAATAAGCAATTAGTAAGGCTACTAAATGAAAGTGGTCTTAATCTACACCGGGCATGCAATGTCAATATTTTGAATATAAAGCGTGATCAATTAAAAAACGGTTTAAGGTGTACCTTACTTACCTGGAATAGGTGTACAGATGAATTCAGCCATTCGGTGATGCTGTGTGCTGCACATAAATCTGAAATAGAAAGCCACGTTATTTTGAAAATAGCTTATTTCTGTGACCGATTAGACTGTATAACATCATGCATTATTACCTTTTCGTGTTTCCCTCGATGTTCTGTAAATATTTGTAGTGTACTTACACTGTCAACTTTTCAAGGTTCCGTCGGAATATTGAGAGTTGGTGGTAGAAATAGTAACTCTCAATTATCATACAAAAGCAAGCACCCTTTACTTCTTTTACGTAAATCACGGCTTGTTGCATTCTTATTAGTGTATATCCATGAAAGAGTTTGTCATGAGGGACGACATTTGATGCTCCGGTATTTACTTTATGATTTGCCATCATGCAGAGTTACACATAGCATATTTTTTTTCCTTTTGCATGTTGGTATGGATAATGCGAGGCTTAATTTCAAAGCCTTTGTCGCAGCCTAGTACTGTTCTGGGAAATGCTGCTCCCCTTACTCTTAGACATTTACAGCACGTGGACTACAACTTTGTTCAACATTCTCTACTTACCTTGTTGCGACGCAGGCACGTTACAGAAATGTCACCTGATGGTAGAGGTTTTAGCAACGATGGTCCGCTGAGATGCAATTGGGATATTGGTTTTTATTAAAAGAGGGCAACTCACCTCGAGCAAAGTGGCTATACCGTCAATTTATAGAATTGCACTCGTGGAAAATTATAATTATTCGTGCTGTCTCTATTCACGCCAAAACTCCAACGTCCAACTTCATATTTATGTGTTTTACTCATAAACTGTTAATATGGCATTCATTAAGGTTAGATATAGTTTTCGTAGTTAGTTCTATCTATATTATTTAAATTAAATACAATTTCATGTTTACTTGAAACAATGTTCCTTGCGTTTTTTATATTCTCGAGTTGTGGCATTTAGTTATGTTAAGTGTTGAATTTGTTGTAAAATGCTATTGTTTTGTTAAGCCTACATATTGTTTAATTATAGAAAATACTACATTTTGATGATTGTACCATACTGTCATGTTTTTAAAATGATTATAAGTAATCTCGCTCCCATTGTTGAATAGCCCCATGGTAGGCGGTAAGAAAGAAGGACAGAGTCCTTGGTGGGCGGTATGTTGAAGCGAGTTTCTGTCATGGTGTTCTGACAATTTAATTTTATTACCTTTTTGATGTTTTCATTTCCCAATTGTTTTTAGATGTACTAATAGATGGCGTTAAGCATCTTTAAATCGCGCTAATGAGATTGTGCATAAAATAATACATAGCTTTAGTACTTTGATATTAAATTTGCCTCCGTTCTGAGTGTAGAGTTTTATTTCACTCCGGGATTTTGATCCGATATTGTTCAACTATTAACAATCAACATTTTGCTAATAAGATATCGGAATGCAATGTTGAGCACTCTGTAAAAAAAACAATGCAGTGATAAAAAATCTAATCAAAATCAAAAGCATTTATTGAGTTTAGATGCGTCTTAGCGCATGCTTATGAATGTCATAAACATTTTACTATATTTCTTGAAAGAGAAAAACTACGCCATCCGTTCACAAAACTACCAGGAGGCCTTGCTCTGAAGAACGGGCAAGAAACTCAGCAAGTTTCTACCCTGATACAGTGTTAACAAACACACAAAATCTTTTTGTGAACTTTTATCGGCGTTAAATCAATAGTCACGCGAACGACGTCGCAGGCTCAGCTAGTAAATAATATTGATATTAGCTTGAAATACAACATGGTCTTTTCCATTATCTAAAGCAGTTTTCGTTTGCCCACAGTCTGCTAGACGCGAAGCACCCAAAGAGCGCAGAGATCGAGCGTCGTCTGGCCTCACTCGCCCAGCAGTGGGAAGTGCTGCGGGAGCTGGCGGCGGCCAGAGACCAGCAGCTGGCCGACGCGGCGGAGGCGCATCAGGTACTTAGGCTACTCCCAGCTGTGGGCGTGTTGAACTACTGAACCGATATAATTGAAATTTGGTACACTGATTGTGTAGAGCTCGTGAAAGGACATAGGCTACTACTTACCCCGATATTCCCATAGGAACGAGTACCGTGTCAGTGAAGCTGCGGGTTCCATTAGTCATCTATATGTCGCAGGCAATTCGTGTAATTCCGTGGCTTATATGCGTCGTCGTCACGAATCTTACTTTTACTTTTGAAATGGTAGTTGAATCATACGAATCGCCTGCGACAGATGCATCAATAGTTATATAAGAATGATAAAATATAGCACTTAATATATATGTTTGTAATCTTAACATAATTATGAACATATTATCAACACGTATAACAAATCTAACCGTCATCCGTCCGTATTTATGAATCGATGTCCAAAATAAAACTTTGATATCCATTTCAGGTTAACAATATTCTTTATAAAAATAAAATCTGTGTTTGACTTCAAACTGCAATGTCGTCTGATCGTAAGCGACGATGTGGTCTAAATTATTATGTATTTTATATCGCTAACACAACGTATATTTTCAGTTCTACAGCGACGCGAACGAAGCGGAGTCGTGGTTGCGCGACGCGCACGCGCTGCTGGCCGCCGCCGACTGCGGGCGCGACGCGCACGAGGCGCACGCGCTGCTGGCGCGCACGCGTCTGGCGCGCGGCGAGCTGCTGGCCTACGGCGGCGGCGAGCTGGCCGCGCTGGCGGCGCACGCGCAGCGGCTGCGGCGCGCGGGGATACACGCGCTGCAGGTGAGGCGGGGGGTACACTGCGGGCGCGACGCGCACGAGGCGCACGCGCTGCTGGCGCGCACGCGTCTGGCGCGCGGCGAGCTGCTGGCCTACGGCGGCGGCGAGCTGGCCGCGCTGGCGGCGCACGCGCAGCGGCTGCGGCGCGCGGGGATACACGCGCTGCAGGTGAGGCGGGGGGTACACTGCGGGCGCGACGCGCACGAGGCGCACGCGCTGCTGGCGCGCACGCGTCTGGCGCGCGGCGAGCTGCTGGCCTACGGCGGCGGCGAGCTGGCCGCGCTGGCGGCGCACGCGCAGCGGCTGCGGCGCGCGGGGATACACGCGCTGCAGGTGAGGCGGGGGGTACACTGCGGGCGCGACGCGCACGAGGCGCACGCGCTGCTGGCGCGCACGCGTCTGGCGCGCGGCGAGCTGCTGGCCTACGGCGGCGGCGAGCTGGCCGCGCTGGCGGCGCACGCGCAGCGGCTGCGGCGCGCGGGGATACACGCGCTGCAGGTGAGGCGGGGGGTACACTGCGGGCGCGACGCGCACGAGGCGCACGCGCTGCTGGCGCGCACGCGTCTGGCGCGCGGCGAGCTGCTGGCCTACGGCGGCGGCGAGCTGGCCGCGCTGGCGGCGCACGCGCAGCGGCTGCGGCGCGCGGGGATACACGCGCTGCAGGTGGGGGGCGTACTAGCCCAATGTGGGGGATATACTGGCCGTAATAGGGTAGTCACTAGCCTATTTCGAGCAGAGATACATGCATTGCGAGTGAATCGGATGACACGAAGGATGACTTCATGAATTGCGACTATCTTACGAGTGAATTCCTCGCGAAAGGCGTTTGCCCCCCTGTCAGCGTCTCTCAGTTGATGATAAAAACTACAATTTTATTCTTAACAGTATTATACTATACGTGCAATGTCTCACATGAATGTTTCCTACGCAGCTCCCGACAGAAGTGGAGTCCTCCTCGGCACTAGAAGAGGAAGAGTGGGTGAACGAGTCCCGCCTGGTCCCGACCGAGGTGTGGGAGGAGGAGCCGGTGGAGAGACTCGAGCACAGGACTGTTACTGAAGAGAGGAGCGTGCCACAGGTATGCTTGCCTTTGTTGGTGGTATAATTAGTTTTAAAAGTTTTTGCTTTGATACATAAAAATATATTTATTTGATGCAGAATGGACTTTCAAATGCCCCCAGTACTACAGTAAATTGAATGTATAAATAATTCTTATGTCTTGATTTATAGAAATAGATTTCTATTATATGTGGATGATATAATGATTCTATAGTAACTTTAATTATCTAGTTTTTAAAACAAATTAAATGTTTATCTAACATAACTATGCTAAATAGACTTCCGAATACCTATTTATTCTTTCCAAACATCGCGTAATCATTTAAAAACCAATTTGACAATTGTTGACAATTTGACAATTGTTTGACTCTTTCAAAGAATTTGTATTTTATATGGATGAAATGATCATTCTTTAGAACATAGCTTTTCTCGATGCTTAGTAACTTTATATTTATCGATTATAGAAAAATGATCTAGTTTTATTTCGCTATTATTTTTATGTTAAAATAAACCAAATTAATTAATTATCTTTTAGTTTGTGTCCAGTCAATAATTTTTTCAAATGCCTTTACATGAGGATTATTGTCTAGCATTTCTATTTAACTTGCAGACCTATGCTACGATTTGACAATAATCTGTGTATCTAAATCTAACGAATAACACTAATTCTATTCCTGTGTTTGCCTTTTCGGCATACTTGTGTTCCTTTTTTATTAATTTTATTGTTTATGGTTATGTCTTTGTGTGCGGGGTTGTTTATTTATTTATTTGCCAAAAACCACAGCGCTTACAAATTATGATAGTCTTACAATTATTGAACTGAACAAATTTCCAATGAAAGGTTCTTCTTTATTTAGTTATTTATAAACAAAGGCAAAAGATATAAAAAAAAATTATAGATAATATAGATACAATGTGATACTAGTTTTATCTTTTTTTTTCATCACACACAAACCATAGATACACAAATCAACGAGGTACAAGATTTCACACAGATTTACATATAATAAACAGAGTACACCACTAAATATTTATAACACTTATATGCATAAAAAACATAAAATAATAATAATCATATCAAGCCCAAAACGCACATTAATAACGCATGCGGTGTTTGTCTGTAATAACTAGCATAATTAGATCTAAGCAATATTATATGTATTTATATGTTATAAACATTGTGACTACTGTTGACAAACCTAATAAATAAATAAATAAAAGCCTACGCGAGTTGGTAAATGTGTGTCATATGTGTGTGTGTGTGTGTGTGTTTGTGTGTGTGTGTGTGTGTGTTTTTCAATAATAGTTGTATTTCTATTCTGTTGTACCAACAGGTGAAAGCCCTATACGCGTTCACGGGGCAAGGCATCTCCATGGCCAAAGGAGAGGTGATGTTCCTGATGAACAAGACCAACCCGGACTGGTGGTCGGTGCGCAAGGCCGACCGCACTGACGGGTTTGTTCCCGCCAACTACGTACGCGAGATTGAGCCTAGGGTTGTGCCGGTAAGGTTTAGTTTTGGTTGGCACTATTTTAGCTAAATTTCCTTTGTATAAACGGGTTTTTGATCTGTAATTAATTAAATAAATAAACGGTTAACATATTTACCAGTGGCGTAAATAATGTGTCATTCACATAGTATTTAGTACAAGGGTTCGAAATATACCAAGTTCGATAAATTTAAATAAGGGACTGCTGTAGAAATTCAATTTAAATATGTTTAATTTTTACCTATGCCAAAAACGCTTTCCACCATGTTTTTTTTTTATAATCAGCCCAGCAAATGACTTAACTCCGCCTGATGATAAGTAGATAAGTCCATCTGCGAAGGATGCTAGGGCATCACCAAAGGATGCAGGCCTAGCGACCTCCTCCTTGCTGGCTCACAAGATGCCTTTTCACGCCTCTTTTGAAGGATCCCATGCTGTTCGTGAAATTTGTTCAGTTACGCTCCATGTAAACAATTACTACGCGTGGTCAAAATCCGTCAAAGGCCAGTCGCAACCAATCAAACATAACTGTCGGCTATGTCACGCATGCGTATTGAATTGTTCACCATAATCGTGACGCTACGGCACATATAATTCATAGACCAACAGGACTGAAGGCGTTTTTAACATTTAAGCAAAAACGTAATTTATAATTTAAAATTTACTGTGTTATATATAGGCTTCAGAAAAATATTGTATTATTTTTTATGGTGATGGGTATCAGTAATGAATCATTTGGGGCCCAATAAAAATGGGTCAACAAGCCTATTAAAATTCAACCACAACACGAGTGCAGAATAAAAGATAGTGAACATAAATTACTTTACAAGTTATGTTCAAGAAAATTTAATTATTGGTTATGCTGACGTCACACATTTTGATATTGTCATTAAAGCCATCCCAATCACAATTTGGTCAAGTATGAAGCACTTCAAGTTCATAATCTTCCCAGGTGCAAGTCCGCCGCCCAGAAAAGGTGCGAACAGTGCAGCGAGTGAAGAAGACAGTGCTAGTTAAACAAGTGGTGCCCGTGAAGAGGAGTAAGCCGGCGGTCAGACGCGCGTCTAAGGCCGCGGCCACACCGAAGATGGCTACTGTCGAGACAAGGATGGAAGACATACAGCGAGACTATGGTGAGTGTGTAGATGGATGTCAGTGGCAGGTCTGGACCAAATATATGACCTATCTGTCGACGAGAGCAAATCTTTATCAAATACGTTTCGTCCTCGGCATAAATACATCCCATTGCTGGGCACAGACCTTGAGGGCACATGAGGAGTATGGGCCGTAACACCACTGCCCAATGCGGTTCGGTAGAAACGGTTGCAATAGCGACCGGGACCAACGGCTTAATGTGCCTTTCGAATCACGGAGAAGTTCGATATCCTGACCATGGTGACTATCTTTACAACATATGCTATTTCCTCTTCCAGACGAGCTCCTAAAGCTATCAGAAACTCGTCGTCAGCAGCTAGAAGAAGCTATAAAGCTGTACAGCTTCTTCGCGGAATGCGACGACTTCGACAAGTGGATGAAAGAGAAGGAGAAGTTACTCAAAGACGACGAGGGAGAGGATAGCGTCGACACGGCCAAGAGGAAGTATGAGGTGAGGAGGGGTAGGCTTTAGAATTATTGGTTAGTTCGGGTATAGGATATTTCAATATACACACAATTTTTATTCCTGTCCTTTTTCCGTTGTAATTGATAGAAAGAAAGAAAAAAGGAAAAATATATTTATTTCCATCAAATTGTGAAACTAAGGTTGAAACAACTTAAGCTTAGTGATCATTAAAAAAAGCCCCACAACTGCAAGGAATGGGAGACCCAATTTAGTATTACACGAGAACAAAATGTTCTGACGCTGATTTTCAATAGGCACCTGTTAGGTCTGACAGAGGATGCCAACAGTAACTGCTATATAGTACATTCGATAGAAATATATACAAATACATAGAATAGATTTTAATTATGATAGATAAAGTCTTCATACATACATATAATCACCACTATCCCCTAAGGGTTAGTCAGAGACTAGGCAAAAGCACCGCGGTCCACTGCCATAGCCTGCGTCACCAGCAGTGTCTGCACTCAGCGTGACAGGTGGTGAGCCCGACGCCGCTATAAGCTATTGGACGTTGTGCAGTTCTAAGTCCATTCCAGTCGCCTTTTACGACACCCAAGGGCGATGGGTCGGTAGTATTCTTAAAGTCTTTAATAACTCTTAAATTCTCTATCCCTTTTTTCCATTTTCTTCTGTCTCTCGTTTGGTCAGCATTATTCTTTAATACATACCAATATTCAAGATAACAAAGTTTTGTCACCCATCCACGGTCTGACCATGGCGATGGTAGCTTTATTTTCGATATCGAAAGCCAAAGCTGCTCCAAACATTATTTTCTGTTTTTTAAAAGCTTCGATTTTACTGCTAACCGCTCAATTAGGTTTTCTCGGCGTACACTGACTTCTCACTCATCTTCGACCAATCCCAACACCCCTTCTCTATTTTTGACACGAAGTCCTTCTTTGAAATACATACATATGTATACATACATACAATCACGCCTGGAATCCTCGAAGGGGTACTCAATACTCAATACTCAATACTTTATTGCTTTTCACAGTGTGGTTACAGATATTACAGTAGATTTATGATCACTGCGAACTCTGTCGGGCTCAACAACAATGGAGAGGAGGAACATTATTCATAATATTAACTAATTTAAAGTTTTGCTTAGAGTTATCTATTCTTATTTTTATATTTATTAGAGAGAGAGAGAGTCCAAGGAGCACTGTGTTCCTTAAGACCACATTTATCCATACAAAAATTGGGTTTGGTCAGATGAAAAATCGTATCGTCTTTGAAATACATATCATAAAATCTGTCAAAATTCCAGAAATTCGTGACCGACCTCTCCGCCGCCACCAAGCGGCTGGAGAACATCGAGACGGCCGCCGAAGCACTGTTACAGTCAGACCGGGGCGGCGCTCAGACCGCGAAGGTGACCGGCCGCCGCCAGCAGCTGCGGCAGGCCTGGGACCGCCTGCTGCGCCTCAAGCGGGAGAAGGAGAAGAGTCTGGAGGGCGCCACCAGGTGAGATCACGAGTCGAGCACGCGAGCCAGTGGCCGGGAAGGGATGGGTGACCGAGGGGAAAAGCCTCGAGGGGGTCAGCTTGTAGAATATATTCTTTTGACGACCTCCGTGGTCGCATGGTCTGTTCGCCGGTTTCAAGGCGTCGCCATCTCGAGAGGTCCTGGGTTCGACCCCCAGTGGAGGTAAGTGTTTGGGTGATGAATTTCCAGCCTTGTGTTCTCCATTCTTGGATGTTTATATATATTCAGGATATTTATATGTATTTATCTATTAAAATATATTTGTCCGTCATCTAGTATTCGTAACACAAGCAGCATTTAGTTGCTTAAAATGGGACTAGTTGATAGGTGTAAATGTCTGATGATATTTATTTATTTATATAAATAAAATAAAAATCTACCTAAGCCTAGCATGAAGAGATAAAATCCCTAAAGATAAAACTTATTCACGGCCTCCGTGGTCGAGTGGTCTGTGCGCCCGTATCAAGGCGCCGCCGTCTAATTTTGGTTCGACCCCCGGTGGGGGCAGATGTTTGTATGATAAATACAGGCATTTTTTCCTTAGTCTTGGATGTTTATATATGACTCTTTCTTTGTCCTGCTCTGTTCTTAATTCTATTATTTTCTATTATTTGGGTCGGCGCAACATGTCTTCTTCTTCCACTTTCTCCTATCACTCGTCACGTCAACACTCACTCCCTTCCTCATCATCATTCACACAATCTATCCATCTTTTCTTCAGTCTTCCTCTCCTTTGACGCCCATCCACTTTCAAAACTATTACTCCTTCCTTCCAGGTTTGTTGTTACCAGGATTGTTGGTCCCCCATCCACGGCCTGACCATGACGAAGGTGGCTTTGTTTTCGATATTACAAACCAAAGCGTTCTAATCACTACGCCACCGAGCTCCTCGTACTCTCGTTACCGAGCACTATATAAAATACTCTATATTACTTTTATCAAAACCACACTAATATTTTTCCCACAGCGTGGAACTCTTCAGCCGCACCTGCGACGAGGCTCTCGACTGGATGTGCGAGAAAGAACAGCAGTTGGCAGAAGCAGGAGTCAGCAGCAGTGGAGATTTACGCAGCGTACAAGCGTTGCAGAGAAGACACGCGCAGTTAGAGAGGGAGTTAGAACCGCTGAAAGAGAAGGTCCAGACTGTGAGGCTGTTGGCTGAGGAGTAAGTATGGTTTTATTAGAAAATTTGTCTGAAGTTGATTTTTGATGAACAGTTTCATAGAAAAAAGTTGGCTGATTTTGGCGTGATTGCAGTGGTTGGGATTGAAATCTTGGGCAATTACCACACGCTAAATATTGCTGTGATCAAACGTGTTTTTTTTTTAATAATTGGTTAACAGATTTTTAGTAAAACTGATCCGATTTTGGTGTAGTTGCAATAATTGTGCTTATAATTATACACAACTGCCACATATTAAAGATAACCGTAGTCTATGGTTGTATTTAATTAAACCTAAGCCATGTGAATGGAAAACCTTAGTTTTCTGAAATGCCATTCAATTATTTCGTAACTTCATAGTGAATTTTTGTTTTCATGCAGCGTTCTCTCTTGGTATAAAAGGCATAGGTATGTTATCTTCTAATTTAAAAAAAAGGATTCTTAATTAGAATGTCGAATGGATTTTTTGAACAATTTATAGTTATCAGCAGTGGATATCTGAGATGTTGTCACGTTTTTATAGTCATGCTAACGGCCCTCATGGTTTGATCAACAACACGAAATGATAATTACGCTTTCAGAGAAGTACTATCGAAGGAATTAATTTCTGAACAACCGTAATGTCATTTTGCCGTAACATTTAAAACCAAGTCTGGGGTTTAAACAGGTTTTTTTTATATCAATGAAAATTTGCATGGTAATGAAATTGTGTATTAGATACCAAGATTATTTACCAAATAGAACAAGTTAGTATGAACAGACTTTAGCTAACAAAATAACATTTGTTTTACGACTTTTGATAATTTGACACATTTTACTTTCATACAAAAATAAATATCAACATCTGAATGTTCTTAGCTCTGTGCGATCGCGCGCGCGTGTCACCTTTTCGTGTGAACGAAACGTAGACTTACTAATGTCACGACAGTACACTTATATGTTTGTAAAATAATTTTTAATTAATGTCATGGTAAAGTTATGGTAAATCTCGTAGAACAAATGTTGTTAATTTACGATGTTAGCTACCTACACTTTCCGAGGTTGTTGATTCATTAAAAATAACCCTGCTTTTATTGGGTCCTTACCTATGAAATTGGTGTTTTTCTTCTCTCTTAGTATTTTTATCATAACTATTAAGTTTCAGAGTATTCTTAAAAAATAATTACCTCCTCTAAAAATAGACCATATTTGCGAACTCTTTTGATTTGTTTTGATAATTCGTTGTAAGTTTTATTGTGTTAAAATTGGACACAGAGACAACTCCTTTTCAGTGCCTTCCGAATACATAATTTGATTTGCATTCACATAAAAAAGATGAATAATTTTTAAGAAGTGTGATATCACACATAGCTAAAGCTTGTCTAATGATACATGCCAAATATTATTATCTTTGGATTTGTCGTTGTGAAGAAAACTGAAAAAATTGGTAGTATGAAAAATGCAGAGTTCCTCAAAATCTCCATACTAAACACCAATTTCATAGGTAAGGACCTAATATTATATGCTAATTCTTCCAGCGTCAAAACCCAATACCCTACGGAGCGCGCGAACGTGGAGTCCCGCCAACAACAGATCGCCGAGATGTGGTCCCGCTGCCAGCGGCAAGCGGCCGAGAGGCGAGCGAGATTAGAGAGCGCGGTGGGGCTGCAGGTCTTCACCGCCACCAGCGCTGCTCTACACACCTGGCTGCAGGTACTGTCCTTACACCAACAGGCACGGTTACGGGTCTAGGAGGGAGTGTCTACAGCTCTTGGAAAGGGTGCCTACAGCTCCAGGAGGGTGTGTCTATAGGGCCAGGAGGGGGTGTCTACAGCTCCAGGAGGGTGTATATATGTCCAGGACGGGGTTCCTACAGGTCCATGATGGTGTGTCTATAGGACCAGGGGGTGTCTACAGCTCCAATTGAGTGTGTATAAAGGACCAGGGAGTGTCTTCAGCTTTAGTTGGGTATGTCTATAGAGCCAGGAGGGGGTGTCTACAGCTCCAGGAGGCTTAGAGGACAACAACAGATTGCTGAGGTGTAGTCGCGCTGCCAGTTTCAAGAGTTGCAGAAGATGTTCAGATTTTGTGCTATTTTAACCACTTCTAGACACAGCAGTCTTGTTGTTTAACAAAACGTTAAATCGCTAAAGTCATCTCACCCAATCAATATCTTTCACAGAACGTCCAAGAACAGCTAGCCCAAGAAACCCCAACCAAAGACGTGGCGACGGCGGAGGAACAGCTGAAGAACCACCAGGAAGTCTTCGACGATATCAAGGCACATCGGGACGAGTGAGTGGATATATGAGCTTTATTTTATGTGGTGTAAGGTGTGTTTTAATTTGAACAAGAGCTAGCCCAGATACTCCAGACAAAATCGTGGTGACGAGGGACGAGTTGGAATTACTTACAATGGCGGTCAGAAAATGTTGACTAGTTTTCAAATATGCATTTTTATTAAAATCTATAATGCCATATTGTTATCGAATTACTTATTACGATTCATGATATTTTTCAATTTTAAGAAACTTATTTTATCTCTACTCATAGTATGGTGTTCGAATTATGAACTCAGACTCGAACTCATAATGACATACTTTTTAACACAGATGATAAAAACATTAATTTTAAAATGGAAACTGTAACATAATTACCATTATGCAACAGCTTGGAGTAATTATGCAACACTTATTTTTCTTAAAACGCACAAAACTATGGCAAATGTTTTCCATTCACAATGACAGCCAACAATAAACAAAATTAATAATCTTTTTGTTCTATTTCTTTGAATAATGAGTGTAGATAATAGTAGATTAGTAGCCAAGGGCTGTAAGGCATCAATTGCAGCCCGAGATATTTAGGCGCACGAGCGCAGCGAGGGCGCTTATAGTTCGAGGGTGCAATTGATGCTTACACCCGAGCTAACTACTCTGCTTTACATCTCGATTGTGAGGTAAGTGGAAAAAAAGGCATTACAAGAATAAATAAATTTATTTTCAAGAACTAAATTTAGCTTCGCCGTTCGATATTCAAAATTGATGAAAATAGCGAAGCGACCTCTTTTGTCACAAGAATAAATAAATTTATTTTCAAGAACTAAATTTAGCTTCGCCGTTCGATATTCAAAATTGATGAAAATAGCGAAGCGACCTCTTTTGTCATTGAGCTGAATGCATGATGTCTAGTGCCAGTAAGATGGTTAGATGTACGCGAACTTTTTGACAGAGTTTTTTTTTTAATTACTTACCGCCCTAGGGCGTTTCTAGCTACATTATTAACCTAGGGCGGTAATTGATCACTTACAACCCGCATCTGGGGGTATTAAGGACCTACTTACCGAACATGAGAGATGTAAAGTAGCATTATGTAACTGCACATAACTCGGTATTATGTGTCAGTTACATAAACTTCTATTATTAAAAATGTCAAAGATAATATAAATGTAATAATAGCAGATAATAAACTAGTTGTTTAAATCATCAGATTCAAAGAGGTGATAGGCCTTGGCCGGCAACTCCTGGCCAGCAACCCAGCGCTGGGCGACGTGGCCGACAGGATCAAGCAACTGGAGGATCAGCAGAACGCCGTCGAGAAACGTGAGTTATATAGAAGTTGGCTTTTTAGGTTCAGTTGGCTTCAAAAATGTGAAATGACTTTTGATAGTAAATGACTTTTATTAGAAAGAAAGGAAGAAATTGTATTTCCAAAATGTGTATACATGTTGCTGTACTCGACTGTACCCTCAAAATTTTCATTTTTGTGTTGATATAAAGAAGGTTTTTAGCTTGTGCCTATATAAGTCTCAATGCTGGGCACACGGCTTCCTCATGGAGAAACACATGAGGAGTGTGGGACGAAACACTACGCCGGCCCAATACGGATTGGTGGGTAGACCGGGACCAACGAAGAACGGAGGAGTTCGAGATCACATAGTTTTGGTCACCCATCCACGGCCTGACCATGGCGAAGGTAGCTTTTTTTTCGATATCGAAAGCCAAAGCATACTCACCACTACGTCATCGAGCTCTTTCTTCCCTTCTGTGGCCTAATTAAAAAAAATCTAAATGTTCTAAGGTTTATATGAATGTTCTTCATCAATGTCCTTCACATATAAGCCAGTACTTGCCCTGCTAAACACCCCCCGTAACTCTACCCTCTTGCATCCAGAATGGCAAGAGAAGGAGACCGCCCTCCGGCAGGCGTCGCAACTGCTCCAGTACCTGCGAGAGGCAGATCACCTGATGGCGGCAGGCAATGGACATTTGGACAGGATCAGGGCTCCGCCGCACGGGGTGAGGCAATACTTATAATAATATGATTACAACTTACGCATACCGACTATCCAAATAATCCTTGCAATTAGTTATCAATTTCACTGAGGCCACTTATTTATTTATTACTGATCACTGAACTTGTGAGACTTTCGCCACGACTTGTGTGTCGCCATCTTGAGAGGTCCTGGGTTCGATCCCCGGTGGAGGGCAAGTTGTTCTCCAGTCATGGATGTTTATATTTATATATATTCAGGATATTTATATGTATTTGGCTCGAAGACCAAATGGTTTAATTATAAAAAGGATTGTAAGAAAAAAACTCAAAATTCCGGTGGTCGCAGAATAAAAACTTGACTTTCTTTAAAGTCAATAAGAACGTAGGAACGTAATTATAAGCAACTATTATTATTAATATGACTGTTTGTTTTCCTAAATAAATAAATAAAAAAATTGGAGAAGACAATCCTGTGTGTTCACACGTATGTCTACCGAGCCATTTTTTTCTTACTCAATATCCTTTATACTTCCGTACAGTCATCAGTAGAGGAAGTGGAAGCGCTCCTCAAGCGTCACGAAGAGTTAGAGGCGCGCCTGCAGGCGCACGACGAGAGGGCGCATGCGCTGGCCGCGCGCGCCGCCGCGCTGCAGCGGGACAAGCACCTGCAGGCGCACCTGTGAGTACGGGGCGCAGCGCTGCCAGCGCTGGGGGGGAACGGCACCGTCTCAGCGACCAGGTATAGGTCACCGTGGGTACTGACGTGACACCTATTAGGAAGACGGAATACGACGGGAGAGCCAATCCCGGCGACAAAGAGATGAGATGCTGAGCTCCAAACAAATTAAAAACAACGCCATCTCTGTTTGTCACTACAGTATTGTTTTTGTTTTCATAGTCTGACGATTCGCTGGTAGAAAACTATTAGGAGAGAGAAATATACTTAATATATTTTGTATTTGGTCGCCTGCACATACTTGGTTCATCTACATACATAGATACAAATAATCACGACTATTATCCCCTAAGGGTTAGTCAGAGACTAGGCAAAAGTCCCGCAAAAGCAGTCCACTGCCATGTGGTGAGCCCGTCGCCGCTATAAGCTATTGGATGTTGTGCAGTTCTAAGTCCATTGGTCGCCTTTTACGACACCCAAGGGAAGAGAGGGGTTGGTAGTGATCTTTTAATGAGCCGCTACCACACGACTCACTGACAAATTCAAATAATATTTTTTTATTTGAATTTGTTAGTGTCTGTAGTCTGGGAACCCTCAGAATAAAGGTATATTACCAGTAAGCTGAGTTTTCTTTTACTGTTATTATAATATTATTTAACATATTATTCCTTCTTATTCTTCTTTGAGAGAATGAGCATGTAACGAGAAGAGTTATGAATATGAGAGTGGATGGCAATGCAGGGAGAGGAAGACCGAAGAAGAGATGGATAGATTGTGTGAATGAGGACATGACTAGAATGGGAGTGAATGTTGATATGAATAGGAGAGTGGAGGAGAAAGACTCGATGCGCCGACCTTCTATTATTTCCGTTTTCGTTTCAGGACTTTTATCCAAAGGATATGTCAGTCCTATCATAACATATACAAAAAAAACACAAATATATAAACATTTACACGTTACATTCGGTCGGAAGAAGGTCGCGGCGGGCACAACATATGATACAGCATTCTGGCCTCCTCCGACATCGGTTGAGCCAAAATGCTATGACATAATCCAACATCCATTTTGTTCAGACCGAAACGAGACAGGATGACATTTCTGTGGGACTGATACCGGACACATTCCATCAACAAGTGCTGTGTATCTTCTAGGCAACCACATTGTTCACAGTTCGGTGACTCCGTCTTTCTCATAAGATGGGTTGGTGGTATTCTGGTTGATCAATTACAACAAGTGTCATATCTGAACAGTATCTTGGCGCGTCGCGATGCGGTGTTGGAGCGAAGAGATGACGTGAGACAAGCGGCGGCGGAGCGGCGTCGCGCGTTATTGGCTAGCTTGGCGCATCAGCAGGTGAGATAAATTGGACTTTATGTTCTTGGTACTAAAGTGTTATATATGTTTAACAATATTTGGTGGATAAAGCTAACTTTCCGTTTGAGATAGTTCACTCCTTGATTAGAAATAAGTTAGAGTTATACTAGACTCCGTCGAAGGTTAGTTGCAAGAAGTTACTACAATATTGCCGAATATTTTAATGATAAATGTGACAATAAAACAATACACAACACAATGTAACAATAAGACAGTATGTTAAGTATATATAGTATTATTATGTTTCATGCCATATACCTATCGCGGATGGGCTTGTAGAGATTTCTTTAGGAATAAGTCACACCCTTTGTACTTTCTATTTAATTTATGTGTTGTTTCTGTATAATTGTTCTGTGTACAATAAACTATTAAATAAATAAATAGATAAAAAAATAATAATATATGAATTAGCAATAACTTTGACATGTAAATATAAAAAAAAGTTTTATATGTAAAGTACCTAGTTGACATTGTAATTTTTAATATTATTTGATAAGCTATTTTGACATTTTCAATTAATGTGATTCACGAAAATTTTGCATGCCAGTATGGTAAAACATATAATTCTATTAATGCTATGCCTATTCCACCTTGTAAACCATGTTCTTATGCAAATAAACCAAATAATATTGTTTGACCCATTGTGAGGGCCCAAGCCAGGCCACCAGGAAACAGGAAGGAAGGACTTAGTTGGAATAGCTTCAGCGGCAGCTCACACACTTAACACAGCCGGCCGGCGTAGGAATTACTATTGATCCCCGGGGTTTCTGGATTGAATCACAGTCCCGACTTCACCAATGCTAGATTAGGGAGCCGGCTCCCGATTAGACAATAGTTTGTTGTATTTGTTAACACGTCTGCCTACCACTTATTTTATGTTATGTTTTATAACTGGTTTTTGTAAAGGATCGAAAGCTATTATTCAATTTATATATTTTAGTCTTCTCAAATAATAATGCGATATTTTGATGTACATCTTTTTTAGTTCCTCGCGGCAACCGACGAGCTCCAAGAGTGGATCCAAGATAAGACCAAAACAGCCCAAGATCAGAGTTACAGGTGACTAAACATTAATTTTATTATTTTTATATAAAGGTTACGCTAACGGGACTACACGCGACGTACATTATGTAGTACATATAGTTCGTGAAGCGATTGAGATAAAGAAGTACAAGAATTTGAATCGGGAGGACGGGTTTAAATTGTCATCAGCGTGGAATCCAGTGATTAAGGGTCCGGCGAACAGTGAATTTTTCATACAAAGGTAATACCAAAATCATTTTCAATTTGAGAATATCTGGACAAATCATCGCTGTTATTTGGATTAAGAAAGTATTTTTCTATGTTTCTTTTAAAATTACATAATGATTAATTGCGTTTTTAATATGAAACAAATCGCTTATTTGTTTCATATTAAAAAGTATGTCCGAAAAAGGGCGAAAATTTTACGAAATATAATCGCATATATTTATAAGTTTATAAATATTTTGAACACCTTTTTTTTTACAGAAACATATAAAAATACTTTCTTAATCCAAATAACAGCGATGATATGTCCAGATATTCTCAAATTAAAAATGATGTTGGTATTACGTTTTAGTATCAGTGGTCTAAAACACTTCTTTTATGATTATTTTCCTATCCATTCGTCTTAACGTCTACTGTGACGTCACGCTCGTAATTTTGAGACGAATGATCCAAACTGATTGAAAAATACGATGCCGCCGATTAGATTTAACAGCCATTCGGACGCACGCATACTAGTAAGCAGCGGCCAACCCCGACGGTTGGTCGGGATTGTAGGACACGCACAAGACATGCATCGAATCAAATCATTTTTATTTGAAATATATGGGTACAAAGATTTGGGATTTTTTTTTTATTCCGAACACAAGAAAGTGCGCAAATGTCACTGAATTTAAAGTTGATTATAAATGAGATATTATATTGTATATCAAAACTTATAATTACACCAAAATTTTAATTTAATGCACATTCTCAAAAACATCACGTCATTCTCAAAAAATCGGATTTTAATTATTTTAATTTAAAAATAATAAACAAATTTGCGTCATATATGTAAATGTATATATATGGTAGTGTTGTTTCAATGTGGTTAGAAACAGGTCCAAGAGGTTAACGTTACGAAGCACAGTAGTTTTGATCAACTCCTTTGCAACTGTATTCTGTGATTATTTAAAATATTCCCTATACTGAAGAGCTCGGTGGCGTTGTGGTCAGTACGCCTTGACCTTCGATATCGAAAACAAAGCTACCTTCGCCATGGCCAGGCCTTGGATGGATGACAAAACTTTGTGATCTCGATCTCCTCCGTGATTCGTAAGGCACGTTAAGCCGTTGGTCCCGGCTATTGCGACCGTTTCTACCCACCAACCGCATTGGGCCAGCGTGGTGGTGTTACGGCTCATCCTCCTCGTGTGTTTCTCTAGCAGTGGGAATTATATAGGCTAAGGTCAATCGCATACAGTACCGACATGAACAAATACTTCTTGCAACAGGGACTTGGCGAACTTAGAACGCAAGTTACAGAAGCATGAAGCTTTCGAGAGGGAGCTGCAGGCGAATGAGAAGCAACTGAGAAACGTTGAGAGCGTAAGTTTATAATGAAATGAAATGAAATTATTTATTCTGCAATTGGATTTACATGAAATAATAGGTCCCTACCTATGAAATTGGTCTTTTGTATGGAGATTTGGGAGAATTCTGCATTTTCCATGCTAAAATTTTTTCAGTTTTCTTCACAACGACATATCCAAAGATAATAATATTTGGCATGCATCATTAGACAAGCTTTAGTAATATGTGTAATATCACACTTCATAAAAATTATTTATCATTTTTAAGTGAATGCAAATAAAATGATGTATTCGGGAGGCACTTAAAAAGAGTTATCTCCGTGTCCAATTTTAACACAATTAAACTTACAACAAATTATCAAAACAAATCAAAAGAGCTCAAAAATATAGTCTATTTTTAGACGAGGTAATTATTTTTTAGGAATACTCTGAATCTTAATAGTTACAGACAAAATACTAAGAGAGAAAAAAACACCAATTTCATAGGTAAGGACCCAATACTTTTGCACGTTCAATGTTTTTTCCTACTAGCACGTATAAGTATGCAATATTCATAATAGGCTGTTTGACTACTACCTATGAAAATATAGATCAAACTGTTGTTAGCTTAAAAGTAAAAAATTTTCAAACAAATTTTCTTAAAATATTTACGATTTTCTTAATAAATCATTAATCAAGTAACTTAATTTTCGTGCTTGACCGCGTGATTGAAAACGCACGGTGACGTCACCTGCTTGTAGGCAAAGTGACAGCCGGTGCTGCCGACTTATCTCGTTAGTTTTACACACACAATGATTCTTTATCGTTGGTTATAATTTTAATTGCGTCTTCTAGCGCGTATTGTGACGTGCTGAAAGCGCGAAGAATGTTTATATGTTTATTTTCATAGAATATATAGATGCTCGTATATACCCCCTGTCTCGCTTTGGTTGATACCCAATAAAAAGTAATAATTATTATAGGGAGAGTTTTTCTGACTGATTTGTTTCTATAATAGATAAAATATGTTAAAAATAAAGTTATATTTTAGAGTAATGAAATATCTAGGCTTTTTTTACAACAATTCATAATTACCCCCAGATCGGCCAATCCCTCCAAAAGTCGGACGCGGCCCGGGCCAAAGAAGTGTCGGAGAGACTGGAAGGACTCAAAACGGCCTGGGACGAACTGGTGGCGGCCTCCAGGGACAAGGGCAGCAAGCTACGACAGGCTTCACTACAGCGGAAGCATCGGAGGTGAGATGGGTGTAGTGAGGGGATGGGCCAAATATTGCCCGGAGAGACTGGAGGGCCTAAAGATGGCCTGCGACAAGGTATATGGTAAGTTTGGAGTAATGTAAAAGGGTTTTTAGTGAATTTTCTTAGGTACCCTGTGAGTTGAATCACTGGATAAGGAGTGAAACTTCCGTTCGTTCACAATCTGATTATTTTGAATTGGTCAGGTAAAATAATTGGAAAGGTTTGAGCAAATACACCCATTAGGGACTACTCACACCCATTTAGCAATAAATCAATAAGTTTATTGCAAAAACATAATGTACATAAGATCGTTAGGATTGAATACCATTCATACCATCATTATGGACCCGCCGGGCACGCAATTTACTATAGAAGAGAAGGGAAGACGACGCATTTGTTGACATACATTTACTTAATGGTGTGTCAATGTGTCAATTCGTCAATTTTATATGAGACGCTTACGCGGCTGCGGACGCGGAAAGCTGAACAAATTCCATACACACTGGCGTTTTCTAGGAACAAACGCTGAATGCAGCTGAATGTGAGTAGTCTCAATTTCGCTTTCTGGGTTTGTGAACGAAATTTTGTCGTTTACTATGAAGAAAAACATAAAAGAAACAGCTTCACTATATTATAATTGGGAGCCGATTTTGAGACGCTGACCCGAAATCTAGTACACCTACTTGTAATATAAGGTTATTTAGGTACGGTCATAGATTTGCGATGTACAAGACACACATGAGCGGCTTGGAAACATGACAAACAATTTTGTGTCATTGTGTTGGTAAATGTCAAATGTCTTCGTCTCGTAGAACAAACGGGGACGCTATGGCCTCTTACTACTCGCGAAAACATAATATATCTGTCATTAATTCGCTTTCTCTTTTTCTCCTCGTACTTGATTTGATTAGGTGTAGCGATTAAACTCCTAAATCTATGGGTATAGCGTTGATTGATAAATTATACACATATTTAATCAAATATTCTTTATTACCAGATCTGTAGAAGACGCCAAAGCTCGTCTGGTGGAGTTGGAGCGATCGCTGCGCAGCGAAGAGGTCGGGACAGATCTGAGGACTTGCAAGAGGCTCATCACACAGCATCAGGTAATTGACTTCTTCACATTGCTTTATTTCGGGGAGAAATTCGTGATAATGTATTGTTGTCAACATAAAATACATTGGTAGTTTTTATATCTGGATTACATTAATAATATCGCCTTCTGGAATACAGGTGTTACGTATGTATGTAGTGGTGATCTGGAGATGCTGCAATCTTAAATCAAGATTATCCATCTATACATATAATAAAAACTGTAAAGGTCGAATGTCTGTACATAGTTTACTCAAGTCAGGGGGATGCAAAAAGAGGGAAAATACCATTTTTTTTAATTTTTTTGTTTCTCTGTCTATTTGTCTGTTTGTACGCTAATTTCCGAAATGGTTAGACGGATTTCAATTAAATTTTGCATGGTAATACCTTATATCCCTGGTCGACATGTTAGATACTCTTTATTCCAGAGAATGAAAGGGTTCCCGAGGGATAGTTAAAAAGCACAGTAGCCGTAATTGTTGGCTGATTCCCCCAGGCGCTGGAGCAGGAAGTGAGCCAGCTGTCGTCCCGCGCGTCGGGTCTGCAGGCGCAGGGCTCGGACCTGGTGTCGGCGGGACACTTCGACGCGGCCGCCATCTCGCGGGAGTCGGCGGCGCTGGCGCGGGCCGTCGACGGCCTCGCCGCGCCCGCCGCCGCCCGGCGCCGGGCGCTCGACACCAGCCTACAGTCAGTATTCACCAGTGTACAGTCACTTCGACGCGGCCGCCATCTCGCGGGAGTCGGCGGCGCTGGCGCGGGCCGTCGACGGCCTCGCCGCGCCCGCCGCCGCCCGGCGCCGGGCGCTCGACACCAGCCTACAGTCAGTATTCACCAGTGTACAGTCACTTCGACGCGGCCGCCATCTCGCGGGAGTCGGCGGCGCTGGCGCGGGCCGTCGACGGCCTCGCCGCGCCCGCCGCCGCCCGGCGCCGGGCGCTCGACACCAGCCTACAGTCAGTATTCCCCAGTGTACAGTCACTTCGACGCGGCCGCCATCTCGCGGGAGTCGGCGGCGCTGGCGCGGGCCGTCGACGGCCTCGCCGCGCCCGCCGCCGCCCGGCGCCGGGCGCTCGACACCAGCCTACAGTCAGTATTTCTTTCTCACATCACTCCGTGACGTCCCTAATGTTAATCCCCCAAAAAATTATTGCACACTGTAACATCTTCAAAAACATATATATTAAATAAATAAAATAAATATCTTTCAAACATTCAAACTAGCTCCATTTTAAGCAACTAATCAAAATCAAATCAAATCAAATCACATTTATTTGCAAATACAGGTGATACAGAGGTGTTACACTATGGTATTAAATCCAGTACAATTCCATATTTAGCCTGATGGCATGCAAAGTTAAAACAAAATAAAATTACATATTCAGCAAATTGATAAATGATGTCACATTATTATTTATTATTATATGCATTATTAAATATTTAAAAAAAATAATTGCAAAAATAATTTTATTTCATAGGCCCAGTTCGGCACTTAAAATCTTCAACATTTTACATTATTATGCATTTTACATTTATTATGAATTATTTTAAAATTACAGTATTAAATTAAACCATTGTATTAAACTTCATTACCGCGAGCGCTTGTACCCTGGACGCGAGCAATGGACCTTCCGATCAACGCTTGTAACAAGTAATGCTGCTTGTGTTACAAACACTATATGACGGATAAATATATTTAATAGATAAATACATATAAATATTCTAAATATATATAAACATCCAAGACTGGAGAACAAATGCCTGAAAATTCATCACCCAAACATTTGCCCCCACCAGGGATCGAACCCAGAACCTCTCGAGATGGCGACGCCTTGAGACTGGCATACAGACCAGTCGACCACGGAGATCGTCAAACCAATTAAAACCCTTTGTGCTGTCTTTGTAATTTGTCGTTTCGTTGTTATGTTTTTCTGTCTACAATGAATTGTTAAATAGATAAATAAAATAAGTAAATGAACATCTTCAAACCGCCATCTCGAGAGGTTCTGGGTTTGATGGGGCAAATGTGTGGGTGATGAATTTTCAGGCATTCGTTCTCCAGTCTTGGATGTTTATATATATTCAGGATATTTATGTATTAAATATATTTATATTTAACACATTAATATAAAATCCGTAACGTACCTAGATGCAAGCTCTTGGCCTTCATCTCACCTGATGGTAAGTCACGATAATGCCGAAGGTGGAAGCGAGCTTCACCTGTAATCCTCAACAACTGAGGAGCCGGCTATCATACTTTGATTGCCGGAACACAACAATGCTTATAACATTGTTATTATGGCGACAAATTTAGGTAAGACGGTGGTAGCTAGCCAGGCGGGCTTAGAAGCCCTACCACCAACCAAACCGAGCAGAAAACTTCTGCCTTCATGGGGAATCGAACCCTGGACCTTTCGATCAACACCTGGTGGTGCGAACCTAAACCGACTAAAATTCATGATTATGTGTAAAATTAAATTGTCCTAAATAAATTGTTTTGAAGTTTAATAATTTTATCTGTTGTCCCCCAGATTCCACAAATTCGCAGCGGAAGTGTCGAACGAGCAATGGTGGCTGAGTTCCCGTCGCGCGCAACTGACCTCCGCCCCCGTCGCCTCCGCCTCCGCGGCGCTGAAGAACCACGCCAAGATATGCAGCGAGCTGGCCGGCCGCGGCCCACTGCTGGACAGACTCGTGGCCAGGGGGAGGGAGCTGGCCCAGGAGGCGGGGGGACATCCCATGGCAGACAAGGTTAGGAACAACTTAGGTTCTACTGGCACAGGAGGGGGGGGGGGGCACCCCATGGCAGATAAGGTTAAGGGGATTTCTGTTAATATGCGCGAAATTGTTCAGAAGTAGACCACTGATAAAGTGATTTGTGGGGATAGATGTTAGCTTAGATGCCTCTTAGCGCATGCTTATGAATGTCATAAACATTTTACAATATTTCGTGAAAGAGAAAAATTACGCCATCCGTTCACAAAACTACCAGGAGGCCTTGCTCTGAAGAACGGGCAAGAAACTCAGCAAGTTTCTACCCTCCCTTTACATTTGCATCATTTAAAAAATTTCATAAACTACAACGTAATTGAAGTTTAAAATAAAAGATGGATATCCAATTTGAATAATATTCTACAGTTTACCACATTTTTCATTACAAACATGTACAGAGATAGTCTAAAGTATAATCTTAAAAGAATAGTATCTACATTACAATAAATAAATGTCTTCACTGCCTGCCGCGCCATATAGTCCCGAAGCAAATTTCATTGATTAAACAATTTCTACTACTACGTAAGAATTTGTTAGTTATATTCCAACCCACATATCCACAAGTTCTCACCATCTTTCATCAGCATTATACTTGTCACTTTCATGTGATTATCAAAGTGAGATGACTTGACCAATTTATAGTTTAATTTAACGGAAACAGAAGATGAATGAAATAGAGAATACATCAGGGAAATAGTAATGATAAATTCATTAGGATGTCTTCCCAATCGATATATTTATATAACTCCTTCCTCAACAATGATGACCTTGGAGAGGATCTAGATGGTGAGACAATCTAAATTAATATTGAAATCTATGTATATTAAACTCAAAAGAGACTGACTGACATAGTGATGCAACAACGCACAGCCCAAACCACTGGACGGATCGGGCTAAAATTTGGCATGTAGTTAGATGTTATGACGTAGGCATCCGCTAGGAAAATATTTTGATTAATTCTACCCCCAAGGGGATATAGGGAATGGAAATTTTTAAACCGATCGGGCTGAGATTTTGAGAGAAAATTAAAGGTTCCCGTGGGATAGTTAAAAAACCATAGTAACCGCGGACGAAGTCGTGGGCAACCGCTAGTTCATTTATAAACTCCTTTTGGTCGACAATAATCACGTTGTAAATTGCAGACATGTTGGTAGTTGTTGTTGCTTTGCAGTTATTGTTTAGAAATCAGGATATAAGTGTAATTAAATTTTATTAATTAAGTATTAAAACTTCCTTTTGGCTGTATGAGATAACTTCTCCATATATGTCAATAGCAAGCGGAAACCTTTTTATTTTTTAATTTAAGCGGAAAAGCAAATAATGAGGCAACGACAACACTATCATAAATCCCAACAGTTATGTTTCTTTTTAAATATAAAAATGTATTTCGTCCAGGGCCCACAAACAATGTCCACCCTGTATAAGTACTTGACGTTCCACAGATAACCTCCCTGTGCTCGGAGGTGGAGCGCGAGTACGCGGAGCTGAACGAACTGGCCGCGGCGCGGGGCTCCCGGCTGGAGGCGGGGGCGAAGGCCCAGCAGTTCCTGCACGACGCCGCCGAGCTGGAGGCCTGGCTGGCCGACCGCGCCGCCGCCCTGCACGACGCCGACCTGGGCCGCGACCGGCACCGGGCCGCGCAGCTGCTCACCAGGCACAAGGTCTACCCATATTATTATATATCCTCTCACATTCACACCTATCAACGAGCCCCAATTAAACAACTCATGCTGCTTGTGCTGCGGATACTAGATGACGGATTTATATATTTAATATATATATGCCCCCACCGAGGATCGAACCCGGGACCTCTCGAGATGGCGACGCCTTGAGACCGGCGTACATACCACTCGGCCACGAAGCTCGTCGAATGATAATTTCCTAAGAATACTTTATTTTTACACAGGGCCAGGATCTTATAATAGGCTAGTTGACTCTTTTTTTATTGGGCCCCAAATGATTCACTACTATTAACCATCACCATAAAAAATAATAGATTTTTTTTGGGGCAAATAACAAAATAAATTTTAAATTTTAAATCACGCTTCTGCTTGACAGGCCAAAATTCTGTCGGCCATGATGGTCTCTGAATTATCTGTGCCGTGAGGTCACGATTTTGGAAAATATTTTTTTGCAGGGGTTTTTCTGCTCGGTTTGGTTGGTGGTAGGGCTTCTCAGCCCGCCTGGCTAGCTACCACCGTTTTACCTAAATTTCTCGCCATAATAACAAAGTTATAAGCATTGCTGTGTAAGATCATTGTTGTTAGACCGGCAATCAGAAGTAAGATAGCCAGTTGCTCAGTTGTTGAGGATTACAGGTGAAGCTCGCTTCCACCTCCGGCCTTATCGTCACTTACCATCAGGTGAGATGAAATCCAAGAGCTTACCTGTCATATAAAAAAAAATCAAATACTTATCCAAATGTTTTTTTATTTCATTTCATTTTATTTATTTATTTTAGGGAAACAAACAGTTGACAATACTTATTTTCTAAATTAAAAGCTATTTCATGCATCAATAAAGTCTCCACTTAATAATTACGTCTTTTTTATCACGTAACTTAGTTTCAAAGAGTTATATTAGATTTCTTTAGGAGAAAAGTAGATGTTATAACAAATTTTATTCTCAAAAATATTGCAAAAACATTTGTTTTAAGTCAAAACTCATATAAATTTGCGCCCAAAGTGGTCCAGGTGGACCCCTAGGGGGGCCTCGTTGTCTTCACATCTTAACATTTTTGTCGAGTTTTGGGAATATGGTAGAAATGTAGCTGCAGGGCTCCACCGGAATCAGATACATTTTGAATGTGGTCCATGAGAAAAATAAGTCTGGGAACATCTGGCTTAATTATCTCGTTTATTATTACAGGCAATGGAACTGGAACTGGACTCGTACGCGGGCATCGTGGCGGAGATGGGGCGAGTGGCGGCCAGCACCTCCGGCGAGGAGAAGCCGGCGCTGGTGGAGCGGCACGCGCAGCTGCTGGACGCGCTGCAGCGGCTGCAGCGGCAGGCGGCCGCCAGGCAGCGCGCGCTCGTCGACAGCATATGCAGGTGACGCAGCATATGCGGCATGACGGGCACCGGCAGCTGCTGGACGCGCTGCAGCGGCTGCAGCGGCAGGCGGCCGCCAGGCAGCGCGCGCTCGTCGACAGCATATGCAGGTGACGCAGCATATGCGGCATGACGGGCACCGGCAGCTGCTGGACGCGCTGCAGCGGCTGCAGCGGCAGGCGGCCGCCAGGCAGCGCGCGCTCGTCGACAGCATATGCAGGTGACGCAGCATATGCGGCATGACGGGCACCGGCAGCTGCTGGACGCGCTGCAGCGGCTGCAGCGGCAGGCGGCCGCCAGGCAGCGCGCGCTCGTCGACAGCATATGCAGGTGACGCAGCATATGCGGCATGACGGGCACCGGCAGCTGCTGGACGCGCTGCAGCGGCTGCAGCGGCAGGCGGCCGCCAGGCAGCGCGCGCTCGTCGACAGCATATGCAGGTGACGCAGCATATGCGGCATGACGGGCACCGGCAGCTGCTGGACGCGCTGCAGCGGCTGCAGCGGCAGGCGGCCGCCAGGCAGCGCGCGCTCGTCGACAGCATATGCAGGTGACGCAGCATATGCGGCATGACGGGCACCGGCAGCTGCTGGACGCGCTGCAGCGGCTGCAGCGGCAGGCGGCCGCCAGGCAGCGCGCGCTCGTCGACAGCATATGCAGGTGACGCAGCATATGCGGCATGACGGGCACCGGCAGCTGCTGGACGCGCTGCAGCGGCTTCTAAAGGATTAACGTTTTGTTTCTCTGTCTGTTTGTACGGGCTAATCTCCGAAATCTCTGGACCGATTTCAATGAAATTATGCATGGTGGTACCTTATATACCTGCGCAACATCTTAGATAATTCTTACTCTGGAAATTTTAAGAGTTCCCGTGGGAAAGTTAAAAACCACAGTAACCGCGGATGAAGTCGCGGGCGGCAGCTAGTTTTATAATAAACTCTTACATATTGCAGGAAAGTTGTAGGAAATTATAAATCTAGTTTACATCTCGATTTTGTCATTTTTTGACATTTCAGCCATATTAAGGGCCATTTGCAGGAAATTTTAAACCTAGGTTAAATCTCGATTTAGTAAATTTTTGACATAAGAACCATAGTATAATTGTCAAAAAATTACAAAATCTAGTTTTAAATCTCGATTAAAATTAATTATGCAATATTAATTTGAAATTTCCTAAATATCGCTCTGTTATCCTCTAGACATGAATACCTAGCAGAGAGCGCAGAGTTGGAGAGTTGGATTCAGGAGCAGTTCACCGCCGCCGCCAGCGAGGACTACGGCCAGGACTACGAGCATCTGCTGGTGAGAATAACAATTATAATACATACATTCATACATACAAATGGGGGCAAATGTTTGTGTTATGAATACAGGCGTTTGTTCCCCAGTCTTGAAGTAACCTTTGATGAAATACCTTATCTTGTAAACTTCTATTATTATTCTCCGTATTATAATTGTCCCGTGTTGGTCCGGGACACAAAAATAATGTGCTAACTGCTTTTCTCGCCTAGCATGTCGTAAGGCGACTAAGAGCGTATTGGGTCCTGGGTCTGTGATCGTGTAAGCGACGAGCTAGCTACTTGTTACTACTCTTTCACGATTTTTCATCTGACCAACCCTATTTTTGTATGGTGGTGGCCTTAAGGAACACAGTGCTGCTGGAACTCTGCCTACCCCTTCGGGGATTACAGACGTGATTGTATGTATGTATGTAAAAAATATCAAAAATATTGGCACTCATCGACAACAATATAAAAAAATATGTCTGGTTTGAAATTATAAGTTCAATACCATCTCTCTTGATACTCCATTTAAATCTAGTAACTTTATCAATTATAATTCTAAATAAACCTTTATTGTCCAGATCCTAAGGTCGAAGTTCGAGGAGCTCCGCCTACGAGTAGAGAGCGGCGCCGAACGGTTCAGCCAATGTGAGGAACTCGCCAAGAAACTGCTGGCCACCGACAGTCCGTACATCGCCGATATTGAGAAGAGGCAGGAGGCGCTCGGGTATGTTACTTGAATAATTTCATTGATCTTCCAAAGATAATTCCTAAATTTTGATTGTAATACGTACATACGTATATAAAGTTGTAATGAGGCGCTATATCAGTATTAGCGACTCTTTTCTGGTCATTTTCTTTTTGTTTCTGTTTTTAAATTTACCGTCTTATTCTATTTTTTCATTGTTTTGTTATCGAATATCATTCCTGTCAGAATCAGCGTCTGGAGCGGTTGGCTTGACGTAAATTATTATAAACATTATAATAGCTATATAAAACTAGTATAAACTGTAACATTATAATTCAAGTATAAGTTCAAATGAGTTTACCAAAGGCACGATTTGTGTTTTAAGTTGTTAAATATATACTAATAAGTGACAAGAGTTCCTTTTATTATTTTCCGGAGTCCACCACGTCATAAAGTCACGCCTTTTCCCCACAGGGGTAGGCAGAGATTACATCCTTCCACTTGCTACGATCCCTGCTTATTTCTTTCGCTTCATCAACTCTCATTACAGTCCTGCATGCTCGGCGATTTCGGGTACTTTTGACCTGGCCCTTCTCTAGAACGTCTTTAATTTGGTCGAGGAACGTTCGCCTAGATCTGCCTCGTCCCGCATCTCCACTCACACTCGATTCATATATCCCTTTAGTCAATCTATTTTCATCCATCCTTTCCGCATGTCCAAACCATCTCAGCATACCTTTCTCTATTCTTGTCACTTCATCCTCTTTCAAACCACACTTCCTTCTTATCACATCATTATATATCCTGTCACTCAATTTTACTCCAGCCATGCTTCTCAAAGCTCTCATTTCTACCGCATTCATTCTATTCGTGTCTCTTCTCCCATACCCAACATTCACTCCCGTACATCAGTGTCGGGACTAGCACACCGTTGTACTGCTAGTCTGCCTTTTCAGACAGCATCTGATAGCTCATAAAAGCATGCATGCAATTGTAATAAGGAATTTAATTCAGTCTACAGTCTATCCTGTCCCGTGTCCCGTCCCTTGCCTAGCATGTCGTAAAAGGCGACTAAGGGTGTATTGGGTACTGGGTCTGTGATTGTGTAGGCGATGAGCTAGCCACTTGTTACTACTCTTTCACGATTTTTCATATGACCAAACCCAATTTTTGAATGGTTAAATGTGGTCTTAAGGAACACAGTGCTCCTTGAACTCTGCCTACCCCTTCGGGGATTGCAGGCGTGATTTTATGTATGTATGTTTATGTACAGTCTATAGCATCGGCCGCGATTTTACTAATCCCAGCACCGAGTTGTGGTTTAATCGTCTATGATTATTTAACTTTAGTTATATTTGAAAATTCTACTCTCTTCCCTTGGGTGTCGTAAAAGGCGACTAATAAACTTTGAACTGCACAACTATCCAATGGCTTATAGCGGTGACAGGCTCACCACTGAGTGCAGTCACTGCTGGTGAAGCGGACTATGGCAATGGATGGCTTTTGCGGTGCTTTTGCATAGTCTCTGACTGACCCTTGTGGGATATTAGTCGTGATTGTGTCTTCTCCTTCTTGCCCTTTTCCCACTCTAGGTGGGGTGGGCACAACATGTCTTCTTCTTCCATTCTCCTCTGCCACTCGTCAGCTCAGCATTCACTTCTTTTATTCTCCTATCATTCTTCACGCATTCAATCCATCGCTTCTTTGGTCTTCCTCTCACTCTAGGTCCGTCCACATCCATGCTCAGCATCCTTTTTGTAATGTGACATTCATCCCTTCTCATCACATGTCCACACCACGTTAACCTATTGCTCCTAACCTTTCTGTCACTGGCGCTACTTTAATCTTCCTCTAATATACTAATTCCCGATCTTGTCCATTCTCGTGACTCCACACATGCATTCGCATTACGGCTGAGTGCAGTCATGATAGTGTGTATAACGTGGTATTCCAGCGAGTCCTGGCAGCGGCTGGTGGAGCAGATCCAGTCCCGCGGCGCGCGGCTTCACGCGGCGGGGGAGATCCACCGCTTCCACCGGGACGTGGGGGAGCTGCTGGCGCGCGCGCACGACAAGCGGGAGCAGCTGCTCACGGCGCTGCTGCCCACCAGGGGGCGGGACAACGTCGAGAACGACCTGGTGGCCGTCGACGCGCAGCTGCAGGTACTGACTGAGGGGGGGGAGCAGCTGCTCACGGCGCTGCTGCCCACCAGGGGGCGGGACAACGTCGAGAACGACCTGGTGGCCGTCGACGCGCAGCTGCAGGTGCTGACTGAGGGGGGGGAGGTGTAGAGTTATCGTCACTACTAAAGCGCGAGCGAGGGACACTGCCTCACTATAGGGATAGACCACTTGGCGCTTATTCCAATGATCCTCCACATTGCACATCATCACAGACACTTATTCAAACTACACTGATTTGACGTAACAATATCCGAAACAATATTACGGTACGATAATTGAAATTTAATCCACGTCCGCCATAGTCAAGTGCCGCAAAAACTCTATTAACAATCTGTAAAAAGAACAAAAAGTTAACCGATAGTTTTAAATCAATTGTAGAAAATGAGAAATACAAGTGTGTTACGGCCTCCTTCGTCCCTTACAGTGGTATCTAATAAAAAATCTCCTTCTAGGTCCTTCAAGAAGAAGGCGCCCGCCTCCAGAAGCTATACCCTGGCAGCAACGTTCAACAAATCGCAATGCAGCAGCAAGCGTTATCAGAGGCGTGGGAGGCGGTGACTGCCGCCGCGCAAGATAGAAGGACGCGTCTGGCGCGCCACCAGGAGCTGCAGGCCTTCCTCACGCAGGTACAGCGGTCGGCCGGTCACCCTTCCTTTTCTAAGCCAGGGGGAGGGTGCTTGACTTTTGTTTTTTATTTTGAATTGTTTTGAAGGTAGCGGTAGCTGAGTTGGGACGGACGGGACACTATTCGTTTGAGAGGCCGCGGGATTGTGGGTTCGATCCCACCGCCTGTACTACTCAGTTTGAATAAAACTTATGTACAGTTCATTGTGAATATCGCTTGCCTCGCATTGTGCCTGTCCGTATACCTTGCGATAGTGTTGTTAATAAGGATCGATTTTCTGGGAAGTAATGATATACGACCGACGATTCGACGACCTTGGTCGAGTGGTCTGTACGTCGGTCTCACGGCGTCGCCATCTTGAGAGGTACTGGGTTCGATCCCCGGTGGAGGCAAGTGTTTGGGTGATGAATTTTCAGACATTTGTTCTCCAGTCTTGATGTTCATTAAATATATATTTTGTACATTCTGAATAATTATATGTATTTATCTATTAAATATATTTGTCCTTCATCAACAGGGTGAAATCGAAAATAATTGACAAATTTAATGGAGGGTTAAAGTGCTATTAAACATTACATTTGTGAGGGAGAACAAAAATCTATGTTGTAAAAAAAATTATAATTTTTAGTTGCTTTTAATTGAAACTGGTAAATATATATATTAAAAACATAAACCATAAAAAATAACATATAAAATTTATATAAGAAAAATATTACATTAAAATTCGATACACACTTTTGTTTAGTACAGGTGTTTCATTCAATAACACAGCGCGACAGTTGCAATTAATAATTGCGTTATTGTATTTTCATACATAATGTTTCATAACGATTTTAAATTTGAATTGTTATTATATCGATTATTATGACGTTTAAAATGTCCTGTAAAATTTTGTTGAATGATTTCAATTTCACCCTGTAGTGTCCGTAACTCAAGCAGGATTTAGTTGCTCAAAATAGGACTAGTCGATAGGTGTGAACGTCTGAGGATATTTATTTATTATATTGGGTCTTTACCTATGAAATCGGTGTTTTTTTCTCTCTTAGTATTTTGTCTGTAACTATTAAGATTCAGAGTATTACTGAAAAATAATTACCTCGTCTAAAAATAGACAATATTTTTGAGCTCTTTTGATTTGTTTTGATAATTTGTTGTAAGTTTAATTGTGTTAAAATTGGACACGGAGACAACTCTTTTTAAGTGCCTCCCGAATACATCATTTTTTATGCATTCACTTAAAAACGATAAAAAAAAATTATGAAGTATGATATTACACATATTGCTAAAGCTTGTCTAATGATACATGCCAAATATTATTATCTCTGGATTTGTCGTTGTGAAGAAAACTGACAAAATGTTAGTATGGAAAATGCAGAATTCCCCAAAATCTCCATACAAAACACCTATTTCATAGGTAAGGACCTAATATACGGGAAACTTAGTACTTCCATACGCAACTCCAGGAACAGAAACAGATGTACTACATGGAGTAGCTACCATTATGACTGGTGTGTTCTGGCGCAGGTCCGCGACCTGACGTCGTGGCTGCACAGCGTGTGCGTGTCGCTGGAGGGGGGCGCGGGGGGCGCGGGGGAGGGGGGCAGCGCGCAGGCGGCGCGCGCGGCGCACGACGCGCTGCGCACGGAGCTCGACCACACCGAGAAGGGGGTGCGGAGGGCGCTGCAGGAGGGGCAGAGGCTCGTCGCGGGGCAGCACCCGGCTTCTCAGGTAACCGAGATATTTATAGCTTTTTTTTTGTAAAATCTCCCATGTAGTGAAGGCAAAGGGAACGGAGCCCATACAGCCAAGTCTTCAGTATACATTTCTTCAGTAGTTTGCATTGAATTGCTAGTGTAATGCATTTCAATGCATCTTGGGAGAGTTTGGCGTCAAACGATTGATGGTAGACACTGTGGTGCTACTTAGATGAGGTGGATTACCACGATAAAAATCTCATCACTTTTCACACCACTTGACGGTTATTACAATGATCCTCCACATTGCTCTTCAACACAGACACTTGTTACACAAAACTTCACTGATTTTACGCAACAAGATCCACTCCGAAACAATATTGCAATCACTGAAATATAAATCATGTCCGCCATAGTTGGATGGCGCCAAACTCCCCTTCAATCCAGCCGAAGACAAAGATGATGTCGGCGAGCTTACCCAGAAGAAGCTTATTCACTCGCGACTAAAATTGATTCGGGTTATACGAGCTCGGAAAAACAGGCGCTGGCAGTGAATTCCATTCCTCTGCTGTGCTTAATAGCTTTATAACTACTTGAACACTTATAGATAACGTGCGTCTTCTTCTACCTTTTCGTTCGTTCAACAGCTTTAGCATTCATTAAGTTTAGATGCGTCTAAGCGCATACTTATGAATGTCATAAACATTTTACAGTATTTCGTGAAAGAGAAACACTACGCCATCCGTTCACAAAACTACCAGGAGGCCTTGTTCTAAAGAACGGACAAGAAACTCAGCAAGTTTCTACCCTCCCTTTACATTAGCATCATTTAAAAAATGTCATAAACTACAACGTCATTGAAGTTCTGCAGTTAACCACATTTCTCGTTACAAATATGTACAGATAGTCTTAAGTGTAATCTAAAAAAAAAATAGTACCAGTATTTCACGTGAACACGTTCCACACGCCTACCGCCTAGCCAGCAGTAGGTACGGTCCGTAAACTGATTCCTCCACGTTAAAAAAAGGTCCATTTCCTTTCGCAATATGTGGTCTGCAATCATGGAAAATAAAAAGGGATCTCCATATAGGCATTTATATATTCGCGATATTTATATGTATTTATCTATTAAATATATTAATCCGTCATCTAGTGTCCGTAACACAAGCAGCATTAGTCGCTTAAAATGGGGCTAGTTGATAGGTATGAAAGCTTCAAGATATTTATTTAATTTATTTTATTTACACTCATGTTATATATAATGTTTGAATTATGAACTCGGACTCGAACTCATAATGACATACTTTTTAACACAGATGATAAAAACGAAAATAAAAAACATAATGACCATTATGCAACAGGTTGGACTCATTATGCAACACTTGCTTTTATTAGAAACGCAACAATAAATAAGATAAATTATTTTTTGTTGTATTTATTTGAATAATGAGTGTAGATAAAGTAGTGTATGTAACTGCACAAAACTCGGTATCGTAACTACTCGTATATGATGTGACAGTAACATAATAGTAGATTAGCAGCCAAGGGCTGTAAGGCATCAATTGCAGCCCGAGATATTTAGGCGCACGAGCGCAGCGAGGGCGCTTATAGTTCGAGGGTGCAATTGATGCTTACACCCGAGCTAACTACTCTGCTTTACATCTCGATTGTGAGGTAAGTGGAAAATAAGGCATTACAAGAATAAATAAATTTATTTTCAAGAACTAAATTTAGCTTCGCCGTTCGATATTCAAAATTGATGAAAATAGCGAAGCGACCTCTTTTGTCATTGGGCTGAATGCATGATGTCTAGTGCCAGTAAGATGGTGAGATGTACGCGAACTTTTTGAAAGAAGTTTTTTTTTTATTACTTACCGCCCTAGGGCGTTTCTAGCTACATTATTAACCTAGGGCGGTAATTAATCACTTACAACCCGCATCTGGGGGTATTCAGGACCTACTTACCGAACATGAGAGATGTAAAGTAGTATAACATGGGTGTGTGACCGCAGGAGGTGTCGGAGCGGTGCGGGGCGCTGGCGGCGGCGGCGTCCCGCGCGTCGGCGGCGTGGGCGGCGCGGCAGGTGTGCCTCGACCAGCTGACGGACCTGCACTGCTTCCTGCGCGACTGCCGCCTGCTGCACGACCTCAGCACCGCGCAGGACCGCGCGCTCGGTGACTGCTCGCACACACGCACACACATACACATGACCTCAGCACCGCGCAGGACCGCGCGCTCGGTGACTGCTCGCACACACGCACACACATACACATGACCTCAGCACCGCGCAGGACCGCGCGCTCGGTGACTGCTCGCACACACGCACACACATACACATGACCTCAGCACCGCGCAGGACCGCGCGCTCGGTGACTGCTCGCACACACGCACACACATACACATGACCTCAGCACCGCGCAGGACCGCGCGCTCGGTGACTGCTCGCACACACGCACACACATACACATGACCTCAGCACCGCGCAGGACCGCGCGCTCGGTGACTGCTCGCACACACGCACACACATACACATGACCTCAGCACCGCGCAGGACCGCGCGCTCGGTGACTGCTCGCACACACGCACACACATACACATGACCTCAGCACCGCGCAGGACCGCGCGCTCGGTGACTGCTCGCACACACGCACACACATACACATGACCTCAGCACCGCGCAGGACCGCGCGCTCGGTGACTGCTCGCACACACGCACACACATACACATGACCTCAGCACCGCGCAGGACCGCGCGCTCGGTGACTGCTCGCACACACGCACACACATACACATGACCTCAGCACCGCGCAGGACCGCGCGCTCGGTGACTGCTCGCACACACGCACACACATACACATGACCTCAGCACCGCGCAGGACCGCGCGCTCGGTGACTGCTCGCACACACGCACACACATACACATGACCTCAGCACCGCGCAGGACCGCGCGCTCGGTGACTGCTCGCACACACGCACACACATACACATGACCTCAGCACCGCGCAGGACCGCGCGCTCGGTGACTGCTCACACACACACACACACACGCGACACTCACACACGCACACACACACCCTGCCGACTGCTATCATTCCTGCTTGTGTATTCGATTATTAATCTAAAGTATTATTTCAGCCGTGGAGATATCCCCAGACTGCAGCGTGGAAGAAGTTGAGAACCAACTGAAGAAACACGAGGCGTTCGAGAAGCTTCTGGCAACACAGGTAATTAATTGAAATAATTATTTCGCTAAACTTAGTCTAGTAATATAGTTACAACACATAACATGAACTATATTATAAATACAATATTACGACTACAACTGTCATACTGCGTCATGTCGATTACAACCACAGTCAGAGCGCTGTGGTAGTGTGGACAAGCTTATTTTAATATTCATTTTTTAAATATGTAAACTGTTGACGATTTCAGTTCTAAGCTTGACCTATAAAAGAAAGATATTTTTGATTTATATTAAAATAAGGGTCTTTTTTATGAGAACGGAAACGGAAACAAAAGGCTTTGGAATCTTTTTATCCCTATTCCCCACAAAATCACATTTGATGACTTATTTGTGATCAAGGTCACAAAATTCAAGGTCATTTTGCTTATTTATTTTAATTGGACGTATAAAAAAAGAGTTCATATGCGTTTTTGTCCCCAGGATGAGAAGCTAGCCACCCTCAACAGTCACGGCGACAAACTTCTAGAACAGAACCACGTGGAGAGCCAGAGGATCGCCGACGAGTTGCGGCTCATCAACGAGAGACGCAGGAAGGTCAGTTCTTAAGTCTCTCGAGTTAGGGTTGACTTTTGCTTGTCCACAATGTTTTTGTTGTCTTTTTCCGGAACATGTCTGTCGTCCTTTTCACAATCTTTTCTGAGATTTTCCTCTCCCCGCACAGACATTCATTGTTATACATAATTAGCTGTGCTCGAGACGTAGTTCCCGTCGTATGCGGTAAGAAGAAAATGATGTAATATATATGTATTGTCAGGTTCACCTGTCGAGCGAGGCCAAGCGCTCGCGGCTGGTCCGCGGCCGCGCACGCGCACAGTTCGATGATGTAATATATATGTATTGTCAGGTTCACCTGTCGAGCGAGGCCAAGCGCTCGCGGCTGGTCCGCGGCCGCGCACGCGCACAGTTCGATGATGTAATATATATGTATTGTCAGGTTCACCTGTCGAGCGAGGCCAAGCGCTCGCGGCTGGTCCGCGGCCGCGCACGCGCACAGTTCGATGATGTAATATATATGTATTGTCAGGTTCACCTGTCGAGCGAGGCCAAGCGCTCGCGGCTGGTCCGCGGCCGCGCACGCGCACAGTTCGATGATGTAATATATATGTATTGTCAGGTTCACCTGTCGAGCGAGGCCAAGCGCTCGCGGCTGGTCCGCGGCCGCGCACGCGCACAGTTCGATGATGTAATATATATGTATTGTCAGGTTCACCTGTCGAGCGAGGCCAAGCGCTCGCGGCTGGTCCGCGGCCGCGCACGCGCACAGTTCGATGATGTAATATATATGTATTGTCAGGTTCACCTGTCGAGCGAGGCCAAGCGCTCGCGGCTGGTCCGCGGCCGCGCACGCGCACAGTTCGATGATGTAATATATATGTATTGTCAGGTTCACCTGTCGAGCGAGGCCAAGCGCTCGCGGCTGGTCCGCGGCCGCGCACGCGCACAGTTCGATGATGTAATATATATGTATTGTCAGGTTCACCTGTCGAGCGAGGCCAAGCGCTCGCGGCTGGTCCGCGGCCGCGCACGCGCACAGTTCGATGATGTAATATATATGTATTGTCAGGTTCACCTGTCGAGCGAGGCCAAGCGCTCGCGGCTGGTCCGCGGCCGCGCACGCGCACAGTTCGATGATGTAATATATATGTATTGTCAGGTTCACCTGTCGAGCGAGGCCAAGCGCTCGCGGCTGGTCCGCGGCCGCGCACGCGCACAGTTCGATGATGTAATATATATGTATTGTCAGGTTCACCTGTCGAGCGAGGCCAAGCGCTCGCGGCTGGTCCGCGGCCGCGCACGCGCACAGTTCGATGATGTAATATATATGTATTGTCAGGTTCACCTGTCGAGCGAGGCCAAGCGCTCGCGGCTGGTCCGCGGCCGCGCACGCGCACAGTTCGATGATGTAATATATATGTATTGTCAGGTTCACCTGTCGAGCGAGGCCAAGCGCTCGCGGCTGGTCCGCGGCCGCGCACGCGCACAGTTCGATGATGTAATATATATGTATTGTCAGGTTCACCTGTCGAGCGAGGCCAAGCGCTCGCGGCTGGTCCGCGGCCGCGCACGCGCACAGTTCGCGCGTGACGCCGCCGAGGCCGGCGCCTGGCTCGCGGAGAAGGCCGCCAAGCTGGACCTGCACCACGGCGAGTACACCACACCACACCCACACACCACACACCACACCACACCCACACACCACACACCACACCACACCCACACACCACACACCACACCACACACCACGCCCGATATCTATACCACGTATGAAGTTTGCGAGAGTCCGATTTTTGATCCGTAGAAATGGTTACAATCTAGACCATTGGCGTCATTGAAAACACCAAAATACGTGACGTCAGCTTTACAAAGCGAAGAAACCAATCCTAGGATGAAACTTTGGTACGATTGTTTATAAAAGTGCAATACATACGAAGTACATTAGTATGACATTCAAGAAATTCTCACATTTGGAGAGTTGCATATCTTGTCTGCTAAATACTATAACTAAAGTCTTGGTGACAATTTTCTCGCGTTTAAATTGACCACACATAGATAACTCTAATGCATGTACTGCGCATGTCAGAACTGGTCTACGCACGTCCGAATGGCTGCAAAAACTAAAAAAACGCCGATTATTTGCGTCATCGGTATCTTTCAATCAGTTTGGATCTCCCCTCTCAAAACTACTGCTGTGACGTCACAGTAGACGGTATAAAGCATTGATGTATATAACACTAGATTTGCAAACTGCATTAAATTGCGTCAAAAAAAGCGTAGCCGTTTCCGAAACTCAACGACGTAGCTTTGAAACCACTAAACATTGAAAAGATAAACATATATCTATCACACTTACGCAAGTCGCAAAAGCTACAGCGCAGTCACTGTACCGCCTCGCTCAGATTAGACTGGATTAGACATATCGCAATGTCAAAGTACAACGGTGAAAGTGTTCCCCGCTCGTGAAATTTTACCCCATTTTTATTTTTTTATAATATATATGTATAAGTTGATAATGAAACAAAAGCCAAAGTTGTTGCTCTGTAAAGAGAAAATTATTTTTTATAAAAATCGTAAGTTATTTTATAAACTGCATACATTTCTTAACTTATGTACTATAACAAGTAATTACTAACCTGTAAAGAGAAACAACATTAAATGTTATTGCTTCAAATATTAAATTATTCACAATTTGTTCTTTTAATAACCACTTTTTTTATTGTACAAACATAACCAAAATCATTCTCTATGGATGATCTCTATGGATGATCTTCTGTTATAATAACGTCTGAGGTAATGCGCGGGTAATTTAAATGAAATGAAGTGAACAAAGGCTTCATTTGCATATATTATTTTTAAATAATTACATTAATTTTTTTATTTTTTATTGATGTATTTAATCAAGCTTAAAGATATCGTGTTTTGGTAATAAGGTATTATGGGCTGGAGAGCAATGCAAATACTTATTTAAAAATGAAGTAAAAATGTATTAGAAAAAAGTGTCGTGAGTGTAAGACGTGTCGATTTTTATAAATAATTCATTAAGCAAAATTAAATGTTATTAATGCTTGGTAATAAAATAAAAAAGATTTTTGTATTATTATTATTTATTATGCAAAAGTACAGGTGACGAGTCTGTTGCTATGCACTGGCAACCATACGAGTAAATACGTCGTAATATACTTTAATAACTTGATGTACTGTAAAATGTAAAAATAAGAATTCAAAACTGCTGATAATATGAACCGATAACCTAGCTTTCTCTTTGTAAAATAATTTTAAAAATCGAGTCGGTAGATCCAGAGATTATTCCCTGCAACGTCATAAACTCGTAAGATCGCAAACTTTACCTTTGTTAAGTCTAAATAAAAGCATCACGTAAAATAACGATTGTAATTGCCTCATGAGACAAATAAACACGGCCACTTTTGCGACATATATTGTCTTCATCAGGAAAGTGCTTCGAACATAATGATTGTCGATTTTGTTGGAAGCCAGTCTGTCTCCATCCGCAGCAATCTGATACTTTTAATCCACCTATCCCGGCTTGCTGCATTTTTAGGCAATCTGCAACAATGTTACTATTTAAAAACCCACATAAAATCACTGATTCCATAAATTACAACATTCTCCCATAAATATGGGAAACCAAAAATGAGTTTTTAATGGCAGCACTGAACCAATTTTAAAACATTTTACATTTTAATGAGTTTTTACGTAAATATGAGCATAAAAAAACAAACTCACGTGTGGAAAGTAACACCCATGGTTTTATTATGTTTTTGGGACCTGGATTCGCACGTTTTGACTGCACATTTACCCATAATTAATTTTTTTTCGTCCCCCTTCACTTGGTTGACGTCTCACAGAGCACTAACTGACATAAGCCTCGTATATGGCTGTGGCCATATGCCGAGTGGCTACGCTTTAACGCGGTTACTACAGATCTAGTGTTATATACATCAATGGTATAAAGTTGACACGCTTGGCTTCAATACAAATCGTTTTACTTGCGTTATTCTATGTAAATGTATATCTGGTATATTGAGGGGTGAAACTATGAGACATTGCCACCACTTTGTAATTATTCATATATACATACAATCACGACCATAATTGATCTCCCGTCATAGTTAGTCGGAGACTAGGCAAAAGCAGTCCACTGCCATAGTCCGCGCTTCACCAAGCGGTGACTGCGCATGCGCTCAGCGTGACAGGTGGTGAGCCCGTCGCCGCTATAAGCTACTGGATAGTTGTGCAGTTCTTATTCCATTAAATAAAGTAAATATACTTTATTTAATGGACTTAGAACTGTTAATAAATAAATGCAATACATAGGTGAGAAATACTCAACAATTTTGTCAGTGTACCGTTTTTAAATTTGTCACTTCATCTTCCAGGAGAAGTAACAAGCCTAGAGGAGAAGATCAAGAAGCTCCAGAAGCACCAGGCGTTTACCGCCGAGCTAGCGGCCAACAAGGCGCGCTTGCAGGAAGTGAGGGCGTTGGCGGAGCAGCTTCAGCCTGATGAAGAGGTGGCCCAGCAGTTGAAGGTGCTGGAGACGGACTGGCGACGACTGCAGGAGGCCACCGACCACAGGGGTGAGGAAGGGGGAGTGGGGGGACAGCTTTGAAGCTTAGAAGTTGATGGCGCTGGAGATGGACTAGCGGCGCATGTAAGAGGACAACGACCGAGTGGGGGGGTAGTGGGAGTGGGGGAGACTATCCTGATGAGGAGGAGGTGGTCCTAGAGCTGGGAGGAAGGCGGTATTCAACTAGCGGGGGGATTGAGACAAAATGAGAGCAAAAAGGAGAAATATTGCATAATACAGGAGAGGCAAGGGAATCCAAAACCATCAATCGATTTATATCTACATCATTTTTCCAGTTATAGTGTACCTTAGAGTACCTTCAGATGGCATTATCTAATAGATACATTGAAAATAAAACTCGCATGAAATTATCAACCACTTAATTTTATTAGGAACTTATCTGGAGGCTAGAAATCTGCAGTAGTCTGACACTGACTTTACTGGGTACTGTGCTTAATCAGATATGTACACTGTAAGCCAAATAATTTTCCAGTATACTAAGACCGCTATCCGTTACAGGTCGCGGTTTGGAAGAAGCTCAGGATATACTGGAGTTCAACCAGCAACTGGACAAGATCGAAGCCTGGATCAGAGACAAGGAGATGATGGTATGACGATGCAACTTAAACAGACAACGAAACATTTGCTTACTTTACATAATTTAAGAGTTTTTTTCTGAAGGATTTGACGATAGGTCTATTCTACAACATGGCAATGAGAACTATTACACAAATAGTTAGTATATCTTTAGAGAATACAGATACACATGCTTACAAAGATGATTATTATGATTTTTTTAAATAAATAACACTTGTGTTTGTCTGTAAAAGAGTATTATACAAAAATGAAAAAGATTCCTAACTTCATTCTGTAAAACAGCGAAGACAAACGATTTTACGCATTTTGCAAGTGGGTATGTACGATCAGAGTATAGTAAGATGTTTACATATGCGTACGATTGCTTAGGATTCTTACATTAGAATCTTTCGGTTGCTCTTTCATCAAAATTGAGCAAACGGTTCAAAAGCAATCTTGCACTCTTGTATAATTGTAGTTTATGTAACTGTCAATATTTACACATTTTTAAAAAACAATGTGATGTTCATAATGTCAACACTAGGAATAAAAATAAACTCGCTGTTCCAAACTTTAGACTTCATAAGACAAGTCGGTCATTTATGGGGAAATGTATACACATTTATAATAAAATACCACCAAATTTAACTGAACTGCCTCTACACAAATTCAAACTATGTGTCAAACAAAATTTAATAAAAAAGGGTTACTATACAGTTCAGGAATATTTGGACGATAAAAATGCGTGGACAGATTGACACGTCTTTATGTTACATATTGAGCTGACTCGTAATGTGGGATGTTGCCAGTCGCTTTTTAATTAATTAGTTTTTATCATAATTGCATGGCGAATTTCAACATCGTTCATTGTTTCAAGTGCTCATATAATGATTATAATGCTAAAAATCTATGTTCATAATATCTATGTTCACCCACTTGATTGTACTAGCCTAACATTTATAAAAAACAAGAATTGTAAAAAACGTGAAAAAAAGAGCAACCCTCGAGTTTCTGGCTCGCTTTTCTCGGGGATGTCTGCGTTCCGAGCGAGTGGTAGATTCACTTATTTATAAATTGACGTTTTTAAGTGTTTGTATATCAAGCCTATAAAATAAAGATATTTTTGATTTGATTGATTTGATTTGTCACTGACACTGTAAACACGAGCGTGGTTTTAAAAACGAGCCTTTGCGAGTTTTTTAATAGTATCACGCGGTTTTAATACCGATTTATGTGCCGTTACATACACCACTTTATCTGCACTCATTGATCAAAGAAATAAAACAAAAAAATGAATTAATTTTATTTATTGTTGGCTGCCTGGATAACATTTGCCATAGTTTTGTGCGTTTTTAAGAAAAATAAGTATTGCATAATGAGTCCAACCTGTTGAATAATGGTCATTATGATACAGACATTATTTACCATCTGTGTTAAAAAGTATGTCATTATGAGTTCTAGTCTGAGTTCATAATTCGAACATTATAACATGAATGTTGATAAAAGGTTTATCTGATTGAGATCTGTTGTAGTATAACCGTATATAATGTTGTGGCAGGTGCAAGCGCACGAGCTGGGCCGCGACTACGAGCACTGCTCGGAGCTGCTGCGGAAGCTGGACGACCTGGACTCCGACATGAAGGTGGACGACAAGCACGTGCGCAGCATCTGCGCGCTCGCCGCCAAGCTGCAGCAGGTGCGCCTTGTGTCTATGCCAGTAAGGTGGCGTTTAGCGTAATCGAGCTCGGGACTTCGTGAGAATCGCTTCGGCACTGATCCAAGAATAAGCTCGACTGGGTACATCGAAGAGTTTTTATGGGAAGTTATTAATTGGGCTGCCATTTAATTATTTAGTATTATTTATTATTATTTTTAAAAATCACTTGGGCAGCAAATAAATATTTTGTCAGCAATATAATTATTTGGGTGGCAAAATAATTATATTATTATTATTTGTGGTAGTCGGGGCTGTTTCGCATCACTGCGACCTAATAAGATCTATTGTGTGTGAGAAAAATAATTATTTGGTCAGCAAAATGTTACCGAAAATGTATAAAATCTAGGAAAAGGTGATCAAGGTGGAAAAATATTTTGATAGATATTAGTTTAAGGTTATTTTTTAATGACCTTTAAAACCAATATTTGTGTAATCAAAACCTTATTATTAAACAATTTGGCAGGAGAGAAAACATTTGAGTTGCTGCCCAATTAGTTATTTTGCTGACCAAAATTTGATGAATATTTTGAAAGAAAGAAAGAAAGAAAAATGAATTTTAGGTCGAATGTCTGTACATTGAAAAATGTTGATGTTTTTTGTTTGTGTTTTGCTGACCGTTTAAATATCACCCATTACTAATTATTGGGTCCTTACCTATGAAATTGGTGTTTTTTTCTCTCTTAGTATTTTGTCTGTGACTATAAAGATTCAGAGTATTCCTAAAAAATAATTACCTCGTCTAAAAATAGACTATATTTTTGAGCTCTTTTGATTTGTTTTGATAATTTGTTGTAAGTTTAATTGAGTTAAAATTAGACACGGAGACAACTCTTTTTAAGTGCCTCCCGAATACATCATTTGATTTGCATTCACTTAAAAACGATAAATAATTTTTTCAACACACTTCCTTATAAAGTGGCTCTAATCCCATGGCAATTAGGCACATAATGACACCTATAATCAAACTGTGACTTTTTCATTACTATTATTCACGAGTGAGTAATAGTTTTTTTTAATATTATTGGTTGAGTTACGGTTACATTTGCGCTAAAAAGCTATCCGCGAAAAGCCCAAAAAAAAGAAACCTCATTTTTTAGTCTATGGCCGATGCGCGCGCATAGGAAAACTAATTAATTTTTCCCGCCATTACGAAATTTATTAGTCTATGGCCGATGCGCGCGCACAGGAAAACTGATTAATTTTTCCCGCCATTACGAAACATTTTTCACAAATCGTCTCGTTTTCTCTTTTGAAGTTATTTAGTTAGTTATTAATTAAGATGTCTGCAAATACAATTTATGAAGAAAATGATTTATGTTGTACACCGCCCGATATAAGATGTGAAGCCCAGAACGTTATGGAAAGTTTACTACCAGAAAACTCAAAGGAAAAATATCTATTATTCAGAAGTGTGTTGAAAAACGTTGTATGATACACGTGTGTATTGATGATTACCGTCCTCGGCTCCTTAAGACCCTCGCCTAACGGCTCGGGCCTCAATGCGCCTCAGCGGTAATCACCAACATTACACACTTGTACCATAATGTACTATTATGAAATGTGATATTACACATATTACTAAAGCTTGTCTAATGGTACATGCCAAATAATATTATCTTTGGCGTTGTCGTTGTGAAGAAAACTGAAAAAATGTTTAGTATGGATAATGCAGAATTCCCCAAAATCTCCATACAAAACACCAATTTCATAGGTAAGGACCTAATATTATGTGTATTGATGTGTGACCAGGGCCCGACGCAGCAAGCCGTGGGCGTGGCGGCGCGGAGGGACGCCTTCCTGGCCAAGTGGAAGGCGCTGAGCGGAGCGCTGCAGGAATACAAGAACAAGCTCAACACTAGCTTGGAGCTGCACTCCTTCAACAGGTAACGTCATTGGGATTTCTCTTCAGATACGTGTTCTAACCGCCTCTCTGGACTAGTGGTTCACACCTCCGGGTGTTGATCGGGAGGGGTTCGATTCCCCATGGAGGCAGAGGTTTTTCTGCTCGGTTTGGTTGGTGGTAGGGCTTCTAAGCCCGCCTGGCTAGCTACCACCGTCTTACCTAAATTTGTCGCCATAATAATGTTTTAAGCATTGTTGTGATCCGGCAATCAGAGGTAAGATAGCCAGTTTCTCAGTTGTCGAGGATTACAGGTGAAGCTCGCTTCCACCTTCGGTCTTATCGTCACTTACCATCAGGTGAGATGAAGGCCAAGAGCTTACCTATCATATGTAAAAAAAAACGTGTCGCACTCCTGGGCACAAGCTTATGAGAACACACAAGGACTATTATCTCCTAAGGGTTAGTCAGACACTAGGCAAAAGTCCCGCAAAAGCAGTCCATTGCCATATTCCGCGCTTCACCAGCCGTGACTGCACTCAGCGTGACAGGTGGTGAGCCCGTCGCCGATATAAGCTTTTGACGTTGTGCACTTCTAAGTCCATTAGTCGCTTTATACGACACCCAAGGCAAGAGATGGGTTGGTAGTATTCTTTTAACGAGCCCCAATGAAAAATATTTAAATATGTATTCATTGACTATCAGGAAGCTAACAGCTTCTTCAGTGAAACAAAAGCGATTTAAATTATAAGCTATCCACTCTATCACAAAACCTCAGCGACTGCCACACACCAGAAATGGATTCAATCAAACCATGTTTTGTTCACAGAGACGTAGAAGACACGGAGGAGCGCATAGCAAAGAAATGCGCGCTCTTCCGGCTGAACGAGAGAGGAAGAGATCTCCGCGCGGCGCAGGAGTTGCAGCGGAAGCACGCCGCGAGGAGTGCTGAAGCCAGCGCTGTGAGGCACCGGGCCGACGCGCTGCGGGCCGCCGGCCGCGCGCTGGCCGCCAGGTCAGTCACCGGGCACGCCGCGCCGGGTCGGGCTGGCCAGGCGCATGGTCGCACCCTTTACACACATTCAGACAACACATTGCTGACCTTAGTGCTATATGGCCATCAAGTTACGTGTCATGCCAACCTTCAGCCCAGAGGCGTCCACCGCTGGACATCACTTGATACTCTCTGCTTTTTTTTTATTTATTTAAGGCTTACAAAACAAATTACAGGGAAATAAATTTTACAAAAAAGAAAGTCCAGACTATAACTCTTAACATGTAAGCACAGTATGATCGGAATAAAATGAAATGTTAAGAGGGTTATACCCCTGAATACAGAAACGCTACTCAAATTTTGAGCACTGCCTATAAAGTTAAGTGGACAATCGCTCAGTTGCACAAAGAATTTTTAAGGACGACATTTGTTAATGAGACATTAAAACTTAAAAGTACATTAATGTTAAGGTTGTCACACAAAACAGTTCAAGCTAATGTCTCTTTAGCATTGACAGGGTGCTAATGTCGCTTTGTGCAACGTAAAAATACGCTAAGGTGTTTTTTTGACACTTCAATAAATAAATTTGAGATAATGCTGACATTAAAATTTAAAGTTCGTTTCTGCAACTGGGTCAATACCTGTCAAAATTTGTATGGAAAAACGTCAATTTTGACAATACTAAATGTTAAGTATGACTCAAACTTTTAGTAGCGTTTCTGTATTGGAGGGTTAGTTGCTTAATTTAGTCTTAAATTTATTATTAGTAATATTGAAAACTGTTTGTTTTATATAATAAAAGCTTATTGGGTGGAAATCAATTGAAATACTTGTTTTCTAAATTGCCACAAGTTTGTGCCAAAAAAATACAGAAAAGTGTGTTCACAGATACTGTCGTTACACAATCTACACATCCTGTCTATTGGATTATAAAACGAGGTGTTATTGTTATAGATTAGAGATACCCGCTGTGAGATATAAGCTCGTGGCGAAGTGGTTAGTACGCTTTGGCTTTCGATATCGAAAACAAAGCTCCATTTGCCATGGTTAGGCTGTGGATGGACGTCCAAAACTTTGTGATCTGAACTTGAAACTTTGTCCCGGTCACTATTGCAGCCGTTCCTAGCTACCAGACCTCATTGGACCAGCGTGGTGGTTGATATTTCAAAATGAAATTGACGTATAAAATTATTGTTGCCATTTAAATAAATTTGTTCCATTAATTACCCGCAATACGAGGTTTTTTATATTTCTGGTCAGGCTATAGTTTATACATCCTCAAAAAAAACTAAACCACACTACAGTATGACACACAAAATATATCCATATAACTATATATCTGTCTCTCTCTCTCTCTCCCATAGCCACCCAGAGCGTGCGAGCGAGATAGAAGCAAGTCTCCGAAGTTTAGACGAGGGTTGGGAGAACCTGCAGAAATTGGCCGCTCAAAGGGCGGCCTTCTTGGATGAAGCCATCGCGGAACACAAGTTCGATGAGGACCTTAAGGTGAGGGGACACGGGTTATTTTGCATTAATTTTATGTTAATTTAAATGTACTTTAATAAATATTATATATACATAGATAATATTTATTTAAGTACATAAAACTGTAGAGATCGAATGTCTGTACATAGAAAAAAAATGCTCAAAATCAAGTCAGGGGGATGTAATAAGAGGAAAAATATGTTGACATGTAATTTGATCATTATATTACTTTTTTTATGCACCTTGGGCACTGGTAATTGCTCCTTTTAAATTAAATGTGATGGTTCCTTGTCCCCAGGAGCTGGAGGCGTGGGTGCTGGAGACCGTGAAGAGGTTCGAAGGCGCGGAACCGCCGGAGTCAGTTCCCGACGCGGAAGCATTGCTGCAGCTTCACGACCAGAGCAAGGTATTATTCCTTCGTCTTCTTATATACGTCCCACAGGGGCACAGGCCTTCCTCACAGAGAAATACATGAGGAGTATGGGCCGTAGAGGCGAGATGAGATGATATACATACATACATACAATAACGCCTGTAATCTCCGAAGGGGTAGGCAGAGTTCCAGCAGCACTGTGTTCCTTAAGACCACATTTAGCCATACGAAAATTGGGTTTGGTCAGATGAAAAATCGTGAAAGAGTAGTAACAAGTGGCTAGCTCATCGCCTACACAATCACAGACCCAGTACCCAATACGCCCTTAGTCGTCTTTGACGACATGCTAGGCGAGAAAAGCAGTTGGTACATTATTATTTATTATTATTTAACAATTTATTGAACACACACATAAAAATACAATAAGCAATACAAAAGAAGACAGGTAATTGAGTACAAAAGGTAGGGCTTATTCCTAATAGAAATGTCTTCCAACCCACCTGCGAAGGAAAAATGCTGAGGAGTAAACTGAGTCGCGTGTACTTAACAATATATACATATAAAATAATAAATAAAATAATATATATAAATATATAAAATAAATAATATTATACCGATATATAAATAAGTAACAACACATAATACATAAATAAAATTTTACGGATGTGACAAAAACGATGATCGGGGAACGTAAAATAAATATACGACAAGTTAAGTAAAAAAAAAAAAAGTTATGTTGAATTGAGATAGTATTCCTTAAACAGTGAGAGACAGTACATTATTTTTGTGTACCGGACCAACACGATATATACCACGAAATGAAGGTATATGTTACGTTTGTTGTTTTTTTTATTTTAGGCCTCTTACACTATGCAATGTAGGGACCCGGGAGTAGTAATGAAAGAGATGTTTACTCTCAGTCGACTGGTTTATTACTAAGTTACTTAATACTAATTACGCTACTATATGTATACTAATGTATGGGAGGTGCGCTGCACACTACAACTATACGTGTGTGAACATTTCAACATCTCATAGAATCCATACCACAAACGCTTAGGCTGTTAACTTCGACTATAGTCTATCCATTTTGATCTGAGACAAAAGGTAAACAAAGAATTTGTGGTTCTCAAACCTTTATCCAATTCTGGGACAAAAAAAATATGGGCTCTAATATTTTCTAATAAAATAGGTAAAGGTGAAGCCATATTTATTATCATTATACGAATATTATTTATTTTTGAAATGAAGTACCTCATATTTTACTCTGTATTATGTATAAAATGTATTTAAACGCAAGCTATATTGCTTTCATCCAAATGATAATAAATAAGGATGAAAATAAAACAATGAGGTAATGTATTAAGATAATGTTAGTTCAAGGTATCATGAAAATGTCATGATTTCATCTTCGTTTGGAAGTATTTTAAATGCATAAAAGTTTGAGAACACCATTCGTTTTAGGTATTTTTAATAGCAAATATCAATTCAGTAATCTAAACATACATTTAAAAAATATAACATTAATGAAAAAATATCGAAAATGATTGAAGGTGACAGGTAATTGTTTTAACTTTATTAAAAAGTCTGTATCAATAACATATTGAATAGTCGTATATTTTTGACAAAACCATTTGGCAATGAAGTAATGACATCATAAAGAATCCTTTTCATGGTTTGTTTACCTTTTGTCTCAGATCAAAATGGATGGACTATGGTTAATTATTTATTGACATTATTACTTCCCAGGCGGAAATCGACGGCCGCCAAAAAGCGTTCGCAGCCCTCCAGAAAGAAGTGGAGAACGTGCCAGAGAAGAAGGAGAAGATAGTGCAACTGTCCAAGGCCTTGGACGACGCCTGGCTGCACAGGAGGGACTACCTTACACAGGTATTTATAGAGAGCAAAGTCATTTAACAGTAACCGAAAACATTTTGGATTAAATATTTTTTACATCTCTCATGTTCGGTAAGTAGGTCCTTAATACCCCCAGATGCGGGTTGTAAGTGATCAATTACCGCCCTAGGTTAATAATATAGCTAGAAACGCCCTAGGGCGGTAAGTAATTAAAAAAAAACTCTTTCAAAAAGTTCGCGTACATCTAACCATCTCACTGGCACTAGACATCATGCATTCAGCCCAATGACAAAAGAGGTCGCTTCGCATTTTCATCAATTTTGAATATCGAACGGCGAAGCTCAATTTAGTTCTTGAAAATAAATTTATTTATTCTTGTGACAAAAGAGGTCGCTTCGCTATTTTCATCAATTTTGAATATCGAACGACGAAGCTCAATTTAGTTCTTGAAAATAAATTTATTTATTCTTGTAATGCCTTTTTTTCCACTTACCTCACAATCGAGATGTAAAGCAGAGTAGTTAGCTCGGGTGTAAGCATCAATTGCACCCTCGAACTATAAGCGCCCTCGCTGCGCTCGTGCGCCTAAATATCTCGGGCTGCAATTGATGCCTTACAGCCCTTGGCTACTAATCTACTATTTACTAATGTCACTTGGTTTATTATTATGTATATGTTTGGAAATTATAGCAGTTGTATATTTTTTAATTTTAACTCAATATCAATTCTGAGTTACACATAATAATATAATCTATAGGCTTCATTTAAAATGTTGATGCATATTCTGAATGAGTATACTATACTTGTATATACTCAATGTTCAAAACTTTTACTATTAAAACCAAGTCCTCCCGAGCCTCAAATTTTAAATAATCGTACTGTGCAGGTTATTATGAAGCGATTTTCAACCTCAACCTGTAGGACATACAGTAAATTGTCGCAACACTCTAGGTCCACCAACTAGCCCAACTGAAGGAGCAGGCGAGAGAGACAGAGGATTGGCTCGCGGCGAAGGAGGCCTTCCTCAACAATGATGACCTTGGAGAGGATCTAGATGGTGAGACAATCTAAATTGATATTGAAATCTATGTATATAAAACTCAAAATTGACTTTCTGACATAGTGATGTAACAACGCACAGCCCAAACCACTGGACGGATCGAGCTGAAATTTGGTATGCAGGTAGATGTTTTGTCGTAGGCATCCGCTAAGAAAGGATTTTGATTAATTCTACCCTCAAGGGGATAAAGTAGGAGACGAATGTTTGTATGAAACTTTTTCAATTTTAAACCGATCGGGCTGAGACTTTGCATGCATAAAGCAACTATGACAGTAGGCATCCCTTTGGAAAGGATTTTGATAAATTCCAGCCCTAAGGGGATAAAATAGGGGATGAAAGTTTGTATAAATCTTCTTAGATTTTCGACTGAAATTAAAGATTGGAGCTACTAAGATGAAGACGTTCGCTCAAATAGGATTTATCAAAGTAACTATTCTACGCGGACGACCTCGCAAGCAAAAGCTAGTGGAAGAATATATTGCTATTGTTCAACTGTCGAAAATCGACTCCATGGTTCTTGGGAATAGTTTTTCTGAATTCTCCATAAAAAATGAGTTAGCTATATGAATTGACCTTTGTGTATTTGAGGTTTATGGGCAACGGTAGCTGAGTTGGGACGGACGGGGCACTACTCGTGGTCAGCCGCGGGACTCGCGGGTTCGATCCCAGCGCCGCCACCACTGAGTTTGAATAAAACTTATGTACAGTTCATTGTGAATATTGCTTGCCTCACCTGTTACATGGGGACCTTACATATCTGGCGAAATGTGGGTGTTTAAGACCACCTCGGCGTGATATGTTATGTATTTGTCGTATCGTCGTAAATGTATTTTTTTATATTATGGTCGCGTATGTAGTGACCAACATAGCACTCTTGTATACTATTTTAAACTTGTTTTTGCTAGTTTCACCACCGTCAGATAGCCACTATCCGAGAGATAAATATAGAATAAACATAATTTGTCAGTTAATTTTAGATTGCGTTCAGAAACTTATTGGAGGTGTGAAGAACTATTCAGATAATAGGATTTTTTTGTTTAAATACAGTCTATTCACTTTTAATACATTGCAAATATGTGTTTTTAAATAGGAAGACATTGGTTAAAACAAATAAAGTTGAGAATAAAGTAGAAAATGATATGAGAATATTATTTAAGTAATTACCTAGCTTATTTTATTTATTTTTTATGTTTCTTTACTCAGCGGTGGAAACCCTAATCCGAAAACACAGCGAGTTCGCCAAACTGCTCGAATCTCAGATAGTACGAGTGGACGAACTGGACCAGATGGGCAGGGACGTACTCAAGGGCGCCAGCCACCACGCGGACTACATCCAGGGCCGGCTGCAGGAGATACTGCGGAGGCGGGACAAGCTTAAGGTGGGTATTACTGACTGGGAAATACTCACGGCAGGCGATTATTGCAAATCCAGACTGCAGGTGATTATTGGGAACCTATAAGAATCTGTCTAACTAGATCTAATTAAATAGATCCATATTGAATGAAACTATACTTAAGGCTATACATATCCGATTATAAAGTTATAGATGTGATGACTCACACCTCCCACTATTCCTTGATTTCTGTTGGTGTTGGGGACGTTTTGACCCATTGTCCTTTAAATAGTAAATTTTTAATTCTCAAAGTAATAGTGTTTTAGTATAGAAACCTGATTTTGTAGTATGTAAAGATAATAAAAAATCTATGGACCTATCTAACTGGGTCCATTTCAAAGATCCCAGGCCCCATTGGAGCTGGCTTTTTCCCTTATAAGCTAACCCCTTTTTCCCTCAGGAATCATGCGTGGCTCGCGGTGTAAAACTGGAGCAATCTCGAGCACTACACGAGCTGAGGAGAGATCTGGACCACGAGAGAGATTGGATCAGCAGGAACTTGCAGGCGGCTAGCGATCAGAACTACAGGTAATGTATGAGTTCAATTGAGTTAAGGCATTTATTTCTTCTTACAAAATAAAAAAAAAATATTTCATAGGCCAAGCTTGGCACTTAAAATCGTCAGCATAACTCAAAGGTGACTGACATAGTAATCAACGTACAGCCCAAACCACTGGACGGATCGGGCTGAAATTTGGCATGCAGGTAGATGTTATGACGTAGGCATCCGCTTAGAAAGGATTTTGATTAATTCTACCCCCAAGGGGATAAAATAGGAGATGAAAGCTTGTATGAAACATTGTCAATTTTAAACCGACCGGGCTGAGACTTTGCATGCATAAAGCTACTATGACGTAGGCATCCCCTAAGAAAGGATTTTGATGAATTCTTCATATGCTAAAATAGGGGATGAATTTTTTTTTAAATCTTCATAGATTTTCGACTGATTGAACTGAAATTAATGATTGGAGCTACTATGATGAAGACGTTCGATAATATTACTTCTTAACACGAGCAAAGCCGCGGGCAAAAGCTAGTTTTACATAATGTGTATTTCACAAAATAAATCAATATCTAATTATTAAAAAAGTACAGTATTAAAGTTCAGTACCGCGAGCGCTTGTATAGTTCTTGCAACTCACGAAGGCAACCGGGCTCTAGTAGAGGTTGAACATGTACATGCACATTGCGCATGTGTGCGTCTGAAGAGCCGCTCAGTCGCGAGCGCACCGCCGCTCGGGTCACTCGTGTATATTGTCTCCGGACGCTAATCGGCAGAAAGTACTGCCGAAATGTGACCACTGAGTTTGAATAAAAACTTACATACAGTTCATTGTGAATGGAGCATGGTTACAGGCTCGCCACCCGTTACATGGGGACCTAACATATCTGGCGAAAAGTGGGTGTTTAACACCTCTGCCTACCCCTTCGGGGAAAGAGGCGTGATGATATGTATGTGTATGTTATAGTTAAACGCGTAGTTATTTAATAAAGGCATTTCATATGTAACTACAGCTGACAATAAAGCTCTTGTTGTGTGCAGAGACCTATCGAACCTGCAGAGCAAGATTCAAAAGCACGCAGCGTTCGAGTCGGAATTAGCGGCGAATAAAGGAAGGATCGACGACGTCGTCAACAGAGGAGAGGAGCTTGTTGGTAAGACGGCTAAACCATAGCGGTCCTTCTTGGATAATACGCCTTCGCCTACCCCTTTGGGGATGGATGCGCGATGTGTTTGTTTGTATGTTTGCCCCACAGCTGGGACAGGCCTTCCTCATAGAGAAACACATGAGGAGTATGGCCGTAACACCACCACGCTGGCCCAATGCGGGTTGGTGGGTAGAAACGATTGCAATAGCGACCGGGTCCTCTTAAGGTGCCTTCCGAAGCACGGAGGAGTTCGAGATCACAAAGTTTTGGTCACCCATCCATGACCTCATGGCGAAACCACAACGGCAGCTTAGGGCTTAGCCTGGCCAGGAATATTAAAAGCCCCGCCATATTGCGAAAAATCGATGGAACTAATTTATTTTAATGACAACAGTAATTTTATCCGTCAATTTCATTTTGAAATGTCATTGTTACGAATTTTGCTGTTTGTCATCAACCTATATACGTCCCACTGCTGGGACAGGCCTTCCTCATGGAGAAACACATGAGGAGTATAGGCCGAAACACCACCACGCTGGCCCAATGTGGGTTGGTGGGTAGAAACGGTCACAAATGCGCCCGGGACCAACGGCTTAACGTGCCTTCCGAAGCACGGAGGAGCTCGAGATCACAAAGTCATGGTTACCCATCCACGGCCTGACCATGGCGAAGGTAGCTTTGTTTTCGATCGAAGCCAAAGCGCACTTAGCACTACGCCACCGAGCTCCTCAATTTTGTTGTTTAATTCAGTGTAATCATCATAAAATTCAAAATAATTATTTTATCGTTTAATCCGTTGGTTAAAAAACCAAAATCAAAAATGAACTTAATAAAACATAACTCTGCATACATATAATAAAACTGTAGAGGTCAAATGTCTGTACATGGAAAAAAAAGCTTACAACCAAGGCAGGGTGGTGTAAAAAGAGGGAAAATACCAAATAATTTATTTTATGTTTTTTTGTTCCTCTGTGTGCTCGTATGTATGTCTGTTTGTACGGGCTAATCACTGAAATGGCTGGACCGATTTCAGTGAAATTTTGCATTGTCAACATCCCTGGTCAACCTTACGGAAAATTAAAGGGTTCCCGTGGCATAGTTAAAAAACCAGTAACCGCGGACGAATTTGCGGGCAGTTAATAATATTAAAATCAAGTATTTTTCTAATGATATGTGTGGTACTCCAGAGAGCCAGCACTTCGCGTCGGCGGAGGTGCTGGAGCAGGTGGAGGCGCTGGAGCGGCAGTGGCGGGAGCTGCAGGCGGCGGCGGCGCAGCGGCGTCTGCGGCTGCAGCAGGCCTACCAGGCCAGGGTCTACCTGCGGGCGCTGGCGGACCACACCGCCTGGCTCAGCGACGTGGAGGCGCTGCTGCTGAGCGAGGACCACGGTGAGTTGGCTGATGTTGGCCCATGCTGGTCCAATATTGGTCTAATGTGAATCTGAAGACATTAGGCGAATACATGGCATGGCTGAATGATATGGAGAGATTGCTGCTGAGTGATGACCACGGTGAGTTGGCCCAATGTGGCGAACCTACGGCTTGACTGAGCGATGTGGAGTGAGGATGAAGGTTTATTGGCCTGAACAAGTGTGGCCCTAGCCTCGGCTTGGGCCACACTTGTTCAACAATCAGGCGGAGACGCTTACGGCCAGTCACGAGTACGAGCGGCGAGCGGCAGCGGCAGGCGTTTTTTTTTTTCATTTCTCGCTCAATAAAAACAAAATAAAAAAAAATCAATCAAAAGCATTTATTCTTTTTGATGCGTCTTAGCGCATGCTTATGAATGTCATAAACATTTTACAATATTGGGTCCTTACCTATGAAATTGGTGTTTTTATTCTGTCTTAGTATTTTGTCTGTAACTATTATGATTCAGAGTATTCCTAAAAAATAATTACCTCGTCTAAAAATTGATTATATTTTTGGGCTCTTTTGATTTGTTTTGATAATTTGTTGTAAGTTTAATTGTGTTAAAATTGGACACGGAGACAACTCTTTTTAAGAGCCTCCCGAATACATCATTTTATTTGCATTCACTTAAAAACGATAAATAATTTTTATGAAGTCTTTTTCTACTACATACTATTACTAAGGCCTGTTGTGGTTGCCTATAAGTGTGAGTGCAGTTAGATATTGTACCTAAGTGATTTTATTCTTTATGTGTATTTACTGTAACTTGCGTTGGTGATCCTCAAAATAAATAAATAAATAAATAAATAAGTGTGATATTACACATATTACTAAAGCTTGTCTAATGATACATGCCAAATATTATTATCTCTGGATTTGTCGTTGTGAAGAAAACTGATAAAATGTTAGTATGGAAAATGCAGAATTCCCCAAAATCTCCATACAAAACACCAATTTCATAGGTAAGGACCTAATATTTCGTGAAAAAGAAAAACTACGCCATCCGTCCACAAAACTACCAGGAAGCCTTGTTCTGAGAATGCCGCGCCGCTCGGTAGTCGTGGCCGGCCCGTTATACCGGCCATGTCACCGTTATACCGGCCATGTCACCGTTATACCGGCCATGTCACCGATATACCGGCCATGTCACCGTTATACCGGCCATGTCACCGTTATACCGGCCATGTCACCGTTATACCGGCCATGTCACCGTTATACCGGCCATGTCACCGTTATACCGGCCATGTCACCGTTATACCGGCCATGTCCCCGTTATACCGGCCATGTCACCGTTATACCGGCCATGTCACCGTTATACCGGCAATGTCACCGTTATACCGGCCATGTCACCGTTATACCGGCCATGTCACCGTTATACCGGCCATGTCACCGTTATACCGGCCATGTCACCGTTATACCGGCCATGTCACCGTTATACCGGCCATGTCACCGATATTCCGGCCATGTCACCGTTATACCGGCCATGTCACCGTTATACCGGCCATGTCACCGTTATACCGGCCATGTCACCGTTATACCGGCCATGTCACCGTTATACCGGCCATGTCACCGTTATACCGGCCATGTCACCGTTATACCGGCCATGTCACCGTTATACCGGCCATGTCACCGTTATACCGGCCATGTCACCGTTATACCGGCCATGTCACCGTTATACCGGCCATGTCACCGATATTCCGGCCATGTCACCGTTATACCGGCCATGTCACCGTTATACCGGCCATGTCACCGTTATACCGGCCATGTCACCGTTATACCGGCCATGTCACCGTTATACCGGCCATGTCACCGTTATACCGGCCATGTCACCGTTTCGTCTCGTTACCAACCTATTACCCCACTGCTGGGCACAGGCCCAGGCACAGGCCAAACACATCTCGAGATCACAAAATTACCAATCCAAGGCCTGATCATGGCGAGGATAGTCACTATACTAGCGGAAATACCTATATAGTATAGTAGCGCCACCTAACGTGATAAGTCGAACATAATAAGTTTTAGACTATTAGTTCCCAAAGTGGTCCAGGTGGACCACTAGGGGTCCACGGGAGACTCGACGGGGGCCTCGTTGTCTTCACATCTTCACATATTTGTCGAGTTTTGGGAATATGGTAGAAATGTAGCTGCAGTGCTCCACCGGAACCAGATACATTTTGAAAGTGGTCTATGAGAAAAATAAGCCTGGGAAACTCGGTTTTAGACGAACTAAACACCCATGTATAGGAATAGCGATCTATACTACTTAATTGATGTATGGCCAAAGCCAAGGTCTTCACAAGACTGTTAAATGTTTTATAGGAATCAGCATAAGAATGTATAATAGGCTGCCACAAAGTTTTATTGATTTGCCCTCTGCATAAATTTAAGTCAACTGTTAAAAGCTGTTTAATGAAAAAGGGGTATTATAAGATAGAAGATTATTTTAAAGATAAAAATTCGTGGCTACTCTAATTTGCTCCTCTGCACATACTTATTTTACAATATTTAAAATGTTCCATATTCCTTTTGTTATTATGGCTGTTTAAAAAAGGCTAACTGTTGAGTTTCTTGCGGCACTTCTTCTCAACAGCCATTCACGTCGAAGTGCTAGTAGGAAAAAAATATTGACGTGCAAAAGTATTTCATGTAAATCTAATTGCAGAATAAATGATTTCATTTCATTTCATTTCAATACGTGAACCTGTGAAGGGCAAAGACATGATACTTATAACTAGACTGTGCACCAAAAATGTTTGTTTAACTAAAATGAGATCTATTTACTAAACAGTAGGGTAATTATTTCCTTAAAAGTGGTAGTTAGCTAAAATCGCTCCTGCCGAGAGGGTCGCTGGTAGTGTGTCCTTGTCTAACGTCTTGTCAGCTCAACTAATCATTACATTTGGAAGAAATGGTAGAAAATTTTATATGTAGGGTAGGTAAATAATGTTAGTTAAAAAATCAAGACACGATGTTTTGTTTAATTGATTACTTACATTAAATGAGGTAGGTATAGGTATCGTATGTAATTATCGTAGCTTCAATAACAGAATACTTACACAATCAATTTGTCCCGGGTTCTGTTTGTCATCTCATTAGAAAGGGACACACTACACTGATATTTTAAAAATAATTTATTAAACATCGAGTAAATGTAGTACTTAAATATTCAGGCCTGGTAATACTGAATGCAAGATGGTAGTTCATTCGGTTGATTGGTTGATACTCATTAGAAAGGGATAGACTACCGTCAAGAGCCCTCTCGCGCGGACTGGTTTTTGCGCCATAGCGCACAGTCTTGTTATAAGTATATTAACCGTTTCTCTGGTCTAGTGCTTCACACCACCGGGTGTCGATCGGGAGGTCCGGGTTCGATTCCCCATTGGGACAGTCTTACCTAAATTTGTCGCCATAATAACAATGTTATAAGCATTGCTGTCTAAGAACATTGTTGTGTTAGACCGGCAATCAGAGGTAAGATAGCCAGTTGCTCAGTTGTCGAGGATTACAGGTGAAGCTCGCTTCCACCTCCGGCCTTATCGTGACTCACCATCAGGCTCACCTGTCATGTGTATAACAAAGTACACTGTGTGGTGCAGGCACGGACCTGTCGTCGGTGAGCGCGCTGCTGAAGCGTCACGCGCGGCTGGAGCAGCAGGTGGCGGCGCAGGCGGACACGGCCAGCGGCCTGGCTGACACCGCGGCGCAGCTGGCCCACGACCAGCACTTCATGGCCGACCAGCTGCTGCAGAAGGCCGACGACGCGCTCAACAGGTAACCTTCAACACTCTACTGGCTGACACCGCGGCGCAGCTGGCCCACGACCAGCACTTCATGGCCGACCAGCTGCTGCAGAAGGCCGACGACGCGCTCAACAGGTAACCTTCAACACTCTACTGGCTGACACCGCGGCGCAGCTGGCCCACGACCAGCACTTCATGGCCGACCAGCTGCTGCAGAAGGCCGACGACGCGCTCAACAGGTAACCTTCAACACTCTACTGGCTGACACCGCGGCGCAGCTGGCCCACGACCAGCACTTCATGGCCGACCAGCTGCTGCAGAAGGCCGACGACGCGCTCAACAGGTAACCTTCAACACTCTACTGGCTGACACCGCGGCGCAGCTGGCCCACGACCAGCACTTCATGGCCGACCAGCTGCTGCAGAAGGCCGACGACGCGCTCAACAGGTAACCTTCAACACTCTACTGGCTGACACCGCGGCGCAGCTGGCCCACGACCAGCACTTCATGGCCGACCAGCTGCTGCAGAAGGCCGACGACGCGCTCAACAGGTAACCTTCAACACTCTACTGGCTGACACGGCGGCGCAGCTGGCCCACGACCAGCACTTCATGGCCGACCAGCTGCTGCAGAAGGCCGACGACGCGCTCAACAGGTAACCTTCAACACTCTACTGGCTGACACGGCGGCGCAGCTGGCCCACGACCAGCACTTCATGGCCGACCAGCTGCTGCAGAAGGCCGACGACGCGCTCAACAGGTAACCTTCAACACTCTACTGGCTGACACCGCGGCGCAGCTGGCCCACGACCAGCACTTCATGGCCGACCAGCTGCTGCAGAAGGCCGACGACGCGCTCAACAGGTAACCTTCAACACTCTACTGGCTGACACCGCGGCGCAGCTGGCCCACGACCAGCACTTCATGGCCGACCAGCTGCTGCAGAAGGCCGACGACGCGCTCAACAGGTAACCTTCAACACTATACTAATCAAATCACATCAAATCAAAAATAATTTTATTACATAGGCCAAGTTCGGCACTTAAAATCGTCAACATTTTACATTATTATGCATTTTACAAATAAATAGTTTATTATATTTTTTTTTAAATTACAGTATTAAATTAAACCATTGTATTAAACTTCATTACCGCGAGCGCTTGTAACAAGTACATCCACAGGACAGTACAGGTACATCGTTGACTGTGGTTGTAATGGTCGGCTCATGACGTGCTGGAGCCGGTGATGAAATAAGTCTTCCTTGACGTCACTTATTGTAAATTTTATTTAGAAAACTAAGGCATTGTTTCAGTGAAACGATTTATAAAAAAGACAAATTCACAAATCACTGCATATAAAACTTAGAAATATTATCAAAGGTATGGCTACTCAAAATAGTGCCTTTGGTAAACTTATCGGGGGGCACGGCAGTGCTCCCGCCGAGTCGAGCGCGAAGCAAAAACTGGGGTACCATCCTTTACTGGGATTATTTCGCCACATTTTGAGGTCCCTTGAGGTCCACATTTTGAAAACCTCTGGATAATATAAGAACGCAGAAATTTTCGTCACCCAGTAAGCTATAATCACATACTTAAAAAGCCAAAATTTCGCATTTCGAAAGCAAAGTTTCGCATTTATGACACTCACTCACTCACTCATGATCATCAGAATAGAACTAGTACTTCCCATAAACTTAGAGAGCTTATATTTGGTACAGAGTTAAGGTTTAATGGCCACATAAAGGGAAAACTATAAAAACTAGGATAATCGAAGATCTGGAGTATCTGGTGACCCTGATTAGAAAACACAAGAGCCCAACAAAACTATTAGAGATCAACCTATACCGCTTTTACAAAAAATATTCAACTTGGTGGGCTTCATTTGATGTCAAAAATCGAAGGTCTGAAGTATCTGATGAAGAACCCTCAGCTGGTCTAAGCTGTATAAGAGATATGGTAATGCCCCCTTATACTATTGGTACATAAAACATCAATCAAAAAATAAAATAAAACATATCAACATGCCCACGGTTCTTCAAAAAGAAGTAAAATCCCACCAAAAAAATTCTGTAAAAAACTTGCCAAGTCTCGATGGAGCTGCTTGTTTATCTCTAAAAAGTAATGAAATCTAGACAAAGTCGTGCCTTTCTTTGTTGTTTGACTTTTTTAAAAGTTTACTTTTTATATAAATCATTTTTTTAATTGCATAAAATTCAATAATATTACTTACAGTCTTGGATGTTTATATATATTTAGGATATTTATATGTATTTATCTATTAAATATAATTATCGGTCATCTAGTGTTCGTAACACAAGCAGCATTAGTTGCTTAAAATCGGGCTAGTTGATAGGTGTGAATGTTTAAAGATATTTATTTATTTATTTTTATTTTTTTACCCGCAGATTTTTGACTGCAGCGGTAATAACTGATAAGAGATAGTAAAGAACGTTTTACACTAGTCGTTTTTAAACTTATTTCAGAATGTTCGAATCTAAACTGGGTATCAACATTAATTCTCTCTCTTCCCCCAGATATCGGCAGCTGCAAGAGCCGATGCAGATAAGGCGAGACAACCTTGAGGATGCTGCACTCCTGCACCGCTGGGAGAGAGATGCGGATGAGGAGTTTAGCTGGTGAGATTTACACTAAACTTATTGTTTAAGGCAGCAGTAGCCGAGTTGGATGGGGCACTACCAGTTCCTCGGCCGCGGGTTCGATCCCACCGCCTGTACCACTGAGTTTGAATAAAACTTATGTACAGTTCCTTGTGAATATCACTTGCCTCACATTGTGCCCGGTGCATGGCAACAGGCTCGCCACCTGTTACATGGGGACCTAATATATCTGGCGAAATTGGTGTTTAACACGTCTGCCTACCCCTTCGGGAAAACAGGTAATTTATTACCTCCACACAATAAGGACGTGAATGTTGTTTCATTGAGTCATTAGTTTTAAACGCTGACATTCCTTAACCGCCTCTCTGGTCTAGTGGTCCACACCACCGGGTGTTGATTGTGAGCTCCGGGTTCGATTCCCCACGGGGTCAGAAGTTTTTCTGCTCGGTTTGGTTGGTCGGAGGGCTTCTAAGCCTGCCTGGCTAGCTACCACCGTCTTTCCTAAATTTTTCGCTATAATAACAATGTTATAAGCATTGTTGTGTTCCGGCAATCAGAGGTAAGATAGCCAGCTCCTCAGTTGTCGAGGATTACAGGTGAAGCTCGCTTCCACCTTCGGTCTTATCGTCACTTACCATCAGGTGAGATTAAGGCCAAGACCTTACCTGTCAAATAAAAAAAAAAATTTTTTTGAACCACCACCCGGCGGCGAAGGTCGTCCATATAGTCATGAAATGCAAATAAAATTTTCCTTTCAGGCTTGAAGAGCGTGAAAAGGCAGTGCAATCAGACGACCTGGGTTCTACTCTCGCGGACGCGCAGGCGCTGCTGAAGAAACACTTGGCTATCGAAGCTGAAATCATCGCTAGGTTAGTACAAAAGTATAAATAATGTTGTATTATGGTCAATTTTAACAGATATTTAATTATTTAATGTAAATGATGAATACTTTATCTACATCAATACATATAATAAAACTGTGCAGTTTGAATGTCAATACATTGAAAAAATGCTTAAAAATCAAGTCAGAGGAATGTAAAAAGAGGGAAAATACCAAAAATTTAAAAAAGTTGTTTGTTTTTATGCGCTAATCTCCGATTGTGATATCTTATATCCCTGGTCAACATCTTAGATACTTTTCATTCCGGAAAATTAAAGGGTTTCCCGTGGGATAGTTAAAAAACCATAGTAACCGCGGACGAAGTCGCGGGCAACGGCTAGTCGTTAATAATGGAACAGAATTTAAACGGAATTACCTATCAGTCAATTTATAATTATAAATTCAACTAGTATAAACAGTCTTTAGATGATTCCCTTGCTGCGCCATTAAAACAAACAGACAACTACAAAATTACCAAAGTCAAGCAAGGTGACCAAAGTTATCCTCTTCTCTCCACAGAGACGCGACCATCCAAAGCGTAGTCTCCCGCGCCAACCAGCTCTCCCGCAGAGGACACTTCGCGTCGCAGCAGCTAGAGAACAGGTCCCGGCTGCTGTTGGCAACGCTTAAAGCGGTTCAAGATGCTGCCACCGCCAGGACACAGAGGCTGCAGGAGCGGTGCGAGCTCATGCAGGTGAGGATGAGGATGGAAAAGAATAAAGGGGGGACGAAAATAAAGGAGTCTTAGATGAAAGTGGGGATGAAAAGGACGGGAACGTCTATGTACGATTAAAATATCTACTTCAATAGGATTTTGACATACATAATAACAATAAAGATTTTTCTAATCGACTATTTACCTTACCTTTGACGCCAATTTGACGACCTTCGTGGTCTCATGGTCTGTACGCCGGTCTCAAGGCGTCGCCATCTCGAGAGGTTCTGGGTTCGATCCCCGGTGGGGGCAAATGTTTGTGAAATGAATACAGGCATTTGTTCTCCAGTCTTAGCTGTTTATATATGTATTGAGTATATTCTGAATTTTATAATTATCTATAAATAATGTATCCGTGATTTAGTATGCCGTAATTTTGTATGGCAAAATGTGGTCTTAAGGAACACAGTGCTCCTCGAAATCGGCCTACCTCTTCGGGGATTATAGGCGTGATTGTATGTATGTATGTTTGTACAGTCGCGGTCAGATAATGTTTACCACCCTAAGTATCACAATTGCTTGCATACATTGAAGTCAAAAAAGTCGAAATCACGAAATGTCTATTAATTTCGTGTCAATTTGATTGATCATAGATTATACCTATATTTTATAATAACACGAAAATCCATCAACGACATTTAGACGTGTAGGACTAAGTAAATGGCTTAATAAATTATATGTATCGATATAATATTTCAGTTCTTTTTAAATTATAAATAATTTTAAAATAGAAACTCAAAGAATCTTTATTTTAATAAATAAAATTTTGTCATCTTATTTTAAAAATTTCTGATTATAATTTCACTTTTGTCTGAATGACGTTCAAACAATCATTTTTGATAACTGTCATTTCTTTATTTGTTTTTTCCATACTTCATATTGTTTATTAATTTTCAAAGGGTAATAGACTTGATATGTCATAGACTTTATTGAAAACAGAGTGATAAAGTAACTAATTTGAAAACTGATAAACATTTTCTGACCGCGACCGTATCTAGTATCCGTAACATAAGCAGCATTAGTTGCTAAAAACGGGTCTACTTGATAGGTGTGAAGGAGGATATTTATTTATTAGGTCCTAACATATGAAATTGGCGTTTTGTATGGAGATTTTAAGGAACTCAGCTTTTTCCATACTAACATTTTTTCAGTTTTCTTCACAACGACAAATCCAAAGATAATAATATTTGGCATGTATCATTAGACAAGCTTTAGCTATATGTGTGATATCACACTTCTTAAAAATTATTTATCTTTTTTATATATATACTCTTTATTGCAATTGAAAAATTTAATGTGAATGCATATCAAATTATGTATTTGCCGAATACTGAAAAGGACTGAAAAGAACTGAAAAGGAGTTGTCTCTGTGTCCAATTTTAACACAATAAAACTTACAACGAATTATCAAAACAAATCAAAAGAGTTCGAAAATATGGTCTATTTTTAGAGGAGGTAATTATTTTTGAAGAATACTCTGAAACTTATAGTTACAGACAAAATACTAAGAGAAACAAAACACCAATTTCATAGGTAAAGACCCAATATTTATTTAGTTTACTGACGTCCCAACGTTCCGCAGCTAATGTGCGAGATATCGGAAGCCGAGCAATGGATATCGTCTCGGCGCAGCGCGCTCGGCACCGACGTGGGCAGAGACGAGGAGTCTGTGCTGGCGCTGGACCGCAAGCTGCGGCCGCTGCAGGCGCAGCTGCAGGCCTTCGAGCCCGCCGTCGCCAGGATAGACCGAGCGGCCGCGGCCTTGCAGGTCACTAGCATCACAGTAATAGCCCGCGTTTGGGCTCGGTGGGATCAACCCAAACTCAAACTCAAAGTCATTTCATCAAATTGGTATCATCAAATACACTTTTGACAAGTCAAAACAAAATAAATTATAAATAAGTATCCTAAAATTGATAATACCGCTACTTTTGTTTCGGCCTGTTCAATTCTGGGAGGCCTTGTCTAGAGAAGATACCATTGGGTTCCATCCTCCCTTTACATCAATATGTTCTACAACCTAATGAAATTTACGTGTATTATATAATACCCTTAGTCACGAATGTCAAAATTGAATTGGAAGGAAAATGCTCCAAAAGCGACGTATCAATATATACAAGTGATTGTAATAGTTATACTTTAGTAGTTAAAGTAGTTAATTAATTGTCATGTCTATTCGGAACACTCTCCTGGCCAAACCAAAAAAATATATATATATCTAATATGAATGGATACAATAATAATACCTATGTTTCACAAAAAAGTTTTGTGTTAATATAATAGGAAAAGTAGATAAGTGGGGATAATAGGGTGAATTTGGGGTTAATGGGGTAAGTGGGGCTGGAAGGGTAAAATTAGGGGTAATGGGGTATGTGGGGCTAAAAGGGTGATTTTTATATTTTTGGTTGGGCTATAAATATTTTTTTTATAATAAATACCCTTTATTGCATTTGAAAAAATATACAAAACATGTAATTAGTAATATTGTTTACAATGGCGGAGTTATCCCTAAAAGAGATGTCTTTCAGTGGTTTATTTTGTGATAAATCTCGTCTCCTAAAATGGACTTTATCAATGTATCCAGAGCAAAGAGCCCGCAGACAAGGCGTTGGTCGAGCGCCGGGTGTCGGAGCTGCGGGCGGCCTACGACGAGCTGACGCTGCACTCCGCGCGGCGCCAGCAGCGCCTCCACCAGAGCCTCAAGTACTTCAAGTGAGCCCCTCACACAATCAGTCCTCACACAAACGTACGACGAGCTGACGCTGCACTCCGCGCGGCGCCAGCAGCGCCTCCACCAGAGCCTCAAGTACTTCAAGTGAGCCCCTCACACAATCAGTCCTCACACAAACGTACGACGAGCTGACGCTGCACTCCGCGCGGCGCCAGCAGCGCCTCCACCAGAGCCTCAAGTACTTCAAGTGAGCCCCTCACACAATCAGTCCTCACACAAACGTACGACGAGCTGACGCTGCACTCCGCGCGGCGCCAGCAGCGCCTCCACCAGAGCCTCAAGTACTTCAAGTGAGCCCCTCACACAATCAGTCCTCACACAAACGTACGACGAGCTGACGCTGCACTCCGCGCGGCGCCAGCAGCGCCTCCACCAGAGCCTCAAGTACTTCAAGTGAGCCCCTCACACAATCAGTCCTCACACAAACGTACGACGAGCTGACGCTGCACTCCGCGCGGCGCCAGCAGCGCCTCCACCAGAGCCTCAAGTACTTCAAGTGAGCCCCTCACACAATCAGTCCTCACACAAACGTACGACGAGCTGACGCTGCACTCCGCGCGGCGCCAGCAGCGCCTCCACCAGAGCCTCAAGTACTTCAAGTGAGCCCCTCACACAATCAGTCCTCACACAAACGTACGACGAGCTGACGCTGCACTCCGCGCGGCGCCAGCAGCGCCTCCACCAGAGCCTCAAGTACTTCAAGTGAGCCCCTCACACAATCAGTCCTCACACAAACGTACGACGAGCTGACGCTGCACTCCGCGCGGCGCCAGCAGCGCCTCCACCAGAGCCTCAAGTACTTCAAGTGAGCCCCTCACACAATCAGTCCTCACACAAACGTACGACGAGCTGACGCTGCACTCCGCGCGGCGCCAGCAGCGCCTCCACCAGAGCCTCAAGTACTTCAAGTGAGCCCCTCACACAATCAGTCCTCACACAAACGTACGACGAGCTGACGCTGCACTCCGCGCGGCGCCAGCAGCGCCTCCACCAGAGCCTCAAGTACTTCAAGTGAGCCCCTCACACAATCAGTCCTCACACAAACGTACGACGAGCTGACGCTGCACTCCGCGCGGCGCCAGCAGCGCCTCCACCAGAGCCTCAAGTACTTCAAGTGAGCCCCTCACACAATCAGTCCTCACACAAACGTACGACGAGCTGACGCTGCACTCCGCGCGGCGCCAGCAGCGCCTCCACCAGAGCCTCAAGTACTTCAAGTGAGCCCCTCACACAATCAGTCCTCACACAAACGTACGACGAGCTGACGCTGCACTCCGCGCGGCGCCAGCAGCGCCTCCACCAGAGCCTCAAGTACTTCAAGTGAGCCCCTCACACAATCAGTCCTCACACAAACGTACGACGAGCTGACGCTGCACTCCGCGCGGCGCCAGCAGCGCCTCCACCAGAGCCTCAAGTACTTCAAGTGAGCCCCTCACACAATCAGTCCTCACACAAACGTACGACGAGCTGACGCTGCACTCCGCGCGGCGCCAGCAGCGCCTCCACCAGAGCCTCAAGTACTTCAAGTGAGCCCCTCACACAATCAGTCCTCACACAAACGTACGACGAGCTGACGCTGCACTCCGCGCGGCGCCAGCAGCGCCTCCACCAGAGCCTCAAGTACTTCAAGTGAGCCCCTCACACAATCAGTCCTCACACAAACGTACGACGAGCTGACGCTGCACTCCGCGCGGCGCCAGCAGCGCCTCCACCAGAGCCTCAAGTACTTCAAGTGAGCCCCTCACACAATCAGTCCTCACACAAACGTACGACGAGCTGACGCTGCACTCCGCGCGGCGCCAGCAGCGCCTCCACCAGAGCCTCAAGTACTTCAAGTGAGCCCCTCACACAATCAGTCCTCACACAAACGTACGACGAGCTGACGCTGCACTCCGCGCGGCGCCAGCAGCGCCTCCACCAGAGCCTCAAGTACTTCAAGTGAGCCCCTCACACAATCAGTCCTCACACAAACGTACGACGAGCTGACGCTGCACTCCGCGCGGCGCCAGCAGCGCCTCCACCAGAGCCTCAAGTACTTCAAGTGAGCCCCTCACACAATCAGTCCTCACACAAACGTACGACGAGCTGACGCTGCACTCCGCGCGGCGCCAGCAGCGCCTCCACCAGAGCCTCAAGTACTTCAAGTGAGCCCCTCACACAATCAGTCCTCACACAAACGTACGACGAGCTGACGCTGCACTCCGCGCGGCGCCAGCAGCGCCTCCACCAGAGCCTCAAGTACTTCAAGTGAGCCCCTCACACAATCAGTCCTCACACAAACGTACGACGAGCTGACGCTGCACTCCGCGCGGCGCCAGCAGCGCCTCCACCAGAGCCTCAAGTACTTCAAGTGAGCCCCTCACACAATCAGTCCTCACACAAACGTACGACGAGCTGACGCTGCACTCCGCGCGGCGCCAGCAGCGCCTCCACCAGAGCCTCAAGTACTTCAAGTGAGCCCCTCACACAATCAGTCCTCGCACAAACAGACACATGAGTTGGTGCCTTCCGAAGCACGCAGGAGATCGAAATCACAATGTTTTGGTCGCCAATCCAATTCCTGACCATGGCGAAGGTAGCTTTGTTTTCGATATCAAAAGCCAAAGCGCACGAAACTACCCCAGCCGCGCTCAGTAAGGCGATATTATTGAGATTCTTGAGAATAGTTTGGATGAGTTCCTGATAAATTGTTTGACACGTGTTTTTTTGTTTGCTTTAGATTTGTTCTATTTAATCACACAAGGCTATTACAAAATCCAAGATTATCTGGAGGATAAAATGGTGTGGGAATAGTTATTTCGTTATCATAAAGTCTTGTTATTTTGATGGATTAATGAAAATTAAGAAATTAATGAAAAGCATTAAATATTGAAAATAATTATATGATTGGCTATTAAAAAAAGTTGCTCACGAGTCCCTTGCCGAATTATTCTCATGAAAAGCCTTACGCTCGGAATCCGGCCGCTTGTGTCGATTACAATCACAGTCAGAGTGCTGTGGTTGTACTTGCTACAAGCGATCGCGGTAATGAACATCAATATTATACTCCTAAAGATTATTATTTATATTGTACCTTGTGTCTCGTGTTGGTCCGAGACATGAAAAGAATGTACCAACTGCTTTTCTTGCCTAACATGTCGTAAGGCGACTAAGGGCGTATTGGGTACTGGGTCTGTGATTGTGTGCACGATTTTTCATCTGACCAAACCCAATATATGTATGGCTAAATGTGGTCTTAAGAAACACAGTGCTCCTTGGACTCCGCCTACCCCTTCGGGGATTGCAGGCGTGGTTGTATTTATGTATGTAAAATGTTGACGATTTTATATGCCAAGTTTTGCCTATGAAATAAAGTTAATTTTGATTTTGATTAATAAAATTAATCGTCCAGTTTTGTCTTGTAATTAATAAGTAATTCTGTTTCGAAATTGAGCATCTTTTAAGATAATCGCCGCTTGTTACAGCGGACTCATGGGTACATGGGTGTGTAGGGATAGAGGTAATTTTGTGGAAAAACAAATACGTGAAAGAAATGGCGGGCGGCCGGCAGGTCAAGTGATTCCACACCAGAACCCAATCTTGTAATGGTTATAGGAAAATGGGAAAAGAACTCACTGATAGCTGCTGTACCGCAAACACCAAATACTTCTCTTCTTCACACTTTGATAAAGTCTATAATATTATTAGGTTCGCACTAGCAAATCCCGCGCAGCTTATATCGAGGCATGTACGTTACTGCCGGCAAGCCGAGCGGATACGAGAATGTACGACGCGCGCTCAGAGTGGGAAGGGAGTGGGAATTCACATCACAATAACCTTGGCTCAAACAATGGGCATAATGTTTCAAATATAATATCATTACCTTCGTGACTTAATTATAATTTCGTTCGTATGTGATAGGTTCGTCCAAGAATGCGCAGAAGTGCAAGAGTGGATCGGCGAGCAGATGTCGACGGCCGCGTCCGAAGACTATGGTCTTGATGCAGAGCACGTGGACGCCTTGCTGCAGACCTTCGACAACTTCCTTGTACAGCTAAATGGTGAGATTTAGGGTGGTTTCATAGGTACGCTAGCGCCGCCATGTAATATAATGTTTAAACTTTTGATAGGAGTCAACTAGCCTATTCTGTGTATCCATTATTTTAATTTCTATCAATATTGTCTCTACTCAAAATCCTGAAAATTATGTGAACTTCACAGTCCGAACTTTCTTAAAGGAGTGCACCAAGTGCATCATTATGTAATTCACATGCAACATATTTAAAGAAGTGATCCTATAAATCATATTGATTAGAAACACGATTACTCGTAGTGGGCTCGATAGAAAAAAATACCGAAGATACCTTTAAAAATATATAAATCCTTTGTACGCTCAGAGTAAACAGAACTGGAGTAGCCATTAGTCAATTTCTCAAACATTTTTTTCTGCCATTTCTTGCGGGGGGTGAGGTTACCACTACACTCAAAGCCAGTCGTTTTTACAAATGCACACATGCATAATTCGACACACAAATTTAAATTTCACGCACACACACGCTTAAAATAGTCACGTGGGGTGTACGTTTTGACAACGTCACAGCCGCACTCCCCACGAGACTAGCGCTCGAAATTTGAAATCGTAGAATTCTAAAACATGAAATAATGAAGTAAATAATCATGAAATCTTAAAAATTATAATTACAAATAAAAGGTGACACCATCTTTTAGCATACTCGATGTTTTCTATTTATTTTTACAACAAAAAACAGCACAGGCAGGCATTTTTGCGGGAGCTCTGTTCGCCGCAACGTTTACAATGTTATGGCTGTCAAAATGGCGGCTCAACTAGTTTTATTAAACGTGCAAGCATCCGATGCTTGTGCATTTGGCAGAGGGGAATGTTAGACAAAGGCTACTCCAGTTCTGTTTACTCTGAGTTTGTACGGCATAAGCGCTTCACGGAGAGTAATCAGCTCTTGAATAATAACAAAACTACATGTTTTCTATAACGTATATTGACTATATTGGTAAATGTGTTTTTATTTTAATTATGCGCTTCGACACACGTATTCCCTCCACCGTACGGCATGGGTTCCTTCTAGAGAGACGTGAGAAAGCACCTCATGGGCCGGCTAGGTGGAGGTGGTTAGGGCTTCTGTTATCTGTGGCCCTGTTAAGCACGCACACACACACACACATACTTAAACTCTCTTTATTGCACATAAACAAAAAAAATACAGTGTAAAAAGCAGAAGTGTACACGAGAGTCTCTAATAGGGATTCATCCAGTCAACCCGTCAGGTGTGTGAGATCTCGATGTGAGAGAAGCGACACCAGTGCACAAGACAAAACAGAAATCTTCACTCACTCTTCACTCGTACATATAATACTCTTTATACTCTTTATTGCACACAGAAAAAAAAACTCAATACATAAAAGAAACAATAGTTGACAAAGGCAAACTTATCCCCTAGAGAGATATCATCATACTTCACTGATATTGTATAAATCCCAAAAATTCCGGGAATGTTCATTCAAACAGCGAGTGTATTGTAAGGTTGTATATTGACATCTCTTTAGAGTATACATGAATCTAATAAAAAATCAGAACACCGCCAACTACAAGTCTATAAAATGAGGACAGCGCCATCTAGCGACAAACGTGAAAACAAAATACATATCGTCTTCCTACGAACTACATACTATACTGAACACATATCACTTCACTCTTTTAAAGATGTTTATAAATAAGTGTTGTATCGTTCAGCCAACGAGGGCCGCATCGAAGCGGTGTGTGAGAGCGGCCACGCGCTCGTCGAGGAGAACGCGCCCGAGACGGAGAAGGTGAAGCAGAGGGTCGAGGACATCAAGGGACTCTGGGAGGACCTGAAGGAGCTGGCCTTGGCAAGGCAGGAGGTCAGGGAGATTTGTTGATTTATTAGGTCCTTACCTATGAAATTGGTGTTTTGTATGGAGATTTTGGGGAATTTTTTCAGTTTTCTTCACAACGACAAATCCAAAGATAATAATATTTGGCATGTATCATTAGACAAGCTTTAGTAATATGTGTAATATCACACTTCATAAAAATTATTTATTGTTTTTAAGTGAATGCAAATAAAATGATGTATTCGGGAGGCACTTAAAAAGAGTTGTCTCCGTGTCCAATTTTAACACAATTAAACTTACAACAAATTATCAAAACAAATCAAAGGAGCTCAAAAATATAGTCAATTTTTAGACGAGGTAATTATTTTTTAAGAATACTCTGAATCTTAATAGTTACAGACAAAATACTAAGAGAGAAAAAAAACACCAATTTCATAGGTAAGGACCCAATATTTTATTTATATTATTATGATGACCTTCGTCTCATGGTTGTATGGTGTTCATAGAAGAACGGGCGAGAAACTCAGTAAGTCTGTACGCCTGTCTCAATGCGTCGCCATCTCGAGACGTTCTGGGTTCGATCCCCGGTGGGGGCAAATGTTGGTGTGATGAATACAAGCGTTTGTTCTCCAGTCTTTGATGTTTATATATAATGTAAACTATATATTCTAGATATTTATATGTATGTATCCATTAAATATATGTACCCGTCATCTAGTATCCGTAAAACAAGCAGCATAAGTTGCTTAAAATGGGGCTAGTTAAGCGGTAGGAACCCGCCAACTCGCATAGGCCAGCGTGGTAGTGTTTCGGCCCATATGTGGAGAAACACATGCCCATGGAGAAACACATGCCCATACATGCTCATGTGTTTCTCCATGAGGAACACCTGTGCCCAGCAGTGGGAAGTATATCGGCTGAGGACGACGAGGAATATAGGATTCTACCTACTCCTTTGGAGCTACAGTACTGATTATATGTATCTTTATAGGCTCTAGCGGGCGCCCGCCAAGTCCACGAATTTGACCGCGCAGCAGAAGAGACGGGCGCGTGGGTGGCGGAGAAGGAGGCCCTCCTTCCCGAAGGGGGGGCTCCGAGGTCCCTGCTGGAGCTGAGGACGAGGAGAAGAAGACTGCAGCAGCTGCGGGATGACCTCACTGCGCTAAATGATGCCACGAAGGCGCTGAAGAAAGACGCGGAAAGGTTTGTGTATTGTCTACTGTATTTTTCTCTCTTGCTCCATATTTGCTCTCCCTCTCTCTCCTTCTGGAGGGGTGGTCTTACTGCGGTTTCTGGTAGAAGATGCTGAAAGTTTGGTTAATAGTTGTATTTCGCTCTTCAGCTGTCCTCCCTTTTTGCCTCTCTTCTAATCTCTTTTCCCTCTCCAATAATCTCTCCCTCTCTCTCTCTCTCTCTTTCCTATGACCATCTCTTCTGTCCTCCCTTATCTCCACTTAATTACGTTAATTTCTGACAAATTTTAGTGCTAAATTAGCTCAAGAAATAAAGATGAGATTTAGGGTAGAATCACATGCGCCCGCGCGACTTAGCGGCTCAGCGGTTGAGCTGGGAAATTATAAGCAAACGTATGAGAACCCAAGTAGCGTGTGCGCCGCTTCAAATAAAGCGTTGTGTTTGAGCCAAGGTTATTGTGATTTGCATTAGTTTTTTAATCTGTGTAAATCCCTTCGTTCCCCATCCCCACTCACTCTGCACGCGCGTCGTACATTCGTATCCGCCCGGCTCAGTGTTGCCACCTTAGCCCTTTTCGGGCTAGATCTAGCACTTTTTACTGTAGGTAAACTCGTTTTTTCATGCTTTAGCCCGAAAAGAGCAATCTAGCCCTTTTCAAGCGAGACGAAGACTTCGCACCGCGATTTCAAAGTTATAAAACAATGCGCGTCATGTAGTATAGATTTCGTCAGTTCACACATTATTAATTGGGTATATTGGGTATATTACTTTACTAATTGAGTATATTTTTAGTTTTGCTATGGTAACATTGGTAACCCTACATACTCTTTCTGCTTCTTTGCTGGGGAATTCCCCAAGTTTGTTTCTAAATATAAACCGACTAATTTAGGATGTAGTTACAATTTGTTCATCGTAATCTTATTTAAGAGACTGTTTTTTTTCGCAGTATTATAATATCACTAAGGCGAGAGCAAAGCGAACATTTGTTTTTGTAACTTGTTGAAATAATCGAGCGAATGAACTGAACACTGTCGTGTCTTCGGTTTTAATACATATGGTGTGTGAATGTTTTGAAAGTTCAGTATTTAAGAAAATAAAAAATGTCGGATCTACCAATAAAAAAAAAGACTGTTTACAAACAACATTATAAAAAAGAATGGGAAGTGGAATTTAAGTGGATAAAACCAGTGCCAGGAAATTCGTCGAAAGCTTTATGTTTATATTGCAAAATCGAGATAAATGCGAAGTTATTCGATATCCAACGACACAAAGAAACGAAAAAACATAAAGACAGTTCATCTCCTTTCATATCGTCCTCACAAACAAAAATAGTTGTAAGTAAAGAAGATACTGCAAGTGCCAGTAAGTCTGAAACTTATCTTAGCTTATATATTGCAGAACACTCCTCCATCAACAGTGTTGACCACCTTACGGATTTGTGCAAACAAATTTTTAGTTGTGAATGCGTTAAAGGAGGAGCAAAAGAAATGAAGATGCATCGTACTAAATGTACCCATGTTATAACCGAAGTTTTGAGTCCATATTTTAAAGATCTGCTGGTCAAAGATATTGGCACAAATCCGTACAGCCTGATTATTGATGAATCCACGGATGTATCTGTCACAAAACAGTTAGGAGTAGTTATAAAATATCTGAGTGAAGAACGCAAGGAAATAACTTCAACTTTTCTAGGTCTTCAACAATTAACTTCCGCAAATGCTAGAGCTATAGTTGATGCCCTCATCAGTCTTATTAATGAACTGAATTTAGATATCAAAAAATTAATGGGTATAGGAACAGATAACGCTTCCGTGATGGTAGGGATAAACAATGGAGTGTTTAAGATTCTCAAAGAGGAGTACAATCTTCCCCATTTAATTTTGAATAGATGCGTATGCCACTCTATACAACTAGCTGTTTCGCATGCTTCCCAAGAGACTATACCAAGAAATATTGAGTTTTTAATAAGAGAGACCTACAATTGGTTTTGTCTATCCCCATCAAGACAAGATGCATACAAAGAAGTATATGAAACAATTAATGTGGGTGAAAAACCGCTGAAAATTTTAAAGGTGTGTGCTACTCGTTGGATTTCTATTGAACCAGCAATAGCTCGCATTCTTGCTCAATGGGATGAACTCAAACTACACTTTCAATTGACACAGAGGGCGGAAAATTGTTATACAGCCACATTGCTTTATTCGATGTTCCAAGATCAGAGGAATAAATTGTATTTGATCTACTTAAAATCAGTGCTTAGCGAAGTCCAACAAACATTAAAAATATTTGAAAGCAAGGGCACAGACCCAGTACTTCTACTAGATACTCTAAAAAAGCTTATTGAAAGTTTGTGTCGTAAAATTATCAATTCGAATTCCAGAGTAGAATATTGTGTTGAAAGAGTAAACGACTACGTTGATCCAAACCCGTATATGGGATATTCATTTGAGGATGCCTTGAGTAAATCAACACTGGAAAACGCTGAAAAGAAAGCGCTCAAACAAAGATGCATTGATTTTACATTAAAATTAATAAGCGAACTGCAGCAGCGCCTACCAGATAATTTCAAAAATTTAGAGACAATGACTGCTCTTTCTGTTAAAGAGACAATTACACGAAACAAAACTGTACAACGCATCGTTCACCTTGCAGAAGCATTTTGTCTGATACCAGAAGATATTGATAAAATTCTAGTACAATATAGAAATATCGGAGAACACGACTGGGAGAACAAAGACGACACCATTAAATTTTGGTGCGAAGTTCTCAAATACAAGGATGCTGCTGGAAACAACTTGTATCAAGAGCTTGGAAATTTAGCAAAAATAATTTTGTCACTGCCCCATTCGAACGCGGATGTCGAACGCGTTTTCAGTTCTATGAACATAATTAAATCTAAAAACAGGAATAAAATGGGGTTAAAAACAATGACATCCATACTACATATACGATGGGGTTTGAAACGATTGAAAGAGTCTTGCTGTTCCCACAAGGTGCCAACTGAAATAATAAAAAAGTGTGGGAGTAATTTGAAATACTCGTTCAAATTGGCTAAGAACACAGATGTCAATCAACCATCAACTTCTTCTGCTGCGGCAGATATGATTTTGGAAAATTCCGATGCGGACTCTGATTTTTAACAATTTTATAACCAACTTAATTATAATTAGATTTTTCTGAAATTAATACGTTTCGAATAAACAATTTTTACCCTTTGCATTGGTGTTTATGTTTTTTCCCTTTTTAGCACCTCTTTTGATTGCATTTGCTAAATCTAGCTCTTTCTAGCTTGTCCGACTGCTGTTTTTTAAAAACCAAGGTGGCAACACTGGCCCGGCTTGAGGACAGTAACGTACCTACCTCGATATAAGCAAGCTGCGCGGGATTTGCTAGTGCGAACCAAATAATATTAAGGACTATCAAAGTGTGAAGAAGATAATTGTTTTGGTGTTTGTGGTACAGCAGCTATAAGTGAGTTTTTTTCCCATTTTCCTATAATCTTTACATAGATTAGGTTCTGGTGTGGAATCACTTGACCTGCCGGCCGCCCGCCATTTCTTTTTTCACGATTTTATTTCCACAAAATCATCTTTATCCCATCATATTTGGCGCCCGAACATAAACTTTTATTTATAAACATCTTATAAATACTTTATTTACTATATTACACAGTAAAATACATAATATTCACATTTTTCAACCAAGCCACACGGCAACTAGGTACATACATAACCTTCAAAAGATTTGTTTCTTGTCCATCGTCTATTAATTTAACTAAATATTAATAAAATAGGTGTGAGACACATTCTAATTAATATATTCCGTTGCAAAGTTATTACATTTCCTAATATTTCAAGTAGCTTCGTGTCATTCATTGGGTAGGTAATTACCTACTTCGTTACTCGTTCTCACGTAATTCGTATTTTCTTATTGCATTAATATAATATTTGCATTACATATTGCATATTATAAAATACAACAGTGAATTTGTTTATTTGTCTTGCCTGAGCGTCGCTCGTAAGTGAGCTAAGGTCCGACGTAAACAATTTACATAGATTTTACCGGTTTATTCATTCCGAATCGGTAAATTATTATTTTATTAAAATTTACCATCTTATTTTTACCTTTCTATTCGTGTTTACTATTAAGACGTAGTTAACGATATACTTAGAACGTTTCATTTATTTACGTAGGTACTTATTTCGTTTAACATTTCGTAAGTCTCTCGTAAGAAGCGGTCTGTACCTCTATCGTTCGTTATATACCTACTATTATCGTAATACAAAATCTGTTCGTATTACCTATTTTTTTATTGATTCGTGTAGAAGTTTAATACAAAATGCCTGACAAAAAGGGAGCTCAACAGCTTAATTACGAAATACCTATATTAGAAGCAAAAATAAATTCATATTATACTCGTATTCAAATTGTTTATGATGCCTCGAGGGATCTTACTAACCCAGAGGCGAGGGATAAATTTGTTGCGTTATCGTCGACGGTGGAAAACCTTCGCGACGAATTCTTAAAAAATATTGAAAACTTAAATATGGCTAAAATGCAGGCCGACACAGGTTTCGTTCCTTCGTTCAAAACATGGGAATCTTTCGAGGAACTTTACTCGTACGTAATGAGCGCTCGCGCGGCAATCGTGTTGCCGGTGCCGCCGCCGCCGCTGCCGTCCGCGGCAACGAGTGTCGGGTCGCATGCGCGGGACTCCAGTCTGCGACTGCCTCCGGTTCAGTTACCTAAGTTCGATGGCGATCGTAAACGCTGGCCCGCCTTTTTCGAATGTTATAACAATTTAGTGCATTACAATACATCGCTTACTAATTCTGATAAGGTATTTTATTTATTTGGGCAACTTACAGGTGCCGCGTTGGCATCTATCGCTGGCATAGTTCCTAGCGGTGACAATTACGATTTAGTTTATTGTACGTTAAAGGATAAATATCAAGACGTGCGCTCTCTCGGCACAGCTTATCTAGACGAAATATTTAATTTTAAACAATTACACTCGCCCTCGTCAAAGGGATTACATTCCTTTTTGGATAGTTTTGTTACTTCGGTAGCGGCTTTTAATAAACTTCAAATCAGTGATACCACTGATTTCATTTTATTATATCTTGCTTTAAAAAAGGTAGATTCTGACACAACTCGTACTTTTGAAAATTTATTTCGTTCGAACCCCTTACCAAGTTACGACGATTTTGTTCTATTTCTTAAAGATCAGACTAAAATATTAGATCGCACTAGTACTAATAGTAACACTGCGACCTCTTCGTCATATGTGAAGGTTTCGAGGCACGATTCTTACAAGAAAACGCAATCGTTTGTTGCTTCTCAAACATTGAGTAAGTGTGATAAGTGTGAGTTGTGCCATAATATACACGAACACTATTATTTATGTGTTGAGTTTAAAAAATTGTCACCCGTCGAGCGGTACAAATTAATTAAAAGAAATAACAATTGCGTAAAATGTTTAAGTTTATCACACAAGTCGGTTGCTTGTGTTTTTGGAAAGCCGTGTTCGTTATGCGGCTCGAATAATCATCACTCGATGTTACATTTCCCTAGCAAGGTTACTGAGGTAACTGGGAGTAGGGTCGGCCCTCCGCCGCCGCCCGCGCCGCCGCGTGGCGCGCCGCCTGCGGCCGGAGACGTACCGCCCGCCCCGCTCACCTCCACCTCGCTACAGGTGTTCGCGCCCACGACTACCGTGCTTCTCGGCACGGCTCGGGTGCGCGTTTATGATGCGCAGGGCACATGTCACTTTGTGCGTTGTTTAGTAGACAGTGGTTCTCAAAATCACTTTGTTACAATTTCATGTTGTAAACGGTTGTCTTTAAAAATTAATAAACGGGTTTCTACCGTAATTGTTAATGGTTTTGGTGGAACGTCAAAAGAGACTAAGGGTCTGACACGAGTCACACTGCATTCGCGTTTTAACGATTCGACTTCGTACGAGATTGAACCGTTGGTGGTTGATCACGTGACTTCTTGTTTACCTACCACTCCGGTTGATGTTTCAAGTCTCGCATATTTGACTAGCGTTCCGCTCGCCGACGATACATTTAATGTACCTGGTGGTATCGACGTGGTGCTGGGTGCCGAGTTGTTCACTAAGTTACTGCAGAGTGGTCGCATATATGGTCCTCCTGGTTCACCCGATGCGATACAGACTACCCTAGGATTTTTACTCATGGGTGAGGCACCACGCCGGCCTTCGGATACTTGTTCGCGATCTGTAGCCTTGTGTTCCTTTAATGACGATCGACTGGAGGACGTTATGAAACATTTTTTTGATCTTGAGGACGTTCCTGACAATGTCTCGACTCGTCAGAGTGCAGAAGAGCAGCATTGCGAAGATTTGTATAAGTCCACAACCACTAGAGATAGCTCTGGCCAGTACTCTGTGGCTTTACCTTTCAAGAAGGATCCTATCGCTTTGGGGCGATCTTTCCAAATTGCTCGTAATAGGTTTCTAGCGTTGGAAAGAAAACTTGAGGCAAGTTCTTCGTTGCGCGTAGCCTACGATGAGGTGGTTCTTGATTATTTGAATAAGGGCTATCTAGTTCCCGTAACCGTTATGGAATACGAGACTGGTTATTTCATTCCTCACCATGGGGTTATTAGACAGGACAAGGTTTCTACCAAGCTGCGTCTTGTACTGGACGCAAGTGCAAAGACGGATAACGGAACTTCTTTGAACGATATATTGCATCCAGGTCCTAATTTACAGTCGGATTTATTTACAGTATTATTAAATTTCCGTTTATTCTCTGTGGCTCTGTGCGCTGATGTGAAACAGATGTACCTTAGGATCAAGGTCCATCCTAAATTCCATAAGTATCAACGTATTCTCTACCGCTTCACAAAGGATGAGCCTTTACAGGTGTTTGAGTTTGGCTGTGTTTGCTTTGGGTTTTCAGTCAGTCCTTTTCTCAGTCTTCGTACCGTGAAACAGCTTGCGGATGACGAAGGCGAAAGATTTCCTAAAGCCGCCGATGTAATTCGTCGCGGAGAATTTTACATGGATGACATCTGCTGTAGTGTGCCTACAATAGAGGATGCTCGTATGCTTTCAGACCAGTTAATTAAGTTGTTTGCTGCTGGTGCATTTGAATTAACAAAATGGTCTAGTAATTCGAACGAAATACTGTCGACACTTCCTGAGAATTTGCTACATCCTCAATCCCTTTTTTTTAATGACAATTGTAGTCAGAAGGTGCTTGGTGTCAAATGGGACCCAATGACTGATATATTTTCGTTTGAAGTCAAACCTATTCCTTTCAAATGTACTAAAAGGTGCATCCTTTCTCTGATTGCTCGTCTGTGGGATGTATTGGGATTTGCAGCTCCTGTTATTTTGTTTGCAAAATTATTAATTAAACAACTTTGGCTGTTGCGTATTGACTGGGACGAGGCTCCGCCCACAAGTATTTCAAATATATGGAAAGATTTTCATGAAGAGTTACCTCTTCTTGCGAGTATACGTATTCCCCGTTATCTTGGAATAACGTTAGATTGTCAAATAAGAATGGTGGCCTTTTGCGATGCTAGTGAAAAGGCGTATGGTGTCGTGCTTTATATTCATGTCACCAAGGGTGATACGGTTTTTGTAAATTTACTTTGTGCCAAATCAAAGGTGGCACCGGTAAAAACGGTAACCTTGGCACGCCTGGAATTATGCGCAGCCCACCTTCTTTCTAAATTGGTTAGTAAGGTTTTAAATAACTATTCATCTCGAATAAATATTGACGAGGTTTACGCCTTTTCTGATTCCACTGTGGTTTTACATTGGATCCACTCTAGTCCACACACGTTAAAAACATTTGTTGCAAATAGAGTGGCCAAGATTCAAAGCAAGATATCGCCCAATAGATTTTACCACATTCCTGGCAAGGATAATCCAAGCGATTGCCTTTCAAGAGGTCTTACGCCGTCACAATTGGTTAACCACCCGCATTGGTTTACTGGTCCGCAATGGCTATGCGAAGTTCGTTCCATGTGGCCGATTAAATGTTTCAGGCCTGACGACCGTTTTTCTTTGCCAGACTTGAAACCGTGTACACTAGTTTTGGTTTCGACTGCAGCAGCAGCAGGCGATAGCACGGAACCATTGGTTTATGCGTTATCTAATCGGTTTTCATCGTGGCGGTCATTTTTACTTACGATGGTGTACGTCTTGCGTTTCATCGGTAAACTCAAATCGAGAGGTCCCATTCTGGTCAATGAAGTAGATGTTGCAGAATTTACTGTAATTAAAGTTCTCCAATTCGTTTATTTCCCGGACGTTATTGAATCTTGCAAAGAAAATATGGTCTGCAAGTCTGCTACTATTCAAAGATTGCAACCTATTCTTGTAGATGGTGTCTTACGTGTGGGTGGTAGGTTGAGTCGTTCATCGTTGAGCTACGATCATAAACATCCAATACTTCTCCCGCGTTCGGATCATATAGTAAACCTTCTCGTGGACTATAATCACATTTTATTCTGTCATGCCGGACCACAACTTTTGTTGTCCATATTACGCAAAAGGTACTGGATTTTGTCTGGGCGTAGATTAGTACGATCTCGCTTCAACGCATGTAACACTTGTTTCCGTGCTCGACCTAAACCATTTTCCCCCCCGGTTATGGCAGACCTGCCAGAATGTAGGTTGCAGGTATCGAAGCCTTTTGCCCATACGGGTATTGATTACTGTGGGCCTTTTAATATTACTTTAGTTCGAAAACGTGGGATTAAAAGCCAGAAGGCCTACGTGTGTGTCTTTATTTGTCTGACCACACGCGCCGTTCACGTGGAAATTGCTCCGGACTTAACTACTGATTCTTTCTTAAATGCTTTAAAGCGATTTTTAGCTCGCCGTGGTCCCGTTCAAATGATATACTCAGATAACGGGACTAATTTTATCGGCGCTCGTGCGTATTTAGATGATCTTTATAAACTGCTTCTCTCGCGAGCTCATGTTGAGAAGTTTCGTAATGAGCTGTTAATGAATCGGATCCACTGGTATCTAATTCCGCCAAACGCACCGCATTTCGGTGGTAGTTGGGAGGCGTGCGTTAAATCGTTTAAAACTCATTTATCCAGAGTAGTAGGTGTTCAAATTTTGACCTACGAAGAGCTTCTGACAGTCCTCTGTCAAATTGAGGCTATTTTAAACTCGCGGCCGTTAGGTCTTTTAAGTTCCGACTCGGCGGAGCCTTTGCCGCTTACCCCGGCACATTTTTTAAACACTTTACCGTTACGAGCGTTGCCAGCCTCTGAAGTAAAGGAGGAGCGCGTTCATCTTCTCTCGCGCTATCTTTTATTGGATAAGCTTATCCAATCGTATTGGAAACGTTGGAGCCTAGAGTATTTGCATACGTTGCAGGCAAGACAAAAGTGGAACTCGCCGACTTCTCCAGTTCTGACGGGAACCGTTGTTCTTATTATGAACGATAATGCACCGCCCTTACATTGGCGTTTAGGTGTCATTACCGAAATTTACCTAGGTAAAGACGGAGTTGCGCGAGTAGCGTTGATTAAGACGAAAGATGGCGTGTTAAAACGCCCTGTTGTTAGATTGTGTCCACTTCCTACACAATAACAAACATTATTATTTATGTATATTTTGAAAACATTTGTATTTTCTTTATATATGTCTAGTTCCTATATATTTGTATTTTTCAATTCCTATACCTTAAAGTGAACCTAGAATGCACACTCTTACCTATTTATGTTTCCTACTTTTCAAGGTTTCTCTTTGAAAGGGAACCTTTCAAGGGTGGCGGGATGTTTGAGCCAAGGTTATTGTGATTTGCATTAGTTTTTTAATCTGTGTAAATCCCTTCGTTCCCCATCCCCACTCACTCTGCACGCGCGTCGTACATTCGTATCCGCCCGGCTTGAGGACAGTAACGTACCTACCTCGATATAAGCAAGCTGCGCGGGATTTGCTAGTGCGAACCAAATAATATTAAGGACTATCAAAGTGTGAAGAAGATAATTGTTTTGGTGTTTGTGGTACAGCAGCTATAAGTGAGTTTTTTTCCCATTTTCCTATAATCTTTACATAGATTAGGTTCTGGTGTGGAATCACTTGACCTGCCGGCCGCCCGCCATTTCTTTTTTCACGATTTTATTTCCACAAAATCATCTTTATCCCATCACGTTGCATACAGTTGCCTGTAATTTCGCTGAACAGCGTCTAGGTCGCTCGGCCGCGCAGATATAATTCGACCCTTATGATTTGATTTCTCTTTCTCCAAATTCTCCTCTTTTTCACACGTCTCTATTCTTTCTTCCGTTTCTCTTTTCAGCTTTTATGTTTCTGTGTTACAAGAATTGTAAGTAATATGACTGAGAATTACTCTTATCACCCTAACATTCTGTTTATATATTTGGGTGCCTACGTTACAAAATTGCAGGTTTTTAAGGGGTGCGGGTGCGTTAAGGCATGGCTCTCGTGGACCGCGGGCCGACTGTTATTCGTCGGAACTTGTATATATATTAGGTCCTTACCTATGAAATTGGTGTTTTGTATGGAGATTTTAGGGATGTCTGCATTTTACATACTAACATTTTATCAGTTTTCTTCACAACGACAAATCCAGAGATAATAATATTTGGCATGTATCATTAGACAAGCTTTAGCAATATGTGTGTGAACACGCTTGATAAAAATTATTCATCGTTTTTATGTTAATGCAAATCAAAAGATGTATTCGGGAGGCAGTTAAAAATAATTGTCTTAGTGTCTAATTTTAACACAATTAAACTTACAAAAAATTATCAAATTAAATAATACGAGCTCAAATATATGGTCTATTTTTAGAAGAGGCAATTATTTTATAAGAATGTTCTGAAACTTAATAGTTACGGCCAAATTGCTAAGACAGAATAAAAACATCAATTTCATGGTAAGGACCCAATTATAGTCTATCTTAGAAACTCTGCCATCGTGATTCAGGCTTGCTAATCAATATTCCTTATTGCTGTAGCCAGTAGGTCTAGTATCAATTTGACTCCAATGTCAATTCACTATCGTACTTTCCGCTGATCAACCATTTCGTGGTTACTTGATACCGTAGCGCGCTGTGACGTAGCCGCCACATTATAATGTATTTATTTATTTATTGCATGTCACATGTTTGAACAATACATATGTAAGATGCTAGTTACATTTTGTGGTATACATGAGACGCCCTGCAATGGCATTGCAAACATAAGAGGGTTCTTTAATATTATTAAATAGGTACATCTTATTTGAAGTAACGTTAAATTAACATAAGCATTAATTAATTTTAATTTCATTAAAAATTCAATATTAAAATTTATACAATAAACAAAATTGTCCGGAATTATTGTTTTATGTGTAAAATGTGGTTTCTTTTCTCTTAATTTCTTCTTCTTCCACAGACTAGGAGAAGCCTTCCCCGACGCGAAAGAGCACGTGTGGTCCAAATTAGAAGATGTAACGGAAGCATTGGACTCCCTCAGCACCAGAGCTGGGCAGGCTTCTCAGCAGCTGGACCACGCGGAGATGCTGCAGGCGCACTTCGGCGCCTGCCAGGAGCTGCTGTGAGTGCTCACCCATCCCGGTCTAGGCCCCTACTGAGGCACTCCAAAGATGCTGCAGTTGCAGTGGTCACCCATGATAGACCATCACTATATTCTACTTAAAGTGTCATTTGCTCATATACGACTATCCATCTCGACTACGCTATCGCAATCGTGTAACGTCACATCGTCAATAGTTAAAATCTATACGGCCAGTGTTGCCATGGATATATTCCTGAATTCTATACTATTTACGAATTTATTTGTTGGATAGGAACTATTTGGAGACGGTGATATTTTAAAAAACAACTAAATCATCTTATTTTGGCTATAGTCAGTTGAAATTTTACAATTATACAAAGAAAATATGTGTTAAGATACTGCATTCTTCAGCCAAGAAGTTGTTTAAAATAAAACGCGGCATCAATAAAAAAATATCATGCTTTTAAACAGTTATTTCGTTAAATGAAATCATTTATTCTGCAATTTGATTTACTGAAACCTAGTACAGTCAGCGTCAAATAGTTAGTGACACTCAGGGTGTTAAAAAATTAAATAAAGAGACCTACCAAAAAGGCCAATATCGGTACAATAAAAGTTTCCATTTTGTTGACAACACCAAATACGTTATTAGTCGGCAGTATACCTTTGGACTGAACTTGTACTCCAATAAGGTTTGTAATAAAACAAATTTGGTATGTTTATTACAATTTTTATAATGAACTGATATTAAATATGCATTGCATCGCGATAAATGTGAGCGCCATCCAACAGAGCGCTACGCCATCTAGTGGCGACGTTTTGAACTAACTTTTCTTTGAAACATTCAATATGAACTTTATGATCTACTAGCTTTTGCCCGCGACTCCATTCGCGTGGAATAGTGACTGAGGTGGCGAGAATATTATATAGCTAAAAGCCTAAACACTGATTTTATTTTTAAATCGGAGCAGTAGTTCCTGAGATTAGCGCGTTCAACCAAACAAAAGCTTTATAATTTTAGTATTTATACAAACTTTCATCCCCTACTTTATCCCCTAGGGGTGGAATTTATCAAAATCCTTTCTTAGCGGATGCCTACGTAATAGTAGCTTTATGCATGCAAAGTCTTAGCCCGATCGCTTTAAAATTGACAAAGTTTCATACAAACTTTCATCACCTATTTTATCCCCTATAAAAAAGGATGTTGATTAATTCTACCCGAATTAATCAACATCCTTTTTTATCACATCTACCTGCATGCCAAATTTCAGCTCGATCCATGCAGTGGTGTGGGCTGAGCGTTGATAGATCACTGTGTCAGTCAGTCACCTTTGAGTTATATATATATATATATATATAACTTTATTGGTACCGATATTATTGACTTTTGAATTTTGAACACTGAGTGAACATTCTGTGTGTCACTATTTGCCGCTGTCTGTACCTCATTATAAACAAATGCTTTAGTATAATGTAATATGTGGTATGCAGCGCGTGGACCACGGAGATGCTGGCGCGCGTGACGGCTCCCGAGCTGGCCAAGGACGTGGCGGGCGCGGAACGACTGCTGGCGCGGCACAAGGACCTGCGGGGGGAGATCGACGCCAAGGCCGACGACTTCGAAGAACATTTCCGACATGGTACGTATCCATACTAATATCAAATCAAATCAAAAATATCTTTTTTTTATAGGCTTCATATACAAACACTTAAAAACGTCAATTTATGAATAAGTGAATCTACCACTCGCTCGGAACGCAGACATCCCCGAGAAGAGCGAGCCAGAAACTCGAGGGTTGCTCTTTTTTTCACATTCTTTACAATTCTTGTTTTTTATAAATGTTAGGCTAGTACAATCAAGTAGGTGAACATAGATATTATGAACAATTTGTATAAAATCCTTAATGTACCATTTGTGTGTTTGTGTTTGTTGTTTGTTGTTGTTTGTTTGTTTGTACCTACTACAGACTTAGCTGTGATCGGAATAGGTAAAGTTATTTAGGTTCATTGACCGCAAATGATGATGTTAATATGGATATTCCTCGGGATTTCGACTACTACTCTGGGATTCGATTATTATAATTCTTTTTATCAATAAGCATAGAAATGGTAGCTTATTGGTTTCAATAAATACATTATTTCGTGTTGGTAATTTTGTTTAAGATTTTATTGTAGCTAATTACAAATATTTTGTTCTTTTCAATCATATTTCGATTTTGAGATGGAAATAATGATGAATAATCTGTTAATATATATGATATAATCTTGTACAATCACGGAATGGAAATGTTAAATGATTTTTGATTCTTGTATATATATTATTAATTGTTTCATGTCGATACTATTCTATCAAATGGAAGTACATAAAATAGCTCTACCTATCCCGACAAAGACAAAGACAAAGACTTTTTATTTCACATGAAATATGGTACATGATAAGGTGTTCACAATATATATTAATTTCCGTAATATTTCACCAGAAACTGGTATGCAAAATTAACATTAATAGGTACTAACTAAGAACTTAACAAAAAAAAAAAAATCTAACATTATAACAAATTGGGATTAAAGTACTCTTTTAGGGAATAGAAACATTTCTCAATCAATCATTTTTTTAGTTTCGTTTTAAAAATGTTTATTGGTAACAGCTTCATGTCCTCACTTAGCTTATTATAAATTTGTATTGCCATTATGTGAGTGTTTCTAGCACACGAACTTGTTCTTACCAAAGGGATTAATAATTTATTTGGATGTCTGCTGTTAACCCTGGAGTCTTTTTTAAAGAAATCAGGATGTGATCGGACAAAAACACAAATCTCATATATATATATAATGACACAACAGTTAAAATTCGCAGTTTCTTAAATAAGGGTCGGCAAGAAGTCCTTACATCTCCATCGAAATCGAAAAAGAATTACCCCAAATGATAATTCCATATCTAATCAATCACTGATAATTAGAGTAAGTAATGATATAAATAATGTTAGTGGTGATATTGAAAGGATGGACCCTTAAACTCCAATAAAACGATGATTGCTGAGATTTTAAACGATTATATTTTATATTCGGTTACAAAATGTCCGCACTGTTTTACGGCTGAATATCAAGTGACGGGTATCCGTTTGAAAATCATAGACATCGAAAAACAGGCAAAAGAACTACTAATGTAATGCCTTATAAAATACTAGCTGATAAATATGACTGTCAACGGATACTCGTCACTTGTAACAGTTATAAGTCATTTAAAATGGAAATATTCTAACAACTCGGCCATCCTTCAATGAGTGAGTCCTCTCACTCACTAAAACTAAGTTACAAACAAGAAAAGACAAAACAAAAAAAAAATTAAATACAAATCATTTCGCAAATTACAATCTGGCACAATCTGTCACGATCTGCAATCATCTGTGCGGTTCAAGAATCTTAATGCCATACTCTATCTGCACTGATTGCTCACGACTTGTGCATACAACTTTACTGCACAATCTGTCACGATCTGCAATCATCTGTGTGGTTCTAACGCTTAATGCCATTTTCTATCTGCACTGTGCATACAACTACGTTGCAACCATATTGCACAATCTGTCACGATCTGCAATCATCTGTGTGGTTCTAACGCTTAATGCCATTTTCTATCTGCACTGTGCATACCTCTACGTTGCAACCATATTGCACAATCTGTCATGATCTGCGATCATCTGTGTAGCTTCTATTGTGGATACCCTTTTAAGATCTGCACTGACTGCTCGTAACTTGTGCTCACATAAACAAAACATGACACTTACACCTATGAATCGAGGTTATACTAATAAATTCTCTCAAAAACAACTAACATAACAAAAATAGTAGGTAAAAAATCATCTGCACAAACATCAATTTTTTTTTTTTATACTTTCTCCTTACCTACTACAATGATAATCACTGCGACAAAACATATTATTATGTAAGCAGTACTAAAATAGCAATACTTCCGTAATCATAAATTATTACTGCAAGTGCAATTACAATCATCATTCCCTCAAATTACTCGTACTTAGTTTATACAAATTAACAAATAATTTCGTGGTTACAATTTTAGAAAATGTACAAACAAATCATTCATCTTTACTATCATCACTATTACTCTGTTTCAATTCATTCTCACTGGCCTCACTGGAAAAATCATTAAAATTAAGCCAGGGGTGAATCTTATCAACAGCTACAACGTTTTCGTATCTTTTGTTTCCTTTCCTAGTCAGTGGTGTATCCTCAACAAGAAAGCGATCGTTTGGTAGAATTTTAATAACCCGATATGGACCCTGAAACTTCGGTACAAGCTTTTTCGACTTGCCTAAATGATTTTTATCGAAAGTTGTTTTTTCTATTCTAACAAGATCTCCGACGCTGTATGATTTTGCCTGCTTTCGGTTCTTGTCAAATGGACGTTTGGCTGCTTCTTGGTCTTTATCAATTTTGTCCTTGACCCTAGATCTTAGCTGCATTAAATCAGAACCACTTAGTAATGTTGATGTTTCAGTAATGACATCACCTAACATGTTTTCAGATGTAGTCACCAATTTGTACCCAAATAATAATTCAGAGGGACTTTTCCCTGTACTTTTGTTAACTGTTGTGTTAATTCCTAATTGAATGTCACCTATGTACTCATCCCAATTATTCTCATTGTTACCGTGACACTTAGTGCCAAGGGAATCTAAAATGGTACGATTAAAACGCTCAACCTGTCCGTTCGCTCGTTGTGTTGCTACTGCGTTTAATATGTGACGAATATTTAATTTATCAATAAAGTCTTTAAATTTTGCACTCGTAAAACATGAACCCCTGTCTGTTATCAGCCTTGAAGGAGTTCCGAAATAACTATAGTATTCTTTAAATATTTTAATAGCAGAAGATGTTTTAGTATCTTTGACAGCTTTAATAGTAACAAATTTTGTAAACGCGTCTACAATTACTAAAATATATACGTTTCCCCTTTTCGAGCGAACGAACGGGCCGAGGTGATCTGCGTGGATCGTATGAAATGGGATCTCTATTTTTGGGATGGGATGTAAGAAACCTGCCTTTTGACCTGAAGGTGCCTTGTGGTGAGCACATTGCAAACATGCCGATACATATTTTCTTGTAAACCTCCGCATTTTAGGGAACCAAAATGTTCCTTTTAGTCTATTTATTGTTTTTTCGTAGCTAAAGTGACCGACATCGTCATGGTTCATGCGCAAAACCTGCCACCTGACGCCTCTTGGAACCACCCAACGAATGCCATCATCTACTATACGATACACATGCTCACCCTTAAGTTTGTAGTTGATTCGCACATCTGCTATAAATTTTGTCTTATCGTCTAACAAAATATCTCTAATTCGTCTTATCTCTTCGTCACTGCTTTGGACCGTTGCTACCCAATCTTTAATTTCCACTTGTAATACGTCTATTACGTGGTTTTCATGATTATTAGGCTCAGCGATGGGAGCACGACTGAGAGCATCTACGTGAGCCATACGAGACCCTGCTCTAAATTCGATGCTACAGTCGTACTCCTGCAGCTGCACCCACCAACGAGCAATCCTAGGGATCAGGTCTCTTTTTGTCAATGTCGTACGTAACGCATTACAGTCAGTGACTATTTTAAATGTTAACCCTAACAAATACACTCGAAAACGGCTGAGCGACGCAACTACTGCAAGAGTTTCTAACTCGAAAGAGTGAAACTTTTGCTCATCCTCAGTCGTTTTCCGGCTGTAATATGCCACAGGACGAAACAAACCGTCTTTGTCCTTTTGCATTAGAATACCTGCGACACCAATCTTAGATGCGTCCGTGTGCAACTCAGTTTCGAGATGCGCGTCAAATAGAGCGAGCACAGGTCTTTCAATCAATTTGTCCTTTAAAATGTTAAACGCTTTTGTATGTTCATCAGTCCAGACCCATTTAAATTTAGTTTTTAGAAGGTTTGTTAAAGGGCAGGCCAGTAATGAAAAATCTTTCACGAACCTACGAAAAAAACTAGCAAGTCCTATGAAACGTCTAACATCATGAACGTTTTGTGGTATTGGAAAATTCGAGATAGCCATAGTCTTTAGTGAACCTGGCCGTATGCCATCCCCAGATACATGAAAACCTAAAAAGTCGAGCTCTTTTTGGAAGAAATAACATTTTTTTAGTTTAAGCGTCAGACCTGCCTCAGACAGAAATTTCAGAACCTCCTTTAAGCGTAAAAGACCTTCCTCAAACGAATTTGCTGGGATCAATATGTCATCCATATATATGATGACATATTTAAGTTTTGATAAAACCCTATTCATTGCTCTTTGAAAAATTGACGGAGCGTTGGCTAATCCAAAGGGCATTCTTTTAAATTGGTATTGCCCGTCAGGAGTTACAAAAGAAGTAAAATGTTGAGAATTCTCATTAATGGGAATCTGATAATAGCCTGAAGCAAGGTCCAGGCTAATAAATAGAGAGTTTCCCGACAACCTATCCAGCTGATCATCGATCAACGGCAGAGGTTAATGCTCGTTTTTAGTCTTCTTATTTAGAGCTCTATAATCCACACAGAGTCTCTTCTCACCTGTTTTCTTTTTTACGAGAAGAATAGGACTAGCATTAGGTGAATTCGATTCACATACAATATCAGCGTCAATCATCTCTTGTACCATTGATCGGACAGTTTCACGTTCTGGATATGGCAATCTATAAGGTCGATAAACAACTGGTTCATTATCAGTCAATTAAATCTCCATTTGGACAACATTACTATACCCTAAATCTTGTAAACAAGATGAAAAACAATGTGCATATTGTTTGAGGAGGTTTTTGAGACAACTGATTTCAAAATCGTTCAAATGCGCGCCATAATTCAAGTCAGACGTAACACAAGGATCACTGAAGTCTATAATATTCACGTCTATACATTTATAATTACTACAAACTCGCGTAACTAATAAATCTCTACTCAAGGTTAGTTCATTACAGCTAAAATTGTGTATTAATAATACGCCTACACCGTTTTCGAAATCATACTCTCCAGGTAGTAAATAAAATTCGTTCCCAGGCAAACCTCTCAATGAACCCTGCACATATATTGTTCCACTATAATTGTGGTCCGAATATATCGGAATTGTTAGCATTTGATTTGGCTGAACTCTAACGAAATCCCTCAAGAATAAGTGTAATTTTAAATTTTTTTTAAAGTCAAACTGTCGGATGTTTTGACTATAATTATTCCGGGCTTTTCGGTAAAACTGTGTCCTACTAATATTGGATACTTAATGACGCTATCTTCCACTATATAAATATCTACCTTTTCTATAATACCATGGATAGTGATGTCTACAAGTGCAACCCCGATTGGTACAACTATATTGTTTCCTAAGCCCCGCAAAACGGGCAATTCACCTACAGACCAAACAATTCCTATTCTCATGGCTTCACGACGCTGTATAAAGGTACACTGGCTACCAAGATCAATATATCCGTCCGTGATATAACCATTTATTTTAACAGAAACTATGTGTTTGTCGTTACTAGTATTATCTACACTAACTTGCATTACAGATTTGTTATTAGTATTTTCACATTTGTTAGATGAACTTGCTAGACGGGGACAATTACTAAATGTGTGACCTAACATATTACAAGTACTGCATTTTATTATCTTTTTGGGGCACCGAAAACTAAAGTGACCGGTTTCTCTACAGTTATAACATACAACTGACGCAGCAGACAGCGGTTTGTTTTTAACGTCGCTGTTTGAAACTTGCTTTTGATTTGAGGTAATGTTACCAGTTTGACCCCGCTTATCATTTCCAGTACTCTTGAACCTATCATTATCTCTATCTCTATTTTGTTGTCTTACCGATTGGAAATAATTTAATACCTGTTCGGGTTCTTTGCATTTAGCCGCCTTTGCGCCTAAGCGCAATGAACGGTCTTCTATTCCATATAATAAACAATCAACGGCTCGTCTACCGAAAATCTCGCACCGATTCAGTAAATTAATTTTATCATAATAATATAACTCGGCGGATTCATTATATTTCAATCGTTTTGATAACATGTCGGTCAATAATTCTGCGTAATCGTCACCACTAGGGAAGGATTCAATTAATTTATTTTTCCACTCAGGCCAAGAAAACGACATTGTAGGTAGGGATTGATACCACGAACGTGCTACCCCCGCTAAACGAGGCAGTGAATAATGAATTATCTGATCATTACACCAACTATACAACTTCGCACATTCTTCTACTTTATTAATCCACATGTGTATGGTTTGCCCCTTAACCATAGGATCAAATTCTGGTATAATATTGCCTAACATTGGGAATTTATTGCCTTCTGGCTTAGCACTACTCAATGACTTAACTAATTTGCAAAGAAATGACTGTGTCTTCCTATTATAAATATCTTGGGAATTAAACTTTGTACCTGGTACGTTGCTCTACTTCCGACGCTGCTTGATGATCTACTATTGGATGAGGTGTGTCTGCGTCGGCGCCTCGAATGTCGTTTCTCCTTGTAACTTCTCCTCGTACTGCTCCTCGGCCGATGCTGATGTCGGCTGCGCTTTCGGTGTTTTCTTCGACTCCTACGTGTCTTCGATCGGGTTTCTCGTTCACTCGCATCCATCGCCTCACTGCTGACGCTTCTTTGATGACGGTGACGCTTTGAATTTATCGATCTGTCTGTACTTCTTGCTTGTTCACGACGGCGCTTACGTTTGAGATCTTTGATATCCGGAGTATGACGAGAACGGCTTCTACGCGCGCGATCACAATCACTTTCACTGTTGCTTATAATTTCTGTTTTAAATTTTCACAACGATGCACGGTTTTCAAATCAAATGAAACCGTTTCGCAGAAAAAAAAAGAGTTCCGTGCGTAATTTTTCGAAAATCGTGGGTGTGATGTTTCAATCCCACTTCTGAGTTGAAAGGATGGACCCTTAAACTCCAATAAAACGATGATTGCTGAGATTTTAAACGATTATATTTTATATTCGGTTACAAAATGTCCGCACTGTTTTACGGCTGAATATCAAGTGACATCGAAAAACAGGCAAAGGAACTACTAATGTAATGCCTTATAAAATACTAGCTGATAAATATGACTGTCAACGGATACTCGTCACTTGTAACAGTTATAAGTCATTTAAAATGGAAATATTCTAACAATATCGACATCTTCAGTGATAGTCTAAGTGCTCAGAGTAAACAGAACTGGAGTAGCCATTAGTCAATTTCTCAAAAAATTTTTTCTGCCATTTCTTGCGGGGGGTGAGGTTACCACTACACTCAAAGCCAGCCGTTTTTACAAATGCACACATGCATAATTCGACACACAAATTTAAATTTCACGCACACACACGCTTAAAATAGTCACGTGGGGTGTGCGTTTTGACAACGTCACAGCCGCACTCCCCACGAGACTAGCGTTCGAAATTTGAAATCGTAGAATTCTAAAACATGAAATAATGAAGTAAATAATCGTGAAATCTTAAAAATTATAATTACAAATAAAAGGTGACACCATCTTTTAGCATACTCGATGTTTTCTATTTATTTTTACAACAAAAAACAGCACAGGCAGGCATTTTTGCGGGAGCTCTGTTCGCCGCAACGTTTACAATGTATAATAAACGTGCAAGCATCCGATGCTTGTGCATTTGGCAGAGGGGAATGTTAGACAAAGGCTACTCCAGTTCTGTTTACTCTGAGTCTAAGTGTGATAAAAAATGCAGTGATATTGAAATACCAATTTGATTTCATCTTTTTAGGTATATTATGTATTGTCCTCTTTATTACAACTAGTAAGTAACCAGTTTCCTATATGTGGTAGCGTTTTATTAGCTTGTAGTTTTTTATTTTGTAATTATTTTGTTATTTTAAAGCTATTAGCTACCCATACAAAATAAAATAAAATAAAATTTTTAAAGTAACTGTCTTCCAATTTGGAAAAATCTTAAGTGTTGAATAGCCTATTTATTGAGGAAGGCTATAGGCTACATACCATCACACTATCTCACAGTAACTATTCTACGTGGACGAAGTCGCGGACAAAAGCTTGTTATTTATGCACTAGTTATTGATTAAAGTTAGTTATTGATATTTATTTATTAGTCTTCGGGACGTATAAAAAAAAAACAAAAATATTAATTTATCGACTCGTACAAGTCGGTTCTATAGAATCCGCATAGGGTTAGATCGTATCGTATCGTCACAAGAAAAAAATTAAGTGACGTCATTTACTTCATAAATTTGAAACGTTCCTGATCGATACCAGTAATTCTGGTGTTCTTTTGCGATGTGTTTATTTAGTCTGTTTTTAAATCGGTTGACAGTTTCCGCTGATATTATTTCTGCTAGCAATTCATTCCATCCCTCGACAACTCGATTGCCGAATTAGTGCCTAAAAGTAACTTTATATTCCAAAACGTGGGATAATTTTAATTTATGTTCTCTTAAATTTGTATTAGATCAGTGTCTAAACACTTTCATCAAAACCTTCTAGATCATAGTGGCCATGCAATAAAAAAAATGTTTCAATTAAACCCCCGAGTAGACTGACGAATGAATGTGTGGGTTCAGCGGCTACGACTGGAGAGTGATGAGTGTGCGTAAAGGGAACGTACGACCGTGTTCCAGGCGCCAAGCTGATAGAGGCCGGGCACTTCATGTCGGCGGAGATCTCTCAGCGCGCGGCCGCCCTGCGCGCGCGCAGACACGCGCTCGAGGCCGCCTGGGCCGCGCGCCGGGACCTCTACCAGCGGAGCCTGGACGCGCTGGCCTTCATGCGCGACGCCGACGCGCTCGACGGCTGGATCACGCACAGGTACACGCACACACACACACACACACACACACACACCCGGCGCGCGACCTCTACCAGCGGAGCCTGGACGCGCTGGCCTTCATGCGCGACGCCGACGCGCTCGACGGCTGGATCACGCACAGGTACACGCACACGCACACACACACACCCGGCGCGCGACCTCTACCAGCGGAGCCTGGACGCGCTGGCCTTCATGCGCGACGCCGACGCGCTCGACGGCTGGATCACGCACAGGTACACGCACACGCACACACACACACCCGGCGCGCGACCTCTACCAGCGGAGCCTGGACGCGCTGGCCTTCATGCGCGACGCCGACGCGCTCGACGGCTGGATCACGCACAGGTACACGCACACGCACACACACACACCCGGCGCGCGACCTCTACCAGCGGAGCCTGGACGCGCTGGCCTTCATGCGCGACGCCGACGCGCTCGACGGCTGGATCACGCACAGGTACACGCACACGCACACACACACACCCGGCGCGCGACCTCTACCAGCGGAGCCTGGACGCGCTGGCCTTCATGCGCGACGCCGACGCGCTCGACGGCTGGATCACGCACAGGTACACGCACACACGCACACACACACACACACACACACACCCGGCGCGCGACCTCTACCAGCGGAGCCTGGACGCGCTGGCCTTCATGCGCGACGCCGACGCGCTCGACGGCTGGATCACGCACAGGTACACGCACACGCACACACACACACACACACACACACACCCGGCGCGGGACCTCTACCAGCGGAGCCTGGACGCGCTGGCCTTCATGCGCGACGCCGACGCGCTCGACGGCTGGATCACGCACAGGTACACCTCACACACTGCGTCAGTTAGACATGTCATGCGCACCTTCTACGGGAGATGGCAGCTCATAGACGACTTCTCGAGCGTGTCTTCTCGAGCGAACAACTATATCTATGGAATTAACAGTTGCTCGACCAACTACAGTAGTAAGGTAGTATAATGTGAGCGAGTTCTGAATCGTGCTAACGAAGTTCTCCGTGCACATCAGTATATATGTCGCAATTAGATATTTTTCTCCGCACAGTTATATCCCTAGGAATATAATTAATGTAGTTAAATAAACAGTAGATCACCATCAGTAAAATTAAGCAGTACAGTCGAGTACAAAATATCTATACACATTTTAGAGGTCACTATCTTTATTTCTTTCTAATAATAGTCACTTACTGTCAAAAGTGCTTAGATATTTTTGGATTCGACTGTACCAATGTAAGCAAGGTCTTAATCACGCCTATAATCCATGAAGGGGTAGGCAGAGTCCAAGGAGCACTGTGTTCCTTAAGACCACATTTAGCCAAACAAAAATTGGGTTTGGTCAGATGAAAAATCGTGAAAGAGTCGCTAGCTCAATAACTAATAACTTAGCATATTGTTAATATTCTATTCTATTCTTGCAATGGGGCTGAGATAACTCAGGGCACTTCGACCCTATGGGATCTTTTGTGCTTCCCCTTTCCTATTCATCCCTCCCTGCCATCACCCAAAATGTCTTGAATGAACGTTATGATGTTGGCTGGGGGCATGCCTATAAATTCCTCGGGTTTGGAATAACCCGCCCCTAGAAACCGTAGTCTTTTGTTCCCTAGAGCATCGCATTCACATAATATATTGTTAATAAGTTAAGATTTTAATTGAAAAAATAGGTGTCTAACATTTATTCTCCTTTTATAGAGTACCGCTAGTCCGCGACCAGTTCCTCGGGGACAGTGTTCCACAGACAGAAGAGCTGATCAGCCGCCATAGAGATCTAGAGGGCACCATCGACTCGTGGGCCGACCGCCTCGAGGCGCTCAAGCGGATCACGCTGGTCAGTATACCATAGACTAAATAAATGATGAGTAGTATCATTACTATAACAAATGCTTCCTCTTTCCTCTATATCAAATTGCATGCCCAACGGGTCCATGATGATCTTATACAATTTTTTATACCACCTTTACATACATTATGGACTCTTTTCATACTTATGGAGTATTGACTAGACGCCACCGCCATAGAGATCTAGGGCACTACCATAGACTAACTACACATATGATTAATAGGTCGTTCACATTAAGTCATCAATATTACTGGGGTGTAAATGTTTGTTCACCAAAATTTTTATAATTTGCTTGAATAATACTTTTAAAGATTATAGGGCCGGTTTCACGAACTACCCTATCCGACAAATTAAAATAGAGCGGAATTGGTATGGAATTATCTGTCAGATTATTAATCAAGAAATCTCTTTTTTTCACTTATGACAGGCAAGCTCTTGGCCTTCATCTCACCTGATGGTAATGACGATAACGCCAAAGGTGGAAGCGAGCTTCACCTGTAATCCTCAACAATGAGGAACTGGCTGTCTTACCTTTGATTGCCGGAACACAACAATGCTTATAACATTGTTCTTACGGCGACAAATTTAGATAATACGATGGTAGCTGCCAGGCGGGCTTAGAAGCCCTACCACCAACCAAACCGAGTAAATTTTCTACCCCTATGAAGAATCGCACCCCGGACCTTCCGGTCAACACCCGGTGGTGTTAACCACTAGACAAGGAAGGCGGTTTGTCATGTCCGCCTTTGCATCGCAAAGGAAGTCTCCTTTCTCTTAATTTCTATGTCTTAATTGCTACTTACAGATTTCCCCTGGTGTTATCATTTCTCTTCTCTCTCTTCTCTCTCAGTTTGCCCACGTGATCAAACAGCTTCAAATACGACAGAAATGTTATCATTACAATCTTCTTACAGATAGAACAAGCGTTCGCGGCACAGCGCGATGAAGAAGAAGCAGCAAAGAAAAGAAGAGAAGAGAAGCAAGAAGAAGAGAGATTACAGCTGTTTAGAAGACAGGAACTGGCGAGGATTGCCGAGGAGAGGCGACGGGATTCCGAGCAGATACAAAGAGAGGTTGGCTTGTAGCGTAGAGTTAAAGCAATTATGGTCTTATGATTGTACATCTAAGGATTATAATTGTATGAATAAAATTAATAAGTTATAAAATTGTAAGTAGTTTATCGCAACGTCCGTGCTTTGATACGAATTTTCTTTATAATATGGAACTAGATGGATATAAAATGACAGAGGAGCTCGATGGCGTAGTGGTCAGTACGCTTTGGCTTTCGATCGAAAACAAAGCTACCTTCGACATGGTCAGGCCGTGGATGGGTGACCAAAACTTTGTGATCTCGAGCTACTTCGTGCTTCGGAAGGCACGTTGATCTGTTGGTCCCGGTCGCTATTGTAACCATTTCTACCCACCAACCCGCATTGGGCCAACGTGGTGGTGTTACGACCCATACTCCTCATGTGTTTCTCCATGAGGAAGCCCTGTGCCCAGCAGTGGGACGTATATAGGCTAAGGACTATATCCAGATAATTTAAAACTTTGAAGACTTCGATGAAGTATTGGTTCGGACGCTTTTGGTTAGATATTAAAGACAAAGCAACATTCACCATGGTTGCGCTTTGGATGGGTGGTCCACCTCGCTCAGATTCACTATAAAAAGCGAATGGTTCCGTGATTCGTATTCGGATGTTTGAGAATTATCGACAGCTCTATTTAGATACATGTTTCATTTATTTTTGTTGCAGTCTGAAGTTCAAGACTCCATAGAAGAAGAGGACATATCCCCCGCGCCGCAGTTCGATAGACTCCCCAAAAACGACTCCCTAGTCAAGAGGGCGGAGAGCATGAGCGTGAGTATACCTTATGGAGACATGTTAAAGGCTATTTTACAATAGAAATCTAAGAATCATTTCAACAGAGGATCAGATTGTGAAATGTTTGTAATATTGCATTTTATTTTTATAAAAATAAGATCTACGTGTTTTCTCCAATAGGCTAGTTGACTCAAATCAAAATTAATGAAAATAATGTGTCATTCACATAGTATTCAGTACAAGGGTCCGAAATATACCAAGTTCGATAAATATAAATAAGGGATTGATGTAGAAGTTCAATTTAAACATGATTTATTTTTACTTTTTTTTTCATCTGCCAAAAACGCTATCCACCATGATCGTGATATTAGTTGAGTAACGCTTCATGTAAACAATTACTACGCATGGTCAAAATCCGTCAATCGCCAGCCGCAACCAATCAAGCATAACTCGTATTGAATAGTTTACAGTAATCGTGACGCTACGGCACAGATAATTTATAGACCATCAGGATCGCAGGCGTTTTTGACATTTAAGCAAAACGTTATTTATAATTTAAAATGTATTGTGTCTTATCGTCACTTACCATTAGGTGAGATGAAGGCCAAGAGCTTGCCTGTATGTAAAAAAAATTGTCCACCCTTCCCTTCAGGTTGTGAAGACCCCCAAACGCACGCCTTCGTTTACGACGCGACGACGCACGCAGAGCTTCAGGAGACATCGCGGGCAGGATGTGGAACTACCGCCTGTTGAGATAGAAGGTACCAGCACCACTACAGTTATTTTTATGTTTTTGGTGGGTTTTCTTACCTCTTCGGGGAAAGAGGCAGCATGATATGTTGTTGTTGTCTTATTTTATTACACTTAGGGATTATTACACTTATTATTATATTATTACACTTATTATATTATTACACTTATTTTATTACACATTACACTTAGGGACTGTTTCACGATCGGTCAGTAAAGTCATAATTAGTTACTTGACAAATAATTTACTTCATAATTATATTCCTCCAATAGCGTGCTGTACCTTTCACAGATAATGCGGTGATTAGCCTTACTCAGAGATTGTGAAAAAGATGGGTGTTTACTTAGCAGTGAAGTTCAAAGTAGCCTAATTAGAACATGGATTGTGAAACAGGTCCTAGAAGTGTAATAATAGACCGTCAAAAACAAAAATAGTCCGCCATATGTACCTTGTTTAGGACATTTAAGTATAAATAAATAAATATGAAATGAGAGCCTATCAATGATAGGCCTCTAAATAAGTGCCAAAGACATAAACATTGGCATTGGCACCTTATTCTTTTTCATTAATAAAAAGTACCTGTTTTTTAATGTTAGATTAGACAAAATGTGATCAAAATCTCTATATGTATAGTAAACAATTTTATGATCTGGTTACTCTGTACTAATGGGGTTTCATAAGGTTCATAATAAAACCAGAGAAATGGTTCTAAAATCAGTAACAACTTTATTAATGACCTCAAATTACATCGCTATGGTACATCGCGGGCGAACGTTAGCGCGATGCAACACCGTGCCATCTGTTGGCGACGTTCGGAACTAGTTTTCCTGAGTAACATTTCTATGTACTATTTCATTTGATCTTGAACAACAATGTTATAGTTCTGCATTTATCTTTGCTACCCTTGATGCATACACATATTTCTATGCGTCAAGACGCCTCCTTCTATAGCAAAGAATGTCTAGCATGAACTTTGATTGGGTCGAGAAAAAGCATAGTAATTCGAATTTAAGTAACAGCCTGACCAGGAAAATAAAAAACCTGCTCTGTAGTCGCCAGAAATTTTCTTGTTATAGCAACACCAAGAATTCGTTTAAACACAGTAGTTTTTGTACAATCATATTTTACCAGGAAGCTACTTTCAACATCCTGAGCATTACAATGCACGAAAACAACAAAAATGAAATAATTATATTGGATTTTATGATAATTAGACTGGATTAAACAACAAAATAAGTGACAGTTGACATTTCAAAATGAAATGGTCGGATAAAATTACTGTTGTCATTACATAAAATAAATTAATTGACGACCTCCGTGCTCGAGTGGTCTGTATGCCGGTCTCAAGCCGTTGCCATCTCGAGAGGTTCTGGGTTCGATCCCCTGTGGGGGCAAATGTTTGTGTGATGAATTTTCAGGCATTTGTTCTCCAGTCTTGGATGTTTTATTTATATATATATATTCAGGTTATATGTTTTTATTTATTAAATATACATGTAGTGTCTGTAACACAAGCAGCATTAGTTGCTTAAAATGGGGCTAGTTGATATGAATGTTTCAAGATATTTATTTATTTAATTCTATAAATTTTCCTTAATATGTCGCCATATTGTCGTTTTTTATATTCCTGGTCAGGCTGTTAGAGAAAGAGAGATAGGAGTCCCTAGTAGTTGTAGAATCCCCCTTTGTCTATTCGTCGGGTGAGAGGGCCCAGTGATTGCCGATTATACCTTTATAAAAACATACATACACACAATCATGCCTGAAATCCCCGAAGCGGTAGGCAAAGTCCAAGGAGCACTGTGTTCCTTAAGACCACATTTAGTCAAACAAAAATTGGGTTTGGTCAGATGAAAAATCGTGAAAGAGTAGAAACAAGTGGCTAGCTCATCGCCTACACAATCAAAGACCCAGTACGCAATACGCCCTTAGCGCCTTTTACGACATGCAAGGTAAGAAAAGCAGTTGGCACATTCTTTTTGAAAAAAATCATTCATTCGTTCATTATTTTTCATTTATAAAAAATAAGTGAAAATACATAAACATACAAGAATACAAAATCGGTCGGATGGATATTTCATATTATATGGATGGTTATGGGTATTCATATTATATGATATTATACGGATGGATATTTAATGATAATTCATATTAATCCTTGATTCCCCCAGGTTTCCTAGAACGCAAGCAAGAAGCCGGCTGCGGCGGCAAGCGCGCCACCATGCGCTCCTGGCGATCGTACTACTCTGTGCTATGCGGGCAGCTACTCTGCTTCTTCAGGGACGAGCTGGACTTCGCCAGCGCGAAGGCGGCTGCTCCTCCTGTGGCTATACTCAATGTAAGACAACGGATTCATAGACAAACCTTAGTGAATTTTGATGGAAATTTCCAAGATAGACCGGAAAACTTAGGCAATTAGGTGGCGCTATGTTATTTTGCAAGTATAAAATGAATTCAATGGATTGTTTGGTGAAACTTGAGGGATTTTGATGGTAGTAGCTTTGATAAATCAAGAAACCTGGTCGATTACGTAGGGTAGTGTTATTTTGAAAGTATAGATTTTAAGTCGACGGTTTCTTAAGTGGAGTTTGGTGGATTTTGATGGGAGTCGCATAGGCAAGCTAGAAAACTCAAGCAATTATGTAGGCCAGTGTTATTTTTGAAATTATAAAACATAAGAAAATTTTTCTTAATACGACCTTAATAGATTCTCATAAGAGATGCATACAATGAATTCTTAATGAAACACCTTATATTTTGAATCCGACCGTTTGTAGCGACATTATTTAATTTTCATGCTGAAGAATCAGATATAAAAAAGCTGTTATTTTTGTGTCTATTTATTTTGCAAGAACCAAAAAAAATATCTTTATTTCATAGGCCAAACCTGGCACTTAAAAACATAACAAGTATGTTATTCAATGCAATTTTTAAATTTAAAAAATTATATAATTAAATAAAAAGTATATTCTAAATTAAGGTTAATTACCGCGAGCGTTTGTAGCAAGTACAACCACAGAGCATTGACTGCTGTGGTGGTAATCGATACAAGCGGCCGGATTCCGAGAGTAAGGCTTTTGTCTTTTCTCCTGTTCTTTTAAAATTTTACGTTTTATTTATAAAATACAGAGTTTTTAATGTTTTCTTCCCTCCTTATTTGTCGAAATGTGGGTTTCCACGTCTGCTTATCCAATTGTCGGCGGCCATCTTGGCCAGTAAATGCGCATATGTCAGCTACTTCCGTACTAGTTCCGGTTTACTTCCGGCTTCCGGTAAAATTACGATTTTCATGAAATTTTGTATGAAGACTATATATAAAACTTATATCATTAAAATCTTTATTAAATAAGCTATCCGGATATGTATAATAAAGTAAAGTGTATGCTACATCAAATTGGCAATTAAAGGTGAAAGTAAGAGAAAGTACTTTTATCCTGTTTTCTACATTTAGGGTAATAATTATAAATAAAAGCGTCCAGAACACGATTTTTTGATAAACGTACATACCCAGATACATTCTTAACTATATTAAACACACAGAATTAATCTCTTACTTTCCACTGTGAATTAGCGCCCAAAATGATCATTCCTCATTAGTGGTTGTAACAGAGTGCACGATTTTAAAACTAAATGCTTCGTTGATTATTTGTGTTTTGACACTTTTGTAGCGTTATAGTTGCGTTTTCGTCCCACTTTAATAAGGCAAAGTATAAAAGAGATAGAAATATCTCAAAGGGCCAAATTTCGATTATGAAACTGGAAGGGAAACCGAGGCCTCCAGGAGGCTTTTGACGCACGGGGGAAAAAAATGACAGAACCTCCAGGAGGCTCGTTGCCACTGGTGGTGACATCACCACGCCGCCGGCGCCCGCGGTATGAAGGAGGAGCGCGGGAGGGGGGCACACGTCGCGACGGGCCCGGCCGCGCGTCACACACTTGCGGCCAATACATCACGCAGAACGCACCTTCATTTGTCGGGCTAAATCTGTGCATTTGCTCCCTGAATAACAACCAGTTTTTTATACAGTCCACTCTTTTATTCACGCTACACATCCAACGCAACCTGCTGAGGGTCTAGCTCCACCAGCACACTCGCGGATATCCCGTCGGGACCTCGGTGTATACGTACGTCGCTGTCCCCAGGCCCGCTGCAGCGTGGCTGGCGACTACCGCAAGCGCGCGCACGTGTTCCGCCTGAGCTGCGCGGACGGCGCCGAGTACCTGTTCTCGTGCGGAGGCCGCGAGCCGCTGCGGGAGTGGGTGGCCAAGCTGGCCTTCCACGCCGCGCTGCCGCCGGCGCTGCAGCTGACGCCCTACGCCGACACCAGGTGAGTGGGTGGCCAAGCTGGCCTTCCACGCCGCGCTGCCGCCGGCGCTGCAGCTGACGCCCTACGCCGACACCAGGTGAGTGGGTGGCCAAGCTGGCCTTCCACGCCGCGCTGCCGCCGGCGCTGCAGCTGACGCCCTACGCCGACACCAGGTGAGTGGGTGGCCAAGCTGGCCTTCCACGCCGCGCTGCCGCCGGCGCTGCAGCTGACGCCCTACGCCGACACCAGGTGAGTGGGTGGCCAAGCTGGCCTTCCACGCCGCGCTGCCGCCGGCGCTGCAGCTGACGCCCTACGCCGACACCAGGTGAGTGGGTGGCCAAGCTGGCCTTCCACGCCGCGCTGCCGCCGGCGCTGCAGCTGACGCCCTACGCCGACACCAGGTGAGTGGGTGGCCAAGCTGGCCTTCCACGCCGCGCTGCCGCCGGCGCTGCAGCTGACGCCCTACGCCGACACCAGGTGAGTGGGTGGCCAAGCTGGCCTTCCACGCCGCGCTGCCGCCGGCGCTGCAGCTGACGCCCTACGCCGACACCAGGTGAGTGGGTGGCCAAGCTGGCCTTCCACGCCGCGCTGCCGCCGGCGCTGCAGCTGACGCCCTACGCCGACACCAGGTGAGTGGGTGGCCAAGCTGGCCTTCCACGCCGCGCTGCCGCCGGCGCTGCAGCTGACGCCCTACGCCGACACCAGGTGAGTGGGTGGCCAAGCTGGCCTTCCACGCCGCGCTGCCGCCGGCGCTGCAGCTGACGCCCTACGCCGACACCAGGTGAGTGGGTGGCCAAGCTGGCCTTCCCCCTTCCCCCAAACAATTGCCCCCACCGGGGATCGAACCCAGGACCTCTCGAGATGGCGACGCCTTGAGACTGGCATACAGACCACTCGACCGCGGAGGTCGTCAATATACATACACATACATACGATCACGCCTGTAATTCCCATCTGTTATGTTAATAATATCGGTACAAATAAAGTTTCCATATTGTCGTTAACAATATGGACCCTGTTAAAAGTCACAATGTTCATATTAAATGTTTCATAGCAAAGTTTGTTCAGAACGTCGCCAACAGATGGCGCTGCGCTGTGTTGGATGGCGCTCACGTTTTCTCGCGATGTAATACATTCATACAATCACGCCTGTAATCCGTGAAGGGGTCGGCAGGGTCCAAGGAGCACTGTGTTCCTTAAGACCACATTTAGCCAAACAAAAATTGGGTTTGGTCAGATGAAGAATCGTGAAAGAGTAGTAACAAGTGGCTAGCTCATCGCCTACACAATCACAGACCCAGTACCTAATACGCCCTTTGTCGCCTTACGACATGCTAGGCAAGAAAAGCAGTTGGTACATTATTTTTACGTCCCGGACCAACATCATTCAAACTTCAATATTATTATATCAATATCATATAATGCGTGTGGAAAAAGGCGTGACTTTATGAGTATATGTGTAATCCATACTAGTATTATGAATGCGAAAGTTACTCTGTCTGTCTTGCTTATACGTCAAAACTACTGAACGGATTAAATCTTAATTTGGTACGCAGATAGTCTAGAGCCTGAGAAAGGACATAGGCTATTTTTATTCTGATATTTTCATGGGAACTGCGCGGGAGAAAACGCGCGAAGGCCTGTATGTATTAGAGATAGGCAGTTCCTCAGTTGTTGAGGAATGCAGGTGAAGCTCGCTTCCACCTTCGGCCTCATCGTCACAAACCATCAGGTGAAATGAATGCCAAGAGTTTACCTGTCATTTGTAAAAAAATATATAAATATTATGACATTCTACTCCAGAACCGTCTCCTCATCGTCTTCCGCCGCCTCCTCCCCCGAGCCTCGGCGCCGCACCCAGGCCGAGATACTGCAGGAACATCGCGCGTCCACTACCAACACTGCCAACACTGCCGCCAACACTGCCGCCAACACTGCCACCGCTGACGACGCGACGGCAGACACCGACGGAGATGACGCCACTGACTCCGCCGCCACTGCTGTCAGGAACTCGCATATTGGTGAGTAGTCTATATCGTTACCAGCATGTACACACCCACTGCTGGGCACAGGCCTTCCTCATAGAGGTTCACATGAGGATTATGGGCCGTAACACCACCACGGTGGCCCGATGCGGGTGGGTAGAATCGGTTGCAATAGCGACCGGGAGCAGCGGCTTAACGTGCCTTCTGAAGCACGGAGGAGCTCGAGGTCACAAAGTTATAGTGCTATTTTGGTGAAGAGTAAACTCGGTGGCGTAGTGGTCAGTGCACTTTGGCTTCGATCGAAAACAAAGCTACCTTCACCATGGTCAGGCCGTGGATGGGTGACCAAAACTTTGTGATCTCGAGCTCCTCCGTGCTTCGGAAGGCACGTTAAGCCGTAGTTCCTTGTCGCATTTGTGATCGTTTCTACCCACCAACCCGCATTGGGCCAGCGTGGTGGTGTTACGGCCCAAACTCCTCATGTGTGTTTCTCTATGAGGAAGGCCTGTCCCAGCAGTGGGACGTATATAGGCTGATGACGATTCACACCTATCAACTAGCCCCATTTTAAGCAACCAATGCTGCTTGTGTTACGGACACTAGATGACGGATAAATATATTTAATAGATAAATACATATAAATATCCTGAACATATATAAATATAAAGATCCAAGACTGGAGAATAAATGCCTGAATTTATCACCCAAACATATGCCCCCACCGGGGATTGAAGCCAGAACCTCTCGAGATGGCGACGCCTTGAGACCGGCGTACAGAGCACTGGACCACGGAGGTCACCATGCAAGAGATGTCGCATAAAGAGAGTCTAAGGCCCGTATTACGGAACCAAACTCAAGCGTAGATCTCTGCTTGATCACTGTTAGAGAGGGATGGCGCTATGGATCCCACACAGCGCCATCCCTTTTTAACTGCGCTCAAGCAGAGATCTACGCTTGCGTTTGGTTCTGTAATACGGGCCTAAATCTATTTGTCCGTGACGACAAGGAGGTCACTGTTGTATTGATTGTTACAGAGTCGGCAGTACTACCGTCGCTGCCGCCGCGCCAGCCGCAGGACGACACGGCCGACGTCGTTTTAAGGTATGCCGCAGAATACAAATAGAAAGACAGGCCAGTGGAAAAACCACAAATTTTTCCAAAACGTTAGCTAATTTGCGATTTAACAAGTCGTTTTTTATTTACTATTAGGTCCTTATCTATGAAATTGGTGTTTTGTATGGAGATTTTGGGGATGTCTGCATTTTACAAACTAACATTTTATCAGTTTTCTTCACAACGACAAATCCAGAGATAATAATATTTGGCATGTATCATTAGACAAGCTTTAGCAATATGTGTGTGAACACGCTTGATAAAAATTATTCATCGTTTTTATGTTAATGCAAATCAAATGATGTATTCGGGAGGCAGTTAAAAATAATTGTCTTTGTGTCTAATTTTAACAAAATTAAACTTACAAAAAATTATCAAATTAAATAATACGAGCTCAAATATATGGAATTTTTCTAGAAGAGGCAATTATTTTATAAGAATGTTCTGAAACTTAATAGTTACGGACAAATTGCTAAGACAGAATAAAAGCACCAATTTCATAGGTAAAGACCAAAATTACTTTCTATTTCTTCTCTCTGTAAAGAGTAAAGAGTTGTATTTATTGTTTGTAATTAAGATCTGTAACAGTATTAGATGAGATGATGGCGTTATGAAGCTGTTTGTATGGATATAAAGATGTGAAGTTTAACTCAATGTATGTATTGCTGTGCCATAGCAGTGCCTCTTCACATTTTATCTTGTGAGGAAGATCAGTGTTGTGAGGACATTACGTTGTCACCACTATATACTGAGTAGTAGCCATTTCTGTGGCACATTTTTATTGTATTATGTGCACTAGATAATAAGTTAAGATTTCACAGAGTAAATGCTTTTTCTTTCTTTCTTTCCGTCTTTCTTATATAACAGAGCTGGCTACACAATAAGAATCTTATGTATAACTTAACTGCTTATGTAAGTGTATTGTATAACTGTTTGTTATTTCCGAATAAGTAAAATAAAATAAAAATATTATAACGTGTTCGTTTAGAAACTCGGAGCACTCTCAGAGTGCGTGGGGCCGCTCGCGGTTTTCGAACGGCCGCGACATCAACGCTGAGTTTATCAAGTCACAACAGACTGGTGAGTACTTACACTAATTGATATACATGTGATTTTAATTTAAATTCAGAGTTATTTTTAAAAACTCAACGACCTTGCAAAACCAGCTAGCTAACACCTTAAATAACATTTGTTCAACGAATTTAACCATAAATCAATATATTAATGAAATATGGTTCTACGAGCTTATAATGTACTGTCGTGACATTAATAAGTCTGTTTCGTCCATACGAAAAGGTGACGTACGCGCGCGATGTGCACAGAGCTAAGAACAATCAGAAATTTATATTTATTCTTGGTTAGAAAGTAAAATGTGTTAAATTATCAAAAGTCGCAGAACAAATTTTGTTATTTATGATGTTAGCGACCTAGTATTGCGAGATTGTTGATTCATTAAAAATAACCCTGTATAAGTTAGAACTTTGCGCGTGCGCATCCCTGTTACAAAAGAGATTTATGGCAACGACTGCCACGAACGAGTCTGCGTGAAGTATTCTTATACTAGGTACCCATTTTATATCGACTTTTGACATTATTTAAATTTTAACATAAATTACATTCAATTACTATGATCAACGGTCAAGTTGAGTCTCTAATCTCTACGACTGTAAATGTCATTGGTATTTCATAGAACACAGGTTCGATTCCTGACTACCCTTTGATTATTCATATGCTATTTTATATTAACTTATTAAACTAATTGTCTCAATTCGTTGATATTCTATTTATTATACTTAGGCCTTTTTGCAGGAAATTTTAAAATTTTCGTTTAAAACTCGATTTTGTCATTTTATCGTCAAAAAATACTAAATCTAGTTTTAAATCTCTATTTGAATTTCCTGCTAGACTTAATGGTAAAGGTTTGAATGTGTGTGTGCATTTGTCATGTCTTGAAGCATGATTGCAATGAATGTTATAAAATGTTTAATGTTGCCATGTTAATGTTTTTTATTTTTATTGTGGTGTCAACACTTGTCTTACGTTTCAATTCGAAAAATTTGTGTTTACGTTTATATGTGTTATTTATATAAATATGCGTCTGATGTATTTCTAAGAGTTATTTGTTTTACTCATGAAATTTTAGAGTGAAATGACCTTTTAAGACCACATTTAAAATTATTGTTTTAATAATATTTATTTATATCATAAAAGAAAACGATATGTGATAAAGTAGTACATACTTTTTCCTTGACCTTTTCTTGGGTTGTTGGAGCCAATATCCATTTACGCTCTACCTCTGGGGTGGTGCCACCAACAGGGCCATGAGGGTCTCGGCCACATATCTTTGTTAGCTATTGAGTCCTTAAAGCCACATAAAGCATGCTATTTAACTTGTTATATCTTTACGTAATATTTTATTTCAATTACATTTTATTGTCATCTGACGTATATTTAAATGTTCCCAAAAGCGAATCTAGCGGAAGCAGCACCACCATTACCACGCTCGCACCCACCACATCGTTCACCGAACATTCCCGAGCGCGCGCCGGCATTACCCGAGCGCGCCCCGACTTTACCCGAGCGCGCTCCGACTTTACCCGACAGAGACCGACCGGTGCAATCCGTCCATGCGTTGGTGAATAGCTATCAGCAGCGAATGTCGAATAGTGCGCCGAGTCGGGACTCGAGCCGGAGTGCCTCGTGGTCGCTCGAGAGGCAGAACAACAACTGGCAGAGCGTGGAGACGACGTCGCATTTCTATACGTCTGGGGACCAGGGTCAGTTGATTGAAGGTGTGGTAACTGAAGTGGGAACTATAGGCATAGATATAAAAAGTAGAAATTAACTTAAAGCCAGTAATATTACTGGGTATTGTGGGTTATCTTTGTCACAAGACCTTACTTATTATCTTTGTCACAAGACCTTACTTATTATCTTTATCACATGACTACTTATTATCTTTGACAAAAGACCTTACACTGTGTCTTGTCGAAGTGTAGTCAAAATGAGTAGCCAAGCTTTAGACCAGCGTGGTGTTACGGCCCACACCCCTTATGTGTTTCTCTTATGTTCATTTAAGAAGAGGAGCACTCCAAGGCTACTATAAATTTACAATTGCGTAACCAATGCGTTTGAAGACAGAATGATTAGCAGAATTTAAAACATTGATGATTGAAATGTAAGCTTTTGCTTTACGTTCAGTTTGCTACCTATCTATATATATAACTCAAAGGTGTCTGACTGACATAGTGATCTATCAACGCACAGCCCAAACCACTGTACGGATCGGGCTGAAATTTGGCATGCAGGTAGATGTTATGACGTAGGAAGAAAGAATAAGAAAGGATTTTGATAAATTCTACCCCCAAGGGGATAAAATAGGGAATGCAAGTTTGTATGAAACTTTGTCAATTTTAAACCGATCATGCTGAGACTTTGAGAGAAAATTAAAGGGTTCCCGTGGGATATGTAAAAAAACCATAGTAACCGCGGACGAAGTCGTGGGCAACATCTAGTTTTACATAAATCAAAAACGTAAAGCAAAAGCTTACATTTCAATCATCAATGTTTATTCTGCTAAGCATTCTTTCTTCAAACGCATTGGTTACGCAATTGTTAATTTATAGTAGAATTGGGGCGCTTTACACAGTGATGGAACCAACACAAAATACATATCATCTCGGCTTCTTCAGAGAGTAGGCCGAGTGATCAACACCGACATTTCGCCGGATACGTGAAGTCCCCGTGGTCCAGTAATGGACACGTACCTATATTCGATTTTAGCTAAAGTCGAATAACAATTCAAAGAAAACAAACAACACAGAAAAAAAAATTGGAACAAACAAAGATGAACAATATCAATGTAGGAATATTGTTTTTTAATATTTTCGATATTTTACCTATAGTCAATATTTCTGAAATAAAATTCTTATGATAGTTTTGTTCCAGTCCAGTTTTTTTATAAAATCTTGAGACATGATTCATTGTATTGTCTAGTAAAAATCAGAAGGATTACTTTGTCAAAGTATATTTTAAAATCATAATCGCTCCAGTGCGATACAAACCTATAGTTCACACTTCAGTTCGTAACGTTTGTCGCGTAGAAGTACGCAGTCTATCTCTTCCTGTCAAACAGTAGTTGAATAACGCCTGTGACTAATCTTCAGTAGTAACTGCAATCGGGACTCTGGTATATTTCATATTGTAAAAGAGCCTCGCAAATTTTTCTAAAAGAAAAGTTTTTCTCTCAATTCTCTTGCAATGTTTAAATCTCCCAAAACCTTTAGTGTCCGTTCACACAGACCGCGGATGGGCGTTTTGACTAGTTTTTGAAAACTATCTCACATTGTTTGGTGAAGTATAAGATTTCTAAAGTAATATTTATTTTAAATAATTTTCAGTATTTCATTGAAAAAATCGTTTCAAAATACACTGTTTGAATTTCGTGGCCAACACGCTTGCTCCAGCAATATGGCGTCGAGTGACGTCATTAATCAATTTATTACTGTTCCAAAAAAGGTTCAAGTGCGAAAAAAGTGGTTTCAGCTAGCGCGATATCCTAGAGAGACTATGGATAGTTTAATTATTTTAATGTGAAATTGTAAGTAAGTAATTATTATTGATTGACAAATGACGTCATAAACCGTTTAACTTAAGTATACGATCGCTTCGTATCAACCGCAAATGACGTGAATTTATTTACGTGATTTTGACAATGATATTCAATAAGTATTTATAATAAACAATCATGGAAATAGCATTTAAAATCCTTAATTAACCGGGATGGCAATAAAAAACACTAAATTTTGATACTGTCAAATAGCAATAGCCTATTGTACGCTCGGGGCCGATCGGCTGCCCGACCGCCGAAGATTACGTCACAAAAGCAGCCGAACGTCTGCTCCTATATTTCACACTAAGCGCGTTCAGATATCCCCTCGAGCATTCCCAATAACGTAAAAATAAACCTTATTGCAATGAATCAAAGCACTGATTTAAACGGGATAAAAAAATGCTCTCCTCTACGAGCTGGTCTGTGTGAAAGGACCCTTACTTTGTATGCGTATTATAAATTGTATTATATATCCAAAATATTTATATGTATAACTTCCTACATGCTATCAGGATCCAGCCATCTTCTTTATGTGCTGCACCGAGTTAAATGTATGTTTATGTATAACTACGGTTAGGTAAAAAAATGGAAGGAAAATGACGTCACTCTCCTCGCAAAGGCCGTTTTCTATGAAGATTATTTAAAATTTTGTGTTTTAATACTAACAATGACACAATTGTTTTAAAAACGTTTTCGATATAAATTTTTGTAATGTTCAATATTGGCATTAAGAATTTAAATAATTAAATGTTCTGGTTCAATATTTATCAAAACTTGTGCATTGGGATCATGAAATGTAATTTAATAAAATAATTAATAATGATAAAATAAAAATAATAATAATTGGTCATTTCTGTCTATTAAAGAAGTTATTGATTGACGTCATTTTGAATCCTTATGTAATAAATTATATAAATGTTTTTAAATATTTACACTGCTTTAGTAGTTAGTTTTTATATGTAGGCAAAATTCGGTCTATTTCATAGGTTGTAAGAATCAAAATCGTTTATAATTACTTGAAATGTGTTGAGCCTGTCGTGGTGCTTATAGTACGCTTGTTTGGTTTTTTTTGTATTGTTTCTGTAGTTGCTTATTTCTGCTTATTTTTAAGCTTACTTTAGTTAGTTTGATGTTGTGCTTTGTCCCTATTACCAATAGCATATCAGAGAGAAATCAGTAGTGGAAGGGAGACAACACTACACATTGCGTAGGTTGCGTCTCGCTTCTACATTAGCAAAACTGAAACTTTTAAATTAGATCTTAAAGCGTAAGATATAAGGTGTAATGTAATATACTAATTGTTTGTATCTGATATGCTATCTGATTTTATAAGTTAAGTATATGATTTAGGCCCGATTTTTCAATCCTCAGATAAAGTTATCCGCCATTTAAAACTATCACTGTCACTTTCTAAAGTCATAAAAAGAAAAGGGACAGAGCTAACATTTGACTGACAGATAGTTTTATCTGAGGATTGAAAAATAGGGCCTTAGTCTTTGTATTATTTAGTGTATTTACCTTTGCGTATACAGGCTGATATGGAATTCAGAAATAGACGTAGTAAATGAGCGATGGCATTGATGATTGACAGAGCGATGATTGTGTTTCATAAAATTTGACAGCTGTCAAATGTTTAAAAGATCTTTTTATGATAGAAATTACTCTAAAATATTGTTATGAACTTTTGTAACAGCCTGTATATATAAGTTTGTTATCTATGCTTCATTTGGGACGGTTTGTTTATTGTTGTTTATGGGTTATGTTTGTGTTGTCTTTCGCATTTGCTTTTGTAGTTCTTTGGTCTTGGGTTGTAGTGTTTTGGTTTGTAAATATAGCACAATCTTTCATAAAATTAAAGAACAATAGAGAAAGAAAGACAAAGAGAAAAAATGAAGAAGAGAAAATGACGAGAAGAGAAGAAGAAGAAGAGAGATCGAAGAGAGAGATGAACAGAGTAAATTACTTATCTCTTTCTGCTGCCCTCTCTTTTCTTCTCACAGCCTCGTCATACAGTAAATAATTATCATTATTTACTGTAATGTATTTATAATTATTGACTTCAAATAATCTGTTTTGGCCAATTTCTGTAGATTATGTAATTTTTCAGAATTTATTTACAAATATTGTGCTATATTTGTTTTTGGTGCTTCAGTTTTGGGGTTTGTGGGCATTCTTCGTCGGTTACTTGAGTGTTGGATAGTTATTGTTTCACAATATGTTAAATAAAAAAAATATCCAGCAGTGTCTTTTGGCTGAGATAATCTCACAGATAACTATCAAAGATTCAAAAACTTTATGGTAGTATTTTCTGTATGTATACTGTAAATCATGACATTTATCTAACTGTACACTCAAGTTATAAAAATTTAATGCACATTTGGCAGTCATTTCCTGTCAACGTTCATAAATATTTTTGAACTCGACTGTACTATTCTATTAAAGGATAAGGTTTGGGATTGTGCTCTATTTTGAAAATTAGGTGTGTTTTGAAACATTTTCTCCGTAATATTTATTACTGAAATCGTCGTGTCTTATCAAGAGTGAGACAGGTATACAATTCAATCCCACTCTTTATTCCAACGTGTGTGTGCCATTCAATTGTGACCTTTATTGCTTACAGCGTACGGCGGCGGCCCGCGACCCGCGTCCGTGGCCGGCAGCGGAGGCTCGCCCGCTTTAGATCAACGACCAGCTTCAAGGTATCATAATTTCGCCGAATAACCGAATACCGAATATTATTCGGTTTAACCTTTATCGAACCGGATATTAGGCCGAATTATTCGGTTTACATTACTTTGCTTAGCTACGGAAACAACATAGACAATATGTACGTTTGCAACAAGCGATGTTGAAATCAAAGTTGACTATACTGAACTACCAAAAGCCTATGAAAGCATTATGTTACAGAAGAAGTTTTGTTCTATATCCGGTCATCTAGCTAAGGAAATACAATCGAATAATTCGGCACAAAAACCGAATTCGGCAGAATACAAATAGTGGAAATGATGCCCAATACGCCGAATACAAATCGAAGATTCGGCGCATCTCTAATACATACATATTATATCACTCCTATATCTCCCGAAGGACACACACATCCTCTTTTTCCATTAGTTTGGTGCCTCGTAGGAGCAAGTCTATTGTCGGCACCGGGTACTTTAGACAATCCATCACCACTCTGTAATTCACACCAATATTCCAACAGCCAGAACAGTTGTGACCTATCACTTGGAATCACTGCAGTCCGAGCGATTATTATATATGCAGAGTGTAATAATAATATCCTCAGACATTCACACCTATCAACTAGCCCCATTTTAAGCAACTAATGCTGCTTGTGTTACGGACACTAGATGACGGATAAATATATTTAATAGATAAATACATATAAATAACCTGAATATATAGAAATATATATAAACATCCAAGACTGGAGAACAAATGCCTGAAAATTCATCATCCAAACATTTGCCCCCACTGGGGATCGAACCCAGAACCTCTCTAGATGGCGACGCCTTGAGACCGGCATACAGACCACTCGACCACGGAGGTCGTCAATAAATAAATAGCCCTAGAGTGGAACTACTTTAAATCTCAATTGCTTAACTTAATAATCATTTATTCCCGACCATAGTCCATACTAATATTACAAATGCGAAAGTAACTGTCTGTCTCGCTTTCACGTCAAAACTACTGAACCAATTCAACCGAAATTTGGTACACAGATGATAGTCTGAGAAAGGACATAGGCTACCTTTTATTCCGATATTCCCATGGGAACGGGTGCCATGCGGGTGAATGTTAAGAAATTTAAATAACGTCTCCCAGAAAAATGAAAGACAAATTTACGCAACTATGAACTTTGCTTCTAATAATAGAGTAGGAGTAAATTTTCAATTCCACCAATTGAGGCTACTGTTCCAATTTGAAAAAATCTTTCAGTGTTGAATAGCCTATTTATTGAGGAGGGCTATAGGCTACATACCATCACACTATCTCAAAGTAACTTTTCTACGCGGATGAAGTCGTGGGCAAAAGCTAGTGAAATCACATTTATGTTAGCAACAATGTACTAAAAATTATGTTGGTAAAAATTAAAGTTTTCCATATGTTAGTAACAGCATACTTGAAAAATTTTAGTAAAATTAGATTTAACAATTTTATTTAGCAGCACGGTTCGACTTTTAGGATCAGACCGTCTGCCCTGCCTGATATGCCAACTAGACGCGTAAAAGAAACATTGTTTAATTTTTTAAATCAAATCAGTTAAATTACAAAAGATAATAAAAATCATTTTATTCATACAGTAGTTTCAATCAGTGGCAGAAAGAAGCAACTTTTTATTCATTGATTTACAGCCGGTTAGATTCCCGTTTTGGGTAAACTTTCTTGAGGAAATTGAGAATGCTATTTCAGTTCACCAATCAGAATACACTATCTCTTTCTTTCAGGTCATCTGGCGAATCAGAGCTCTCCGTAAGCAGTACGACGAAGGACAAAAAAGACAAGAAGGGTGTGTTCGGGGGTCTGTTCAGCCGGAAGAAGAGACCGCAGAGTCACATGTAGAACTTTTTTCAGCGTAGGTCTTCAAGTAAGTTGACAATTGTGACAGCTGTCAAATACATTTATACGAGCTCTTAATATTAGTTGAATATAAATCTGTACCGCTGTCACCATTTTAGCTGCAATAGAGTATATTAACGACAGATAAGTTTATATATACTTTACTGTCACATAAGAGACAATAATACTTTAATGTCACATATATGAGATTTATTTCTGTTTTAGACAGTTAAATGGTTAAATAATAGTTCTGTGCCTTGAGGTTTGTGACAATATAAAAAGAAAAGCAACGTTCGCCATGGTGAAACTTCGACCACATTTTTTTTTTAAATCGTCCGTGCTTGTGCACGTTTAGTCGCTGGTTCTAGCTGCTATGGGAATCGTTATTAGCCAATGTGGCCATACTCTTCGTGTGTTCGTGTGTTTGGACCAGCAGTGGGATATATGAGTTATCTGCCGTTGCTAATTCATTTTAAAACTATTGCCTATTCCCTTTTAATATAAGGAAATGTAAGGATTCAGTTGTCAATTAAATTTAGTTCTTATTTTATTGTTGAGAAATTACATTTTGCAACAAAATTCGTTGGGAGTCTTATAATTTGTATATAGTGTGTTGGTGTATACATCATACCTTATGTGCCTTGAGAACGTAGACAGTGACGTAATCAGCTACACTTGTCTCTTTCACTCGTATTGGTTCGAAAGAGACAGATATACAGATAGGTGTGGCAATAGTATAGTTTGTCTGTTTAACAATTTTTACATAAAAAGGATACTGTATCATATTTGGTACAATTAGATTTTATAGGTTGCAATATGTTAAATAAAAATCATGTCACTTTGGTGTTAACCTTAGAATAAATATATTATACACTTATTAAAAAGACATTTTCATATTTATATAACTCTACTCATATTAAATAATTAAACAAAATGTTTATATTATTGGCTTTATACAATGCTGAACTTTGCCTTAAAAAGAAAGATGTTGTCTATTCTTGCCGCAATATTTAGAATGATGACTCTAAAATTCATAATGTCAAATTCTCAAAAATGTTCAATAAGTCTTCATAACTTAAGAATCATTACGCCACTATCCCCGAAGTGGTAGGTAGAGTAATTCAGTCTTTAAAATACATCTTTTGATGTTTAACATTTAAGTTTCTTTCTTGATAGAAGTAAGCTGTTTATACTGAATGAATAATAATATTATCAATGCGAAAGTAACTCTGTCTGTCGGTCTCGCTTTCGCGTCAAAACTACTGAACCGATTTATTAGAAATTTGGTACACATATAGTCTAGAGCCTGAGAAAGGACATAGGCTACTTTTCATCCCTATATTCTCATGGGAACGGGTACCGCGCGGGTGAAACCGAGGGAAGCCACTAGTAATACATATTTGGCAGTTAACTAAAAAAATATGTTCTTTTTGGATTTTTGGAAATTTGATATTATGAACTATTTCGGCTTTTAAAGCCATTAAAAAAAAAGTACAACATATTTTCCCGCGCCAAAGCCTGTAGTTACATTCCGGATATAAAAATAGTCACAATATGGGACCAATGTAATGATTCCTTCAGTAAACTAAGTTTTGTAATATATTTAACAGTCAGGCATTTCGTATGTTATTAAATTATGATTAATTACATGTGCCTTTTGAATTAGATGGGTCAAATTAGTGCATCAAGCGGTAAGATTATTATGTTTATAACATGAGGAGCTCGGTGGCGTAGTGGTTAGCGAAAACAAAGCTACCTTCGCCACGGTCGGGCCTTGGATGGGTGACCAAAACTGTGATTTAAAATTCCTCCGTGCTTTGCAAGGCACGTTAAGCTATTTCTGGTCGTTATTGCAACCATTTCTAACCAAGATCAACGGCATTAGGCCAGCGTGGTGTTACGGCCCATACCCCTCACGTGTCCCTCCTTGAGGAAGGCCTGCTGCCCAGCAGTGGGACGTATATAGTCTGAGGACTACGCATACAACATAAATTTTTGTTTTTAAAATCTTGTAATCTAAATTATCTATTTGTATTGAAAGTACTATAACAAAAATTGTTCAGAATCATGTGTGCTTTCTGATCTTTACGGCTTGATACATCAAATTAGACTAACTGTATATGAAATTGAATATAGATCATATGAAGTACGGCTTATTTGACGCGAGTAGGGATGGTTAAAGTAAGGGATGTGCCGTTTCTTCGTACCTTACGCCCCCTTCCCGTGTAAGTAGGGATTACTTTATATGTCGCGAATCAATAATGTTGTGTTTTGATTTCGGTGGTATTTATGTCTAGAATTATTATATTTCATTGTTTTTAAAACAAATTAATTCGTATGGAAATAGCTATAAGGTTGAAATTACAATTACTGTCGCTTCCTGAATTCAAAACACAAGACTATCAAGAAGTATTAATTAAAATACAAGAAATATTGAAGAAATTGGACAATAACATGTTAGAGACCGGTTTTACTGCCTGAATTCTGTTCCTTTTGAGTGGATCTGTTGGATCGAGGACAACTGGAGTTGGTAAACCGGCCTTAAATCTAGTTATTATTGTTTAGTATTTGGTTTAAGTGTTTTAATAAAACTATGATTCCAGATTGCGTTTTTTATAAACAATTCTTGTGGTAAATATACGGTGTTATAAAAAATTACTTTAAATCCATGTATTTAGACATTAAATTAGAATTCGCGCTTAAAATATTCTTTTCCACGTTTAACAGACAATAAAGCGGACTGTATATGTCTATCCCTTTGCTTAAATTAAAACCAACCTTGTCTATGGTGCAGTAGTCTATGGAATCTTAGTTGTTATTGCATAATGTAAGTTAAAATTCGCTTTTTAAGGTTATACGCCATTTTATTGTTTCGCATTTCTGTTAAAATTGCATCATTGGATATTGTTGTTTTAAAAGTTGAAAGTGTTTAGATTATTTAAAAAAAACTATCTTGTCTATGCCTTGTAAGTCCATAAAGTACAACAATCCACCTTGATATTTGTAATAGTCGTTGATTTTAATAATTTTATCACTTTGTTATGTCTTTTCGGTCCTATGATGCAATTTGAACTGTCAACAATATTCGATATTTTGTTTGATCGACGTTTTTTATTAATCGATATTGTTTGTCCCGAGTTTTAGAGCCGTCAAAGCCAGTTAATTTAAGAATATCGAATTTTTGACAGTTATTTTTTTAATCTACTTCTTCTTGCTGTAACGCAAGTCTTTATTATCGTGAATTAAGTAAACGCCTTTTTGGTATGATATATCATGTTATTGTAGTTGAAGCCGCTTCTGAAATAATAAATATATTTTTGTGTAATATCATTTTTATTTTAACTACCCTTTTATAAAGAACAAATGTCTATGACTACTGAAACATGACGATTGTAATTTATAGCTATGGACTGTCGGCATAAAATCGATATTTGTTTGCACCAGGCAAGATTTCAATTCGAATACAGAACAAAAATCAGGATGCCGCTGATCATGGTGTTTTTAAATAATTCATAACGAAACATATTTTATCTACACTCGTGTTATAATGTTCGAATTATGAACTCAGACTCGAACACATAATGACATACTTTTTAACATAGATGATAAAAACGAAAATTTTAAAATGGAAACTGTCACATAATGACCATTATGCAACAGGTTGGACGCATTATGCAACATTTATTTTTTCTTATAAACGCACAAAACTATGGCAAATGTTTTCCAGACAGCCAACAATAAATAAAATTAATATTTTTTTTTGTTTTATTTCTTTGAATAATGAGTGTAGGTAAAGTAGTAAAAAACTCGTCAAAGCTCGTCATTTAATTACCTATATTATGTGACAGTTACATAAACTACTTTTAACATGACATTTATATCAACATTCAAAGAACGTAAAACATATTATTAAAAATGTTTACGTATAAAAAGGCATCATCAGTAAATATACAAGTCATCTCTTTATTGGCAAAGGTAGAACGGATTTGATTCGATCGTTAATTATCAGTAAGATCGATACGTCTCGCTTTGATTCACCGCAATAAAAAGGTATTTTTTAAGGAAACCACACTCCTTTAAAGTCGAACGATATCCTTCCTTGAATTGTAATATTATCGAATGGATTTTGCGCTATAAAAAACGGTGTAACTAGTTTTGTGTAACAATTGTATGTTGCGTGTAAGTGTATTTGAAATATGAGACAAACTTGTGTGATAAACTATGAGATTTTCATCGGAGTTATAAATATTCTAAACTAGGTTGTATGTTTTTAGTTCTTTGCCTTTTCTAATAAAAAAAAGACGTGTGGCACTCGGGGACTGCCGCGGTAAAGCTATTGCATAGCATTTTGTATCAACTTATGCAATTATAATTTTATTTATTTATTTTATTCATGCAGTATTTCTTTTTCTTTGATATTAATTCAAGTTACACTTTTTGAGCGCGGTGACCGATAAGAAAACAAATCTTTCTATTATTAAATAAATAAAAATCGCACGCACACAACGCCGTGTCGAAGACTGCCGAACTGAAACGACGTTAGACGATGCACGGCCTTCAAGCCACACCTTGCGCATCGGAGTGGGGAGCGTGAGGTTTTTTCGTTACGGAATTTCTGGATTCGGTCCCCGCGCTCAAGGCCCGCGATAGAAGCTATGCAATAGCTTAAAAATGTGAGGAAATAGAAATATGGTTTTTAAATGGGATAAATACATAGAAGTTATATTATGCTTCGCATAAGTTAAATATCGCTCGCAGTCCGTATAGCACCAATGTAAAATGGTAGCGGTAATGCTGGACTATAGTTCGCGCCATATCGATGCACCACATTGATGTTTCCTCTCTGATAGATTGCTTCTAAAGACGCCCTCAAAAGTGCTGCTTGCGCCAAATCAGGATTCCTATTAGTACCATTCTTATTTTTAACATAATAACTTATATCTGTCTGTGGATTTACCGGCACTCGAGGCTGTATAGGACCAATGTGATCAGAGCTTACATAAGATCTTTTATTTCGTAATAATTTCTTCAAGGTTTTTACTTTTTTTGGCGGTAACAATTTCTTCATAAAAATCTTATCTAAATCTAAAGTTTCTTTTACGTATCGCACACCAGGTTTCCCTTTGACATATTTACTCAAATCGGGCATTGGGTCGTCCGGTATCCGATATTTAGGAGGTATTGACCGTTTGTGTATGTGATTGCTAACATCAAATGTCGATAATTGATTGTCATTTTTACTCGTGGGAAACGAAAACTCCCAAACCTTATGTTTAGTGTAGAAATTTAAGAGTTTCACAAGCGGATTGTTCTCGTCCGTAACTGAACGTTTTTTGACAGATCTGACAGGTGGGGCGGAAATGCCGCGGGTGTCAGTGGCGAGGAGTATTTCCGGTAGTGATGGGGCGCCGGCACGCGGATTCGCAGACGTATCCACTGCTTGCTGCAGAGGCAGAGACGCAGCTGGAAATAATAAAGAACATAATTTACTATAGATATATTGGTCATAAACATAACATAACAAATCATCACGCCTCTTTCCCCGAAGGGGTAGGCAGAAGTGATAAACACCCATATTTCGCCAGATATGTTAGGTCCCCATGTAACAGGTGGCGAGCCTGTTGCCATGCACCGCACAATGTGAGGCAAGCCATATTCACAATGAACTGTACATAAATTTTATTCAAACTCAGTGGTGGCTTTGGGATCGAACCCGCGTTTCCCGCGGCCTAGCGAACTAGTGCCCCGTCCGTGCCAACTCGGCTACCGCTGACTTGGTCATAAAGCCCAAAAAATAACCGAGGAGTACATGAAATGGTTGGTGAACAGCAGTATTATGAAATTTTAGGTGTTCCAAGCCCTCGTTGTTTAAAATCAAGTGGACGTACCAGAAAAGCCAATGATGAAGTGCACGTGTGATTTTATTAGACAAAGAATAAATTTTGAGCTGATATCAAATAAGAGAATATTTGTATATTTGTAGTTAGATTAAATCTTTTCTAATTTAGTCCATATTGCAATATGGACTATAATTAAAAACACTGCTTAGATTTAAGGGCTTTTAAAATAGTGAACATTGTATTTACAGTTAAGTACATGTTTTTGTAGACTGCCCATAAATAAATATACAAATAAAATAAATAAAGAGAACGGAAGGGTAAGACTGACACCACTTTATAGGAAGAAGATTAGCAGACATATGTGTCTCTTCTACACTGCGTGAGTGCCCCAAGATGCTTAGTCCCTCAATAGACCTATGTGCGGCCCTTGTGGTCTAAATCAGTCCCTTTACCAGTTCCGCCACTCATCAACGTAACGATCTGCTGTTTCAAGGAGGGCGCGTCAGGCAGCGCGCATCGCACAGTCGCTGGCTGGTCGGACTGTTCGCTGAGGCAGGAGAGGAGGCGGGCCTTTACCTCCTCGGATATGTTTAGGGGGTTGAAGGACAGGGTGGGGAGAGCTGGTAAAGAAAAATCTTTATTCACGCAAAATAGACGCCAAGCCGTCGATTTTCGAAAACCCACACGAAGACTAAAGTTCAAACTCATTAGAGCCACCCAGCACCTGGTCAGCCTCGACTCTTCCTCTGGTGGACACCGCGTTGTCAACCAGTAAGCGCCACATGATCAACGAGTGGTCAACGCGTTCTCCGCAACGAACGATCTACTCAGAACCTGCGCGCGGAAAGCGTGCGAGCAACGGGTGGTCACCAAGTGGACCACCCGCTAGCCACGCGTGGACAGCTCGCAAGGGAGGCGATGTATAACGATGTGGAGTTGATTTAATAAGCGCTTGTGCATATAAATTCATAATAATGCTATCAGCTCGAGGCGAGGCAGTGCGGGTCGGGTGCCGAGTGACTATAATAAGCTTTGACCTTTATTCGTTACATGTTCGTAAAGAAAATGTTGGTGTCCTACCTTGGTGTATAACTATATAATATTTATTGAATAAAACTAAACGCATCTTTCACTGTAACCCATGACGATTAGATTATCCGTCGGTTTCAAACTGGTGACAACCGACCTACTTTCAGAATCCACGGGTTGGAGTCCTGAGGCAAATATATTATGTGTTTTAGTGCTTACTACGGCCTAGAGCATAGATACGGCCATCCCTTTTACTTGATTTTAAGCTAGATTAGTAAGATAATTAAGGCTAAAATATCAAAAAATTATGAAATGAAATGAAATTTATTGGTTATAGAAAGATAAAGGTACATAATAATTGAATTACAAAATATTATAACAAGTATTATAACCAAATGGCCACCACTCAGCATTTGCTACAACCTGGAAGGTCACAGCGCTGATCTTCCGTAGCGCCAATCCAGAGTGCAGCGCGCGCCAACCGTCAAACCTCAAGCTGCTAAGTCTCAACTACATAAAGTGCTCAAATAGTCCAACAAAGTTGTTTATTTAATTGGTAAGGACAATTTATATGGCAAGACACTACAATAGACAAATATCATCACAAATATTTTAAAATCAATTATAAACAAAGACTTGACGGCTACTAATTACTAAATCTAGTTTTAAATTTAAATTGCCTTGGCCCTTATTGTTATTATTATATCTTACTAGGCCGCGTGGGCGGCGCGGCGGGCGGCTCCGGCGCGGGCTCGTAGCCGGTGAGGCGCGCCAGCTTGTCCAGGTACCACGCCAGCCGCAACAGCAGTTCGTTCTCCTCCATTGCGGCTTCCTGGACATAATAGTACTTTATGTAACTGTCACATAATATAGGTTATTAAAACACGAGCGTGGTTTTAAAAAACGAGCCTTGGCGAGTTATTTAGTAGTATCACGCGAGTGTTTTAATACCGAGTTATGTGCAGTTACATACACTACTTTATCTACACACTATTCAAAGAGATAAAACAAAAAATATAATTAATTTTATTTATTGTTGGCTGTCTGGAAAACATTTGCCATAGTTTTGTGCGTTTTTAAGAAAAATAAGTGTTGCAAAATGAGTCCAACCTGTTGCATAATGGTCATTATGATACAGTTTCCATGTTAAAATTTTCGTTTTTATCATCTGTGTTAAAAAGTAATTATGTCATTCTGAGTTCGAGTCTGAGTTCATAATTAGAACATTATCACATGAGTGTAGATAAAATAAAATAAAATATAACCCAAACCGCCACAATTGTAGAGAGTCACCCAATGAGTAAAATTGACAATATCTATTTAATAAAGCTGCAATAAATAGTGACATGTCAGTAAATTTGTCGAGACAGGTCATCCATGCCCATACGAAAGTGAACGCCTTATTTGTACTGTTCTGTCTCTTGCAGCATCTCTTTCACTCTTCTGTCTTCGCCTTTCTCTCTCTCTCTAGTCTACTCCAAATCTTGTGGCACCTATCCGGGCACTAATCCGTCACCTCGGTGCATATTGTCCTACCTTCAAATTTACCGAAAATGAACTTTAAATGCAGGATTAATAAGGCAAATACTTTAGATCGGGCAGTTACGAAAGATTTAAAACTTTTTGCTTATAAAGCATCAAAAAAATCGTTTAATCAATGTTTAGTGAGTTATAGTGATGTACGAGTATACCTAACAATGTAATAAATGCCCTAAAGTCGCTGTATTTGTCAACCTAACCCACTCGTAGCTTGCTACCATGCTAATGTTTAAATTGCTGACCACAGTCATGATTGTTGGCTGAATAGGATGCAGCCTGAATACTTATATAGCTGACAAAATAATTTTTGCTGCCGAAATAATTTTTTGGCAGACTACTAGAGTAAAAGTAATCAATGGCAAATAGGACAAATAAGCAGTACTTATGGCAGTGTAGGTGTGTTAGTGCATGTATGTGTATATGTACCAACCCTGTTATACTTGGCGGCGTAGGCTACGCTCTGCAGCCGGCTTGCCGCGTGCAGCACGAGGTCCGCTAGTCGCCGCACGTGTTCGCTGGAAGCGGTTGCGCGTGCGCACATTTGGCGGAAAGCGTCGGTGGTAAAGTTTCGGACGGACAGCGTTATGTTAGCTGGGAGCTCCTGTTTTGGTGGTAAAGGAATAATTATTATACTATAATTGGTACGCATTGGCTTTCGATATCGAAAACAGAGCTACCATCGCCATGGTCAATCCTTGGATGGGTGACTAAAATTTCGTGATCTGACACGACAAGACTGGATTACGATACAGTGAGATAACATCTTAGCTATAAGAGCGAACTGAGAAATGATTTACCGATGCGATTATTAGTATTAATTAATTAGCTATTGTTGAGTTAATTTTTATTTACTGAGAAGAACCCCAGCTCGTAATGTGATTTTGCTTGGGCCAAATGGCTTCTACGCCAGTTTCAGAATACAGTTCAGTTCAATATACGTCGCCATCTCTGATAGCTATATAGGTTCGAATCCTACTGATCTTACAAGACGTTAGAAGCAAAAAATTTCTAAATATTTAAAATAATACTACCAATCCATCTCTTCCCTTGGGTGTCGGAAAAGGCGACTTATGGACTTGGAACTGCACCATCCAATAGCTTATAGATAGATAAATCTTTATTCACTCAAAAATTAAACACACAAAAATACAAAATAAAATAAAGAAATACACAGAACAACAAGAACAAAATTTTGTGTGTGCTACAGAAGAGCAAAAAGGTCGTAGCTCAGTGACTGGTATTGTTCACATCTGGATGCGAGCAAAGCACTGATATTCTGCTACAACCTGAGGGTTTTATATAGCAAATAGACAATCCAACCATTTACATAGTATTCAATTGGCAGTTCAATTATAGTGACAGGCTCACCACCTGTCACGCTGAGTCCAGTCACTGCTTGGTGAAGCGCGGACTATGGCAGTGGACTGCTTCTGCGGTGCTTTTGCCTAGTCTCTGGCTAACCCTTAGGGGATAATAGTCGTGATTATATGTATGTATGTATTTACCAGTGTGAAATTGCTCGCCATGGAACAGTTCTTGGTCAGCTCTATGTATCTATCGATGGCTAGCCGGAGACCGTCGAGGTACGGCGAGCCATCGCGGATGATGCCGTCGCTGATCTGTAAAAGAGAAGAAAATTATGAGAACTTACTACAGGCAATAGCCTCTTTATTGAGGAAGGCTATAGGCTACATACCATCACACTATCTGAAAGTAAGTATTCTACGCGGACGAAGTCGCGGGCAAAAGCTAGTTCTTATTATAATCGCGAGTCATAACAACACAACAAACACGTCTCTTTGAGAGGCATTACCGCGCCCACATTTCGCCAGAAATGTTAATCCCCATGCAACAGAAGACTCACGACTCAATGTTCTTAATAATAATTTAGACAAATTTGTGAGCTCTTAATTGCCCATCGCTGAGCATGGCTTCTATCCTAGTACACCATTGTCCAGATTAGGGATGTTGCGAACATTCGTATCTGCATCCGCAAATGCGGAACTTCCGCATAGATTCGGACATCTGCATCTGCATCCGCATGCGCATTAATCAGTGCGGATGTTCATGCGCACGTGACAATGGGACCAATGGGAACGTAGAAATTGGTGACAAGATTCGACACGTTTGTTGTGGTGCCTCATTTGTTTCTTGTTAATAAATCAGTGTTTGTTTGCGCTTTGGACTACGTATCATATAAATAGATATTTTAAATGTTGTTGTTATACAGTGGTTGACCATTGTGTGTAATTTAATTTGTGTGATTTAAATTTAAATCTAAATTGGTGGAGTGTTCATCGAAAGGAATTTAAGGTATTATCGCCAATAGTACGAAGATTTGTATCTTCTCCACCGGGCAGAGTTCCTAGCGAACAATTATTTTGTGGCGCGGGTTTAATTTACGAACCTCTGCGTAATCGCCTTGAATCAGAAAAGGCGGCAATATTACTGTTTTTAAAGTATGATGCTCCTATATTTAATTTCACTTACTAATATAAAAACCAGTGGGTGTTTATTATAAAAATAAGTACTTATGTTTGATTTGATTACAATAAAAATGATAATAATTATTTATCATTAAGTATAATTGTTTTAATTCTTCATTAATAGACTTTATTTACATAATATCTTAAACATCCGCATCCGCGGATGTGAGCCTTCAAAACTCCGCATCCGCATTCGCATCCGCCGATGTGAAAAAATCAGCACCCGCAACATCCCTGGTCCAGATTCAGAGTCAACGAGCCCTCCTAGCAAGAACACCACATTATGATTTGTATCAGGTTTTTATCACGTTCAACTGCCAAAGTACTATGTAATTTGACAATTGGACGTGATAAAAACGTCATAATTATCATATCGCGCTGCTCATCTTAGGCAGGTGTAGCCCGCAATGCCTTGATTTAAAGGAAGGTAAACAACCAAACGACTAACAATACAGAACAATACTTATACATCTAACCTTTTTCTGTCGTAATAAAGCATCAGTGATTACGTGTTGTTACGCAACCATTTACTAGTTTAGTTATAGGAACTGTGACGTCATATCTTATGTAAGAGATCAGTGTAGACGCACTGTGATGCTAACGTAATAAATAAATAATTTAATAGATAAATAAAAACATATAATTATTATTCAGAATATACATAATATTATACATAAATAATGAACATCCAAGACTGGAGAACAAACGTCTGAACATTCATCATCCAAACACTTGCCTCCACTGGGGATCGAACCCAGGAGCCCTTGAGATGGCGACACCTTGAGACCGGCGACGTACAGACCACTCGACCAAGGATGCACGTTGGCGTCGCAAGCAGCATGAGCAGCTGCATTCTTAGTTTGCCGACCACCGTGGTCTCATGGTGTGCACGCCGTCTTCAAGGCGTCGCCATCTCGAGAGGTTCTGGATTCGATCCCCTGTGGGGGCAGATGTTTGTATGATGACTACAGGCATTAGTTCTCCAGTCTTGGATGTTTATATTTAAGAATTGTATAGATTCTGAATATTTGTGTATTTATCTATTAAATATATTTATCCGTCATCAAGTGTCCGCAACACAAGCAGCATTAGTTGCTTGAAATGGGGCTGGTTGATGATAGGTGTGATGTATGATGATATTTATTTATATATTTATCACTTGTCTCCTTGTTTGCGATTTGTAAAGTAAACATTTATTTATAGTGTACACACGATATTTTCGTTTCTTGACATTGCGCTACGCGCTTGCTCGTGCGGCGTGGCTAGCACTGAATAGTACTCTGGGTTTTAGTGAGTTTGAAGAGTCTCATATAATCCTGCAGCGGTCCCACATTGTCACAGAATATGCTTATAGCATTCCCAAAGGGTCCTCCACTTTCTCCGGTGCGTGGCAACTGCTCCTACATATGGAACAAAATGTATGGACACAGGTTTCTAAACATACCAAATTGGGAATACCTGCCCTTAACATTACTAAAAGAGCTCGGTGGCGTAGTGGTTAGTGCGCTTTGGCTTTCAATTGAAAACAAAGTTACCTACATGGTCAGGCCGTGGATGGGTGACCAAAACTTTGTTATCTCGAGCTCCTCCGTGGTTTGGAAAGCACATTAAGCCGCTGCTCCCTGTCGCTGTTGCGACCGTTACGTGGTGGTGTTACGGCCTATACTCATGTGATCGTCCTCAGCCTATATACGTCCCAACAGTGGGACGTATATAGGCTGAGGACGATGACGAGGACGCACATTTCTACCCTTACGGGAATATAGGTAGGCGTTTTGATATGATGTATATAGCAGCAGAGGAACGAATACTGGCCAAAGACGATAATTATCTAAAATATAAATAATCCTCTAATACATACAGTAATTATACCCCACAACTAGAATCGATGTCGAACAAAAAACAATCAATAATCGCACACGCAATTATTTTACGGTCAGATGCACAAGAACAACGGAGGATTATTACTTACTGAGACATTAATGATTCAATAATAGTTCATGGTTGAAAAGGAAAGCAAGAAACCACAGATATTTATATAGATAACGCAAGATGATACTGCCTAAAAGCTACACGCTTCACTACTGCGAAAACTTATAGATCAGCTGAATCGCTGGGTCTAGGTCGCGCGTCTCTCTGGACTCTTAAGCCGATCGTCAATTCAGCTTTGCTAGAATATTTGAGCCGTGTGGTAGTGGCTCATTAAAAGAATACTACCAGCCCGTCTCTTCCCTTGGGTATTGTAAAAGGCCACTAATGGGCTTCTGCACAACAAATCCAATAGCTTATAGCGGCGACGGGCTCACCACCTGTCACGCTGAGTGCATTCACTTCTATGTGAAGCGCGGACAATGGCAATGGACTGCTTTTGCGCCGCTTTTGCCTAGTCTCTGACTAACCCTTAGGGGATAACCCTTAATAGTCGTGAATATTGGGTCCTTACCTATGAAATTGGTGTTTTTATTCTGTCTTAGCAATTTGTCCGTAACTATTAAGTTTCAGAACATTCTTATAAAATAATTGCCTCTTCTAAAAATAGACCTTATATTTGAGCTCGTATTATTTAATTTGATAATTTTTTGTAAGTTTAATTGTGTTGAAATTAGACACAAAGACAATTATTTTTAACTGCCTCCCGAATACATAATTTGATTTGCATTAACATAAAAACGATAAATAATTTTTATCAAGCGTGTTCACACACATATTGCTAAAGCTTGTCTAATGATACATGCCAAATATTATTATCTCTGGATTTGTCGTTGTGAAGAAAACTGATAAAATGTTAGTACGTAAAATGCAGACATCCCCAAAATCTCCATACAGAACACCAATTTCATAGGTAAGGACCTAATATATGTATGTGTAGAATATTTGAGCCACATAAAACTAGCCCAGCTAAATCGAACTAACTTAGGTAACTGGTCACTAACTTAGTTTTCGCTTATTTTTTGGTGGACGTATTATTTGTTTCCCAGTTTAATTCACTGAGCTTAGTTTTCTGTTAGTTTAGCTGGCGGTGGACGTGTGATCATCAGAATGTACGGTCACCACTCATTTTTTAACACCAAAAAAAATATTCTAGAAAGTTGCTTTCTAGTAGCTTCTAGTTGCTACTAATCATAATATTGGGTCCTTACCTATGAAATTGGTGTTTTTATTCTGTCTTAGTATTTTGTCTGTAACTATTAAGATTCAGATTATTCCTAAAAATAATTACCTCGTCTAAAAATAGACTATATTTTTGAGCTCTTTTGATTTGTTTTGATAATTTGTTGTAAGTTTAATTGTGTTAAAATTGGACACGGAGACAACTCTTTTAAAGTGCCTCCCGAATCATCGTTTTATTTGCATTCACTTAAAAACGATAAATAATTTTTATGAAGTGTGATATTACATATATTACTAAAGCTTGTCTTATGTCTTATCATGCCAAATATTATTATCTCTGGATTTGTCGTTGTGAAGAAAACTGATAAAATGTTAGTATGGAAAATGCAAAATTCCCCGAAATCTCCATACAAAACACCAATTTCATAGGTAAGGACCTAATATATTTGCTATGTGCCCGTAAAAAAGCCAGCCGACTTAAAAGGCCCCAAATCAGTGCATTATTTTTCTTTCCGTAATTTGACTGTTCATGTCAATAAATTGCTCTATCATATCTTGTTTCGGTAATCATGATAGACTTACATAATCACAGATATTCCTAATCGTCCACAAGTTCTTAACTAACATCTACAAATAAAATAAACTTACTTTTTTTAACATGTAGTCCCCGTGGTTGTATCCGTCGGCATACACATTATTCAAACTCTCCTGCAACTGTACTTTATGTACAGGATGTTTCTTCTCGTATTCCGTAACATAATCAGCAACACTCGTATTTTCTTTCCTAATCGTGTTATGTAAGCTATCGCCATTAATGTTATCATAAAAATACTGATCTTTACTCAACTCAGTCTCATTTTCAGTTTTTTTCGGAAATCTTTCAAAATAAAACCTTCGGACGTCCGGTAAGTCAATAGTCCACGCTGAGATCTCAGATACGAAAATCACTGATACACAAACGAGCACAACACTAGACCTTGTCATTTTTGCCGCGCTTTCAAAATGGCGGCCTTGTGAAAAAAATAATTATGAAAATTAAAAATTTTATTCACTAATACGTTGGTATCTCGAGAAACCACTAAATGCACTGGGATGGGATATTAACACACAAACGGATGTAATTTTTTGCGTAATTATTGGTTTCCCGCGCTCATTGTTAGCGGTTAGGCAAGTGCCTTCTTGTTTATTCGCGAAGGAATAAACATAAATTTAATTATCATTTAATTTACTAGTACCTAATATGAAGTTAAATGTTGTATTTAGGTAATTAGTAAAATAGAAAACATAATTTTCGTCCGTAATATTAATTTAGGCATATTTAAATATATATACATATATTTGAAAGAACAGTCACGATAAAATATTCGGTAAGAAACTTACTTTTCGCTTTCAGTTAATTTCAAAATGAAGGTATTTACAAAAAAAAATCTTAACCTTGTTTTTTTTCAATTGTTCTTGACAGATGGAAAAGGGAGGTCAACTCACACAACCCATGTTCGATAGTGAAATTAGATCTTCTGTTATTTGGTTGTATAATGTGTATTTGTATTTAATAATTTTAAACTTATTATTCGTCACTAAATAAAATTAAGCATATTTATTATATATTATAAAACCAAATAAATATTTTCTTTCTTTCAATAAACTACGAAACAATAAAGCCATTATGGTACGTAAAATAAAACACAAAATTAGCATTGTTAAAATAGTTTATTATTATATAATAATTAAAAATACCTAGTAACTTATACGATAGCGTTTGTGAAATGCGTGTTCCCTTACAAATGTGTTTGGGAGAATTTTAACATAAGCTCAAATTATAACTACACTATTACATTTTGAAGCCGAAAATTTATAATTTCTACATACCCCGTGAAGGGGCGAGAGGGAATCCAATCAAAACTATGACAAAGGTAAGAAAGTTTAATTTTAATTTAAATAATGCTTTAAGTTGTCCTTTCGTAAAGTCCCGACATCTTAAGATGCCAAGACAATATAAAAAGTATAACTTTTCCCATTTATCCCACTATGGTGCATATGGGAATAAATGGTTTATGTAATTCCAATGTCAAGACAACATAATATGTTATATTATAATGTCAAATTATTGTAGCACTTTACACAATCCAGTCATATATTTTTATATCAATGACAAGGAGTAAGGTGATTGGATAAAAATTCTGCCAGCAAATGATTTTGACCAATCACATGTTAGTGGAGAGATGCAATCTCTGACTCGCTTAAGAGAAAAAGCGTGTTATCCGTTTTGACAATCTTGACATTTCCACACTTGCTATTTCTGAAGATTCCCCACGAAGACACGGAGCCGCGCGACGGAGGGTCATGCGTCTTTTGAATAAAAAAAAACGCACAGTACAACACACTGGAATCGCACCTAAGCGCGCAGATGCGTTTCAAGCGCCTACATGCGGAGAAGACGCACGAACGCGCGTTAGTGAGACGCAAGTTATGACATGTCAGTGATCGGAGTAGGTGAATCTATTTTATGTACTTGCAATGATGGAATAATATGGATATGTAACAATTTCTTATATTTGTACAAGAATCAATAATTATTCAACAATTTCATTCTGAAGTTGTACAAGAACGTATCATAAAAATTATTAAGCTATTGCATAGCTTCTATCGCGAGCCTTGAGCGCGGGGACAGAATCCAGAAATTCCGTAACGAAAAAACCTCACGCTCCCCACTCCGATGCGCAAGGTGTGGCTTGAAGGCCGTGTTTTAAATAAATTCTATCTCTTTTAAATTACACGGCTCATTTCTCTCATAAATGCTAAATGCATAGCCATAAATATACTCGCGAAAAAGAAAAAATAAGAGACGATTGGCGTGGCCAGGCGCGGCCTACGAGATGAGTATAAGATCGAGTTGGCCATGCAAATTTTTGGAAGGAATTCAGAAAATGACTGAGTGTAAATTAAAACACGTACCTACTACGAGTATTTATTATTTTTTATTTATTTAATAATAGAAAAAATTGTTTTCTTATCGGTCACCACGCTCAAAAAGTGTAACTTGAATTAATATCAAAGAAAAAGAAATACTGCATGAATAAAATAAATAAATAAAATTATAATTGCATAAGTTGATACAAAATGCTATGCAATAGCTTTACCGCGGCAGTCCCCGAGTGCCACACGTCTTTTTTATTTGTTCCTCAAAAATTGAAACATAATTAAAAAAATCTTAAACAAAATTACTAACACGTTTCAACAATAATTTATTTATGGAAACAAAAAAAAATACCAATTTTTGTACTTATTGATACAAAGATATAAAACAATCAAATCCTGAGAATGTCCATATTAACATCAATGTATGCGGTCAATGAACCTAAACAGCTCTCTCTACCTACTCCGATCAGTGGACATGAGTCAGACCCGTCGACACGCATCTTCGCGCGTTACAATATGCATCAACGCACGACGCACCGTCGCGCGGCCAGTGTGGAAATCGCCTTATTCTGACCCCCGTTGGATTGTACAGTCAACGACAGTAGATGACCGTTTTAGTACATTGTTTTGTTTTGGCCACAGATATACATTTACATAGATAACGATTTGTATATAAGCCAAGCGTGTCACGTCTGCGGTGACGTCACAGCCGTAATTTTGAGACGGGAGATGTTAGCAACACTAGAAAATATTTGTATTATTTTTTATAGCGACAACACGGTCCGATCTCTTCCGTTTTAGCGTTCACCCGATGTAGTCGCGGTCTTTTCTTAATTGTGTTCTTTTAATAAATATAAGGTTTAAGTGGCAAAAATTGTCTCATTTGAACGCCCTCACTCGACCACGCCTCAAGATATTTACAGTCCACCGAGCAACCCCAACAGGAGATCTAAACTGATTGAAAGATACCCATGCTGCCGATGCACGAGGCATTTTTTTTAGTTTTTGCAGCCATTCGGACGCGCGCTGTCTAGATAGCAGCGGCGATCCCCGACGTTTGGTCGGGGTTTAACACGTGCAGTACATGCATTTGTCATCTATGTAATGTACATCTGTGGTTTTGGTAATAGTGCATTCAAGTCATTATTAGTAAGTTCTATTGTGTATTGGTGTGTTATATTGTCGTCTAGCCCATCCTCGGGCGGCCCATCCCGCGTCCGGGCGGCGCCATGTCGCCTCCGCTTTTGGCGTTCTTGATCGTCTCATCCACGGATAGGATCTGAAACAAGATAATAAAGAATTATTAATGAACCGTCTTTAAGAAGTCGCAGGTTCGAGTTTGATGAGGTCACAGATTTGTATGATTGCTGATATGAAGATTTGGTGAATAAAAAAATTGCCCGGAGATTTCGATGTTGAAAACTAAGCTGCTTTCGTCATGGTCAGCCTTGGGGTAGGTGATCAGAACTTTATGATCTTCAGTTCGTGTTTTTGACGTTAAGCCGTTGGTCCCAGTTGCTAATACAACAGTTTCATTCCACCGCACTGCATTGGGCCAATGCATCGTGATGTTACGACGTATACTAGTTATTAGTTTGACGACCTCCGTGGTCGAGTGGTCTGTACGCCGGTCTCAAGGCGTCGCCATCTCGATAGGTCCTGGGTTCGATCCCCAGTGGCGGCAAGTGTTTGGGTGATGAATTTTCAAACATTTGTTCTCCAGTCTTGGATGTTCATTATGTATGTATAATATTATTTATATTCTAAATAATTATATGTTTTTATCTATTAAATATATTTGTCCGTCATCTAGTATCCGTAGCACAAGCAGCATTTAGTTGCTTAAAAATGGGACTAGTTGATAGGTGTGAATGTCTGAGGATATTTATTTATTTATATTTATTATTAGTTGAAGCCCTATGTCCAGCAGTGGGCAAGCACAGGCTGATGATGATATACCTGTGCAGCAGCTTCGCAAGCGGCGGTGATAGCGTTGATTTTGACAACGGCTGGCTCCCACACGCACGCCTCGAAGTTGTCCGCGATGTCCTCCTTCTGTATGTCTACGCCGTACCATACCGCTCCTGGGAATAATAGTAATACAAATGAAATGAAATCATTTATTCTGCAATATGATTTACATGAAATACTTTTTCACGTCAATATATTTTCCCTACTAGCACTTCGAATGAATGAATGAATGTATGGCCTGTTAAGAAGAAGTGCCGCAAGAAACTCAACAGTTAGCCTTTTTTAAAAAGCCATCATAACAAAAGGAATTTGGAACATTTTAAATATTGTGACTGTGATTTAATTTACTCAATACTCAATCATTTATTGCATTTCATAGTGTGTACAAGGTCTTACAAAATATAATTTGGATCACCATGAACCCTGTCGGGCACAACGACAATGGAGGGGTTCACACTGTGATAGTTTGTAATTTAATTTTTCATTAACAATTAATATTTAATATTATTTGTATTTAATTGATTGGTTTATCTATATTTATTTAAATATTATTCATGTAATAATTTAAAGTGTAATAACATTTTCTAATTAATAGTTCTTTTAATAGCCTTATACTCTTCTTATCATTACTTTCATTTTTTATACATTCTGGTATATTATTATATATTTTACTGGTCATAGATAAAGGGCCCGACGAATGTATATTTAGGCTAGAGGTCGGAAGCACTAATTTGTTTTTTGTCTTACGCACTTAGAGCTACACGCTAAGTGAGTAAGACATTTTTAGTTGATCTCGTTTGGTATAAAGCTCTGGGTGTTTTACTCTTGGTCCTTACCTATGATATTGGTGTTTTGTATGGAGATTTTGGGGATGTCTGCATTTTACGTACTAACATTTTATCAGTTTTCTTCACAACAACAAATCCAGAGATAATAATATTTGGCATGTATCATTAGACAAGCTTTAGCAATATGTGTGTGAAAAAAAAATTCATGAAAAATTATTCATCGTTTTTACGTTAATGCAAATCAAATGATGTATTCGGGAGGCAGTTAAAAATTGTCATTGTGTCTAATTTTAACACAATCAAACTTACAAAAAATTATCAAATTAAATAATACGAGCCCAAATATATGGTCTATTAAGAAGAGGCAAATATTTTATAAGAATGTTCTGAAACTCAATAGTTACGGACAAATTGCTAAGCAATTAAAAACACCAATTTCATAGGTAAGGACGCAATATATGCTTGGAGGTGTCGTGATGTTTATTTGTAATTACCTTGATGATGCTTCTGCCGCAGCTTGTTGAGCAGGTTGGTGGCGTCGAAGCCGGCGTTGTCGCACAGCTGCCGCGGGATGGCCTCGAAGGCTCGCGCCGCGCCGCCCAGCAGCAGCTGCTCCTTGCCCGCCACCGTCTTGGAGTACTCGCGGAGGTGCCGGGATATCTCCATATCGATCGCGCCGCCGCCTGCCCGAACAGATTACATTCATTATAAAATACATACATACATCACGTCCATACCCCCGAAGGGGTGGGCAGAGGTGAACTAGCACCCACGTTTCGCCAATTATGTATTAATAATAAATAAATATCCTCAGGCATTCACACCTATCAGATAGCCCCATTTTAAGCAACTAATGCTGCTTGTGTTACGACACTAGATGACGGACAAATATATTTAATAGATAAATATATATAATTATTGGGATATACATTTTTTTTTTTATTTATTTATTCCAATAATACACAATACGTTGGCATTTACATTAATCTGCCAAACTGTTAAAAAGTTTGTCGGCAGTAGTCCTCGTGGATGGTTACATTACACGCATTACATGTAGATTATGTATACAATATCATATATGTTTGTTTAAGTACTTCTAACATAATATAATACATAAATAATGAACATCCAAGACTAGAGAATAAATGCCTGATAATTGATCACCCAAACATTTGCCCCCCACTGGGGATCGAACCCAGAACCTCTCGAGATGGCGACGCCTTGAGACCGGCGTACAGACCACTTGACCACGGAGGTCGACAAATTGCTCACCCGTTACCGCATCCTGATGAATAAAAATAAAAAAATCCTCTTCCGCTATCGCTTCCTCAAAATTTAAAGAGGAGTTTGAGAGGATTTTTACTGCCTGGAAAATGCGCATGAGCCGAGCATGGGTAGCGAGCAAGCCATCCCCTCCTTCTCGCTTGTTATAACTTGACAATGCATATTTCTTTACTGAGAGTGTTTGTCACTGAACTCCCAGAAGGCTGGAATGATTTTGATGAAATATCGTGTGTTGAATACACACAAATTATCATCACCTGTTCCTCATCACTTGTTTATTACATTATGACAAGCTCTTGGCCTTCACCTCACCTGATGGTAAGTCACGATAAGGCCGAAGGTGGAAGCGAGCTTCACCTGTAATCCTCAACCACTGAGGAACTGGCTATCTTACCTCTGATTGAAACACAGCAATGCTTGTAACATTGTTATTATGGCGACAGATCCTACCAGAAACCAAACCGACCCCTGACCCCGTGGGGAATCGAACCCCGGACCTTCCGATCAACACCCGGTGGCGTCAACCACTAGACCGGAATGGTGGTTAAAAACGTAAAAAAAGTTGAGTCATGAATAGAATTAATAGAACCTATTTGTATTAAAGACCTATTCTTGTGTAAACTTATGTGACTAATATAATAATAATTGTAATGTGATTTTATTTAAATATGGTACGCCCGAAAACAGCAATCTGTTGATACCAATTTTAAATGTAGCACCCATTGTACACAGAATGACAATAAATTTTTATCATATTTAAAAAACTCAAACTAAACCATTGTAAAAAGAATCGGAAAATACCGGAAAACTGCTGTGTCCCTAGCATCTGCCGTCTCGCTCACTCACCCGCGACCACCGCGTCGTTCTTGATCGTTCTGCGCACGATCATGATGGCGTCGTGCAGGGATCGCTCTGTTTCCTCCAGGAACTGCTCCGCTCCTCCTCGAAGGATGAGAGTGCAGGTCTTGGCGGCGGGGCAACCTGGATATAGGGCATACGCGCTTAGTATTAGGTTCTTACCTAGGAAATTGGCGTTTTGTATGGAGATTTCGGGGAAGATCATATTTTCCATACTAACATTTGTTCAGTTTGACAACGGCAAATCCAAAAGTAATAAATTAGGAATATATCATAAGTCAAGCTTAAATAATGTGTATTACATCACATTTTCTAAAAATTATTAATCTGTTTCATGTAAATGCAAATTAAATGGTGAATTCGAGAGAAATTAAAAAGGATTTGTGTTGGGGTCGTATTTTATCACATTAAACTTATAAAACAATTAGAAAAAGAAAACATCGTCCTCAGCCTACATACGTCCCATTGCTGGGCACAGGCCTTCTTCATGGAGAAACACATGAGTATGGGCCGTAACACCACCACGCTGGCCCAATGCGGGTTATTCCGAAGCACAAAGGAGTTCGAGATCACAAAGCAACATAACAACTTAAAAAATATAGTCTATTTCTAAGAGGAAATAATTTTATAACAATGATCTGAAATTTTATACTAACAAACAACATAGTACGGGAGAAACAATCGCCAATTTCATCGGTACAGTGGGTCATATAAGTGATTAACCACTTATGACTAAAGAACAATGGCAGATCCCCACACATGATTTGATTTCACCAAAAATTTTTGCCTTTACAAAAAAAAAAATGCAAAATCAATTCTAAATTACATTTTGAGGAATAGTATTAAACATTATGTCAATAGGAAGTCTGGAAACAAAGATATTTCATTTTAAATAATCCAATACAAGTGCACAATCGTAGTCCGTAAATCACAGCGGTATTTCAACAAGTAGGCATTCAATGGGAGCCCTGAGGTAAGCACGAGTCACACGAAGAAATGTGTCCTGGAACCTGGATGCGTTCTTGTTTTGGTTCACGTACTGTGCAACAAATGGTGAACAGTTTGCTCCGAAAATTAGAGACGCCATAGCATATTCACGAACAGGTTGACCATCCCTGCCTTTCCATAAAAATCTCAACGCGTGCTGGTCGGCTTCTCTAATTTTGATGCACAAAAACATATCTTTTATGTCCCCAACGAGAAATATCAGAGTCCAAAAAGCAGTCCAGGTCGAATAAAATGAAAATCACAATAATCGCAAGAAAACACCGAACTGTAAGCAAGAAAGTAAAGACAGACAGTGAGAAGACAATAAACAATCACGACAAACAAGATTTTATTTTAAGACAGGAACTGCCAACGTATTTAATCCCATACAGCCACAAAATCCGGATAATATTAACCATAAAGTAAATAAGAAAAATAAGTGATTTGAAGACTAATTTCATTATCGTTTAGTATTTTAAAATACTTTAAAAACAATACAAACTCTTCATTATCAATTACTGTCTAATTATAATTTACTATGGAATGGACAGTTATATATTCGGCTGAAGGCCTAGGTTCCAGAGCCATTATAATTGTCAATAACTTTGGTATCCGGTGTCGCCGGGTCAAAATAATAACTCTACACACTTTCGTTGATAAACAGACTTGATTGAATTCAGAAAACATTCTGAAAAATCTTAGAATTATTTTAGTAATCTATCTAAAAAATTGCATTTCTAAACGCATTTGTTTATTTGTAAATACGTTTTCGCCATTGTTCTTTAATGTGTCATAAAAAAAGCGATAAGATTCAACCTCAAAGTGCTGAAAAATTTTACTCCTGGAATTATTACCTTTTAAACAATGAATGAAATGCACAATTATGATTTATTTTTTGCTATTGACTTGTTGGTTGGCGTCAAAATAATAATATGTTACAAAGAGGTTGACTAAATAAGCTCCGTTCGAAGTCGTTAAACATTACTAAAATAAATAAAGAAAGCTGTCAGTTATTAGCAGTTATCAGAAAAAAATTACAAGAGAAAATCAACCCTATCGTTCTATGACGCATGAATTATTTTCAACTTTATGTTGGTCAACCACTTTTTGGCTTAGTGTACCTTTTAGTTCCTTCCTAATATTTTAGTCAAAAAGTCTCGAGTACCGAGGTCAGCCGAAAAATCATTTGGGCAGTAAACAAATATTTTGTCAGCAATATAACTATTTGGGCGGCAAAATAATTATTTGGGCAGCAAAATCATTATTTGGCAATCAGAATAATGAATTGGGCAGCATTATATATGTTATCGGTATAAAGAAGGATCAAGGATCAATTCCTAGAAAATGTATTATGATAGATATTAGGTTAGTTATTTTTTTATGAACCTTAAAAACAATATTCGTGCCATCAAAACATATTATATTAAACGAAAAAAAAAACATTTGAGTTGCTGCCTAATTAGTTTTTTTGCCGACAAATTAGAAATATTTGCTGCCCATAAGTTGCTGACCAATTAGTTATTTTAGCTGATCAATTGTATATTTAAGCTGACCAAAAATTCGAATATTTTGCTAACGGTTAAAAATAACACCCGATTATAAAGAAATCTTTTTGGTCGATTTACATAATTTAAATATGTTCAGACAATACAAATTCTGCTAATCAAAATAAATGCCTAACCAATGTTTAATAAATGACTAACGATTCGTTTATATATCCTACCCACTGATGAAGATGGTTGGTAAGCAAGTACTGGAATTTTTACTTTAAACATTAAAACTGGCTGTGTTACACGATACATCTCAATACATCTCGTTACATCTTTCCATAGAAGTCATCTGGAGATCACACACGGCAGCTATCCATACTAATATCATAAATGCGAAAGTAACTCTGTCTGTCTGTCTAGATTCACTTCAAAACTACTGAACCAATTTAACCGAAATTTCTAGAGCCTGAGAAAGGACATAGGCTTCCTTTTATTTCGATATTCCCATGGGAACGGGTACCATGAGGGTGAAAAATTAAATAACGCGTCCAAGAAAAACGAAGAACAAATTTACACCACTTTGCTTCTAATTATAGAGTAGGAGTAAATTTATAATTCCACCATTCGAGGCTACTGTTACGATTTGAAAACTTTCAGCATTGAATAGCCTCTTTATTGAGGAAGGCTATAGGCTACATACCATCACACAGTATCTTAAAGTAACTATTCTACGTGGACGAAGTCGCGGGCAAAAGCTAGTAATGGATATTTTTACGTTTTCGTGTCTTATGGATGCTAAGACTATTGAATCAGACTCACGCGGCAAGTATATAAGGCATACTGTAAGCTATACATCTCGACATGTAATTTACATTGATGTTTATTAGAGCTGCCGTGTGTGAACTCCTATAATACCATAATTATTGGACCCGATATTTGTGCAAAATATGTATATGTTACCGGAAATGTATAATCTGATAATATTGGGATAAGGTTATTTTTTATTGCATATTTATAATGTCTACTTTAGATACAGTGATTTTTGACACAAATATTGTTTTTAAGGGTCATAAATTAAAGATTAACAATATCAGATCGTTAATTTCCTAGGAATTGTATACAACTCCTAGATTTATACATTTCCGGAAACATATACACATTATTGCAACACTGCTACTTTTGTTATTTCTAATAGGAAAAATACCAGTAATAGATCGGCAATAGCAACAGAATGCGACTGCACAATACTTAGGTATACTTAAACTACAATAAACTACATAGTAATGTATGACACCTCACCATTGGGGGCGTCTTCTTTATTATATCCTGTGGGAGGGAAAAGGTACTTGGTAGTAGTACATTATGACACGAGTGCGCTATGTTGGTCATTATGACACGAGTGCGCTATGTTGGTCATTACGCACGGGGTGCTAGGAGAAAACCGAGTGCGAAGCGATCAAAGCGCTCGTGTGTCATACGACGCGTTTTAAAAAATTAAATTTAAAGTAAAAATTTTTTGAAACGACGAAAATGTTAACAAATGTAAACAAATAAATATCTTCAGACATTCACACCTATCAACTAGCCCTATTTTAAGCAACTAATGCTGCTTGTGTTACGGACGCTAGGTGACGGATAAATATATTTTATAGATAAATACATATAAATATTCAGATTTTATAGAAAACATATATAAACATCCAAGATTGAAGAATAAATGCCTGTATTCATCACACAAAACATGGGATCGAACCCAGAACCTCTCAAGATAGCCACGCCTAGACCGGCGATAATTAAGGATATTTTTTTTTATGTTAAATAATAATTTTAATTTATTTTGAACATTGGCTGTCTGATTAATAACCTTAACTAATCTGATTAGGGCAAAACAAAACATGAACGCCATTTTAATTTTTTTTTTGAATATCTGCCATATTTGTATGGTAGTTTTTTTTAACATTTTCGTCATATTATAAAAAATACTTAAAATGTCTTAAATACGTCGTATGACACGTGCGGTGCACTCATATCATAATGCACTATTATAGGATAAGGTCAAATTAGGAAGTTATTAAGGGCATGAAAGTTTATAAACGTAATCATCACTTAGGCAGAGGTGTTTAACACCGAAATATCGCCAGACTGGTAATGTCCCCATGTAACAGGTGGCTAGCCTGTATTAACCGCGCAGTGTGAGACTAGCGATATTCAAAGTCAACTATAATTAAGTTTTGAGTAATCAGTGGTACACTCGGTGGGATCGAACCCGCGATCTCTTGAGCTAGTAGTGTCTTTCCTGACTCGGCTTTCGAAATTTACCATCAATACACCGTCAATACCTCATCAATCCTCCATCACTACCACCTCACTCACCGGTCAATAATATATCTCTCCCCGCCAACCTGTCGCTCAGGGAACTGCTTACAGTGGCCCAACGACTTATTCCTCGTGTTTGACTGATATTAATACTCCGCCAATACTGCATCAGTACCTCAATACCTCCATCAATACCTCGTCAATCCTCCAAAACATCAATTATTAATCAATATCGCTTCAATCCCCAATCAATATCACCAAACTCACCCGTAAATATATTATATCTCTCCCCGCCGACCTGCTTCTCGGTGAACTGCTTGCAGTGTCCCAACGACTCCTTCTTCATGTCCCGGACTGACGTCAACACTGCGCCGCCGCATGCGCGTTGCGTACGACGCATATCTTCTTCGGGGACGCGGCCGGCGCAGAACATATCGCTGTAAAGGAAGAATAAAACAAAATAGAACTTAACTAGTCAGTGGTCAGAATAGGAGACAATACAAACCCCTATTGTTTGCGATCACCGGCGTGCGCGGTGACCGCCAAGGGGTTAACTATATTGCACAATCATTTATATATTTTACCCATGAATCATATTATATACACCATGAATCATATCTATAAATCATCAAAACACTATCAAACCAGCGATACGAGCACAGAACTTTCGATAAGCCAAAGGTGTGAAAATTGTTGCACAATTCGATAAGTTTGACAGATAACTCTAAAGAGTGAAAAGGACGGATGCTTTTTTCGATCAAATATGGCGACTATTGAAATTGTATGCTCGCACTGCAGCTTCGATATACCACTACTATAGTCTATCCATTTTGATCTGAGACAAAAGGTAAACAAAGAATTTGTGGTTCTCAAACTTTTTATCCAATTCTGGGACAAAATAATATGGGTTCTAATTTTTTTTATAAAATAGAAAAGGAGTAGCCGTACTTAATATACCAATATCGTCATTGAATATAAACATTGGATAAAAGTCCTTTGAAAATAAAGAAAAAAAATATATAAACATTATTTATTTGTGTAATGAAGTCATGTTTTACGAGTATTAGGTATGTTAAGTATATTTAAAAAAAACAAGCTATCATTGCTATCATCCAAATGATACTAAATATTAAATATACCAAATAAATACAAAGTAAATTCAAGGTGTCATGAACAGGTTATGATTGTTCATCTTCTTTTGGAAGTATTCAATACTCATAATAAAAGTTTGAGAATAGCATTCGTTAAAGGTCTTTTTTAGTAGCAACGATTAATTTAGTAATCTAAAATTAGGTTAAAATATAACATTGAAGTAAAAATACCAAAAATTATTGAAGGTGACAAGTAATTACTTAATTTACATCATGCAAAAAGTATGTAATAATAAAATAATAAATAATCGTATGCTTTTGATAAAACTTTTCGACAATGAGTAACGACATCTTAAAGAACCCTTTTCATGGTTTGTTTACATTTTGTCTCGAATCAAAATAGATAGACTTTAGTCAGCGAAATACTGCGTGATCACATCCCCAATAGGCACTTGCTGAGCACAACGATGCCCCCCTCTCATGTAACTAAACAAATTAGGGGGTTTTTGGCGCCATTCAACCATGGCGGACATGATTTTTATTTCAGTGATTGTAATATTGTTTCGGAATGGATCTTGTTACGTATAATCAGTGTAGCTTTGTGTAATAAGTGTCAATAATGATGAACAATATGGAGGATCATTGAAATAATCGTCAAGTGGTGTGAAAAACGATGGGATTTTTATCGTGGTAATCCACCTCATCGAAGTAACACCACAGCGTCTGCCATCGATCGTTTGACGCCAAACTCTCCCAAGACGCATTGAAAAGTATTACACTTGCATTTCAATGCAGATACTGAAGACATTAAAATACCGAAGATTTGGCTGTATGGGCTTCGTTCCCTTTGCCTTCCGTACAAGGGAGAATTTTACAGCAGCTTAATCAATTAGATCGAATAAAAACTCACCGGTCAGCGAAGTACTGTGTCGCCACGTCGCCAATAGGTAACTTGCTGAGCACAACATTGGCGCCGCTCGCGTGTAGCGCCGCCAGCTTCTCGTAGAGGATCTGCCACTCGGCGTCCACCACCTTCTGGTATTCCTTCACGTTGTCTACGCGGACCTGGCAAGTGAGAATCAAAGTTTAATTTAGTCAACACATTCTACAATATATTGGGTCCTTACCTATGAAATTGGTGCTTTTATTCTGTCTTAGCAATTTTTCCGTAACTATTAAGATTCAGAGTATTCCTAAAATATAATTACCTCGTCTAAAAAAAGACTATATTTTTGAGCTCTTTTGATTTGTTTTGATAGTTTGTTGTAAGTTTAATTGTGTCAAAATTGGACACGGAGACAACTCTTTTTAAGTGCCTCCCGAATACATCATTTTATTTGCATTCACTTAAAAACGATAAATAATTTTTATGAAGTGTGATATTACACATATTACTAAAGCTTGTCTAATGATAGATGCCAAATATTATCTTTGGATTTGTCGTTGTGAAGAAAACTGAAAAAAAATTTGTATGGAAAATGCAGAATTCCCCAAAATCTCCATACAAAACACCAATTTCATAGGTAAGGACCTAATACTTAAATAAATACATATAATCACGACTATTATCCCCTAAGGGTTAGTCAGAGACTAGGCAAAAGCACCGCAGTCCACTGCCATAATCCACGCTTCACCAGCAGTGACTGCACTCAGCGTGACAGGTGGTGAGCCCGTCGCCGCTATAAGCTATTAGACGTTGTGCAGTTCTAAGGCCATTAGTCGGCTTTTACGACACCCAAGGGAAGAGATGGGTTGGTAGTATTTTTCTTAATGAGCCGCTACCACACGAACATACTTGTGAACGTAAAAATCTATGGCAACCATTCATTAGCTACCAGCAGTGCGAGTAATACAACTCTCGACTAGCTAAATTTGACAGTTGAAATCGACAAAATTGTCATTTTTCGACAGTTAATCGATGTCGGCAGCATACGTCTTGATTTATCGATCTGTAGATAAGGATCGACAAAGTTACCGTATTTATCGAGAAAGGTCGACAAACTTAACATTAACTTAACACAACGATCTTTTGACATAATGACTAAATAAAATATCGTTTAATTTATCGATTTTTTATTGTGTCTTCAATCGACCTCGATTAAGTTATTTAGACAAGTTTTATTGATTATTATGATGATTTTCGGATTAATTAACTAGTTGTATTTTTTTTGTTGAGCAAAATTCAAATATTTTGCTGCCCAAATAATTATATTGCTGACAAAATATTTGATTGCTGCTCAAATAATTTTTCGGCAGATTTTTTTTGCTGACCAATAATGTAAATGGCTGCCCAATAAATTACATCCCATTTACTATATTTAGCTACCTCAACTCTATTGTTTTTTACTGTATATCTTTAAAGATTTAAAAAAATGCAGCTAATAAATTTTACAAAATTTAAGAATCTTTATAATCTCTATCCCTTTGCCCAAGTTATTTATAATAATAATATGCCATATTTAAGAAAATAAGAATGATGAATGAAGAACGAGTGATCTGACAAGAGTGATTTGACACTTGTTATCAGGGTTAGGGTCTCGTTTTCGTGTTATTTGTATCAAGTCGTAAAAGGCGACTAAGGGCGTATTGGGTACTGCGTCTGTGATTGTGTAGGCGATGAGCTAGCCACTTGTTACTACTCTTTCGCGATTTTTCATCTGACCAACCCCAATTTTTGTATGGCTAAATGTGGTCTTAAGGAACACAGTGCTCCTTGGACTCAACCCCTACCCCTTCGGGGATTACAGGCGTGATTTTATGTATGTATCGCGTCGACAAAATAACAATTCTTTGTCGATCCGATTTCTAAATAGCGGTTTTCGACTCGACAGTAAATTAAACGCGTTGGTCGGTCAACTTTGTCGACCGTCAAGGCATGCTCGCACTGCAGGAGCCCTTGTCCTGAGAAGAACGGGTTTCTTACTCAGCGAGATTGAACTAACTCAACCCAACCGCCCAGCCGCTTGTATCGATTACAACCACAGTCAACGAAGTACCTGTACTGTCCTGTGGATGTACTTGTTACAAGCGCTCGCGGTAATGAAGTTTAATACAATGGTATAATTTAATACTGTAATTTTAAAATAATTCATAATAAACTATTTATTTGTAAAATGCATAATATTGTAAAATGTTGACGATTTTAAGTGCCGAACTTGGCCTATGAAATAAAATTATTTTGTATTTTGATTTTGATTTTCAACCTTACCACTACCGCGGGCAAAGCGGGTTGGTGGTAGAAATGGTTAAAATAGCGACCAGGACCAACAGCCTAACGTGCCTTCTGGAGCGCGGAGGAGTTCGAGACCACAAAATTTTGGTCACCCATCCGCGGCACCATGGAGTGGGTAGCTTTGTTTTCGATATCGAAAACCAAAGCGTACTAACGTTAACAATTTAACAATTGACGACGTCCGTGGTCGAGTGGTCTGTATGCTGGTCTCAAGGCGTCGCCATCTCGAGAGGTTCTGGGTTCGAACCCCAGTGGGGGCAAATGTTTGGGTGATGAATTTTCAGGCATTTGTTCTCCAGTCTTGGATGTTTATATATATTTCTATATATTCAGTTATTTATATATATTTATCCGTCATCTAGTGTCCGTAACACAAGCAGCATTAGTTGCTTAAAATGGGGCTAGTTGATAGGTGTGAATGTCTGAGGATATTATTATTATTATCATAATTAATTCCCCAAGGCCTCATATCTACTATCAGTCCACACAACCAGTTCAGTAATTGGATCCGTAGTTTTTAATCATAGGCCATATTCTGCGCAAAGGAAGATTTTCATAGAGAACATTTCATTAGACACAGATAAAACACACGTTTGTTTTTAGTCTTTGCTATGGTTCTTTCATGCTCTATGTCAATTAGTTATAGTTCTCTATAAAGAAATCAGATATTCACACCTATCAACCCCATTTAAGCAACTAATGCTGCTTGTGTTACGGACACTACATGACGGATAAATATATTTAATAGATAAATATATAAACATCCAAGACTGGAAAACAATTTGCTGTATTTGTCACACAAACATTTACCGCCACCGGGGATCGAACCCAAAACCCCTCGAGATGGCGACGCCTTGAGACCGGCGTGCAGACCATGAGACCACGGAGATCGTCAGGTATTCGACGTCCTCAGACTATATTCATCCCACACAGCACAGGTCTTCCTCATGGAGAAACAAATGAGAAGTATGGGCCGTAACACCACCACGCTGGTCCAATGCGTGGTGGTGAGTAGAAACGGTCGCAATAGCGACCGGGACACAGCAGTCAGACTAAATACTGAAAATTCGAATATAATTTAAAATTTCAAGATCTTCCTTCCATTGAAGATGCAATGTTCCTTAGGAAAAAGTAATCCTTATGATTAACTCTCTCGTCATCATAAAATACATGTTGTTTTTATTTTTCACATTTCGCGAGTTCGATTCCCGGTAGAGGCTAGCGATTTTTAATAAATCTATGAATGCAGTTCCACTTATTATAAAAAATAAAATGATGTCTTCTGTCAGTAAAACATCCTACCATCAATATTTAGTATACTTTCCCTCAATGTGGCATGGCCGTGGGACACCCTGTATATCAACGTCGTACTAACCTCGGCGTTGTCCCTCTCAGCTTTCAGCTCCAGCTCAATATTCAAGAGGGCGATGTTGCAGTCGTCATAGGATTTGGGCTGCATCTCGAAGCCAGCGTATGAGAAGGTCTTCTTAAAGGCTACTCCGTCGACCAGGAATGAGTCTTCCAGGGCACCGCCTGATACTTTCTTAATGCCTGATGGAGGAAAATAAATATTATACGTTATTTAGTTCTAGTCTTTCCCACTTTCCCAATGGCTGAAAAAAATGTATATTTTTCAGCCATTTAATTATTTGGTCAATTATTTTTGGTTGGTTGGTTAATTATTTTTCAGCCATTTAATTATTTTGTCAACAGAGTAATTAATTGGGCAGCAAGATAATTATTTGGGTTATAAATAATAATTTGAGCAGCAATATATTGCGTCCTTACCTATGAAATTGCTGTTTTTATTCTGTCTTAGCAATTTGTCCGTAACTATTATGTTTCAGAACATTCTTATAAAATAATTGCCTTTTCTAAAAATAGACCATATATTTGAGCTCGTATTATATAATTTGATAATTTTTTGTAAGTTCAATTGTGTTAAAATTAGACACAAAGACAATTATTTTTAACTGCCTCCCGAATACATCATTTGATTTGCATTAACATAAAAACAATGAATAATTTTGATCAAGCGTGTTCACACACATATTGCTAAAGCTTGTCTAATGATACATGCCAAATATTATCTCTGGATTTGTCGTTGTGAAGAAAACTGATAAAATGTTAGTATGTAAAATGCAGACATCCCCAAAATCTCCATACAAAACACCAATGTCATAGGTAAGGACCTAATATATGTTACCGGAAATGTATAAAATCTAGGAACAATCAATGAAGGATCAAGGATCAATTCCTAGGAAAGGTATTCTGATAGTAGGTTAAGGTTATTTTTTATGTCCCATAAAAACAATATTTGTGTCACCGAAACATGTATTAAACAATTGGCAGCAGAGAAAACATTTGAGCTTCTGCCCAATTAGTTATTTTGCTGACCAATTCAGAAATATTTGCCGCCCACAAGTTGCTGACCAATTAGTTATTTTAGCTGATAATTTGTATTTTTCTGCTGGTTCAATATTTGGTAACCGTTTTAATAGCACCCATAATTTTAATTCACTAAGATTTTCGATTAAATAAAAAACATCAAGACATTTACCCCCCTTCGCCTGGAGGTTCCGCCTGCTATGTTAAAGCCCCATGTAAAGGGGGGGGGCGAGAACTTGCCATGTACCGGGCAAGCCATATTCATTAAGCTAGTACTCAACTCTCATCATGTCAAAGACAGAACTGTTGTAGTTTACGATATTAGCTATCTACGAGCGCGGGATAGCTGGTTCATTACAAATAACCCAGTATAAGGTAACTTAGTGCCGTACCACAATAACATTCGGAACCGTGAACAGAAACTAACTGAAGAAAAAGTGAAAAATATTCTCAATAAATTATTAATACTAAGGACTTCTATCAACACTTTCCTGTGATTGAGGTCACGCTACAATACTGGCACAATCACATGTCAATACTATCACAATCACACATCAATACCACCTCAATCACACATCAATACCACCTCAATCACACATCAATACCACCTCAATCACACATCAATATCACCTCAATTACACATCAATACCACTTCAATTACATATCAATACCACCTCAATCACACATCAATACCACCTCAATCACACATCAATACCACCTCAATGCCATATCAATCACACCGCGTCTCAACATTTAAACTCACCAATCATATCAAGAGGCAGCAGCGGGGCGTCCAATGAGAGCACAGCATCCACCACCATCTTGGAGAAGTGGTCCTTCTGTTGGTGGATCAGTTTCGACGACATTGCTGTCGCCGCGCATTTGCGAAGGAGTTCCCTAGAATTAAGTATGTATAGTTAAGAATGTTTCTTAGTTTTTTTTTTTTAGATTTTTAGCGCTTTGAACTCATGTCTACTATCAAATTCCACATGAACGTTTGGTAATTGGATCCGTTTAGTTTTTATCATTGTAAAATTATTAAGCTTACCCTCTATAATGCGGGAAAAATGAAATTAATGGCAAAGTATGCCTACCTCTTTGGGGATAAAAGAGTGATGATATCTATAACTTTATTACATAAATAACATGAGAAAATTTTAAGTTTCAAACAAAGTTCTAATAAATTTTGACGGTTAAAAGTCAAACGTCAACGTCAGTAACTATTTTTTAAACATAGGCAAAAGCAAAACGCTGTTCCTCCGTCTGAATGACGCCATTTGGCGCTTACGACATTTTAGAATGAGCTGATCTTTAAACTTAAAAAGATGAATGAAAAAGTCGATATTTTGAAAAATCAAAAACTACGTGTCTCTTAATGTTTTATCTAGTTTTATTTACAATAACAAAATAAACACCTTCAAATTTTGAAATGTCGTCAATTGTATTCTAATCTGCCGTCACCACACGGCCAATACCTATGAGTAAATGAAATATTAGTTACCACATACCTCTGTTCCTCCGGAGACTTGTTGTCAATCTTGACGGCTAGTTCCTTCACCTTGTCGACTGAGAGTTTCGCCGCGGTGCGCACCGCGCGCACTATTATACGGGGATGTACACCTGACGAATCAGAAATCAGAATTTATTTATTTGCATATGTGGTACAAAATTGCTCTAAATTTCAAATAATGCGATAATACTTAATAAAAACTATATTTGATCTGATAGCTACATTTTTTTTACATTAGTGAAAATAATACATACATAAAATCACGCCTGTAATCCCCGAAGGGGTAGGCAGAGTCCAAGGAGCACTGTGTTCCTTAAGACCACATTTAGCCATACAAAAATTGGGTTTGGCCAGATGAAAAATCGCGAAAGAGTAGTAACAAGTGGCTAGCTCATCGCCGACACGATCACAGACCCAGTACCCAATACGCCCTTAGTCGCCTTACGACATGCTAGGCAAGACAAGCAGTTGGTACATTCTTTTTGAAAAAAAGAAAATAATAACAAAATGAATTACTAATTTAAATGTCAATTGAATGTCGTCATCGTCATCAGCCTATATACGTTCCACTGCTGGGACAGTCCTTCTTCATGGAGAAACACATGAGGAGTATGGGCCGTAACACCACCACGCTGGCCCAATGCGGGTTGGTGGGTAGTAACGGTCGCAATAGCGACCGGGACCAACGGCTTAACGTGCCTTCCGAAGCACGGAGGAGCTCGAGATCACAAAGTTTTGGTCACCCATGCACGGCCTGACCATGGCGAAGGTAGCTTTATTTTCGATAGACTAACCACTACGCCACCGAGCTCCCCATGATTTATAGTATTATTTACAAAACATACCTTCTTCAACAAATGGCTTCAATCTCTTCAATAGTTCCCCAGCAAGTATGACAACTGAGGTAGTTCCATCGCCGACCTGAAAACGACATTATAGTCAATAAATACGGTACATTTTTGTTTGTGCGTGTAATCTGGGCTTAAATAGTCATAAAATGGTTTATCTTCAATAAGATCGGTAATTGGATCCGTTGTTTATAATCATAGTAGTTAGTAATGGTGGCTAATTAAAAATTGTATATTTTCTTCATGTGTTTTGAAGGAAACTGTAAAGCTAGGTATGGCCTGTGCGAACTTTTCTCCGCAGCGGAGAAAAAAGTGGGTCAGCTTCGCGGATAAAAAGTCCGCCGCGGATTTACCGTGCACTTGTTGAGGTTAAACCTCCGTGTAACTTGAACTGGCTCCTCAGAGAGGGCTTAGAGTGGTGTCACTTTACTTTAAATCTTTGTTTTCTTGGCTGCTGTTATTGAAATTGGTGTTTTTTTTCTCTCTTAGTATTTTGTCTGTAACTATTTAGATTTAGAGTATTCCTAAAAAATAATTACCTCGTCTAAAAATAGACTACATTTTTGAGCTCTTTTGATTTGTTTTGATAATTTGTTGTAAGTTTAATTGTGTTAAAATTGGACACGGAGACAACTCTTTTTAAGTGCCTCCCGAATACATCATTTTATTTGCATTAACATAAAAACGATCAATAATTTTTATCAAGTGTGATATTACACATATTACTAAAGCTTGTCTAATGATAGATGCCAAATATTATCTTTGGATTTGTAGTTGTGAAGAAAACTGAAAAAAAATTTGTATGGGAAATGCAGAATTCCCCAAAATCTCCATACAAAACACCAATTTCATAGGTAAGGACCTAATGTCAACAACTGAGAACGCACTCGGTGTGCGATCATAGGCTAGTTGACACTATTTTTTATTGGGCCCCAAATAATTAATTACTGATAGCCATCACCATAAAAAATAATACAATTTTTTTCTGAAGCCTATAAACACAGTAAATTTTGTTTTTGCTCATAAGTGAGCAAACGCCTTCGGTCCTGATGATCTATGAATTATCTGTACCGTAGCGTTACGATTATTGTAAACAATTGCGATTGCAATGACAATTGTATGCGTGACATAGCCGACAGTTATGCTTGATTGGTTGCGACTGGCGTTTGGCGGATTTTGACCATGCGTAGTAATTGTTTACATGAAGCGTTACTCAACTAATTTTTCGCACAGATTCAAAACATGTATTAAAACAAAATTAATGTCTAAAGGTTACTATACAGTTAATGATTACCTAGAAGACAAAAATGCGTGGCAATAGTTTTCATTATGTTTTCCTATTGTAATGTAGATACTATTTTTTAGATAATAATTTAGACTATCACCGTACATATTTGTAATGAAAAATGTGGTAAACTACAGAATATTACTCAAATTAGACATCTATCTTTTTATATTTTTAAACTTCAATGACGTTGTAGTTTATGACATTTTTTAAATGTTGCAATGTAAAGGGAGGGTAGAAACTTGCTGAGTTTCTTGCCCGTTCTTCAGAACAAGGCCGCTTGGTAGTTTTGTGAACGGATGGCGTAGTTTTTCTCTTTTACGAAATATTTTAAATGTTTATGACATTCATGCGCTATGACCTCAGAGTAAACAGAACTGGAGTAGCCATTAGTCAATTTCTCAAACATTTTTTTCTGCCATTTCTTGCGGGGGGTGAGGTTACCACTACACTCAAAGCCAGCCGTTTTTACAAATGCACACATGCGTAATTCGACACACAAATTTAAATTTCACGCACACACATGCTTAAAATAGTCACGTGGGGTGTGCGTTTTGACAATGTCACAGCCGCTCTCCCCACGAGACTAGCGTTCGAAATTTGAAATCGTAGAATTCTAAAACATGAAATAATGAAGTAAATAATCATGAAATCTTAAAAATTATAATTACCAATAAAAGGTGACACCATCTTTTAGCATACTCGATGTTTTCTATTTATTTTTACAACAAAAAACAGCACAGGCAGGCATTTTTGCGGGAGCTCTGTTCGCCGCAACGTTTACAATGTTATGGCTGTCAAAATGGCGGCTCAACTAGTTTTATTAAGCGTGCAAGCATCCGATGCTTGTGCATTTGGCAGAGGGGAATGTTAGACAAAGGCTACTCCAGTTCTATTTACTCTGACGCTATGACGCATCTAAACTGAATAAATGCTTTTGATTTTGTTTTTTTATTTTAATTTCACGAACATGGTGGATAGCGTTTTTGACAGATAAAAAAAGAGTAAAAATAAAACATATTTAAATTGAATTTCTACAGCAATCCCTTATTTATATTTATCGAACTTGGTATATTTCGAACCCTTGTCTTGTACTAAATAATATGTGAATGACATATTATTTTTAATATGTGTCAACTAGCCTATTCAGACATAATCACGCACGTCTCTCTCGAGTTATAGGCGGATCTAAGTTCACCCTGTGAGTTGCCTCGTCTAGTCACGAGTCTACTTTTTCGGGGACTCGCATTTTTTTGCCCGGTCTGTTCTCTGCATGCTTTTTTAGATTATACTTTAGACTATGTGTACATGTTTGAGATGGAAAATGTGGTAAACTGCAGAATATTATTTAAAAAATTTATTTTTCTTTTAAACTTCATTGACGTTGTAGTTTATGACATTTTTTTAATATGATGCTAATGTAAAGGGAGGGTTGAAACTTGCTGAGTTTCTTGCCCGTTCTTCAGAACAAGGCCTCCTGGTAGTTTTTGTGAACGGATGGCGTAGTTTTTTTCTCTTTCACGTAATATTGTAAAATGTTTATGACATTCATAAGCATGCGCTAAGACGCATCTAAACTGAATAAATGATTTTGAATTGACTCGGTTACTCGGGGGAATTTTTTGTACGGGGTACTTTCAATCACTCGTTTGCGTTACTCGATACAGTTGTAAACAATCTGATCTAATCTGTGTGTCTGCACTTAAATAAGTTAATAATATGAATGTGTGGGTTGATAGGATATCTTAGATGGATCGAAAGAATCTTACCTCGGCATCTTGCGACTTGGCGATGTCTACCAAGGTCTTGGCGGCCGGGTGGACGATGTCGAGGAGCTGGAACATATGCATACAATTGTTACACAGATATATTTATATAAACGGCTTCCCGGGTATTCAACCGCGTGGTAGCCGTACCTATGGGAATATCGGGATAAAAAGTAGCCTATGTCCTTTCTCAGGCTCTAGTCTAGACTGTCTGTGTACCAAATTTCGATTAAGTCGGTTCAGTAGCTTTTACGTGAAAGCGAGACAGATAGACAGACAGAAACACAGACAGAGTTACTTTCGCATTTATAATATTAGTATGGATAGTATGGACACTTATTAATCTAGTGGTTTGGCATTGAATTAGGTTAGTTTCTGTTGCCCTGAAAATTACAACCCTTGGTACTGATCTCATTAGCCCACATGAGATTAGTGATGCTGAGGAGACATCTGGTGACGAAGTGTTAGACGTACCTTCATGATGGTGGCCCCATCGTTGGATATGACAGCCTTCCCGGCGTGGTCCACGATGAGCTTGTCCATGCCCCGAGGGCCCAGGGTGGTGCGGACCTGACGACAATTAAAACAATTAAAATTGAGGCGGCATTCAACTATGGCGGATGTGATTTTCATTTCAGTGATTGTAATATTGTTTCGGAGTGGATCTTGTAGCGTAAAATCAATGTAGTTTTGTGTAATAAGTGTCAATAATGATGAGCATTGAAATAATCTTCAAACGGTGTGAAAAACGATGAGATTTTTATCGTGGTAATCCACCTCATCAAAGTAACACCACAGTGTCTGCCATAGATCGTTTGACGCATTTCAATACAAACTACTGAAGAAATAAAATAGTGAAGACTGGGCTGTATGGGCTTCGTTCCCTTTGCCTTCCCTACATGGGAGAATTTTACAACAATTAATATTATTTTTCCCGAGTTCCTTCAATAGTAGAGGGTGGGATGAGGAAGATATGCTCTACCGAACTATTATTATTATTAAAACGCGTATAAAGCCGCTGTATTTTGACAGTCTATTATTTATACGGAAAGATCTAGTGAGCTGTCGCACATTTATAAACAAATAACATTTTTTAGTCTAAAACCGAACAGAATGTGACCACACGTGGTTGAACTCGGAACAGACGCGGCGATCCTCTATCTCGCTCTAGTAAATGACAGTTCTGAGTGGATAAGTAGCAAGTTATCATAACGCAGTCATCACGCCTGGCGCAACTCGTCATAAACGTGACTGGTCATTTTCGCAACTCCTCGTTATCAGTTCGTGCGACAAATTATAAAATGACCAGTTGCGACAATGGCAGGATGCGAGAATGACGAGTTGTGAAAATGACTAGTCGCGTTTATAACGAGCTGTTAGCGTGACGACTTTCCATCAATAAAGACTCGCTAGTAATCCATCTGAGCCTCAGAGTAAACAGAACTGGAGTAGCCTTTGTCTAACATTCCCCTCTGCCAAATGCACAAGCATCGGATGCTTGCACGTTTAATAAAACTAGTTGAGCCGCCATTTTGACAGCCATAACATTGTAAACGTTGCGGCGAACAGAGCTCCCGCAAAAATGCCTGCCTGTGCAGTTTTTTGTTGTAAAAATAAATAGAAAACATCGAGTATGCTAAAAGATGGTGTCACCTTTTATTTGTAATTATAATTTTTAAGATTTAATGATTATTTACTTCATTATTTCATGTTTTGGAATTCTACGATTTCAAATTTCGAGCGCTAGTCTCGTGGGGAGTGCGGCTGTGACGTTGTCAAAACGCACACCCCACGTGACTATTTTAAGCGTGTGTGTGCGTGAAACTTAAATTTGTGTGTCGAATTATGCATGTGTGCATTTGTAAAAACGGTAAACGTTATTGTTTATGTGTGCTGGCTTTGAGTGTAGTAGTAACCACACCCCCCGCAAGAAATGGCAGAAAAAAATGTTTGAGAAATTGACTAATGGCTACTCCAGTTCTGTTTACTCTGAGATCTGAGCCGATTGCTATAAGAGAGAGAAACATTGGAAAATGTGATGCGGTCAGATATAGCTCAACACTAATGTTGTCAATGATACGGATCGCGCATTTTACGACGCTGACTGTAACATGAGCGAACCTATGACCTGTCCCCTCATTGAGCGAGGCCTCATATCTACTATCAGTCCACACAACCTGTTCAGAAATTGGATCCGTAGTTTTTAATCATAGGCCAATAATCAGGGGGAGGTTTTCCTCTGTAGATATTGTTGATAGTGAATGCTACATGCTTTTAAAAAATAATAAGGACATATGTTTAAGATATACCTTCAGTAAGTGATAGTCCAACCCATGTGTATGAGAAAAGATTTATTCCTGGTTCGTCATATTCCTAATTGATCATATTTATATACCTTATTCAACACTTTCCTAACTGGTCATATTCCTGACTTGACAGATTCCTGATTCGACATTTTCCTAATTCGTCATTGCATACTCAAGTGAAATCACAATAATTATTAATAGGTATGAGGATGACCAATTAGGAATATAGCAATTTCTGCAACCATTCTTTAAGCAATTGTTTTGAAATGTAAAAAATATTTCATTGATGTTTCATATTGTTTTTTACTATTTTATCAAAAATCTATGAATTCAATTCAGAAAATCTTAGAGTTATAAATAAGGGCCATCTATAAATTACGTCACACGGGGGTGGGAGGATGTCGACCAAATGTGACATTGTGTGACAAGGAGGGTCTATAATTTTGTGACATCACATTTAAAATTTATGAAAAAATGGAAATAAAAACTAATTTTAGAAACCCGGAATCCTATAATTTGTAGATGTAAAATGGCTAAATATCTGACATCAAACTAGTGAGGTGTGTCTCACGGCTCCGTAATTTTAAGCATAACGTTTATTGTCATAATATGAAAATCCATAATATTGAAAGGCATAATCATCAAAACGCATAAAATTGCGACGCATAATTTTGAGAGTCCTAATATTGTATAGGCTAAAATTGTTTGTCATAAGTATTAAAAGGCATAAATTTGAAACGCACAACTAATAAAAAGCATAATCATCACAACGCATAATGTTTTTCTCTGCCCCAAAATGTTTACTAAATTTCTAAATTAATTAAAACTAAATTTCGATGACACAAATATAGTTTTTAAGGGTTATAAAAAAAAATAACCTTAACCTAATATCTATCAGAACACATTTCCTTGGGATTGGTTCTTTCGAATCTGGGTGATTATTCGATTCATTTTAGGACTACCTAATGTTGTGCTAAATAAAATTAGGAATTTCTATAGTTATGCTTTATAATAATATGCCTTTAGAGAGTTATGCCACTTAAATGTTATGAGTAAGAAGGAATATGTGACATGAGTGTTATGCTATTTGATGATTATGCCATTTGATGTATGACAAAAAACGATGTTATGACAATCGACGTTATGCGAAAACATGCGCTCCCGTGTCACACTTATGTGACTAGCTGTGACAAGGACAAGGGTCCAAAAATCCTAAAATTCGTGTGACGTAATTCACGGAAGGCTGTTGTGTTCAATATCAACTCTGTATCAAAACTTACAGCATCGACAACGAGTTGGCATGCATTGATGTTGGATATGAGCTGGGGCTTCCCCTGGGACTGGTCGGTGCCCTCTTTCAACAACAGGATCTGCGGTTGCTGCAAAAACAAAAAATATATTAGTTTTTTTTCTTTTTTTTCAGGGACAGAGGGCACTATAATATGGATAAGTAGCTAATGAATATTAGTTGGTATTTTTGTGAACATAACAGTAACAATGTAAAGTTTTATAATAATAAATAAAAATATACAGGTTATTGTAAAATGTAACAAGAACTTGTTTAAATGTCTTAAAAAAAATACCACTAGACTATTGAGATATCCCGACAGACTCACATATACTGTTCAACCTAAAACCAGTCTTTATACAAAGAATTGTCCAGCAATGTGTGTTAAGGTATTTAATGCGTTGCCATCGGATTTTCAAACACTACCAATAACACGATTTCGGAGAATTGTAAAGCTGTGGTTACAAGAGCGATATTTTTATTCTGTTGGTGAATATTTTGATTACTTAGATCCCTTTAATTATGTTAATATATGATGTTTTAAATGTCTGACTCTATATGTTACACAGCATGTTAAATTAAATTATTAAAATCTGTGTGGACTAACATCTATATTGTGAATAACTATAATAAAAAATAGTATAAAATTATTGTAAAAGTTTGCGTGCCAAAATATGGCGAAATGTGAGAATAATTTTACCTTTGCAAAGACCTATTTTGTACCACTTTCTCTGCAAATAAAATGATTTGATTTGATTTGATTAATATTTTTAAAACTTTACCAGTTTCTGTCATAATTGGTAGTAATTAAAAAATTTACTTGACAAAGTAAAGGTCATACGTACTGTATCTTTTTAATTAATTCTTTAGAGGATATTATAAACAACAAATGTGAACACATTTTATTATTTTCTTCAAATAATAGCTTACAATTCCTAACATTGTAAGGTCCATGGTAGTTTTGATGGGTTACAAAGTATTTACAATTGTCAAAACCATGATTTAATGTCACAATACATTAATTTCAACACCATTTATTCCATAGTGAATGTTGAAAAACTCACGTGATATAAATTTATGTCATGTTTTCTAAATCATTTGACCATTTGCTGCTCGATCGGCATTTTGTTGATGATTCATATACAATCACTTTTGTATATTTCCCGATAATAATTAAATTAAAAGGAAACAAGCTACGAGAGTAATCCGGAAATTATAAGACAACAAACATTACCTATTAAATATCAACGCAAAATCCACTAAAAATAACACTATTGTCGGTAAAAATACCCATTCTTCGAGAAGGTTAACCCTAAAAACAAAAACCTTTTCACGAATAATACAGCTAATCACGGAAAAATATACATGAGAATGTATGCTTAATAATCACACAAAATCGGTCAACACAATAAATAACTACGATAATTGCGGATTTTCACGATAATTAGGAATTTATTTACCATTTTGATATTATTTCAGATCCACCAAAACAAATTTTCGGACGAACGAGGTTTGACACTGACAGTTGTCGCCCGACACCGACCCGTGATTGTGACAGTTAGATTTAGTGTTGCAACAAAAACATTAATGCCACAAGTATAGGTAAAAATAGTAATTAAAGTAGGAATAACATTACCCACAATATCGAATCAAGTCATACAGCCCTTACTCCTTATTGGTTCTCCATGAAGGATGGGCTGTACCCAACACTGGGACGTAACCGTTGTAACACAGCACAATGTATAATAATCAATAATTCTAACAAATGCACATAAGTGACAGTCATTCAGTCAGTCATATAAAAACTGAGAACGTCCTTTTTTGAGGTCTGTTAAAAAACGTATGGTACGTACAGACGGAACCGCCATCAACCCGATGGTGCAGCGGTATTTAATGTATAAGACATGTCATGTATCATTCTACAGCCTACTTCACCTAAATCCTTGGAGTAAACAGAACAGCTACGATGAGCCTAAGCCTTATAGTAAACACTAAATCAAAATCCCTCTATATCTCCCCCTAAGAAATCTAATTCTTGCTCAAAATAATTGGATCTTCAAGAACCACTTGATAATAAGCTTGATTGGTTACGCCAATTTTTTAATTTATCAAAATTAAGAATATATAAATTTGGTTCATATGTAGCGGCTACGTCATAGCGCGCTACGATATCAAGTAACCTAGAAATGGTTGATCAGCGAAAAGTACAATAGTGAATAAATAATATTAGAGTCAAGATAATACTAGACCTACTGAGTACAGCAATAAGGCGCATACAAGATTGGCTGAGTCTGAATGTCTAAATCACGATGACAGAGTTTCTAAGAGAGATCAATATATATACAAGTTCCGACAAATTATCGTCGGACCCGAGCGTACACCTGACTCGGCGGAAGATCTTCCGTGCGCACCTTGCACGCATTGCCATTAAAAAAAAGAAAAGAAATAATTCCGCCCCACGCTTACTCTGCTAAAATAATAAAAATTTATAACCAACAACTGTATCAATCAGACATTGAGTCTTTGTAATCCACAAATGCATCGTACCCACCATCCGCGCCATCTATGAAGAGATTGCCTGGAGAAGTGGTGGGCCCACCGATACTTCGTTGCTAAAGAGGCATCTCGAACTTGAACCAAGGTCACTTGAACTTGAATCAAGGTCAGAGCGTGCATTAGCATTTTACCTTTCAGTTGTATGTACCACGCAAAAATACAGTCCACTCTTTTTTATTGAAGATTCATATTGGTAGGACCACAGAGTATAAAAGGATAAATAGATATGATTGAGATATAAGGAGTAGCTATAACCCATTTATAAGTATAGGTACCTATGTATCCTAATGTATTAACATGCTTTATGGAATTACTATAGTTCTCTAATCACTCATTACATTGTCACTACATTACATGATAAGCAATGATTTCCACAAAAAAAAACAGTAAACAGCGATTTAATTAATTTGCATCATCCACATTTTATTACTATTTTTTTAATCTTGGAGGAATACATAAATGTGATAATTTTTGTACCGTATTTGGCTACACTGGAAACGAATTCTGTCTTCTGATTGGTTGATCTCTAGACTAGTGTTGTCTGGAACATGAAACGACATATACGATATCGACTAAAACATTATTTAATCTAGAAATTAATATTACTATTTAATAAAACTGTTTTGCTCCAATGTTTACATTCCAAGAAGGATACTGAGCATGGATGTGGACGGACCTATAGTGACGGGAAGACCAAAGAAGCGATGGATTGAATGCGTGAAGAATAATATGAGAATAAAAGAAGTGGATGCTAAGCTGACTAGTGACACAGGAGAATGGCCACTCCCCAGAAAACACAACATGTGGTCAATGCACTCACCAGCCACCTCACCTCAGCATTGAGGCAGGCATCAAGGGAGGTTGGGCTGCGTAAACAGGTCGCGGCTGCGGACCTTACAACGCGATGTAAGGTACCACGTCCGTGACTTCCGCAACGATCGGTGGGGATAGTTCCTTATGGACCTCTCGCTCTCCCACCAGGCTTAACAGAGCTCACCAGAACCTTCAAATCCAAATACGAGGCTACAATGCCACCCCTCCGCAAGCTCGATAACTTAATCACCTTCGATGATGATGAGAAAGCTGAATGCTCGGCTGAGAGCCTCGAGTCTCAATCACCCAGTATCCTCCCAGTAAATCCCGCGCACGTTCAGCACATAATATTCTTTTTGTGTTTTGGAAAGCTATAAATTTAATTCCAGAGAGTTATAATATTATTATAATGACAGAAAGCTCTCTTAACAATCTGGAATTAAATTTTATTCAAACTCAGTGGCATAATGATTATACCGGTGACCTTCTTGCACGAGTATAGATGTTTTTCAAATTCGACTATACTTTCATAAAATACAACATGTTTATTTACAAAATAATGGAATTAGTTATTTTGAACACATTTTATCCTTAGTCATAATCGATAAAACACATTATTCACCATGTATGTATGATGACTGACTACAATACAATCTACATCACTAAGATTAATGTCAAAAACACCGGAACGGCGCTGTCCACTTAGTGTTCATCACTGTTTTCCTCAATTATTTTCCTAAATACATTGCCAGAGAATATTTATCCAAATAAATTAAAATTGTAAAAAAAATGAGCAGAGAAGTGGATGTAAAGGCATTGATTTCCCACATAGTATGTGGAGATGGGTTAGACAAATGCCGAATATGTATGGGAGACACATCTGAAGGTCAGGTCTTCCTCGGCGATACGGTGATGATGGACGGCGAGAGACCTGTGACTCTTGCCGAGTTGTTAGAAGTCATCACCGGTGTGGAGGTATGTTGTTTTGTTTACATTGCATGCAACATTATGCGAATTGCTTATTTACTGCAAGAAACGGAACGGCGTCATTCCCGCCATGTCAAACAAAATGGCGTCGCTAAAAGAAATTACGATAAGTTTTACATGAGATTACGATGTCGCATAATGTTGTATGATTTATTAATATGATCCTAGTTTTATTTAGAATATATTTTTTAAAACACAACAGCTAATAATGCTATATTTCCTGTGCATTTTTCTCATGTCGAGTTAACCTAACAAATCTTTTACCAAGTCAGTTACAAATTCACATTCTCTCTCACCTCAAATTATTAAAACATATTTACACCGTCCTATATTTATGGGATAAGTATGTAGCCATTTTAATAATAAGTATCTACTGTCGATCTGAACAGGCGAAAAATAAATGAATGAGAATAGTTTTCAAATGTTAGTTCATAGGCTCATATTGAGGCATGTTGACTGGTGCGGTGGTTGCAGGTCCTGGCTGATGACGTGCGGCCAAATGCATTGTGCTCCATATGCTCAGGATCTGCTGTCGATGCTGCAAATTTCTCCGTAAATTGCCGACAAGCTGAAAATCAATGGAAAATAGCTTTAAACCTTTTACAGAACATTCCATCACCAGAATTTTATACTGATGAGACTAAAGCAATTTATGCAATTATAAACGAAGATAAGCTGACAATTATTACTGAGAAGAAAGAGAAACTTCCAGAGAATAAATCTAAAATAAAGGATGTTGCTAAGACACAAGACCAACAGGCCTTTAAACAGCCTTCTAACCACCCACCTAAAAAGATTCATAAACATAAACAAAATAAACGGATTACAACTAAAATATGCCATTGTAAATGCCCCACATGTGGAAAACAATTCCAACATGCTCATAACTTGTCTTCACATCTAAAGGAATCTGGTGATTTTCTCCGAGCATGTCATATCTGTGCTCAAGTAATGCCCAGAGACGAATTGATTATACACCTAATTGAAGCCCACCAAATTAAACCATATCCTTGCAAAAAATGTCCAGCACTGTTTCATTTGCAAATGAAATACATAAAACATATGAAGTCGGCCCACACTAGTGGTGTGTGCACTTGTGGGGAATGTGGCCGCACATTTCAGTCTCGCTTTGGCTTTCGAGCTCACCAGTCTCTTCATATCCCAAAGACCTGTCCCTCTTGTGATAAAATGTTCCGTAATCAAACATGCTATCGTCACCATTTGAGAGTGTGTTGTAATCTTGATAAAAGAAAAGGATTGCATGTAACTAAAAGTAAAGTTACAGTTGAGGTCAGGAATAAGCTGAATATGAAGAAAGTCAGAGTAGGTTTGCGTGGAAGCGCCAACAAAGAATGTATCTGTGATTATTGCGGCAAGAAATTTTATGGAAAAAAGTTTATTATGACCCACATACAACATGTGCACATGAAGAACACTCACCGACCGTGTCCATACTGTGGAAAATCATTGGCTTCTGCACACATGACTGAACACATTAAAACCCATGAACTAGTGAGGTCCTTTAAATGTGATCATTGTAATTTGGTTTTGAAAACCAGGTTGGGTTTCATCCAGCATCTCAGATTACATACAGGGGAAAAGCCATATGCATGTGAAGAATGTGGGGAATCATTCTCTGCTTCATCAAGGAGATCTGAACATATAAAAAAGGCTCACAAGCCAGAGCTCTTGTATAAGCACCATTGTGATATCTGTCCAGCAAAGTTCACATTGCCATCTCAGCTCAAGAAACATCAAGCATCAGTGCATAGCATTGAAAGCGCTACAGTGTTCCAGTGTGAGGAGTGCCAGGAGCAATTCAGCAGCTGCAGAGGATTAATCCACCACAGCCGGAAACATCAGAAAGACGTAGATTTATCCCAATTACCAAAAAGGACGTATGTTCATCTTAGAGACAGTGATTCAAAAAGAAAATTCAAGATGACAACTTAATAGATTTTAAATATTGTTATTGTTTCTATTCAAATTAACGGGATTGAGGTCGTCAATCCCATGGATCCCGCTTTGTTTTAAGTAGTTATTTTTTTAGAAATCATGAAATTAAATCATAATTCATTTTAAAACTAAATTATTATTTTTTTTAACGAAACCTGTTGCGTGCGGCAAAAGGTTGCTTTCGCTACAGGTTTCAGGGCCCCGGTTGCGCAAACCAAATACCGGCCTCCGTCAAAGAGAATATAATCACTATGTTTTAACCTCCGTGGTCGAGTGGTAAGTGCTAGTAAGTAAATAAAATCCAGATGGCTTTTGAATTCAGCTTCGGCAGGGGACAAAATAGATTCATTCCTGAATTGCGAGCATGAATTTGTGATTTAAATTGTGCTTGTTGTCTTTCCTTTCCCTTAATGATTCTAAGCATAGTAAGAGAGAATGTAAAATGTTCTGTGTAGGTAAATGTTCTGACTTGTTTCACACATCATAGAATATTAATGAAGGCTGCAACTTACAAGATAATTATGGAATGTCTAAAGAACTTTCGGTCATAAAAATAACGAGAAGCTATAAATCCTATTGCATATTTCATAAAATAGACCCTTATAAATGTATGTTTAATAAACAATTTCTATATAATATAGCACAATAGAGTGTGCATATAATATAGCACACTCTATTGTGTAAAATGGTTCACATTATGTCAACTGAATATATTTAACAGGGTAGTTATTATTTAACTGGGTTATATTAATTGGGCAGCAACAAGAAGGTCAGCAAAAATCATTTGAGCTGCAAACAAATATTTCGATGCCCTTAATAATTATTTTGCCGCCCAAATTATTATTTGGTCAGCAGAATTATAATTTGGCCAGGAGAATAATTAATTGGGCAGCAAAATAATAAGTTGAGCTGCAAAATAATAATTTTGGGCAACAATATATGTGTTACCAGAAATGAATACAATCTAGGAAAAGGAAAAAAATTTGGTTTTTATGACCCTTATAAACAATATTTGTGCCACCAAAATATATATTGGGTCCTTACCTATGAAATTAATAATAATAATAATAATTATTACCTCGTCTAAAAATAGACTTTATTTATGAGCTCTTTTGATTTGTTTTGATAATTTGTTGTATGTTTAATTGTGTTAAAATTGGATACGGAGACAACTCTTTGTAAGTGCCTCCCGAATACATCATTTTATTTGCATTCACTTAAAAACGATAAATATTTTTATGAAGTGTGATATTACACATATTACGAAAGCTGGTCTAATGATAGATGCCAAATATTATTATCTTTGGATTTGTCGTTGTGAAGAAAACTAAAAAATTTTTTGTATGGAAAATGCAGAATTCCCCAAAATCTCCATACAAAACACTAATTTCATAGGTAAGGACCTAATATTTAACAAAATTTGTTTAATTTGGACAATTTAATTGTCCAATTAGTTATTTTGCTGACAGATTAGAAATGGCCTTAAGTTGCTACCCAATCAGTTAACCAATTATTTATTTTATTTATTATTTATTTAATGTACACAAATGTTTGTGTTGATCAAGGAAAAGCAGGCTGAGAAATCAGTAGCTAGGTTAGTAGTGACATTTGTGTGGCGTCAAAATTGCAAATATTTTTTTATATATTGTCAAGCATACTCGTGTGTAAATGTTATGACTACTGTTGATTTTATTCAAAAAGAAACTTAACTTGTATTATGCAAATCGTTTGCTAAGCCTGTGGCTTAAATTGTTAAGATTTAACTATTATTCTAAATTTAAAAGTTATTTTTCCGTATATTACATTACTCATTATATCTGATGAATAATAAACTCTGTGTGTTTTAATATAATATTTCACTGCACTTTTGTTGTTTTTAATGAATACTTAAAATAAAAATTTAATTAGGCCTTATTATATCATCTAAACAATGATGGGCATTGACGCCCTATTTTTGGGAAAAAAGCGTAAGGTATAGCTGATTAGCAGGGCAGACTTGAGATGATCGATGGAATGACCAAAGGGCGTTGTTCCAGGTGGAGATCGCGTCCACGCTACCAGGATTGGTCTGCTCTGCTTGCGTTGACGCTGCGACGGTAACTGCACCGTTCATGCAGCTTTGCAAGCTTGCCGATGAAAAATGGAAACAGATGTCACAGTATCTTTCTTACTTTGCAAATTCTTTGTCCGACAATTGTCGAAGCGCATTTGTCTGTATAGATAAAGAAATGAAAACCGTCGAATCTATATTTCGGGCCAAAACAAGTACAAAAGCAGTGAGCTTAGTCAACCAGCTGTTAGCTAAAGATAAAACAAGCAAGCGCTATGCTAGAGTACAAAAAGATAAAGAGTTGAAATGCCCGGAGTGTGAAAAAGAATTTCGTAATATCCAAGCGTTAAACATTCATTTAAGAGATATAGGCAGAACGATGTGCCGTTACTGTTATGAAGTCATGGCTTTTGATTCGTTAGGTAAACACATTAAGAAACATGGCAGGGCTCTCCATAACTGTAGGAAATGTAATCGCTTATTTGAAAATAAAGCAAATTGCATAAGACATTCGATTTCGTGTCGAAAAAAAGGATCCCACAAGTGCATTGACTGCGCACAAAGCTTCAACACAGAATCAAATTTAATAACTCACTACGCTTCAAAACATGTTCCTCGTGTTTGCTCTAAATGCAACAAAAAATACATCAGTAAGATTTGCTTCAAAAATCATACCCTTAAGTGTCGTGGCTCGAAGACTAATTACTCGAAATATATCTGTGATTATTGTCAACACGAGTACAACTGTAAAAATAGCCTACGGCTCCACATTGGGTTGAAACATGTCCATGGATGGAAATATCAGTGTGAACAATGCGGGAAAAAGTTCAGCAGCCTCGCTCATTTGAAAGAGCATGATAATACTCACAATAGGGTTGAGGACAGATTCGTTTGTAATATTTGCTTGACCAACTACAGTACCCGGAGAGGTTATGAACGTCATTACAAGAGACATTTTGATGAAAATGGCATACAGCGTAATTATATACCTCCAAAAGCCAGGAAATTCAACTATGTGGAAACTATTACAATGCGTAAACCGACAATCATTGTAAACCCTGTAACTAAACGAATAAGCATCAAAAATAATGCCTCAGCTTCTTAATCATCGTCCAAGACCAAGAAGATACATCAAAAAACGTTATTGGATAGTAAATTATCCAAACAACATGCTTTATTGTAATTACCTACCTGAAAATATATATTACCTGACAATATTTAAAACATAATTATAATCGATAATTAGTTTAAGGCCACAAAGTCACCATTTAATAAACTTCTGTGTACGATAATAAAAATGTGAGAGTAATTGAAATTAAACAATCTGAAGTTTGAAAAATGATTAACTGGTTGAAAAAATATAGGAATAGACTGATTGATAACGTGGTTTCAGGTGGAGTTTGACGGCAGCCTGCCACAAGGGCTGTGCCGATTGTGCTCAGAGAACACTCTCGCTGCCATAAACTTCAGGCAACTTTGCAAGGAGGCGTTCAACCAGTGGACGCAGACTATCAACTTTATAAGTACCGTACACAGCCCGTCTGCAGAAGATAAAACATTTTATGTGTTCTACAACCCTGAAGACAAAGCTGTGATAAGTGATCAAGCTGAAAGAGCGACTAAAAAGGAGCTAGCATTAATTCGTCTAAACTCTAGATTTTGTGCTCAAATAGAGGAGAAGCCCGAAATACCTCAAAAACCTGCAGCGAAAAGAATCCCGCGTTCAACGTCTTCCTGGCAATGCCCGGAATGTGGAAAAAAATTTGCTGCTGCAGTCCTCTTGAACGATCATTTGAGAAACAGCACTAAAATAGCTTGTAATATTTGCGGCTTGGTTCTCAAGAAAAAAAAATTCGCTGTACATTTGAATAAAAGTCACGGGAAGATCGTATTTAATTGCGATCGCTGCTACCAAGTCTTCGGAGACCACCTTGCGTTCAATCAGCACATGAAAAAATCACATGGACGAGACTCGCAACAGTGCAAAGTTTGTGGCAATGGATATACGAATGAAAGAGCTCTTAGCGCTCACATGAGCTCGCATTCTTTGTTTCATTGTTCCCCTTGTGGTAGGAGCTTTGAGAATAGGAAGTGTTACGTGTATCATCGCAAACTGTGCAAAGTGGCGGAAGTGCCGCCTCCTGCGAATAAATATATTTGTGATCATTGCGGCAACTCCTATGATAAGAAACCATCGCTCCGAATTCACATAATTCAAAAACATTTACACGTGTTACCGTACGTTTGTGAGACTTGCGGGAAAAGGACATCTACGATAGCGCATTTGAGATCCCACGAAAAGGTACATACTGTTGAAAGGAAGATAATATATGAGTGCCCGTGTGGCTCGAAACTGCGTACAGAGTTAGGATTCCAACTCCATCTGCGTATTCATACAGGAGAGCGGCCTTACGAGTGTGAGATTTGCGGCGATAAATTCCTGTCGTCTTCGCGTCGGTTGGACCATATAAAACGAAGACATAGAAGCAACAAGGACATGGCGCACGGTTGTACAATGTGCTCCGCTAGATTCGTCCGACCGTTTGAATTGAAAAAGCATTGTTTGTCTGTTCACTCACACGTTCTGACTCCCAACGAAACCAACAAGAGCTAAAGGTAAACAGCGTTATTAAAAATATTACTTGTATAAAATATATTTTTTTTTTACTTTAAATTAAATTTTTATATCTTTGATTACTTCTCCCTTTTCTCTCAATTTACACAAACTTGTTATAGGGACACGGGCGCAGATATCTGATTTTAATTTAGATTCCATTTTTAATGTACAATTCGGGTTTTTAGTCATATCTTTATTCACAGAAAACAGTATTATAGTTCGGTTTATAACGTTTTACTATTTTAAAATTATTAAATAATGGCTTATTTTTTCTTATAACATCATACGTAAATGCTAAAACCATTACACTATTCGTTGAAGCACACAAGACATTTTATCACTAAGGCTCGGCGCAGACGAGCCATCGGAACATTTGTGTGCCGTTTCTAATAAAATGCATGAAAAATTGTGTCAAGTGCTTGTCGATGGCCACTGTTGGCTGTGATCGGTGGCCCGTTTGCACTGAGCCTGAGATCTGAAAAACGCGGTCGATATTGCAACCGTTTCTACCAATCCGCATTAGGTCAGCGTTATAATGTTACGGTCGTATAAAAAATATATATTGCGCTACTTATACTCATGGGTTTCTCCATGCAAGAAGGTCTGTGTCCAGCAGTGGGGCATTAGGCCGATAGTGACTATAGTAAATGTCACAATTTAAAAACGTTATTTGGTTTCGCCTGGACACCGACCTTCTTACGTGGGACAAGTAAAAAAAAAAAAATTAGTAGCGGCACCAAATTTAAGCAATGACTGTTACGTAGAGGTGATAGCTGCCAATAGCTGCGCATGGGCTACTGACGTGGCACCAATAAGGAAGACGGAATGCGACTGAAGAGCCAATCGGCGCAGCCGATTGCGGATGAGATGTCATGCTGAGCGCCGATTGGATAACAGTCAGCGCTAAGATTTGTGCCGCTACTTGTAACTTTAACTAATCTAAGCCTGCCTACCGCTGTCGTAATGTAATAGAAGTGCTTTAGGTAACAAAGTGGTCCTTCCTTATAACTTCTATCTGCGGCCTGTGCTCTGTTTGCACTGCGCTGTTAGAAAAAAATATGACAAATGTATTTATATTATGAGGTGATTGACACCCTTGATTCGCTCAGTGGACAGTCAAGTACAAAAATAACTACGTATTTGACAGGTGACAATCTTTATTCCCTTGTTAATTAAGCGTCTACCTTTCAGAAGTGTATAAGTGCATGCTTTTAACTGTATAGCCGGAGACCTAGGCTTAGGTTGGGAAAATGACATCAAAATAATGTGTTTCTAATTTTCTTTCCAGCTCGAAGAAGAAAAGCTATGTCCTAAAGGCGCGTGCGTTCCGTGCACGTCGGCCGCGCTCGCCGCACAAGAGTTCCGAGTATTCGTTCGCTCTTCGCAGAAAGCCTGGCAAAAAGCTATGTCGGCTGTCAATGAAATACCAAAATCATTCGGGCCATCTGTCAAATCCCTCTGTTCTTTCGTTAAGCCTGACAATTTCCAAATACATACAGTTAAAGATTATACCGGAGGAGACTCCAAAACAATATTGAATAGATTAAAACAGAGACTGACCAAGAGAGATGCATTTGAAGAGAAAAAGCAAAGGGTCCCTCGAGCTGGCCCACCCTGCACTTGTCCGGACTGCGGAAAATCCTTCTACAGTCCATTCTACCTCCGCTCTCATCTGAGAAACAGCGGTGATAAGGAGGCATGCAACCACTGTGGTTCAGTATTCATCAGAGGAAATGAAATCAAACAACATCTCATACAAGTCCATGGGGAAACAGCAATTTCTTGCAAATACTGCCCTAATATCTTTAATAGCGATTTCCGATTGAAGAAACATGTTCAGAAAGCCCATAAGGCTGGCGCTTGGACTTGTAGCCATTGTGGGCGCAGTTTCCCAGGCAAAGCTTCGTTTGAGGTGCACAGTCAGATGCATGCGGTGCGGACTTGCCGGGCTTGTGGCACCCAGTTCACCAACCGGGGCTGTTATAGAGAACACAGGGCTAAATGTGAGCCGAATGCTCGTCCTAACCCGCAAATGCTCTCCCGAAGCAAACGAGCGAACATCCGGGATCCAGCCACCTACACTTGCGATTACTGCGGCAAAACTTACTTCTCTCGACCTCAACTGAAGAACCATATAATATGGATACACATGGATGTGAGACCTCACCAGTGCCAGTGGTGTGGGAAGCGGTTTTATACGCCTGCGCGCTTGGCGGAACATTGCGTAGTGCACACAAGGGAACGGAACTTTGAATGCGACATTTGCGGGGCAAAATTAGTGTCCAGAATGGCCAGAATTTACCATCGACGTCGACACACGGGCGAAAAGCCTTACGAGTGCTCAGATTGCGGGGAATGTTTTATATCTTCTTCAAGGAGACTTGAACATGCCAAGCGGAGACATGGAAAAGGACCGAAAATGCAATGTTTGCAGTGTCCAGCCACATTCGTTCGGAGACAGGAGTTGAAGAAGCACATGGAGAAGATGCACCGAAGCCAGGGTCAAGACTATTTCTCTAAAGTCAAATCTGTGGAGAACTGTGCATAATGAATAATATAGATTTATAAAACACAGGCCATGTTTCAGGGGTCTATTTGTGTGCAAAGTGCCTGTGAAAAGACTTTAGTGCTCAGTATCGTTTTAGACTATAAATGGATTAAAATGACTAATATTAAATTGGGTAGCATTTTTAAGGTTCAGTTCATAACTATAATGTTGTTCATAATTAATGACTGTTTACCTGAAGAACACTATTAATTTTCAGAGATCCAAATGATTCTCTGAAAATTAATAGTGTTCTTTAGGTCACTATAAAAATATTCCCAAAGTTACATCATTATATAATACGAGAAATTAGATTGGAAATAAAATGAATGCTCAGCAGAAAAATGGATTTAGGGTGGTTTAACATCTAAAATGTATTTTATATTACATAGCTGAGATAAAAGCATTCTTTTTATTGAAAATGAAGTTACTTTAGTTTTGACCCTGGACATCACATGAATTTATAGCACCCAAGGGCAGAATGTTAGTCTCTCGTTCGTCTAACGGCATTCAATGTTTTACTGTTTCGACCAAGTTTGTAAATAGATAAAAAAAAATTAAGTTTTTAATTTAGGTTTGTAGTGTCATAACTATTCAAAGAGGTTTATCATACAATTTTTACAGTTCAAGTGCAGTGCAGACGACAGACTATCCGTGACACACTTTTCTAGTCTGAAAATAGCACATAATTTAACTATATGCAGTTACGCACATTATGGACGTCGTTTGCGTTGTACTAAGGCATATAAACTAAAGATGTTAACAAGATTTTCACAGTTAACTGTTGCTCAAGGTGTAGACACAATAATACGCCTTTTTCCGTTGTGGTTGGAAGTGATTACAGATATACTTGCTAAAGATCCTGGCACATATTTCGCTTCCCCTACTCGCAACGATGCCCATTAAATTGAGATAGATTTGACCCGGCGGCGATGTTCTAATCTGAAGGAATGGGGTTCCCGGCAAACTTCTTGAACAATATAGTGGAGGGTGTAAAAGGGTTTTAGGGTTTAGGGTGATTTAAGGCGCTCCCCTCCACTGCCCAGATGTTGGCCCGATATTGCCTCTGATTTAGGCCCGGTGCACAGTATCAGCATCGGCAAGGAAAGGAATCCTTTGGCATCCCTACATGCAAGCGCACTTTGCCTTGGCATGCTGCAATGTCCTTAATGGATGCCGAAGCCTCTTTAAGCATGGCGTACCGTTCAAACTACCCCCGAGTGTTGCCTTGGCGCGGCGGGCGGCAGCGTACTGAAGGATGCCGAAGTATCCCGAGGCATCCTCAAGGCTGCCGATGCAGCAGCCTCAAGCATACAGAAACTTCTACTTTATTACCAGGAAGTTAATGTATAAGGTCCTGTCCTAATTGGCCATCGCGCGGGCGATTGTGCGTCCGTCCGATGAAATTGATCGTGCGATCAAACCTAGTGATATCTACTAAATGTCCTAATTGACGGTCGCGCGATCATGCGTTGCGATCAAATTGTCTAGTTTTCGTCGCGCGACCATCGAGATCGTGCGATCAAACATACTTGATCTGAACTGAATGTCCTAATAGACGCTCGCGCGACCAAGCGGCCGGCGGGGCGAGGGAGGGGTCAAAATACTGATTATGAAATTCACTGCGCATTTGTCTGTATTTATAGAGGATATTCTGTGATTACGTTTTCTTTTTTTAAATGCTATTTCTAATTAAAGAAATATTACTCGAAAGCAAAAACTGTGCATCTCTATCAAGAGCCATTTTGAGAGTTATCGCATCGACCGCACGCGCGATGCTAATTAGGACAGGACCTAATTCTATTTATCACCTAAAATCCTTAGCCGTGCCGATGCCGATAATGTGCGCCGGGCCTTAAGGGACGTGAGTAAAAAGTCTGCACACTGTATTCCGATCTAATTTGTACTAAAAACGGTTCTCGCGCGGACAAGGTTCAAGAAGATTGTTCAAGAAGATCCTTCGTTCGTCCAACGTCCCTCCAACTGCGCAATGTTTTGAAAAAAATGTTGGATAGATATAAAGACATTATTAAGAGCATAATATTATTGATGTTCCCTTGTGTGGAATAAAGAGAAAGATACATGCGAATTAAACCTCTTTAGCGATGCATTTTTAATGCCGTAAAATCGTTAATGTAAATTTTTAAACCGACAAAGTACTTTTTTGTTTTAAAATAACTTGGGTATTCTCTACCCTCGCCTAAGTTACGTATAAGTTCATTCTAAATTAGTTGAACTATCGATTTTATTGTTGCTGCAAAAATTTGTACTTAGATGTAAAAAAATATTAATTATAATTAAAATGGTTGTTTCTATGGAGATTGTTTAATATGATTCCCTAATTAAGGCTTAATTAAAAATATGTGGTCAATAAAAGAGTCCTAAGACTGAAGTCTTCGCGAAAGACACTTGAACTTGATCGATGAACTGAATATCGAAATAATTCCTAAATCGAAAAACTGCATTTCGATTATTCTAAATTCATAACTTCTAATAAAAATTTAAATTATATGAAAAAAGGTTTTTAAAATAAAATAATAAAAAAACTACGATTCAACTTTCTCATTCGATTAGTCAAATTTTTATTGGAAGTTATCAGAATTATCATATCGAAATCTACATTTCGATATTCCGTTCGTCTATCAAGATCAAGTGTCATTCGTGATGAAGTCCAAAGCTCTATTTTCTAGTTAAAATAATAAAAAAAACTACCTTTCGACTATTATAATTCGATTATTTGACTAACATTTTTATTTGAAGTTATTGAAATGTAGATTTCGATTTTCCGTTCGTCTATTAAGTGTCATTCACGATGAAGTCTGGACTTATGAGAAAAAGAAGGCTCTAACAATAAGTATCTAGACACGCACGGCTGAGGACGGATCATTGCCCCCGTGTACACAGGGCCGCCCGCCGGCCGGTGCGCCTGCAGGCTGCCAAGACACTAATAATCGGAATTCTATCTATAATCGGACACTAATAAAAATGTTACCGCACTCTTATAATTATGGTATTATGTGCCGAAAACCCCAGGAATTACGAAAAAGTGTCTTCTTCTTCTTCTTGCCCTTTTCCCACTCTAGGTGGGGTCGGCACAACATGTCTTCTTCTTCCATTCTCCTCTGTCACTCGTCAGCTCAGCATCCACTACTTTTATCCTCATATCATTCTTCACACATTCAATCCATCGCTTCTTTGGTCTTCCTCTAACTCTAGGTCCGTCCACATCCATGCTCAGCATCCTTCTTGTAATGTGACATTCATCCCTCCTCATCACATGTCCATACCACGCTAACCTATTGCTCCTAATCTTTTCTGTCACTGGCGCTACTTTTACGAAACTTGTACTTAATTACGAAAAAGTGTGTTGAAAAGTTTACGAACTACAAATAATATGCCAGTGAGCGAGTTCCTGTGATATTTATTTTTCGTTTCTGAACGCATCTGTCACTTTGACATTGGTGGAATAGGTACCTTTAGCTAAATTGGGAGCTTCGTGAGCTTCCAGATTTTATGTAAAATTTAAATTAAAACAATGTCGTTCCGCACTGATTTAAAGCAATTACTAAAGCCATATTATTGGTTTAATATTTTACTCAGTATGTCTTACGTTACGTGCAAACGGACGAGTATAATATGCAATTATTTGTTCCCAAGTGTTGATTGCGAGCTGGACAGTCGCGAAACGGAAATTCTATTTTTCCTAATTATCGTTGTGATGTTGAGGACAAGAAAGGCTGGGAGTGTGACCATGGTCAATTACCTCTCGTCATCATTCGTGTACACCAAGATTGCTAATTTAATTCTTTGGTTTTACGCCGATATACGGTGAGTTGAATGTTTGGTAATGCTATTGTCGGTGTATTCAATTTGTACATAATACTGCATCAAGCTATAGACCTGTAACCACCTTGCCCTAGTTTAGGCTCCAATTCACACATTGTATATGTCCTTACCTTGTGCCCAGTTAAAAATGTTAACAAACTCCATTTGAAAATACTAACAAATAATTTAATGTTGGGTATGGGAGAAGAGACGAAAGTAGAACAAATGCGGTAGAAATGTGAGTTTGTAGAAGCATGGCTGGGGTAAAACTGAGTGACAGGAAGATTGGTCTGAAAGAGGATGTAGTGACAAGAATAGAGAAAGGAATTCTGAGATGTTTGGTCATGTAGAAAGGGTGGAAAAGTAGATTGACCAATATAATTATGAATAGGATGTAAGTGAAGATAAGGGACTAGGAACACCTAGGCAACCATTTCTCAACCAAATCAATGATGCTCTTGAGAAGGGCCAGGTCAAAAGTACCCAGAATCGTCGAGCATTTGTAACGAGAGTTTGTGTAATATGTAAGATCTGTAAGAAGAAGATATATAGGATCGTAAGCAAATGGAAGGAAGCAATCTCTGCCTACCCCTGTGGGGAAAAAGGTGTGTCTTATGTATGTATGTAAAAATACCAGTGAGTTGTGAAATAAATTATCAATGTTATTATTGTAATACTAAACATTGCTACTACACAAAATAAATTAAGCCAAGTATATATTCCTTCTTGGTCTACACAACAAAAAGTTTTCATCCCAATTCTATTTTTCAATTGTTCCAGATATGGCCTTCCCTATGGTGCCCTAGTGGTCCTCACAGCTCTCCTGTTGCCCGAACCAACGTACATGGGCCCGGAGCACGTCATCTATTTCAGAGGCCCTGAAACTTTGGAAGAAGAAATGAAAAGAAATAAAAGTAAGAAGATTTATATTCAAAAAGAATGTACCAACTGCTTTGCTTGCCTAGCATGTCGTAAAAGGCGACTAAGGGCGTATTGGGTACTGGGTCTGTGATGGCGTAGGCGATGAGCTAGCATTGGGCAGGAGAAGGCGGGCGCCATAAGCCTCTCCTTCTACCTGCCCCGCGAGCGGCCGCGTGCGTTGGATGGCTTCCACGCACGCATTCCACCGGCTGCCACGTCTGGGGATCTCCCGAATATACCCGGGAATCCCCCATTAGCGCAAACCCCGACCTAGTGTCTGACTAGGTCGGGAAGCCCTGGGACCGGCTCGGAGAATTGCTTCGGCAGACCCCGGGTCGCTCCCACGGAAGGGCAAGGAGGTATATCGGGTAGTTTTAGTGGGTATTCTCGGCCGCCGCCGAGCGAGTCCCACACACGCCTTCCGCCTCGCCAGCGGTTGGTAAAAAAAAAAGAAAAAAAAAAAAAAAAGGCGATGAGCTAGCCACTTGTTACTACTCTTTCACGATTTTTAATCTGACCAAACCCAATTTTTGTATGGCTAAATGTGGTCTTAAGGAACACAGTGCTCCTTGGACTCTGTCTTCCCCGTCGGGGATTACAGGCGTGATTTTATGTATGTATGTGTTTTTTTATATTCTATTTGGAACTAAGATTTTTCATGTCGCGCCGCGCCGCCCCTCTCCGCTGTCGCGCAGGGCTAGTGCGGTTTAACCTCTAATTGGTTATCCTTGACTGAAGGGCAAAGTAACCTTAGCCTACACAGTCATGCCCTATGGTAAAATTACGTTTGATTTGAGTTCTGTTAGGGCAGTACACCTAAAATGACCAGAACTAAATTAATGTTAAAAGAAATGTCTCTTAAACTATCCGTCCGAGATTACCCTATTTAAGGGGAAGGTCACAAATCCAAACTGCATCCCCTCTACTCACTTTTTCCAATATATATATATTTTTTTGACTCTCGCTTTCACGAATTCTGCCAAAGTCAAGTCAGTCATGGGAGTAACACTAGGAGGATATTACCAGATGTTGTAGCATCTAAAACAAAACAGAAACCATCACCAATTGTGCGAATTTTTTTTTAATTACAAATAACACCAACCTCTCTACTGTCAGGTGTAACGTGGATAGTATGCGTGTACGCAGCGTGGCACCCGGCGTGCGTCAACTTGGCGCCGGTGTTCGCTGAACTCTCCGCCGCCTACTGCCTGGACAACCTTAAGTTTGGGAAACTGGATATAGGCAGGTGAGGATAGCCAATACAAGTCCCACTGCTGGGCACAGGCCTTACTACGTGGAGAGATAAAAAAAAAAATTGGAAATGTCTATTTATATATTTTTATCAATTACTAAGTACCTACTAAAATGTCAAAATTGTAATACATGTTAATTAATTACTGTTTTTTTTTTTTTTTAATTTTTTTGGGTAAAAAAACAGTAACAATAAAGCTTACATACAATGTAGTAGTATTAAACACAATAATAATTATGTCACCAGCACCTTTTACCACAAATTAACTCAAGACATTTTTATAACCTTAAAGCGAAAAGAGTTTAAAGCTATTTGTTAAAATATTCACAATGCTTTTTTTAAATACACCAGGACGTGTTGCTGCAATATCAATTGTGTTAAAATTAATGTTATATGAGTGAACTAAACGATGTAATGGGGATCGCTTTCCAGCATTTGTACGGCAAAATTGAGTTGCGAATATTTGACACATATTACGGCAGTGCGTTCTGGTGGGAACTCTATAGCACAACTTATTAACTAACGGGGTACAGTCATATCTATTATGGCACAAATCATACAGTAGTCTTGCCTCTAGTTGTTTACGTCTCAACTCTAGAGTTAACAAATTATATTTCTGAGTGAGTTCTACATAAGGAAGTATTTTATGACAACATCTATAGTGCATACTGCGAAGGAATTTTTTTTGGACTTTCTCCAGAGTTACAACATTTTTATTTATTTATTTATTTAAGCCCACTTATAAAATTACATCATAATTATTATAAGTCATCCCATTGATGGGCAAAGGCCTCCCCCCGTTTCCTCCACAGAACCTTATCTGCTGTTAGTCTCGTCCACAGCACTCCTAGACCATCAAACTGTTCCAGCTCCGTCCGCCAGCGCATGTGCGGTCTCCCGCGCCCTCTCGGTGCATGCTGTGGACACCACACTGTGCTTTCTCTGGTCCATCGGTTGTCGGTGTGGCGCATAAGGTGTCCAGCCCAGTTCCACTTAAGCCTTCTTGCCTGTACTACTGCATCCTTCATTTTGGTGGCCTCTCTAAGTCTAACGTTTGTAACCTTATCTATGCGTCTGACACCAAGAATGCTTCTTTCTATCTTCCTTTGTGTAATTTTTATTTTCTTAGCTTGATTTTTGGTTAGTGCCCAAGTTTGCGCACCATACGTGATTATCGGTAAGATACAAATATGGAATACTGTTGTTTTCATTTTAGTGCTAATATTCTTATTTTTGAAAATATATTTAAGTTGCCAGTATCTTTTCCATGTATTGGTTATTCTTTGATTGATCACCTCCTCACTTTTTTGGTTGAATGTTAGTGTTTGTCCCAAATAAGTAAACTTGTCGACAACTTCCAAACTGATCCCATCTAGTTCAATGCTCATGTTCTGGTTCTTGTTGGTCATTATCTTTGTTTTTTTGATGTTCATTTCAAGACCCACTCTTTTGCAGCCCATATTCAGCTCTGAAATCATCTCTTGAAGTTCTTGTGTGGTGTGACTGAGTAATGCTATATCATCTGCAAATCTTATGTTTGATAAGTATTGCCCATTGATATTTATACCTTTTTTTTCCCAATTCATCTTACGAAATATGTGTTCTAAAACAGAGTTGAAAAGTTTTGGTGACATGCAGTCCCCTTGTTTCACACCTCGTCTTATTTGAAATGTTGAACCAGCTTGGTCTAATTTTATGTTTGCACAGCTCTTTTCATACATATTTTTGATAATCCTTATGTATTTGTGTGGGACTCCATCTTCATTCATAGCTTGCCAGAGATAGCAATGTTCTATTGAGTCGAAAGCCTTAGTAAAGTCTATGAAAGCTATTATCAATGATTGTTTGTATTCTAGCGCTTTTTCTATCAGTTGTTGCATTACATGTAAGTGATCACAAGTACTGAAGGCTTTTCGGAATCCCGCCTGGTTGCATGGCTGTTTATAGTCTAGGATTGGGGTTATTCTATTCAATAGCACCTTGGAGAATATTTTGTAGATATTACTTGTTATTGTTATAGGTCTATAGTTGTCAATGTCTTGTATATTTCCCTTTTTAAAGAGCAGGGTGATTGTCGAATGTAGCCATTGATGGGGTACTTCTTCCTTTCTCATGATTTCATTGAAGAGTTGTGTGAGTGGTTCCAGCAAATTATCTTTGCCAACTTTAAGGAGTTCACACGGTATACCTTCTGGGCCGGCGGATTTGTCGTTTTTCAGAGAGCGCATGGCCTTTTCTACCTCGTCTGATAATATTGTTGGTTCCTCTTCTGTTTGTAATAGCGCTGGTGTGTGATATTGTTGTTCCTCTTTTGTTAATTTGCTACTGTAAAGTTTAGCGTAGAAATTCGTAGCAAGTTCCGCGATTTTGTATCTTGCTGTTACAGGACCTATGTTCGAATTATTTGTATTATTGAGTTGAGTAATCCAAGTCTTCGTCGGGTTACGGTGTCTTTCCAGTTTGGATATAGAAACATTGGATTCAATAAATCTTTCAATCGCTTTGTTTTCTTCGTTCCTTACATCTTTTCGTATAAGCCTTTTTAACGATTTATTCACGCTACGTAGTTGTTCATTTTCTTCTTGTGTTTTATTCTTTTTTTGGTTAAGACTATTTCTTTCTCCTAGTTTTAAAATGGTTTCGCTTGACAGGCTTTTCGTTTTTTTATTTGGGTATTTCAGAACTATTTGTGCTTCTTTGATCTTATTTGTGATAATGTTGTATTTTTGTTGAATGTTGTAATTGGATCTTTCTAAATCGGTTTTTATAGATTGTAGCTTCTCTGAGTAGACCCTGTTCTGTACTTCGTTTTTGTAGGAAATTTGGGAATACGCATGGTTCTTGCTTATGAGCTTTATTCTAGATTTCTTAGGCGGGAAGATCGTCAGTGTGCCGCGGACCATGCGGTGGTCTGAGTTGAAATTGAGTTTGGTTATTACTCCGGTATCCATAAATGCATGCGGGTGGTTTGTTGTAATATAATCAATTTCTGTTTTGTATTTCCCACCTGGAGATATCCAGGTCCATTTATTTGTGCACTTCTTTTTGAATATTGAGTTGAGAATTGTCATATTGTGTTCGAGTAAAAATTCAACTAGAATTTGTCCATTTTGGCTTCTTTTTCCATATCCATGCGGACCCAGTACAGATTCATTTGCATTTTGTCTCGAGCCGACTTGTGCATTAAAATCTCCCATTAGTATCAGGTGTTGCCTTTCATGTTCATTCAGTATTTCGGACAGGCTGGTGTAGAATGCTTCTAACTCTTCGTTTTTTCTGCTTTTTTCTGTTGGCGCATATACTTGAATTATAACCCATTTTTTGTTGTATTCTGGTAGGTTTAAGGTAACTCCTATAATTCTGTCTGATTTGTAGAAGAACTCTTCGATGTAATTTCTTAAATGTTGTTTGATAAGAAGACCCACTCCTCCTTTTCCTGGGGTATCTCCTTTGAAATACATGATATAATCATCATGCTCTTGAATCGCTTCTCCTGTTCTTCTCATTTCGCATATACCTATAACGTCCCAATTGATGTTTTTTATCGCCATCTCAAATTCTAATAGGCTATCTTTAGTTCTTAGGGTTCGTGTATTGTATGTTGCTATATTTAGTTTTAGTTTTCCTTTTTCTCGTGTACGTGTATTTTCGGGGGGGATGTGGGTATAATGTCCCACGGTTACCAGCCGGGTTGGGACATGTGATATAAGTTTTTGTTGTTTATTTTCTTTTTTGTGTTGAGTTTTCCGGTTGGTGTTGGTTAGTTGCTAGCTTGAGTTGGTTTCTGGTCGTGCATTTGGGTATGAGTCTGACCTTTTCCTCATAAATTCAAATGCATTCCTTTTGTTGAGTTTTTGTGGGTGATTTGTATTTCTTTCGAGAGAAGGTGATATAGGAGATTTAGTTTCAGCGCGTTTTCTTTTTTCATTCTTATTGACTTTAATGACAAGCTGGTCGTACTTGATATATGCTTCGTTTCCTTTTTTTCTCTCCTCACTTAGTTGTTCTTGTAGTTCCTTCCTTTTATTTAAAATTTCTTTAGGGAAATCTTCAGTTACGTAGATTTTATTGGGTAAGTTTTTCTTGTTTTTCAGGATATCATACTTTTTCCACTGTGATAGTAGAATAATTAGTATGGGTCGTTTGTTTTTGTCGTTCTTTTTACCAATTCTATATACGGTGTTGATTTCTTGTTTGTCTAAGGTAATATTCATGCTTTGGAACACCTTTTGAATCAATCCAATCAGTTCTGGTGTATTTTTCTCTGTTTCATTAACTCCATGTAAAATTATATTGTTTTTTCTAATTTCCTTCTCTAATCTGCTTACTTTTGAATTTAATTGATCTACTGTATTCTTGAGTTCCCGATTTTCTATACTTAATAAAGATATTTTTTCCTCGAAAGTTTTTGACAGCTTGTTAGTAATTTCCTCTGTCTGTTTATTCATTTCTACTTTCATATTTTCAAATAATAATTTTATTTGCTCATCCATGGTAATAATACTGACTTGCTTTCCGCTAGAACGTTTCGCTGGATATAGGATCGTCAATCGCGTGTCTAGGTGAAGGATGTTCTTTGTTTTTCTAAAGTAGTTGTAAGGCTGTATGCTCTTGGGTCCCTTTGCCGTCCTTCGTTATCACAATTAAAATTTGACAGGTTTGTCTATGGTGATACTGTTGACATCTTCCTAACCTCAATTTTGTAATCTCTTCACTAAATAACGGAATGTATTGATCCGTGGAAAAAATCTCACAATAACACTTGAAAACAGTTTTTGTCCTTCAAACTTCGAAGTAAAACGTCACTTGTCGGTATTTGTGCACTTTGTGAACATATAAGTTAATTTTTTCGCGGAGCTAACAGACGACGTAATCACTACAACATATTTACTATAAAATGGGTTCCAAATGGGCACAGCATACTCAAGATGAGACCTAATTAGTGATTTATATAAATAAGTGAAAGTGGAAGGCAACTTAAATTCAACAGTGGATTTCATAATAAAACCATACATTTTGAATGCTTTATTTACTATATTGTCAATGTGAAGTTCGAGATGTAGCTTGCTATCAAGGGTCACACCCAGATCTCTAATCGATTCAACTGCACCAAGTTCAGCGCCATTCAGTCTATAAGAACCAACGACCTTATTCTTTTTCTTTGAGAATAATATGAATTTACATTTATTAATGCTCAGATCTAATTTATTTCTTGAACAGTAAGCTGAAAATCTGTCTAGATCACCTTGAAAAGCATCATGCTCATCATTATTTTCAACAGTATGAAATATTTTTAAGTCATCTGCGTATAGTAGAAAGTCACAAAACTGAAAACACTCGCCCACATCATTTATAAACAATATAAACAAGAGTGGCCCAAGAATTGAACCTTGGGGTACGCCTGAACTAATAGGAACAAACTGGGATTCATAGCCACACAGCACAACCTTTTGCGAGCGATTTGTAACATAAGATTTGAACCACCGCCAAAGATTACCACGTATACCGTTGAAGGCTAGCTTATCGAGTAATATTTTATGATCCACGCGGTCGAAGGCTTTTCGAAAGTCTGTATACACACTATCTGTTTGTATATTATGATCCATGGCTTCAAAAACATATGTTGTATATATCAACAAATTAGTAACAGTAGATCTACGCTTAACAAAACCGTGCTGTTGAGGGATAATAATGTTATGCATATCGGGATATAGTATATTATGAACAATTCTTTCAAAAAGCTTCGACAGCGCTGACAGAATTGATATGGGGCGGTAGTTTTCAATATCATTTTTATTCCCTCCCTTATGAACTGGTACGATCCGCGCCTTTTTCCATATGGTCGGAAAAACTCCTTCTCTTATACACAGATTATATATATAGTGTAAAGGATGACAAATTGTGAGCGCAGTAGATTTAAGAAAGAGTAATGGGATGCAGTCCAACCCAGGTCCCTTAGTGATATCTAAGCAACGCAGTTCCTTAATTATTGCATCTTTTGAGATAACCATATTGTCAACAACAAAAGCCGAGTTTACATTAGTATCAAGTATATCACTCGCATCATAATCATCAGGGACGCATGATTGTTCAAAAACTGATTGAAAAAAGAGAGAGAATAGATTACAAATATCGTTTGGGTCATCGGCTATTTTACCGTTGTATATCATTAGGTATATCTGATTTCTTTTTTAAGTTACTAATGTGAGACCAAAAATATTTGACATTCGTCTGAATGCTATTTTCAACGGAACGTATATAATTTTGATAGCATTTACGTGATACCTTACTAAATCGATCCCTATACATAGCAAATACGCGATAATCAGACGTATTGCGATATTTTTTCCATTTTACCCAGGCCTTGCTTTTATTTTTAAAAATATGAATTAAAGCAGGAGAGAACCAAGGTGGGAACTTGTTATCCCTGACAAGTTTTGTTGGTACATGTTTTTTAATGATTGAATAAATTCGGTCATAAAATACAGTAACGGCACTCTCCGCATCATTTGACAAAAACAGTTCGTCCCAGTTCGAATTACATATATCTGTATTAATCAAAGAGTAATTAGCCTTGTTAAACTTAAATTCAATTTTATGCTTATTGGCATGAGGTTTAAACTTGTCAAAAATTGGTAGTAAAATAAAAAAGGGAGGATGGTTCTCATCAGGCGATACAAGGGGCTGCAGTGCTGGAGTCGACGCACCATCTAATATATTAGTAACAAAAAGATCTAATATCCTACCCCTGCCATTTTTACATTTGTTTAATTGATGACCATTTATAATATTAATAAAATGTATAAGATGTCTATTTGATAAGCAATAGTTACTACGCATTATTGGCTCCATGTGAGTGTTGCGATCATGCCATTCCATAGTAGGTAAATTGTAGTCACCAACTAATATAAATTTATTTACGTCAGAGGAGAGTGCTACAGTGGTAAGCATCTCAAAATGTGAAATATAAATGTCAGAACTTAGATTAGGCGGAATATATGCCCCACTCAGAACACAACAATATTTACGAGTACGGATCTCAATAAGTAGGTGATCGATAAGTGGGGATCCAGACACGGGTGCCGTCGTCCGTCGCGTAGGGCTGCTGGTCCCAGCGGCATCACCGGCTGGGTCGCCGGTGGCCACGGCTCGGCGGCGCGCTCCCATCCCACGCCGCGTCGCCACCAGCACTCCTCCACCATCACGTCGACCGCTCCTCGCCCGATCTCGATCACAACGAAATACAACCTTGAGTCTACTACCAGATTATCACCTATATCAGCATGAAGCCAAGTTTCCGTCAAAATGATAATATCGTACTCATTTGACATAATATTCATAAAAACTGTATTAAGCTTGGTTCTTAATCCTCTACAGTTTTGATAATACACTGAAAGGTTGTTAATATTCATTTAAGTGTTTGACTACGAAAAAAAAAAATGTTTGTGAAATGTATTATAAAAGTTTTTATTTAATGAATGATGCGACCTCAATGCTGAACTGCCCTCCACCATAGACCAATTCAATGAGTCTATTTGAATATTTTTATATATCATTATATGTGCCCATTTGAAATTATAAATTTTCTCTAATTGCCATATACAAGTACTGTAGTAAATTGTGCTTATTATATTTATATATATTAAAACTGAAGCTAATAAACAAAGCTGTTTTATCATATTAAGACCAAAGATACGTTTAAACCTCATAACATATATAAGTTGAAAAATATAATATCCCGTATATTTATCTATTATATAAATTACTAAAACACTAACAAGACATTCACTCACTCTCATACTAACAAGAGAAACTAATAATAATTTTATAATTAAATTACAAATATACTTATAACTGTAAGTCATTTATATGCCATATTAAGATTGATTGTGTAGGCATTAACTGTAATTTAAGAGATAAATGCATGTAGGCGTGCTTATGCAATGTGTCCTTTATTATTATTAATATTTTTTATATAACTATGTTTAGTATTAGATAGATAAAATAAGTGTTTAAAACTGAAGACGAGAGCTACTGCCGACAAACTGTATCGCAGTTTGGCAGAAGGTAAACAATTAACTTTGTATTTTTTATGACAAATAAATGAAAAAAAAAAATACGAGCCAGAACCACGCACGCCCAACGCGGTGCTGTGGGTAGAAACGGTTGAAATAGCGACCGGGACCAACGTTAACGTGCCTTGCGAAGCACTGACTAATTTAAGGTCAGATTTTAAGCTTTCACGTTGCATTGTATTAGGTCCTTACCTATGAAATTGGTGTTTTGTATGGAGATTTTGGGGATGTCTCCATTTTACATACTAACATTTTATCGGTTTTCTTCACAACGACAAATCCAGAGATAATAATATTTGGCATGTATCATTAGACAAGCTTTAGCAATATGTGTGTGAACACGCTTGATTAAAATTATTCATCGTTTTTATGTTAATGCAAATCAAATGATGTATTCGGGAGGCAGTTAAAAATAATTGTCATTGTGTCTAATTTTAACACAATTAAACATACAAAAAATTATCAAATTAAATAATACGAGCTCAAATATATGGTCAATTTTAGAAGAGGCAATTATTTTATAAGAATGTTCTGAAACTTTATGGTTACGGACAAATTGCTAAGACAGAATAAAAACACCAATTTCATAGGTAAGGACCCAATATATAAAGGTTATATGAAACGGGACTACACGCGACGTACATTATGTAGTACTCGACGTTTCGGCAGCAGCGAGCAGTAAGTAATATCTATATAATGTACGTCGCGTGTAGTTCTGTTGTTATAACCTTTAATTTAAGGTCTCCAATCCAAGGACTGAACGCAGCGAAAATAGCTTTGCTCTCAGTATCAAACAATGTTATTAACTTCTTCTCCTGTTATGCTATGGCAAATAAATTTCATTTCATTTTTGTACATTGTGTTTAAATGCAAAAAGGAGTATTAATTTGCCCTTACAGTTTGTGATTTGTTAAAGGGTGTTATTTAAACCGTCAGCAAAATATTCCAATTTGGAAAAAAAATTGTGAAGCATTTATTTATTTAACAATTTATTGTAGACACAAAAAAGGTACAATAAGCAATACAAAAGAAAACAGGTCACTGAGTACAAAAGGTAGGGCTTATTTCTAATAGAAATGTCTTCCAACCCACCTGCGAAATAAATGCTTAGGAGTAAACTGAGTCGCGTGTACATAACAATGTATACTTAAATAACAATCAATAAAATAATATAAATAAATATATAAAATAAATAATAATATACCGATATATAAATAAGTAACAACATATAATACATAAATGTAACTAACTTCAACTTCAGTTCTTCTTGTAACTTCATTTTAACTTCATCTACCTACAAAATGTTTAAAATATTTACTAAAAGCATAATTTATTTCTTTAATTGGTTTATGTTTTAGTAATATTTTGTATTCGTTTATCATGTACAAGAATAATGATTTCCGGTACCTCGGATCATTAATTCAAAACGATGGCGACATTGACAAGGATGTAACAAATAGAATAAATGCGGGATGGATGAAATGGCGACAGGTCTCAAGAGCAACGTGTGACCCTAGATTACCCCTTAAGCTTAAGGGGAAGATCTATAAATCCGTCGTTAGACAAGTTGTAATGTATGGATCTGAATGTTGGGCAACGAAAGCGATGGATGAAAGAAATCTGCACTCAGCAGAGATGCGAATGTTGCGATAGATGTGTGGAGTTACAAGAATGGACAAGATCAGGAATAAATATATTAGAGGAAGTTTGAATGTAGCGACAGAAAAGATTAAGAGCAATAGGTTAGCGTGGTATGGACATGTGATGAGGAGGGATGAATGTCACATTACAAGAAGGATGCTGAGCATGGATGTGGACGGACCTAGAGTTGGAGGAAGACCAAAGAAGCGATGGATTGAATGCGTGAAGAATGATATGAGGATAAAAGAAGTGGATGCTGAGCTGACGAGTGACAGAGGAGAATGGAAGAAGAAGACATGTTGTGCCGACCCCACCTAGAGTGGGAAAAGGGCAAGAAGAAGAAAGAATAATGCTGTAGAAACATTGTTTACTAAATAAAATAAAATAAATTAATATAATTCAAGGCAGTTCGTTTCCGTGTCTTACCTTACAGGTACCCAGAAACAGCATCCAAATACAGGGTGCAGGATGGTCCTACGAGCCGACAGCTGCCGACCGTCCTGTTGCTGGTCGGCGGAGAAGAAAAGATGCGGCGGCCGCAGGCTGACAGCACCGGGAAGCTGCAAAAGTGGGTATTGTAGGCTAGAACACGGACTGTAGGCATTAGGGATTACAAATGTGCCTGGACGGAAAATTGGAGTATTGTAATAGATAAACTATCGGCTTCATAAAGTTTATTAGGTCCTTACCTTTGAAATTGGTGTTTTGTATGGAGATTTTGGGGAATTCTGCATTTTCCATACTAACATTTTATCAGTTTTCTTCACAACGACAAATCCAGAGATAATAATATTTGGCATCTATCATTAGACAAGCTTTAGTAATATGTGTAATATCACACTTCATAAGAATTATTTATCGTTTTTAAGTGAATGCAAATAAAATGATGTATTTGGGAGGCACTTAAAAGAGTTGTCTCCGTGTCCAATTTTAACACAATTAAACTTACAACAAATTATCAAAACAAATCTAAAGAGCTCAAAAATATAGTCTATTTTTAGACGAGGTAATTATTTTTCAGGAATACTCTGAATCTTAATAGTTACAGACCTAATATCTATGTTCACTTACTTGATTGTACTAGCCTAACATTTATAAAAAACAACAATTGTAAAAAATGTGAAAAAAGAGCAACCCTCGAGTTTCTGGCTCGCTCTTCTCGGGGATGTCTGCGTTCCGAGCGAATGTAGATTCACTTATTCATAAATTGACGTTTTTAAGTGTTTGTATATCAAGCCTATAAAATAAAGATATTTTTGATTTGATTTGATTTGATCCACGGGCTCCGACTCCAACGACGCGTGTAGTCGTCGTGTCGCGTTCCCTCAACTGCCTTCTCTAGGCAGTTCAAAGCTAAGTAGCTTCTTAGTGAGACCTACTGAGTGTGAACCTAACCTACGCCCTGAGCTTAATAAATTGATTGTAACAATATTTGTTCTTTCAATTCGTTCTGCTCCTTCTGCCAGTGCCTAACACGGGCAGAGCGTGACAGTGGCCCATCCATCTCTACCCTTCGTCGGGGTTGCCCGCTGCTGACTAGTCTGCGCGCGTCTGAATGGCTGCAAAACCTAAAAATATTACCTCGTTGTGTGATAACTGGCAGAGGGGCGTCGGCGGCATCGGTGTCTTTCAATCAGTCTGGATCTCCCGTCTCAAAATTACGGCTGTGACGTCACAGTAAACATAAAAAGTTGGCACGCTTGGTTTCAATACAAATCGTTATACTTGCGTTATCTGTGTATATGTATATCAGTGGTTTATTATCTTCTGTTGGCGCGCGGCGCACTCGGTAGGTGTATGGGCCGCTTAGTAGACCACGGACACCGTACAAGAGATGAATAGGTAGTTGTAGTTAGTAAGTAGTAGAAATAGTAATTCTGGGTTGTTGTGCACGTCCAAGAGAAAGATTGCCGAAGCTTAAGTTAATATATTGAAGTAATAGTGTACCTACAGTAATATGCAATAGGCAATTCTTTCTTGAGTAGTGACCAGTAAGGCAGTTGTTGAACTAAGAGGGGGTAGAGGGGCGCAAACGCCAGCGCAGCGGGTTCACGTCGTCAGTTCGCGAAAAACGTTGAGGCGCGGAGTGTTAAGATTTGCGACACCCTTGCAGGGTTCATATTGTGAACTTTTGTTTAATTTAAGATCTTTATATGTACCAATATGAAGCAATAAAGATTATGATTATGGCCTACGATTATGAACTCGTGTTCGGGCTCGCGTTATAGTATGCCGGTTTCCCGAAGTAAATTCGGAGTCGTATCTTTTCAGTCCCTATACAATACTGACACTTGCTCCCGCTATCGTCAAACTCAAGATATATGGGATTAGACAAAAGCGTTGGCCTAATTATCTATAGCAAAATTTTATCTAAAAACGAATGCATTGTCTAATTAGCCGTAACTATAGCGATGGTCAAAAGGCATTTCCTTAGCAGCTCAGAGCAAAAATAATTCGTTTACTCAAGAGATTGATTAAATCCGAGCTTTACAAGTCTTCTTCTTTCTCTTGCTATATTTTATTTGGGATCGGTGAAACACGTCTTCTTCTTCAACTCCCTCCTATAACTCGCCTACTACCCACTCCCTTTCTCATCATATCATCATTCACGCAATCCATCCATCTTTCCTTCGGTCTTCCTCTCTTCTGAGTTTACAAATAATGAACCTAATAATTAAAGTGAGAAATTAGTGATTTTTATCTATTTCTAATCTTAATAATTTGGTTCACCAGGTTCTTATTCTCAAAAGACAACATTAAGGCAGCGTTTGACCTCGACGGCATCTACCAACAGTGTAAAGAGAAGCTGGCCGCAGCGAAGAACAACAAAAAAACCGAGTAGAACGCCAGTAGATCGAGTAGACTGAAAAGACCATGAAATATTTTGACAAATTCTTGCACAATTATTTAGGGGCTTATCCTTATTTTAATGCCAGTGGTTACAAAGTTGAATTTGACATCGGTTAACAAAAATTACTCTTTTTATAAAAGATGAGATCGCTGAGAGCATGAGAGCATGACATAAGTTAGAAAGAGACTTACTCGAAATTTATATGAATTTGTCACTGGAATCATCTTACGTGACAAGACCTTAGAAGACGGAATATTGAAGTTATAACCTGACCAGGTATATCAAAAACCTGCTCTGAGGGCGCCAGAAATTTTCTTGTTATTGCAACACTAAAAATTCTTTTGTTTTTAAAGTGAAATTTTCTAAACTCTTATTTTTACATAAAAATAATAGCTTAGTTTAACATCCTGAGCACTAAAATGCAGAAAACAATGAAAATGAAATTAAAAAAACCGAATTATATAATGATTTAAGTGGATTAGACAAAAAAAACACGTAACATTTGACATTGCAAAATGAATTGACGGCTAAAGTTACTGTTGCACTAAAATAAATTAGTTCCATCAATTTGCCGCATTAAGACGAGGTTTTTATATTCTTGGTCAGGATATAATGTTAACAAAGTTATGATAGTCTGAATAGAATATAAATAAATGGTATAAATGCAACCGCAAAATTAATTTTTGTTTAATCGTCGATTGTCATGGCTGACGATGAAAAGCTTGTGCCAACATGGTTTAGTGATCTGTAAACTTAGCTATAATGTGTGTGATTGGAAGACAATACGGTTTAATTTGATATTGACCCACATTTGATTTATAGTACGTCTCAATCCAAGTTGCCAAAAAGGTAAAAAGCCGACTAACCGAATTTGTTATTCAATAATCACACTTTTTACATGGACATTGGCACGTAAATATAATTAACGGTAACAATTGTTGTCCGTTTCAATTGATTTCAATTACCTACAGTCATAACAAAACATTTTACTTGAATGGCAACTTGGATTGAGACCTACTATAGTATCCTATGTCCCTAGATAGGCAGAGGGTCGCCATCCACACTGCGTCGCCGGTCGCCCTTTATTTCGCTCCAAGTCTTCCCAAATTTCTTCGCCTATGAATTGATCGTCCGCCGCCAGCTCTGCTTAGGGCGGTCTCAACTTCGCCTTCCTTGGGGATTCTAGTCCTAAGCTTGTCTAGGTATGTGATAAGGGCCCTTTCGGAGCGTACACCCGATCCAGTTCCACTTTCGGCGCTTCATCTGGTCATTGGAACTCCACTGCAGCGGTTCCACAGGTCGGCTAGAGATTTACGGAGTGGTTGATTCTGAGTCGGTCGGTGGTATTCGGCCTGGTATTATGGCCGGCAGGGAAGAAAGAAAGAAATATTTATTTGCAAAAACACGTGTTATAACATACTTACAAGCATATTTTTGTTAGTGGGTTTTAATATTGATTCAACATGTTTTGCCAATGCTGGCGTGCAAATGTCAAGAAATGAAATTAATAACAAAATGAAAATAAAAAAAAACAAATACAAATTGAAATGATTACAATCCATTATTTAAGTAATCTTGACACTAGCATTTGTCTATTAGTTTTTTCTTTAATTGGACTCGGCACATGTTTTTGTTTGATAATTTACGCCTTTCCCTCCGTCGCGTGAGCAGATGATTTGCCAATGATTTTCCGAGTGCTGTTAGGCCAACTGCCACGTATACTTCGCTTGAAGCGGGACTCTTAGTCAAAATCGACCGTTCGCTTTCGCGGCGGGGTTGTAGCAGTTAGTTGATAGATGTTTTTCCGTTACCGTCAGTAGCCGCATATGTCGATAGTGAGAAGGATCACCATCAACAACCTCTGCTCGTCCACTGCTGGATATAGGTCTTCCCTAATGCACGCCACTGCTCTCGATCTTCGGCCGTTCTCATCCAGCCCACTCCAGCCAACCTACGAATATCGTCATCACATCTTGTCACAGGGCGTCCCACACTGCGTTTGCCGAGTCGCGGTCTCCACTCAAGAACTTTACGACTCCAATGGTCGTCAGTTCTACGGCTAATGTGACCAACCCACTGCCACTTCAGTTTGCTAATACGGTAGGCTATGTCGGTGACTCTAGTTCTCTGTCGGATCACATCATTCCTAAGACGGTCCTTCAGATTTACTCCGAGCATCGCCCTAGAGCCAGGTTGAGGATGCGTTCCTGCTACTACACCGACATAAAACTTAAAACCAACATATATTGTTCAACTTAGTAAATGTTTGGCTGCAGACTCGCACCCACGTAATATATGAGGCGATATGTTGCTGTTAACACCCTTTCCTACCCCTACGGGGATACAAATACATTAAGTACTGTGTAACTTATTGCTAATGTTAACTTGGAGGATCAAGTTATTACTTACAAGCTGAATCATGTTGTTTTACATAGAAAATATTTTTTTTGGTTGCATGTTTACAGCTATGTTTATAACAGGGGCATCTATAAAGTACTTCACACGAATGTCATGACTTTGTCAGAGCTGGTCACATTTGTGAGACTCTCTTCACAGTGCCTTTTTTTATGTTCCGAAATAAGCAAAATGCGTGTTTTGACCATGTTTTGAAATGTGACGTCACAAAATTAATTTTTCTCCCCCTTGTCACATGAAGTCACACTTGGTCTACCTCCTCCCCCTTAAATTGTGACGTAATTTATGTATAGCTTCTAGCTAAAGGTTTCAAGAACAGATCTGAATAAAATTTTTGTGAAATATTATCAGTCACCATGAATATTATACGTTTATGTTATATTTTTTTAGCTTTTAAGATGTTATGCAATATGCTGCTGCCATTATCAAAAACGAAATTGTAATTTTTTTTGTTATTTATACGTCACTTATATTTATACATAAGCTGTCTTTTGGGCTTAAATTACCTCCCCTAAAACGAGAGTGTAGTCCAGATGCGAGAATAGCTCGTGCGGTAATAGTAAAGAGTATATACATTGACGATATTAATTTACACTATTCGCGGAAAATTTGTTATTAATTGGTTTGTGGCTATATTATAGAATAATGTGTTCAATCGTATTTATATTGTAAATAAAATTAATCAATTTTAGTTTGTAGTTTTATTTATTAAAAGCAGATAAGTATCAAAATTTTGAGGTCTCTTGATGATAAAAAAGATGAGACAACGCACGAAGATATCTGTGTAAGAAGCTGTCATCCACCTCACTGTGCCCCTTAGATGCTTATGATTTCTGCCCACTACCCAGGAGCACACACTAGGCAAACAATATAAGTATAGAAATTTACGAGAGCATGCCACTAGATCTGTCACCGACCGACAAATTCACATACATTTCTATATAGCCTGATTAGGAATATTAAAAACCTGCTCTGAGGGCGCCAGAAATGTTCTTGTTATGCAACAAGAACAAATATCACACAAGCGTATTTTTTAATAAAAATAATAGCAAATTCTAAGCTCCTGAGCATTACAATGCACAAAAACAACGAAACTGAAATGATAATAACACTTAATTTTATGATGTATACTGGATTAGACAACAAAGTAAAAGAAAATTGATTTGTCAACAGACGCGATAGGGTGCTTACAAACTATGTGACAACATGATATACAACATTGCTTCCTTCATTCCACTCATGATAGAAATACTCGATCCTATCAATCCCTCCTCCTTACTTGTCCTCCACATTCTTCCCACCTCTACAACAATTCCTTTACTGTCCAAGCCATTCGTCTCTGGAACAACCTTCCATTACCAATAAAAAGATCCCAATCCTTAGCATCCTTTAATAATCTGGTCCATACCCATTTCCTTCATCTTTAACCCCTCCCTCAAACGCACATTACTGTTTTCGACTTTTCTGATTTGCTTTTAATGTATGAATTTATAGCATTTATGATATAGTATATCATTTTATTTATGTATATGTATATAATATATTATGTAATTTATATATAGTAGTTTATATATGCACCTTATATATGTAAGTATATTACACCTACCTTTTCTTTAATTCTCTCTCTGCCCAAAGGTTGCCTGGAAGATATTGCTATTAGCTATAAGGCCGCCTGTGTTGCATTGTATTTTTTTCTTTACTTTATTTCTGTGTTTTTATTAGTTGCAATAAAGAATTTTATCTATCTATCTATTGCTATATAACATATTTCAGATAGTGTGGACACTGAACGTTAAAAAACATGTTATTGGTATGTACAACAATGTTAAATGGGTGTTTAATTGATAGCACTCTTCTTCGTGTCAATGGCTCAAATGTCATGACGCCAGTACTCGGCGACGGCTACAGCTCTTGGTGCTGCCGCATCAACTCCTCCATGGTACAGGTTGAGGGCAGCAGTGGACACATCAGATGTGTCATGGATTGTGACGGGGCTCCACAGTTACACACACTGTTATTGATAGCACTGAAGAACGACAAACGGCAATAACATTGTTATTATGCATTGTTTTGTGTAATGTGTACAGTATTTTTTTATGTTGCAATGTTGATTAACAAGATTAAATTATGTGGACGGGATATAAAACACAAGTTATATATAATATAGTTAGTACGTTAATAACAACAAATACTAAACATAAACTTAGGCTCTAATATACCTACTTATAAAAAATAAAACCTACAAAAAAAACTAAAAAGTACGTGATTATCTCTCGCGTCTGCGAGAAATAATATTTACATTCGGGATAGAGTAATTAACAACTTTTCGTTGCCATTCCAATTAAACACAAAATCATCTTAATCCCTTTAATGACTAGACAAATAGGTATCAATAACAATTATTCTTAAAAAATGGAAGAATATTTTTTACTATAAAATACGTTCACACCAAGTCGATGATTATCAACATTTTAGGGTTTCAGTCGTGTCCGCGGCTCGCGCCTTTTCCAGCGCGAGATTTTGATACACGAACGGTGCTTTTTTCACTGCATGACAATGAAAATAGAAGCTCTTACTTCGGGTAATTGTTTTTTCTTTGCAAAATTCTCCCATATAGGGACGGCAAGGGGAACAATACTCATACAGCCATGTCTACGGTATTTTAATGTCTTCAGTATTTGCATTGAAATGCATCTTGGGAGTCATCAAACAATCGATGGCAGACACTGTGGTGTTCGAATTTAAATCAAGTAGAAAATAAATAAGACAAAACTTTATTTACATGTAAGGTACCTAAGCCAAAAAACATACACCCTTTTGATAGAAGGCGGTTGCGGTAGTTTAAACACTGTGTACGCTCGTATTCTAGGATTCTATAAGTGTATACATGGTTATTTTTATCGAATTAACATTTATTCTACGAGTTTTACTAGAAATGCATTAATTAAAAATGATTTTAAAAGCTAATATTGTACAGTCGTGAGATTACTAAGTCTATGTTCATTTTCATACGAAAAAGCGACCCGCGCGCGATGTGCAGAGAGCTAAGAACGTTCAGATATTGATATTTATTTATGTAGGAAAGTAAACTGTGTCAAATTTATTCAAGCGTAGAATATTGTTGTTGTTTATAATATTAGCTATCCAGTCTTGTAAAATTGTTGATTCATTAAAAATAATCCTGTATAAAAACGAAATACCAGAAACCACTCACTGATTAATCAGGAATCACGGAATCTCAGTAATTATAACACCTACAAACTTGAAATTTTGCAGTTAGATTCCTTAAAGGTGTAATGTACTGTGTACTTGTGTAGGCATCGGCTAGTAAATAACAATTTTTATTTATTCAAAATAAGAAATTCAAAGGCGTTTATTCAGTTTAGATGTTTAGCGCATGCTTATGAATGTCATAAACATTTTACAATATTTCGTGAAAGAGAAAAACTACGCCATCCGTCCACAAAAACTACCAGGAGGCCTTGTTCTGAAGAACGGGCAAGAAACTCAGCAAGTTTCTACCCTCCCTTTACATAAATTAGCATCATTAAAAAAAATCATAAACTACAATGTTATTGAAGTTTAAAAAGAAAGATATAGGTACTTATTATATGCAATATTCTGCAGTTTATCACATTTTCTATTACAAACATGTTCAGATAGTCTAAAGTTTTGTCTTTTGTTCTGCTGCCATTATATTAAATTGTAATGAACGTAAACGGAATCTTAAACAATTATTGGTTTGGGTCTCAAAAAAACCTTTTTTTATTTCTAGAGTCAAATAAGCTTGCATTCGATTCGGAAAGTCTCATACCGTCTCGCTCTGACACGCCGCGATAAAAAGAGACAAGTATAGACTGGCAACCATCCAAACCAAGTTTTCTATTGACTCCATTAGATTTTTGTTCCTTTGTCTCACTTTAACGTCACAATAATGTCTTCCTCTACCATTTTCTGTCATATCCGAACCTCTTCGGAAGACAAACTCTTCGAACTTCTCATACACTCTCACACAGCTCATTATAACACAACCATTTCAAAAATCATGTCCAATATGCTTAGTAACTTTATGAAACGCGGCTTCGATTCTTCCTCCGTTTTCCTGGTGGCCGGCTTCTCTTTACCTCTCTTCTCTATGTCTGCAAAGAAGATAATGGGAGTTAAGTAATTGTACAGTGTTGGTCCGGGACACAAAAATAATGTGCCAATTGCTTTTCTTGACTAAGGGCGTATTGGGTACTGGGTTTGTGATTGTGTAGGCGACGAGCTAGCCACTTGTTACTGCTCTTTCACCATTTTCCATCTGACTAAACCCAATCTATGTATGGCTAAATGTGGTCTTAAGGAACACAGTGCCCTTGGACTCTGCCAACCTCTTCGGGGATTGCAGGTTTGATTGTATGTATGTAAGTAATTGTTATGATTTTTTTTTTATTTATTTATTGAGACAACAAACAATTGTACAATATGTTTCTATACACAACATTTAAACAATTCTGAAATATTTAATTGTACAACCAACACCGTTATCCACAGATTTAAAACAAAAAAATATTTATACCTGTATGAAATACCAATCTTTTTATAGTAATTAACTTTCAAAATGCAGTCAAGTCTGCAAATTGCAGATTTGGAGGCAACATTGCCGTAGCCTTCAGTACATTTTGTCGGTGGCATAGGGGTTAGTACGCTTTTGCTTTCAATATCGAAAACTACATACGCCATGCTCAGGCCATCGATGTGTGACTTTGTGATCTCAGACTCCTTAGTGCTTCGGTAGGCAGGTTAAGCGGTCAGCCCCAGTGGCTTTTGCAACTGTTTCTATCCACCAATCTGCATGGGCCAGCGTGGTGGTGCTACAGCCCATACTCCTCATGTTTTTCTCCATGAGGAAGCCCTGTCCCAGCAGTGGGTCGTATATAGGCTGAGAACGAAAAAAAAGACGTGTGGCACTCGGGGACTGCCGCGGTAAAGCTATTGCATAGCATTTTGTATCACCTTATGCAATTATAATTTTATTTATTTATTTTATTCATGCAGTATTTCTTTTTCTTTGATATTAATTCAAGTTACACTTTTTGAGCGTGGTGACCGATAAGAAAACAAATTTTTCTATTATTAAATAAATAAAAAAAGTTAATATTGTTTAATATATATTTTTTTTTTTCATTTTTTTTTTCTCATAAACAGCTGCTTATGTATTCGTCCGATTTCGGAGCAGCTCGTCTCGATTCGTGCGAGTTTCGTAGAGTCGTACAATACGTCTAATCGCACGCACACAACGCCGTGTCGAAGACTGCCGAACTGAAACGACGTTAGACGATGCACGGCCTTCAAGCCACACCTCCTTGCGCATCGGAGTGGGGAGCGTCAGGTTTTTTCGTTACGGAATTTCTGGATTCGGTCCCCGCGCTCAAGGCCCGCGATAGAAGCTATGCAATAGCTTAAAAAACTTCATCTAAAAACCAGTGACACTGAAGATAGCATACCAGGTTTCTCATTCAAATGCTGTGCCCTCTCAATGGCCTGGATCTGCTCCTCGCTGAACACCATTGAAGTGTCTAGGAACACTTGTATGCTGTACTCCGAGATCATGTGCGACCAGTGACCAAAGACACCGATACCTGGAGAGTAAATGAAATTGATTATTTTATAAATTTTCTTATAATACGGAATCAAATAGGAATTTTATGAAAAAAAATATTGAGATTACAATGATTATAAAACTTTATAATAATATTTTAATTGTCAGAACCATTGATAGGTTAATAGTTTCCATAAATTATATAAACAGTAAATGACAACCACAAACATTATTTATGTTAAAAAAAATCATTTTATAAAGTAATTTTAAGATACAATCTAATTTAATTGCCAAGCAGTCTGCACAATTTATATGTATCTGTTAGTTATATTGTTGTATTATATTGTCGGGGATAGTGCAAATCCGCATAACTAACATTGGATAATTCCGTATCTGTATCAGTCAAATTATAACCGGTTCCGGTGCTTTTGACAGTAAAACGTGTGTCGGATCGGATCACTCTTGCGATTTTTTTAAATTTTTATCGGAAATAATACATTACCTTTTGTGCAACTTATTGAAATCACAACTGTGCAGTAAACTATTGATAATCTGATAAAAGTAACAGGATCTTACGAAGACTACCTTACAATTTCAAGCATCGAAAATCGTCATCTAAATTTTGAAGGTAGAAATTTAAAGAATATTATTTACTGTCATTACGTGACCGCGTGACGTAGATGTCAAAACGTCAATAATACCAACAGAAAAGAAGTAAGAGTTGCCAGCAAACAAAATTAACCATAGTCAACGTAACAGAAACCACAATAATATAGTAATACCAGTACAAAAAACAAATTTCAATTAGAAGTAATTTATAACATATTGGAAATGGACACACAAATGGAAATGCTTATAGAAAAAATAAACGAGAAAATAAATTTGAATATGAAGGAAATTAAAGAAGAATTTCGGGAACAAACTAAGACCCTCACCGAAAGTTTCACACGTTCTATGGCTCATAAAGTCAAAAGTTGAAACCCTTAATTGAAGAAAACTTGATACTAAAAACTGAAGTAGTATCATTAAAAAATAAAATATACAACTTGGAGAAATAATCAAGAAAAAACAACTTATTATTACATGGATTGGAAGAAACAAAAAAAAACAGCCTAGACCGTCTAGATCTTGTCCTGGAAACTCTCAATCGAATGGGAAAAGACTGTGAAATACAACATTATGATAAGTGGGAAATAAGCGACATCTATAGACTAGGCAAAAAAGACGGAAAGAAGAAGAGACCGGTACTTATCAAACTCACGTTAACATGACGGAAAATAGAAATTTTAAAAAATAATAAAAAATTCCCTAGCCACTTATACGCAGCTGAAGATTTTCCAAAAGAAGTACTGCAAATAAGAAAATAACTAAAAGTAAAACAACAAGAAGAATTTAAAAATGGGAATATTGCGGTAATTCGCTATGATAAGCTAAAAATTAAAAATACAACATACAGCAAAGGAAACGAGAAAAGAAAACGGTATCCCTCCAAAACTCCACCTAATATGAAAGAGAACAATGGATTGAGAATGAGAGCCCCCAACAAAATAAATAAAACTAATACTTTGGAACAAACATCACATCCTAGATACGACTCACTACCAGGAACAAGTAAACAATAGCAACCAACACACCGTAACAGCCGGAAAACAAAAACAACAAACAAACTAGTAACAAAAAACTTCAGTCCCAACCCGGCTGGTCCCCGTGGGACTCCAGAAGACCATTACCCTCCAACTCAAAAGAAAAATAAAAGGTCACAAATAATTAAAATTTGTACCCTCAATGTCAGGTCACTAGCAACAACAAAACGACTTCTAGAACTTACTCATGCACTAGAGAAAATTGATTATCATATAATAGGCCTGGCAGAAGTCAGAAGAAACGGATGTGAGATAGAAGAACATAAAAATTACAATCTCTGTTACAAAGGAGAAACAAATGGACTACATGGTGTAGGTTTTTTAATAAAAAAAAGAACTAAAACAAAACATAACCAACTTCATTGGAATATCAGAAAGAGTAGTTCAGCTTCAGCTGACAATCGGAAACCATAACATATTAATAGTCAAGGTGTATGCCTCAACAGCCAAATCCAACGAAGATGGAATAAACAAATTTTATGAAGACCTAACAAAGGCACTAGAACTAGTAGATGGTACAGTAATTGTCATGGTCTCCCATTAATGCAAAAATAGGATATCCACGCTCACACGAAAACTTAATTATGGGAGAATATGGATACGGTACTCGAAATACACGTGGTGAAAGGCTGATTCAATATGCTCAGGAACATAGATTGGCAATCTTGAACACATACTTCAGGAAAAAACTTAATAAGAAATGGACATGGCTATCACCTGACGGGAACACAAGGAACGAAGTCGACTTCATGATGAGCAACAAACGTAAAATATTTGCAAATATAGAAGTTCTTAATCAAGTCAACTTTCCATCAGACCACAGACAGAGGCAAGTTTACTAATCAACTCTATAAAAAGAAGTATAAAAACATATAAACCAAAATTAAAATTGCTGAAAGAATAAACAACGAGTTATATAAATGATCTCAAGATAAATATATTTAACCATGACAAAAGATTATGTAAAATAAATGACGTTCAAGCCTATTATGATAAGATAGAAGAAGTAATTATAAACAATCAAAGAGTAATATCCAATAAAACTGAAAAGGAACATAAAATATTTAAGGAAAAAACCATAGAACTGATTGATAAACGCAGTAAACTAATGGCAATAAAGAATAAAAGTAAGCAAATAAAACAAGAAATAAAAGAAACCTTTAAAAACAAACAGAGCCATTAGAGAGGATTACAAAAATTACAGAAGTAAAATAATTGAAGGGAACTTTACAAAATATAGAAGTACAAAAAGAGCAAACAAACAACTTAGCACACATAAAAACCGGATACAGAAAATTAAAAAAAAACAAGTTGAAACAAAAACTCGTAAGGATGTAATTGACTATGCCACAGAGTTCTACACACAGTTGTATAAAAAACAAACAGCTGAAATCAATGAAGACGATAACAAAGACATACACACAAATAGAATAGAATCACGAAATAGACGAAATAACTGCAGCAGAAGTACATAACCACATTGAGAATTTTAAAAATGATAAAAGTCCTGGACCAGACAACATTAGCAATGAAGCCATAAAAGCTGGTGCCCCAATACTATTCAATTTTCTAACAATACTTTTTAACATGGTCTTAGATTCTGAAAAAGTACCAGAACAATGGGGAAAATCAGATATTATACTTCTCTATAAAAAAAGGCGATCCAAAGGAAATTGAAAATTATAGACCTATTAGCTTACCTTGTATCTACAAACTTTCTCCTCCATATTGCTTCGAATTACCGAAACATACATAAAAAACAACCACCGGAGCAAGCAGGCGTCCGGTCAGCAGTTCTCCACTATGGACCATATACACACAATAGACCAGGTACTAGATAAGTTTTGTGAATACAAGCAGCCTTTGTATATAGGTTTTGTCGACTATGCTAAAGCCTTTGATAGCATAACACATGAATCAATATGGAGAGCATAAAAATCAAGTAATGTAAATTATAAATATATAAACATAATTATAAACACTTATAACATAAGCTACAGCAGAATAAAACTTAAAAATAAAGGAGACATAATAAAGATTGAAAGAGGTGTCAAACAAGGGGACCCTCTATCACAACAATTATTCATTGCTGTCCTAGAGGATATATTCCAAAGAATAGACTGGAAAAAGGAAGGAATCTGGATCCTGGATAAACATTTAAGTCATCTTAGATTTGCTGATGATATTGTACTTTTTGCAAAAACTGCCACACGGCTAGAAATTATGTTACAGACTCTAAACAAGGACAGTACAAAGGTAGGTTTGGGAATGAACACAAACAAAACAAAAGTAATGACAAATAAACTTGATAAACCAATCTAAGTGGACAATAATAATATAATAATAATAATATAATAATATCCTCAGACATTCACACCTATCAACTAGCCCCATTTTAAGCAACTAATGCTGCTTGTGTTACGGACACTAGATGACGGATAAATATATTTAATAGATAAATACATATAAATAACATGAATATATAGAAATATATATAAACATCCAAGACTGCAGAACAAATGCCTGAAAATTCATCACCCAAACATTTGCCCCCACCGGGGATCGAACCCAGAACCTCTCGAGATGGCGACGCCTTGAGACCGGCATACAGACCACTCGACCATGGAGGTCGTCAAACCAAATAGAGTATGTAAAAATGTATATCTAACTTGGGAAGCAAGTGAAGACCAAATTAACAGATGCTCTTGAACACTGTCTCAAACTTAAATGGAAATGGGCTGGCCATATTGCGAGATATTCTGACCACAGGTGGACACTGCAATGAACAAAATGGCCAGGACCACTAGGAAAAAGGAAAGTTGGAATACCAAGAAAACGATGGGCAGACGACATAATTGCAGTTGCTGGCAAAAACTGGCTAAATATTGGGAAGAACAGAGAAGAAGGGAAAGAGTTGGAGGAGGTTTATACCCAACAGGGGTCCATACAATAACATAAACCTATCACTTGAAATGTAAAAAAAAAACAGGAAAAAGAATAAAATAAGCTTTATTATCTGTCAAATTTTCCCAATTTTATTTTTCCTCGCCAATCCACGCAAAATAAGCAATTTATTATGTTTTAACCATTCCCTGTAAAACTTCATTTATTGCAAATACAGACTTTACATATGTAGATTCAAGGATTTGCACTATCCCCAACAATAGTTTTTATTAAATGAATATAAAAATACATAATTATAATAAAAACTCTTCGTGTCATCCACCAGAAAGGAAAATTACAATAAAATGCTTCATTTTTTAGGTTATGATACTTTCAAATATTTGTTAGTTTGTTAATAGCATGTTTTGTAATTTTATATAAAGTTATAGTGGTATATTTTGGATATGATACATACCTACGGGTCGTGGGAATTCGGCAGGAATATTCACCATGTCAGTTCCGCAGGTCACAGAGCTGAAGTTGTTTTTATCCACTTCATAGCTCGGCCTGAAAAACATTGTTTTTATGCAAATTATTTACGAATTAACTATATTATGATATTAAAGACTTATAAACAAAGTCTTTCAGACCTGTGTAGCTGCTAATAAACACTTGAGAAATCAAATTATATAGTATTTCTTAACGTTTTTGGAGATCAATACAGATTTGACTATAGCGACAAATTCTTATTATTTAATGTTGAAATCAATGTAATTTTTACACAAACCTGACTGTATCCGAGACGTAAATGTCTGCGTCTCCAGATAAAGACGTTAATTCGACAAGCAATGGACCCGTGTGGCCTAATTGCCAGTATGAAAAGTTCCCTGCACCTACAGCACCAATAACAGTGTCCAAAAGCACTTTGTCTGTTTCTATTTGTACGTAACCCGATAATAGAGAGGAAATAGTTGAAACACAAATTATTCCTAACAAAACTAGTATGAATTCACGCCGCATTTTTGATCATTATTAGCGTAAAACTTGATTTTAGTGATACGTTTGACATTTAGGAACACAGATTAGAGAGAATACGTCTAAAGTTTAGGAATTATGAAGCAAATGTCAGTATGACAGTATTTGTTGTTATAAAATTCTCAACAAAGCCCATACCAAAGCCAAAGCCAGCCATGTCCTTGGAATATATTTCTTCAGTATTTGCATTGAAATGCAAGTGTAAGTTTTGGCGTCAAACGATCGATGGCAGACACTGTGATGTTACTTCGATGAGTTAGATTACCACGATAAAAATCTCATTGTTTTTCACACTACTTGATGGTTATTTCGATGATCCTTCATATTGCTTGTCATCACAGACACTTATTACATTCACAGATTAGAGAGAATACGTCAAAATTACATTTCACAAAACCACACTGATTTTACGCAACAACATCCACTCCAAACAATAATGCAATCATTGAAATAAAAATCACGTCCGCCATAGTCAAATGCCTCAGAGTAAACAGAACTGGAGTAGCTTTTGTCTAACATTCCCCTCTGCCAAATGCACAAGCATCGGATGCTTGCACGTTTAATAAAACTAGTTGAGCCGCCATTTTGACAGCCATAACATTGTAAACGTTGCGGCGAACAGAGCTCCCGCAAAAATGCCTGCCTGTGCTGTTTTTTGTCATAAAAATAAATAGAAAACATCGAGTATGCTAAAAGATGGTGTCACCTTTTATTTGTAATTATAATTTTTAAGATTTCATGATTATTTACTTCATTATTTCTTGTTTTAGAATTCTACGATTTCAAATTTCGAGCGCTAGTCTCGTGGGGAGTGCGGCTGTGACGTTGTCAAAACGCATACCCCACGTGACTATTTTAAGCGTGTGTGTGCGTGAAATTTGAATTTGTGTGTCGAATTATGCATGTGTGCATTTGTAAAAACGTTGTGCGTTGTGCTGGCTTTGAGTGTAGTGGTAACCTCACCCCCCGCAAGAAATGGCAGAAAAAAATGTTTGAGAAATTGACTAATGGCTACTCCAGTCTGTTTACTCTGGGTCAAATGCCGCCAAAAACTTCATTTTTTTTTTAAAAATTTTCCCTATAAAAGGAAAGCATAGGGAACTAAGCCCATACAGCTAAGTCTTCAGTATTTTTATTTCTTCATTAGTTTTTACTGAAATGCTAGTGTAATGCATTTCAATGCATCTTGGGCGAGTTTGGCGTAAAGCAATCGATAGCAGATAATGTGAATTACCACAATAAATATCTCATCGTTTATCACACCACTTGACGCTTATTTCTATGATTCTCGACATTGCTCATCATTAATAATACTTATAACACAAAAACACTGTTTTTACGTAACGATATTCGCTCCGAAACAATATAACAATCGTTTTAAGAAAAATCACGTCCTCCACAGTCAAATGCCGCCAAAAACTTAATTTTTTTACTATCGTGACTAGTCAACAAAATCTGAAGACATACAGCCGTATTTTTCAAATTTAAATGAAAACGAAAAAAAACAAAGAGCGAAACTATTTTTTTCTTATTGATTTTTTTATTTCAACACCTACGGCATTAAATTCATCTCTTAATAATTGTTTTGAGTTTTAACCGCATAATGTTGGTCATTGTAGGTGATAGTTGGTTTCCGAAGTTCATGTTCATCACGTCTCTTTATTTATTTATTTATTTAAACTTTTATGTCCTAAACTGTGATGTATATATTAGTGGGTAGTTAGATTTAAGTTACATTAGTGTTTTTGTAGGTTGGCCAGTCTAAGAATATACGTGTAGCTGATAACGTTGTATTTTAATTACCATAGTCCTGATCCTGGGGGAACATACAAAACAGGCAAGGCATATACAAGGTACATATGGCGGACTTAACGACAAATATCGTTCCCGTTCGTTCGTTCGTTTCTTTCCCCGAAGACGTAGACAGACAAATGTCTAACAACCACATTTTGGCTGATAAATAAATTAATTTATCAGTAATTTATTCTGGATGTTTTTGTAATAAAATGATATCGATAATTTATTATAAGCAGTAGGTACTTTTGTTTTTTCTGGTAAATATCTTTAATGAAAGGTTATTTGTGTGTATGGTTATTTATAAGAAAAAAAAACAAGTAATTATGATAAAGAATATTATTACAGTCCGCTTAGTTATCTTGATACTTGCTTATCTTTAGTTTGAACGGTTTGATTTGATATTATGATAACGATAACACCGGATGTACTCAATTGTAAAGTTTATGAGTCCGTCGAGTTAAATTAAATACCTTCAAGGTATTTAATTTATACAAAATATGTATTTCTACGTATACTTACTCAATAAATAAGCAAACCCTGACTTTCACATAACACTATCAAATCAACTAGCCCAAACTAGATGACGGAAACAAAGAGATAATCGTTACCTACATGTTTGTCACCAATCTATTACATCCCACAGCTGGGCACACATGAGGAGTATAGGCCGTAACAGCACCACGCTGGCCCAATGCGGGTTGGTGGGTAGAAAGAGTAGAAACGGTCGCAAAAGCGATCGGGGCTAACGGCTTAATGTGCATTCCGAAGCACGGAGGAACTCGAAACCACAATGTTTTGGTCACAACAACAAAAAGATTAAGTATTTATTATTGCACGTGACTTGAATGACTAATTTATCAATAAGACCAACTGTATTTACATTCATGAATAGCTGTTAATTACTCTATTTGACTTTGAAACACGTGAGACCCAACTACAGCTCGATAGCAAAACATCTTTTTTAACCGCATCTTTTAGTGGTTCACACCACCGGGTGTTGATCGGGAGGTCCGGGTTCGATTCCCCATGGGAGCAGAAGTTTTTCTGCTCGGTTTGGTTGGCGGTAGGGCTTCTAAGCCCGCCTGGCTAGCTACCACCGTCTTACCAAAATTTGAAGCCATAATAACGATGTTTTAAGCATTGTTGTGTTCCGGCAATCAGAGGCAAGATAGCCAGTTCCTCAGTTGTTGAGGATTACAGGTGAAGCTCGCTTCTATCATTGGCCTTATCGTCACTTACCATCAGTGAGATGAAGGCCAAGAGCTTACCTGTCATATGTAAAAAAAACATCAATTCATACAAACTTTGACTGAAAAAAACCCGGAAAAAGATGGTCATATAAGGCTTAACTGGTTTTTCTCTTTCACGAAATATTGTAAAATGTTTATGACATTCATAAGCATACGCTAAGACGCATCTAAACTGAATAAACGCTTTTGAATACAGATTTTTTTTTTTTGAAAGTTTAAGCGGACCTGTAAAATGGACGTTCTATGAACGGACTTCGAATACTTGGAATACGAAGACACACTAGAGTGGGTACTGACGACTGGCCGCTTCACTCTACATCATTTTGTCCATTATTTACTATTAAAAATGTACTGACAGGTTCCTCTGATGGGTCTGTCAGATACTTAGTCATACACTCAGTTGCACAAAGATTTTTTAAGGACATTTGTTAACGAGACATTAAAACTTTTAAGTTCATTAAAGTTAAGCTTGTCACACAGAACAGTTCTAGCTATTGTCTCTTTAGCATTGACAGGGTGCTAATGTCGTTTTGTGCAACGTAAAACTACGCTAAGGTGTTCTTTGACACTTCAATAAATAAATTTAATGGAGCATTAGAGATAATGCTGACATTAAATTTTAAAGTTCGTTTCTGCAACTGTGTGTTAGAGAGTCAGTCGTGTAATTTTATATCTTCGCTGTACATATACCTTTACCAATACAGAGCTATAGTTGTTTCTTCGTGTTTCTATCAGTAGGTTATATAGTCCATCTCAATCGCTATCAGTGGGGATAAAAGAAGACTTATTTTATATTGTAGATTGATATTTTTTTAATCACACTCTTTTTTAATTTTTTATTGGTTTATTCATTTTACTTGTAGGCAGAGAAAGATGTTGCCATATAATATATATTGGGCCCTATTTCTCCCTCTTCTTTTCCTCTCTTTTGAAACTCCGAAAAAAGTGGAATTACGCAGTAGTGACGCAGTGAAGGAGTAATCTTTTTCGACTCTAGTATCAGCTTGCCTCTTACTATAAGTACTTTATGTCCGGGAAAAAAATATTTTGACCAATATTGTCGTGGAGGGGGCTAGTAACTATTTTATTGTTTCATGAAGGTTGGAAAATATTTCAACCATTATCAAAACACAAGCAATCAAGACATCTCTTTGTGTCTCTGACACGCACGGCGCGCGGCGTACCTACTCATTTCGTATAAAAACAGCTGTACCATTTAAAAACCTGATCATGTGAGGCTGTCTCGGAAACAGCTGATCCTTCCATTCGGACATTTTTTGTCAGCTATCTCTTTCGGAAAGCGAGTGTGTGAGCGAAACTTCCCCGGGGCTCTGTTTTCGTAGAATGTGTTTTTATTTTTTATTGGAATATGGCGGCGGGCGTGGTGCGAGGTAAACATTGGCATGTGTTTCGACTTTCAAGTTTATAGATAGTGTTTTGTTATAACTTACACGGCGTTGAGCTTATTAATTAATATAAGGGAAGTAAATTAATTGGGCAGCAATTTATTTATTTAGTCAGCAAAACCGAAATATCATTTGGGCAGCAAACAAAAATTTTGACAGCTGAATAACTAGTTGGTCAGCGGAATAATTAGTTAAACAGCAAAATTATTAGCTGAGCTGCAAAATAATTACTTAGGCAGCAATATAGGTATTTTTTACCAGATAAGGATCAATAAAGGATCAAGGATCAATTCCTAGAAAATAGATTCTGATAGGTATTAGGTTAAGGTTATTTTTATGACCCTTAAAAACAATATTCTCACATAGTTACACGCTTTGTCTCAATTGAGAAGATATTATTTTTAAGGGTCATAAAAAATAATAACATATATTATCACTCGTATATCCGTATTTTTATAATTACTTAAAATTATATATATCAAACAGCCAACATAGTTTTGTTAAAAAAAAGTCAACACTTAGTAATCTGTTAGAATATAAAAACTATCTTTGCAAGGTTTTTGCTTCTGGCGGTCAAGTAGATGCTGTATACCTAGACTTCAGCAAGGCCTTTGATAGAGTTAACCATTCTATTTTATGTTACAAATTAGCGCACTACGGTATTCACGGTTGTTTGTTGAAATGGATAAAATCGTTTTTAAGCAACCGATCTCAGCTTGTTGCAGTTAAAGGTTATACGTCCTCACCCATATCTGTCTCCTCAGGGGTGCCTCAGGGTTCGCATCTTGGACCGCTGTTGTTTGTTATCTTTATCAACGATCTAACTACCAACTTGTCATGCCCTGCTCTGATTTATGCTGCCGATCTCAAGATATTCACCGATGTCCAGGACGTTAGGCAAAGAGTGGCACTTCAGAATGATCTTGTGATTGTTTCGAGGTGGTGCCAAACAAATGATATGAACCTTAATGTGGAGAAATGATCAGATGACACAATCATCTCTTTCACCAAAAAGAAAAAAGTACACTTTCAGTGGATTATTGTCTCGCCTACTTTGATATCTTGTATGTAAAAATTTGTATTGATAATAATCTGTGTGCCTATAAATAAATAAATTATACAATTTGGCAATAGAGAAAACATTAGAGTTGCTGCCAAACTACTTATTTTGGTGACCAATTAGAAATATATGCTGTCCAATTAGGGTTTTTGCAGCTCAACTAATAATTTTTCTGCCCAACTAATTATTCCGCTGAACATTTGTATTTCTTTGCTGACCAAAATTCAAATATTTTGCTGACCGTTTCAACAACACCCTTAATATAAAATCAATAAGTTATCAAATGTTACTTAAATGACAAACCAAAGAAAAATCTTCTATGTCAGCACATCAGGGAATAATATTGGGTCCTTACCTATGAATATGGTGTTTTTTTACTCTCTTAGTATTTTGTCTGTAACTATTAAGATTCAGAGTATTCCTAAAAAATAATTACCTCGTCTAAAAATAGACTATATTTTTGAGCTCTTTTGATTTGTTTTGATAATTTGTTGTAAGTTTAATTGTGTTAAAATTGGACACGGAGACAACTATTTTTAAGTGCCTCCCGAATACATCATTTTATTTGCATTCACTTAAAAACGATAAATAATTTTTATGAAGTGTGATATCACACATATTACTAAAGCTTGTCTAATGATACATGCCAACAATTATTATCTCTGGATTTGTCGTTGTGAAAAAAAATTAGTATGGAAAATGCACAATTCCCCAAAATCTCCATACAAAACACCCATTTCATAGGTAAGGACCTAATATCTTACCTAAGATATTTTCGTCTGACACAGAATAAGTGGCATGGTAGTACCATATGCTGCTTATATATCCTTAAAATCCCTCCTCAATTTTGCCCCCATCATACGGCATCCCCAAAGGCGTGAAAAGGGCCGTGACGAGAACTCCCTTTATATCCTGTTGCCTAACCTGCCATCCTCAGCCTATATACGTGCCACTGCTGGGCACAGGCCTTTCTCATGAAGAAACACATGAGGAGTATGGGCCGTTACACCACCACGCTGGCCCAATGCGGGTTGGTGGGTAGACATGATTACAATAGCGACCGGGACAAATATCTTAACGTGCATTCGGAACCTTCGGAAGCACGGAGGAGTTCCAGAACACAAAGTTTTGGTCGCCCATCTTAGGCCAAACCATGGTGAAGGTAGCTTTGTTTTCGGTATCGAAAGCCAAAGCGTAATAATTACACCACCGAGCTCCGCTTCTACTGCTTAACAATTGATAACACCAATAAAATTTACAAGAGAAAGACTTAACTGAAGACGTTACTAACAACGCAATTATCGCTAGTCAGCGATCTCTTTCAGACAACCTACCGATGGAGTAGGAAAGAGATTTCAGGGGTGCACAAAAACAGGTTAATGAAAAATATAATAAAAAAAATACTGTAGAATAGTAGTTTATGTAACTGACACATAATATAGGTTATTATGTCACGAGCGTGGTTTTAAAAAACCGGTTTTAATACCGAGTTATGTAAAAAAATAATTAATTTTATTTATTGTTGACTGTCTGAAAATATTTGCCATAGTTTTGTTAGTTTTTAAGAAAAATAAGTGTCGCATAATGAGTCCAACCTGTTGCATAATGGACATTATGGTTCCCATTTTAAATTTTTCGTTCTTATCATCTGTGTTGAAAAAGTATGTCATTATGAGTTCGAGTCTGAGTTCATAATTCGAACATTATAACATGAGTGTAGATAAAGTAACTTAATATATGAAGCACAGTATCATAATGGTCATTATAGGATTACCAAAAAAATACTCATTCATTTTTACATAAATATTTAATCATATAATATCTGTGGTTATTATCCTGCATGGGGGCAGTACAGGGCTGACTGGTATCGGGGGGGGGGGGGGGGGCTTTTTTAACTGGGGGTATCTCCCTGCTGATATTTTGTGTTTTAGGACCATATGCAGGAAATTTAAACCGAGAATTAAAACTTGATTTTGTCATTTTTTGACAATTCTACTATGGCTCTTTTGTCAAAATTGGACAAAATCGAGATTTAAACTAGGTTAGGTTTAAAATTTCCTTCAAGTGGCCCTTACTAAACAATTGATAGCTCTCAATAATACCACAATACACAAAGAATAATATTCGTATAAAAAAGAATTATTAAATTCTTCCCATCCACATTAGATGGGTTGGAAGAAATTCCCTACGTCCTACAATACATATCGTCCTTCAAGAGAAGCATGAAGCAGCAAGGTGAGGATGGCTAGGGCTCCTCTGTGGCCCGCTGTCTCCGCAAATGGATTCTCCTACGGTTCCCTATCTATTATTGCATAAAATTTTCAAGCATAATATGAATTGGAATCTACACTAAATATATTTACACATTGATTTAGGCATAAAATTTTATGCATAATTATTTACGCATAATTACAAATGGCATAACCATCTTAAGGTGTAATTAACTATTCGCATAAAATATAAGAAATAAGTATCAATAAACAATACCGATTCAAGCTTTGTCGGCCGCTGCCGCGGCACGCTCACTTTGCTCGCTCGGATCGCGCGTTGAGGGCACAGTTCTACCTAATAATATTATAGATAATTACATTAGTCTAAATTATAATTATGCGAAATAAATATTGTGTCAAAAGAAAATTTTGCTTAAGTTAAGTTATATTATGAGTAAAAACATTATGCAAAAAAAGGATCCCCTCTCCTACAGCCTACCATCAGGTGGTATAGCCTTTATAAAAAAATATTATAGTGTCCACGTAGTCCACGTTTTGAAATAAAGACTGTAATAACAAATAAAACAAAGCGTCTCTTCATTAATTCAGTTTTATTTGAGTTTCTGTTTTCACTAAATCAGCTAGCTCTTTTGTAAGAAACTTTTCACATAATTTGTGTAAAATATCCTTTTGGTATTTATCCTTTTTCTTGTCAATATCGTACAGCTTATTTTTTAATCTCTTCCCGTTTGTAAGATCGGCTTTTAGTTTTCTTTTGTGTGGTGTGTTAGGTAATACAGAAGTATCGGTTTGAGTCCCAACACTCTTCTCAAAAGTTACTTGTTCGTCTGTCTGTGATGAACTATCAACTAAGGTGGGCAATTGCGTTATTTTTTTGGTTTTATTTTGTAATTTTTCAATCTCTGGCAGATGCAGAGCTGGCAATGAAGTTAATTTCAGTTTCTTCCGTTTAGTTCCTACTAAAATATCTAGTGTATTAAAATGTGCTTCACACACTGTGTAGTTGTGTGGCGCCTTGTCAATCAGATCATCTCTAAGAATTAAACGCAGCCATTTAAATCGTCTGAAAATACAATATGAAATCATTATTTAAACCACTTTTTATTGTGTTTGTTACATTAATTTATTTCAGTCATGAAAATAAGAGCGAAGCCGTGTGGTATCAGCTCATTAAAAGAATACTACCAACCCATCTCTTCCCTTGGGTGTCGTAAAAGGCGACTAATGGACTTAGAACTGCACAACCATCCAATAGCTTATAGCGCGACGGGCTCACCACCTGTCACGCTGAGTGCAGTCACTGCTCGGTGAAGCGCGGACTATAGCAGTGGACTGCTTTTGCGGTGTTTTTGTCTAGTCTCTGAGTAACCCATAGGGGATAATAGTCGTGGTTATATGTATTTATGAAAAATTACCCCGAAAAACGGGAGATTCTCCAATTCTTGCAACTCTCAACTGTCACGTGATTGTCAGCAATATAATTCTTAAAAACAATGTGTCACCAAAATACAAAAAGAGAAAAGATTTGAGCTGCTGCATAGGTAATTAGTTATTTTGCTGACAAATTAAAAATATCTGCTGCCCATAAGTTGCTGACCAATTAGTTATTTTCGTAGACCAATTGTGTTTTTTGCTGACCAAAATTCGAATATTTTGTTAACCGTATAATAACACCTTTTTTACATTTAGCGCGTTTTACATTGCGAATATTCTGGATTCGGATTTCTTAATCTTGTTTTTTTGTTATTAACTGAAGATGTTGTAAATTACAAAAGTTTATTGAATAAACTTGACAATAGGGCTGCTTCCGTTGTCACAAACTAGACGAAAATAAACCAAATTGTGTATCTATCTAATCTATCCTTCTCTCCTCCTTAAAGTTAGAGCAGGATAGAAACACAATTTAGTCTAGATTGTGACAATTTCCCTCAGAGTAAACAGAACTGTTTACTCTGAGCAATTTCCCCAAAAAAATAATCTTGCTCGCTGTGTGACAGCTTATTAGCGTCTCAAGTACAGTAACTAAAGTTTTCCATGACATTGCGTATTGCGTTCGTAAGAGTTCTAGAATTTACAGCAAAATTTAAAACTTGCCTCACAGGATCAGCCGGTAATTTGAAATATGACAGCTCCGGATTTGAACAAGACGAATGCAGACAGCCGTAGACTGCAAAATATGTCATTTTTAAGATTTAAAAATATCACAGACTGCGAATTGCCTACACAAAGGTTGTTTATGAAAAATATACGTGGCCTCTCTACCGAAGTGGCAATGGCTACTGATTCACTGCGAAGTTCGCTTAGGAAGTGTGTCTGTGTGCGTGTCGGATAGTTTCGATATTGTTTTTCCACATCCGAGATATTTTACGTGGTTACCAGTCACGTGGACGCAGAAGGAAATAACAGTACGCCAAATCTTGTGCAGTTGTGTAAATAATTTTACAAGTCACGTTTTGGGAGTACGCAAATAATTATGATTTAAATTTTTGACCAATTTTTCTAGAGGTTCATATTCTTAAGTCGCACTGCTAGGCACAAGGCGTAGGTATCTATTTAATAGCACAAGCCGTCTTAATCAAAATCAAAATCAAAATCAAAAGCATTTATTCAGTTTAGATGCGTCTTAGCGCATGCTTATGAATGTCATAAACATTTTACAATATTTCGTGAAAAAGAAAAATTACGCCATCCGTTCACAAAACTACCAGGAGGCCTTGTTCTGAGAAGAACGGGCAAGAAACTCAGCAAGTTTCTACCCTCCCTTTACATAGCAACATTTAAAAAATGTCATAAACTACAACGTCATTGAAGTTTAAAAATAAAAAGATAGATATCTAATTTGAGTAATATTCTGCAGTTTACCACATTTTTCATTACAAACATGTACGGTGATAGTCTAAATTATAATCTAAAAAATAGTATCTACATTACAATTATTGCCACGCATTTTTGTCTTCTAGGTAATCATTGACGGTATAGTAACCTTTAGACATTAATTTAGTTTTAATATATGTCTTGAATCTGTGCAAAGGCAATTCGACTATTTCACTAGGGATCTTGTTAAAGTAGCGTATACTAAGGCCCACAAATGAACTATTGATTTTCTGCAGCCTGTAGGACGGCAGAAGAAGCTTTCCCTTATTTCGTGTATTCCTATTGTGAATGTCACTGTTCTTTAAAAGAGAATTAATATTACTTCTCACAAAAAGGATGCAGTTGTAAATATACTGGGAAGGAACAGTCAGAATATTAATTTTTTTGAATATGCTTCTAAGTGAAGTACCTGCTTTTAAACAATAAATTGACCTTATAGCTCGTTTTTGCAGAATGAAAATAGATTGTATCTCTGCTGCTTTACCCCATAAAAGGATACCATAAGACATAACGCTGTGAAAATAACTAAAGTAAACTAATCTGGCAGTTTCCTCATCTGTAAGTTGCCTTATTTTTCTGACAGCATAGGCCGCAGAACTAAGTTTATCCGAAAGTTTTGTGATATGATGATTCCATTGAAGCTTATGGTCCACAGTTATACCCAGAAATACAGTAGACTCAGTTAAGCTTAATATTTCCCCGTTGAGTTTTAATTCTATCATTGTTTTTCTTACATTTGGTAAAGTAAAATTTATGCATTTTGTTTTTTTGGCGTTTAATTGTAAATTATTCACAGAAAACCAGGACATTATTTTGGTAAGTGCATTGTTCACATCGTCAAAATTTGTCTTATTTCTATCTACTTTAAAGATTAGAGACGTATCATCAGCAAACAAAACAATATCACAAAATAGCTTTGCAAAAGAAGGCAAATCATTTATATAAATTAGAAATAAGAATGGTCCTAGTATTGAGCCTTGCGGGACTCCCATTTTCATATGAGATCCTGATGATTTCGTCCCATTTATATCAACTTTATGAGTTCTACAACTTAAATAAGAGCATATTAAACTAAGAGCTTTGTTTTTTATACCATAATGGTTAAGTTTGCAAATTAAAGTATCATGATTCACACAATCGAAAGCCTTTGATAAATCACAGAAAACTCCCAGCACATTTTGAGCTTTCTCCCACGCATCAAATATATGTCTTAACAGCGCTACTCCAGCATCGGTAGTGGAGCGACCTTTAGTAAAACCGTATTGTGTATCATGAAGAAGACTGTTTAAATTAAAGAATGCCATCAGTTGTTCAAGTATAATTTTTTCAAAAACTTTACTAAGAGTCGGCAAAATTGAAATCGGTCTAAAATTGGTCGGGTCATTTTTGCATCCGGACTTAAATAAAGGTATTATTTTACTATATTTCATTAAATCTGGAAAACTGCCTTCATCAATACAATTATTAAAAATGTACGCAAGATCTGGGGCAATTATATCAATAATATCCTTGATAATATGAACAGACATATCCCACAAGTCAATGGGAGAAACATGAATATTTATGTGTATACACCATTATAAACTCAAAACGGTGACCTACTTTGGAGAGTCCTATTATATCCTATTATATTAACACAAAACTTTTTTGTGAAACAGTTATTATTGTATCCATTCATATTAGATATAATTTTTTCTTTTTTTTGTTTTGGCCAGGAAAGTGTTCCGAATAGACATGACAATTAATTAACTACTTTAACTACTAAAGTATAACTATTACAATCACTTGTATATTTTGAAAACGTCGCTTTTGGAGCATTTTCCTTCCAATTCAATTTTGACATTTAAAAATAAATAAATAAATATCTTCAAACAGTCACACCTATCAACTAGCCCCATTTTAAGCTTGTGTTACGGACACTAGATGACGGATAAATATATTTAATAGATAAATACATATAAATATCCTGTATATGTATAAATATATATTAACATCCAAGACTGGAGAACAAATGCCTGGAAATTCATCACCCAAACATTTGCCCCCACTGGGGATCGAACCCAGAACCTCTCGAGATGGCGACGCCTTGAGACCGGCGTACAGACCACTCGCCACGGAGGTCGTCAAACAACAACAACATTTGTGACTAAGGGTATTGTATATTACACGTAAATTTTATTAGTTTGTAGAACATATTCATGTAAAGGGAGCATGGAACCCTTGCAGAGTTTCTTGCCTGTATCTTCTCTAGACAAGGCCTCCCGGTAGTGAACAGGCTGAAAAAAAAGTAGTGGTATTGTCAATTTTAGGATAATTGTAATTTATTTTGTTTTGACTTGTCAAAAGTGTATTTGATGATACCAATTTGATTAAATGACTTTGAGTTTGAGTCGGTTAGGTACGATAATAGCCACAGATATACATTTACACCTCAGAGTAAACAGAACTGGAGTAGCCATTAGTCAATTTCTCAAACATTTTATTCTGCCATTTCTTGCGGGGGGTGAGGTTACCACTACACTCAAAGCCAGCACAACGCACAACGTTTTTACAAATGCACACATGCATAATTCGACACACAAATTTAAATTTCACGCACACACACGCTAAAAATAGTCACGTGGGGTGTGCGTTTTGACAACGTCACAGCCGCACTCCCCACGAGACTAGCGCTCGAAATTTGAAATCGTAGAATTCTAAAACATGAAATAATGAAGTAAATAATCATGAAATCTTAAAAATTATAATTACAAATAAAAGGTGACACCATCATTTAGCATACTCGATGTTTTCTATTTATTTTTACAACAAAAAACAGCACAGGCAGGCATTTTTGCGGGAGCTCTGTTCGCCGCAACGTTTACAATGTTATGGCTGTCAAAATGGCGGCTCAACTAGTTTTATTAAACGTGCAAGCATCCGATGCTTGTGCATTTGGCAGAGGGGAATGTTAGACAAAGGCTACTCCAGTTCTGTTTACTCTGTTATTTACACAGATAACACAAGTATAACAATTTGTATTAAAACCAAGCGTGTCAACTTTTTAACGTCTTTTATGACGTCACAGCTGTAATTTTGAGACGGGAGATCTAAACTGATTGTATAACTCGTTTGTATGTAGAGTTTAGTTCGTGAGTACGCCACGAGATGGCGCTTTTAACAATCATAGTATAAGTGGAGTAAAATGCAAACAAACCTGAATCTTGCTATTGTAATGTCTCGCAGGCGATATATATACTTTTAGGGTCATTTTAAATATATACATTTTGTCACCTAATTTGGCCTATTATTTCTTAAAGAATAATTAGCCCCATTAAGTACCTTGGGTGGTTCATGGTTTATTCACGGATTGAAAGATACCGATGCCGCCAATGCCCCTCCACTAATTATGACACAACGAGGCATTTTTATTAGTTATCACAGCCATTCGGACGCGCGCTGTCTAGTGTCTAGTTATCAGCGGCCAACCCCGACGATTGGGCGGGGTTTTCGGGCACGCGCAATACATGCATTTGCGTTATCTATGAAAATGTATATCTGTGGTCGTGGCAACCACTTAAATAATACAAATAATTTTAACGTTTATACATATTATTTCACTACATTTCATATAGTAAACTCCTTGGCCTGTCGCTTGACAAGTCAAAACGTAGAGCAACGGAACAAGCAATCTCTTCCAGGCGAATTTATGATGGATAAGCTATACAATGTCGTTAGAGAATAATTAAAAAGATTACAGGAAGTGAAATTTTGGAACCTCACATAGGTACAGTCAAGTGCATAAATATGTATCTAAACAAACGTGTCAAAAGTATATATCTCTGAAAGTTTATTAAGAAAGTATCCAATCTTACTGTCGTAAATATGTTTGCAGAAATTGATCAAAAACATGTATTCGTTAAAGGACAACTCATACCTAGTGTGTAGTCTATTTAAAGAGAAGAGCTAACTATAGAAATTTAAAAGAATGAAGAAGAATGCTAAACAAAAGAATGAGAGAAATGTGGACATTCTTTGAAGGAAGATCAATCAATCAATCAATCATTTAACCGTATAAACTATGTACGCGTTAAAATTTAGGTTATGTTTAAATCAATAGTCAACGCAACACTTGAAACTCATGACCTTCGATGACCTTTCGTCCCCTCGCATACAAACCCTTTGTTATGTTACTTATGTTACGAGTTTTGAAAATAAAACGCTAGACTTTTATTATTATTTGTTAACGGCACCCTTCTTATGTTCATAATAAAAATGCGGGCTTTTACATAAAAATTTTAATAGTCACATTATTAAAGCCACTGAAGCCAAACTAAAACGAAGTAGGTAAAGTCAATAAACAGTCTTTAAAAATATATTGTATTTCCGCTTAAAAACTGGCCCGTCCGTTACCGTGACGAAAGGGTGTTATTTAAACGCTTAGCAAAATATTCGAATTTTGGTCAGCAAAAAATACCATTAGTCAGCTTAAATAACTAATTGATCAGCGACTTATGGGCAGGAAATTACTCTAAATTAGATAGCAAAATAAATAATTGGATAGCAACACAAATGTTTTCTCTACTGCCAAATTGTTTAATACCTATTATGTTTTGATAATACAAATATTCTTTATAAAGGTCATAAAAAATAACCCTAACCTATTTGATCCTTCGTTAATCCTTTTCCTAGATTTTAAACATTTCCGGTAACATATATGTATATCGCTGCCCAAATAATTATTTTGCAGCTCTACTAATTATTTTGCTGCCCAAATAATTATTATGCCGGCCAAATAATTATATTACTGACAATTTATTTCTTTGCTGTCCAAATGGTTTTTTCATTTGGTTACAAAGATAAATCAAAACGAAATAAATTGTGGATTAAGTTGGAATGACTGATATCATCATGACATGAATTTATCTAAATCTATATTTATTGATTTCAAGTTTTACACAGGACCATAGGTACATACTTTAAACTGAAGTTATTTTCAAATGCATATTATGCAAAGTGCAAACAAAGTAACATGACACATACCTACACTTTTCATATTTATGTAACATTTCATAGTAAGTATTAGGTACATATTATTTTATTCATTTAAAGCCATCAGTGTCATCACTCAATAAATATCTAAAAGAAGAATTGAATTGAGAAATTATCTCTACTAACCAACATACCGATAACTAACTGTTAAGTTATTCATCACTTTAGTGTATTGTTATTATCTTAGGTAGGTACCTATTTACGCTCAAATAATGTAATGCAAGGTAGGAAATAGGAAGGTAAGTTGGTAATAATTTGAAATTCTATTCGGAATGGTAGGTAGTTACCTATTGGTAATAAATGGACAGTGTATTCTTATACCTAAATAATTATTATACCTACATAAAACTGCCTATCGTAGATATTCTTCAACTAATTACTTACTAAGACTCGATTTTTAATCGTGTCTGTGAAGCAATGTCAGTTCATAAGTTCCTATGGAGTCAACGATAACACTCAGCTCAGCTATAATTGGTCAGCAAACGGGCAGCACGTATTTCTAAATTGGCCAGCAAAATAACTACCTAATTGGGCAGCAGATATTTCTAATTTATCAGCAAAACAACAAATGGGGCAGCAAATTTACTATGCTACCAAATTGTTTTAAGGTTCATAAAAAAATCTTAACCTTAATATCCATCGAATTTCCTAGGAATTGATCCTTGCTCTTTTTCCTAGATTTTATTAATTTCTGGTAACACTTAAATAGTTACCTAAATAATTGTTTTGCAACTCAACAAATTATTTTGCTACCTAAATATAAATATATTGTGGTAATGGTTATAGCAGTAGTCCATAGGTTAGGTATTTACAAAAAAAGTTTAGGTAGGTACATGTTACTAAACTGCGCAGTTTGAACAGTTGAATTAACACATAATATGCTGAATAATAAGCCATTTGTTAACCGATAAGTACAACGTAAGCATGAAAAGAAAACAAACAACTGATAACATGGAGTCCTATTCGAAAATAACACAGCACGCCATGTTTCCAGTGCCTATCCGAAAAAGTTTAATAGTCATAGCAACGTACTCAAAATCTTTGTATTGAAGGTCTACTGAATTCGACTGGGTTATAATCAACCTCCTTGTTTTCGTTGTGAAGCTTTTTTTTCAACAATCCACGCTGATTGGTCGGCGCTCTGTTCACTGTAAAGCACAACATACATGGAGTTTACAGTTTGTTACTAGCTAAAGCACATGACTTTTTTCGGTGCCACTTAACGATATCCGAATGGAGTATTAAAATTATTTGCGACAGCTTTAATTAATCAGGAAAAAAACTTGGTTTAATTTGTCGAAAAGGAACACTAATAATATGTAGCGTGTTATTTTGTAGACCTTCATAATGTTTTTCGTGACCTATTATTATAATTTTTTCTCTACACTTGAGTTTATTTAGAGTGAAGAATGAGTATATCAGGGGATGCCTGAAAGTTGCTCCAGTGATAGAGAAGTTGAGAGAAAAGCGGCTGTCGTGTTGTGGACATGTTTTGAGGAGAGAGAATGAGCATTTAACGAGAAGAGTTATGAATATGAGAGTGGATGGTAATGCAGGGAGAGGAAGACCAAAGAAGAGATGGATAGATTGTGTGAATGAGGACATGGCTAGAATGGGAGTGAATGTTGATATGGCGTGTGATAGGGGAGAGTGGAGGAGAAAGACTCGTTGCGCCGACCCCAAATGAAATTGGGAAAAGGGCAGGATAATGATGACTTGAGTTTATTTCTGTTTGAAAGGAGCTAGCCTACTAGCTTTGAAAAGGCGAGATTTTCTTTTGATTATTTGGTAGGTAGCGTTAATTTTTTATTCCTTTTTTCTCAATTAATCTATCAATGTTACACACATTCAAACCTATTGTACAAACCAATACTAGTGGCTGACATTCACACTAATTGCCCTGGTGGCGGTTTGTTTGTGTGAATTATGAATGAAAGAAATATTAACGTATTTAATACTCTCGAATGTGCTTATTTTGAACTGAGGACTCTTAAATGAATTTTACATATTATATAAATGTGATTATAATAATTTATGATAACCATGACTAATTTATTTTTCATTTAATTATTATTATACAACTATGGTTATTGTGATATCTACTCAATCTTTTGCTGCGTACTACAAACTCGGTATCAAAATGACCTCGAGGAGCTCGGTGGCGAGGTTGTTAGTACGCTTTGGCTTTCGATTGAAAACAAAACTACCCTCCTAATGGTCAAGCTGTGGATGGGTTGACCAACGCTTTGTGATCTCGAGCTCCTCCATTCTTCGGAAAGCACGTTAATCCGTTGGACTCGGCCTCTATAACGATTGTTTCTACCCACCAACCCACACTTGGCCAGTGTGGTAGTGTTACGGATCATTCTCCTTGTGTCTAGCAGTGGAACGTATATAAAAAAATAAAATAATAAAATGAGGACAACAGAATGACGAATAGAAGAAGTACTTACTTTTACTTACTACTTTTACGTACTTACTTTTACTTACTTTTACTTACTTTTAATTCCGAGCTTTTATTTCCAAATGTACTAACATGATTCCAATAAAGAAATTGAAATTTTATATAATTACAATACCTTGATAATATAAATACGATAAGGTAATCTAAAATATATTTTAGCTTGTTATATTGACACAACATACGCATTTCACGAATGTGTAATTTTCGTATAATTTATTTAAAAGATGGATTGATGATTTATGTAACCCATTTCAAAACAAGGTGGAACAGCGTTAAATAAAAAGCGTTATTTAACCCTACTAAAGTACTAATTTCAATATCACCATAATCATTTTTGTTTTTCAGATGCACTTTGTTGACCTAACGTAAAAGTTAAATGAATATAATTTAAGAATTCACATTTTAAAAATAATCAGCACACAACAATCATGTCTCTGCACATAAACATAATTGTATTGAGCCTCAAGCCCGCATTTTACTTCTTTGTGTAAAATAACATTTATATATGCTTAAATAAGCTATTGTTTTAACAAGTAATATTTCAAATGAAAGAAGTCCTTAGTAAAATTTGTTGCCAATTTCAAATATCTAAGTACACGGCTTCCTTGTGTAAGAGAAAATCACAATGACCTTAAAGACTAAATATACCACGATGTATAGCCGAGACAAGAAAATAACTAAAAAGCTGATTCTTAGAAAGCTGATTCAATGCATAGAAGTTAGAATAAATAAATATCTTCAGACATTCACACCTATCAACTATCAATAGCATAGACAGAGGTGTGCTTTTATTCATTTGATTATTGTTTGATTGTAAGGAACCCTCCCACACCGTCGTGTTATAATAATCATAAAAAAACGATGTACAAGAATTCAGCATTTTGACTATATATTATGATTGTCTTTACAATGATGATGCTAATGTCTTTATGCAGTGGTGATTATTTTTCATTATCTAATAAATTCTACAAACAACTTACATCAAAAACATCTCTTGAAAATCATTTAATAGTGGAGGTATAGAACGTATCTAACGTTAATATTATGTTTAATTTAATATTTTTATTGCATTCCCCTTTTAGTTAAGATTATCATTGACAAAAACCTTTCATAGGGGTATTTCTTGCATGGTTTTTTATTACACCAAAGTATATCCATCCTTAGTTAGCTATGGATGCGGGCACAGGACCGCGAGTTGTGGATATCATTGGGGGAGGTCTATGTCCAGCTGTGGACGTCTATAGGATGGATGGATGAACGGACTAACTTCCTCCATTGCTATTCCTTAGCTCTGATATAATGTCATCCATGATTATTTAAGTAAGTACTTTATTTTTGTTAACTATTAATGATGACAATTAGTCAAATTGATTAAATTCAATTAAGTGTTCATCAAAGAAATGCTAACTTAATGTAACTCGCAATAATTAAAGTTGGTAGTTATCATTGTTATACATCATCATCATGTAGAAGTAATTAGTTAAATTATTAAGCAGGGACGACATGTGTACGATGTTGACGATTCAAAGTGCTTAAGCTTAATTTAAGCTTAGTCTATGAAATAAATATATAATAAGCTGGTTCATATCACGCCTTTGAGTAATTTTTCAACAGTGATTTTTTTTCTTCGGCATCCTTGTTGGTGAGGTTGTTGGCAAGCATGTTATCGCTAACGACATCAAGCCAGCGCTTTTTGGGCCTCCCTCTCTTTTTGGCGTCAGGCAGGTCTTCTATTTGTTCCCCACGTAATTTTCTCTCACTGTTGGAGAGCTATACTATTCACGAGTGAAATATGCTATATTTTATTTGATCCCAATATTCTGACGGGAACGGGTATCATGCGGGCGACACCGGAGAGCCACCAGTAACTTATAAAAGAATTAATATTGATATAGTTGTATATAATCATCATTAGCCTCCCCTTTTCCCAAATTCATTTGGGGTCAGCGCAACGAGTCTTTCTCCTCCAATCTCCCCTATCACACGCCATATCAACATTCACTTCCATCCTAGCCATGTTCTCATTCACACAATCTATCCATCTCTTCTTTGGTCTTCCTCTCCCTGCATTACCATCCACTCTCATATTCATAACTCTTCTCTTTACATGCTCATTCTCTATTCTCAAAATATGTCCTTACCACGATAGCCAGTTTTCTCTCAACTTCTCTATAACTGGAGCAACTTTCAGGCATCCCCTGATATACTCATTCTTCACTCTATCAATCTTCCTCACTCCACACATCCATCTTAACATACGCATTTCTGCCACATGCAATCTATTTTTATCCATCTTTTTCATAGTCCACCATTCCGAACCATACGTAACAACAGGTCTTCTGAATGTTTTATATATTTTCCCTTTCAATCTAGGGGAAATGCGTGAGTCGCATGTAGTTCCCGTGACCTGTCGTCATTTCATCCATCCTGAGCTAATTCTTTGCTTGACGTCTCGATCTGTTTCCCCGTTTTCCTCCGAGCAGACTGGCAAACGTGCTCCATCGAGAGTAACCGGACAGAGATTGAAGAGACCGCCAAAATCGCAGTACTTATACTCGGTCTTTGTTCTGCTGATTTTTAGGCCCCCACTCTCCAGTCTCTGTACCCAACCATCCAGCCTGTCTTGAATCCGGGATCCCTCTTCGTCTACAAGGACAATGTCGTCAGCAAACAACCTTAGTTGTATATGTGCCTATCTATATGTCTAGTAATATAATTATCTAAATGGTGATTTCTTTTATGGAATGGTATTTTTAAGCAAACCAAAAAATGCAACACAAATGTGATACCGTGATTTTTAATTGATGTGATTTAGACAGATATTAATAATTCCTCTGGTTAGTTAATAGATACATTAATGTACACATTTTGATTAATATATTTAAAGAACATTATGAAAGGCGCTTATCTATACGTCAATGCAATTAACTAGTAACAATATAGGTAAAGCTTATAAAAATGTGAAATATATGTTCTATAAAATTGTTTTAAATATCAATTTATTATAATTATGCGTTTAATAATATTAAATAATTTAATTTACATTCTCAAAAATAAAAATCAGCAATTCATTCCGTGCGTCATGTGTTGTTGGCTTTACATCCCCACCGCGCACACCGGTCGCGCAGCCGCCATTACGGTATAAATACTCCGGGGGCCGCCGACGTCACGTAGTCGAAATCGAGAGGTGAAGGTGTGAATAATGGAGAGGTGGCGTCTACATTACGTTCTTATTAAAATCGATTATCACCGGAGCTAGCAGCGCGACCGCCGACTCGAAGTCGTGAAAGTGAAGCAGTGTATACAGTGTTTCGACGTGTCATCTATAGATCGACAGTCGTCCGAGGCCGAGATACGGCGAATTGCAAGCGGCCGGAGAGACCGGTTGCAAGGCGACCGAGGCGTCCATTTTGTGAATGCGAAACGTCGCGCTCGGCTCCGAGGGCGCCGAAGCTACCGCTAAAGTGATAAGTGAATCGTCCGTGGTCACATCGAGGTCAGTGGGCGCGAGGGAGTGGCAGCCAGAGCTAGATCATGAACGTGGGACAGCCGCCGCGGCGGAGGCGCGTGGCGCGCGTGCCGCTGCCGGTGCTGGCGCTGCGACGCGAGCGCGAGCGGCGCGAGGAGCGCTACGCGGCCAGCAAGTGGGGCGCCGCGCCCGCCGCCGCCGCGCTGCCGCCGCCGCCCACGCACTGGCGCCGCGACGGCCGCTGCCGCCCCGAGCCCGACCGCGCGCACTCGCTCAAGCTTCTCCTCAACGTGACCGCGTAGACTCTAGTGTTAGTGCCGCGGGGGCGCAGCCCGGCGCGCGCCGAGGGGCTGCGCCCTCGTCTCTGTCGTGCTAAGTTTTTATTTTGTACGCGATGCGCGTTCGCCACCGCGCTCAAGCGCCGCCGCGGCTCAGTTCTCGAGTCCGCGACGGCGCCTCAGCGCCGACCAAATTCCGGCGTTAGGTATTATTTTGTGAAAATTTTAGTAGTTAAGTACAGTCTGCCCGCAGCGGGCGCCCTGCGTGTGCGGGCTCCTTTTTAAAACACGAGAAAAACACAAAAAAATATGGAGTCTGACACGCAGAGCGGCCGCCGCGGGCGGAGCCCGTCGCCGCGCCCTCGCCGGCCCCGCGGCCGCCCGCCCAGCCGCCAATGGACACTTATGAGTTCTAACAACAAGAGGTTCTACTTCAGTTTATTCATTTATAGTGCGGCTAGGGCGGGCGGCGCGCCGCCCCTCGCGTTATGTTGTTGCGAGCGGGCGACGCGTGCCGCGAGGCAACAACGTTGCATTTCTTTTATAAATGACGCGTTATATTATATTTTGTCTATCGGCAGAGGCGCGCGGCGTCGGGCGGAGCCCGGCTCCGCTAGTCGTATCGTTTTATTTATCTTGAGACCAATGTATTTTTATTTGTTAACGCCGAGCCCGCTGAAGCGAGAGGACAAAAAAAAAGAAATAAAAAAAAACAGCCCAATTAACCTCGCTGATATTAGAGCTTTAAAAAAATAACATAAGGGCGATAGCTCGGCGTTCCTAATTCTAGTTGTAGAATAAAATTTAAACGATACGGTAAACTGTAAAACGACTGTTAACATTTGAAGATTATATATGTTTGTACAGAGTATAGTATAATGATCTCAGCTGCGGCCGGTGGGCCTGTCTGTGAAGGAGCTTCTGTGATGTACAAAAAAAACGAGTATATTTGGAATTTTACAAGTTTTTTATAATTAGTTTGTAATTAACTTTTAAGTAAAGATGGTGTGGCGGCCTCGTCCGCAGCAGACTGACCGCAGCATCCCTGTCCCACCCTGTCCCATCCTTTCTTCCCACCCGTCCCAGGGCTCTTCGGAGTCCGACAAATGTTTCTGGGTTTCAGGCAGATAGTCCAATCTCTTACTCTTCGCGAGTAGAGAAAATTTTCTCTTGCAGCTTTCTTTTACAGTTTGTGAAGCTAAGAAGGGAAGAAGACATTTGGAATGAAGAAGGTAATTACAAGATTAATGATAAAATATGGATAATATGATGTTTCTCAACTTTGAAATGGTGAGTTGAAGAAGTTACTCTCATAATTAACCCACCACACTCCTAGAAAATATAAATAACTCCACATGAATAAACCTAGTTTGGTTTATAAATAACCTGTGAAAATCTCTGAAAAGTTTTACAATATCACATTAGCTATTCACCGTTACTTACACCTATAAACTCGTCTAAAGATGCACAATATTTTCACTAATATTTTCACAATATTTCACTGCTGTTGCTCACATGACACATGCTTTACAGAATGATGAGCCTTGAAAAACTGCCCTCCTCCCCTTCTAAAATATAAAGTAGGGGTTTTGGTCACCCATCCAGAGCCTTAACTACTTGCTCACCTATGATTGATAGTTGATTGTTTTTAAAATACAAAAACTGACCCCCTTGTATCTGACCCAGATCAAGAGAAAATTCCTCTTGTTTGCTAAATAAATAAAAAGAATAATTCTGTTTTGTAAAAATAATGTTTTTTTATTTTCTTCTTATTACAATCAATTGATATTCAATACACAATGTATTCTTCATAATACAACAATTGTTATTCAATATCTTTCCCAATAATAAAAAATTTGGTGCCAAATTTCAATCATTGTCGTGGAATTTTGGTTGTGTTGTTTTATTTTTAAACTACTACAGTGGTTAAAAATCAATTGTTATTTGTTGATTATGGTTTTGAGAGTGTGTTTCCATGAAGCATATAGGAATGTATCTAA